>CM072512.1:33465096-33490096 GCA_036898135.1 Oncomelania hupensis
AAGACGTCGGATAGAATCCAGGCAGTGTTCTACTGGCCAGGACTTCATGCGGACGTCAGCCGTTTCTGCCGATCATGTGACATTTGCCAGAAAACCATACCTCGAGGAAGGGTCCCGAAAGTGCCTATGTAGAGGATGCCTCTGATCGACCGACCTTTCAAGAGGGTGGCCTTAGACTTAATCGGCGAAATAAGACCTCCGAGTGAAGAAGGTCATCGGTGGGTACTGACTTTAGTGGACTATGCAACTCGGTACCCAGAAGCAGTGCCACTAAAGAAGATTGACACTGAAACTGTTGCAGAGGCACTGGTGGACATGTTCAGTAGACTTGGAGTGCCTGAAGAAATTCTGACAGACCTCGGGACGCAGTTCGTCTCTGACTGCATGAAGGAGGTCAACAGACTGCTGAGTATCCGGCGTTTAACTACGACACCCTACCATCCAATGTGCAACGGGCTCGTCGAGAAGTTCAATGCTACGCTGAAGTCCACCCTGAAGAAACTATGCAGCGAGCTGCCCAGACAATGGCATCGTTACATCAACGCCTTACTGTTCGCCTACAGAGAAGTGCCGCAGGAGTCCACCGGCTTTTCTCCGTTCGAGCTGCTGTACGGAAGAACCATCCGAGGGCCGATGCACATCCTGAAAGAACTGTGGACGAAGGAAGTGGACACCCCAGAGGTGAAGAACAGTTACCAGTACGTGTTTGAGCTACGAGAGAAGCTGGAGCAGACTCTCGAGATAGCCAGAGAAAACCTGAAGAAGTCCCAGGACTGTGGAAAGCACTACTATGATCGTAGGGCTGTGAACAGGAAGTTCAATCCTGGCAACAAAGTGCTGGTGCTGGTGCTGGTTCTGCTACCTACCGACCGCAATAAGTTGCTGATGCAGTGGAAAGGCCCGTACGAAGTGGAGACCGTGGTGGGGATCAACGACTACAAGGTGAAGGTCGGCCAACATTCCAAGATATACCACGCCAACCTCCTTAAGCTGTACGTGGAAAGGCCATCAGAGACTGTGCATGCAGCAACAGCAGCTGAGATCGACAACAGCATTGACAGCGAAGAACTGTTGGAACTGGGAGACTTCCACAGCAAAGAAGGCATCAATGATGTTAAGCTAGGACCAAGCTTGACGGAAGGTCAAAAGATGGAGCTCAAGGACCTTATGGGCGAGTTTCCCCATAACTTCAATGATGTCCCAGGCTCTACGACTTTGGTCGAACATGAAGTCCAAACCCAGACCTTGAGGGAGCTGTTCCACCGTCCCGCAGAAGCCAACCTGACCGTGAGACCCAGCAAATGCATTCTGGGAGCTGACAACGTCGACTTCATCGGATGTTCGATGGAAGAGGGAGACAACGGAGGATGCACTGACTCCAGGAAAGCCCACGAGATCACCGTCTTTGACCGTGGGCCGATGACAACTGCAACGGACGAGGGCGTCGTTTTCTTGCGGTTGGAAGAATATTGACTGTGTGGATGAACTAAGAATATTGGTAATGATAGACTTGAAAATGAAAACGTTGACTGGGTAGATGATCTGTGAA
This sequence comes from Oncomelania hupensis, assembly GCA_036898135.1. NCBI lineage: Eukaryota > Metazoa > Mollusca > Gastropoda > Littorinimorpha > Pomatiopsidae > Oncomelania > Oncomelania hupensis. Next base: position 33,466,646 of record CM072512.1, read on the forward strand.
CATTGACAGTATCCAGAAAGATTTGCAGATGAGAAACATTGACTCTGTGTGAATGAACTGTGAACTTTGACAGTATCCAGAAAGACTTGCAGATGAGAAACTTTGACTCTGTGTGAATGAACTGTGAACATTGGCAGTATCCAGACAGTCTGAAATAAGTTTTAATTCTGTACTTTGCTTGTGCATTACGTTTCAACGTTGTTGAAAGAAATTAGATAAATTTCTTCTTGAGTGGGGGGTTATGTTACGTTGAAACACGAATGGTAGTATGTCTGAAACGCGCACGATAGATCTAATCGTTTCGTTTTGCAAAGTATTCAATAATGGAGTTTATTTACCTTTGATTTGAGTTTGCATTGTTGTTAGGAGAGGCTTTGTATAACGTTGATAATTTTCGTTAGTCGATATTATTGGAGAATTTTCTAGATGTGAGTATTTACTATCGATGGAAACTTCCCGATAAATATCGAAGTATTCCCGGAAGGAGAAGAAATATGTATGACGTAAGTCAGTGATGACGATCTTTTATTTGATTGGTGGTAGTGCGTCATTTCTACTGTGTTCGAAATTGTTCGGGAAGAGAGAGAGGTTATAAAATTATGTGCTGCGCTGTTTTGGGAGTTGTTAATAGTGAAGTTGGAAAGTAAATTTGAGAGTGGAAAGGCGATTGAGCGATTGTATGCAGTTGTTGATGTGTGCTGAATAAAAGTGGAAAACTTCATACGTCGACTCCGTGTCTTGTATGCTGAGTGAGCAGGCTGCGTGGATACACGAATCTGAGTTACACCTTATCAGGAATTCAGCATTGGGGCTGAATCAAATACTGATAGAAAACACCAACATCAAACGGAGTGTAACATAGTAGTAGTAGTAGTAGTAGTAGTAGTAGTAGTAGTAGTAGTAGTAGTAGTAGTAGTAGTAGTAGTAGTAGTAGTAGTAGTAGCATAAAAATCAAAAGGCAGGAATGTCATAAATACATAGTCTACATCCCAACTATTTATTTGCAAAGTTAAGAAAGAGCAAGAACGCGGAGCCCATTAAAACATTATAAAAGATGTGAACGTCAAGAACTCACTGCAAACATTGTTGTCACAGGTGAGACCAGATCCACATTTTGTCATGGTCGGGTCCGTGCAGTCGCCTCCAACCGTTGTTATCTCCGTTTCTGACAAGGAACAAACAAACAAAATTATACATCGCAAGATTCCAACGAATATAAAGTGAACAAAATGAAATGTGCAATCAAATCCAAACTTTTTTAATATCGTTTTCTGAAGAGAGAAAAAACGCAGGAGTGCCATAAATAGCAACATAAAAAAACAATCAGTTGTAAAGTGAACAAAGAGATTGCAGAACCTGTTTAATAAAATAAAAGATGTGAACGTCAAGAACTCACTGCACACATTATTATCACAGGTGAGACCAGATCCACATGTTTTAGTGGTGCTGTCTGTGCAGTCACCTCCAACCGTAGTTACTTCCGTTTTTATGGACAACAATGTAAAAAAGAATGTGGAACCATTGAGAGACAATATTAGCAGAATTTCATTCAATTTACAGTAATAGCGTTTTGTAAAAAATTTGTTTTCCAGAAATAATAGAAATGCACGAAGTGTAAGATATAATAGATTGAAATTTAAACATATGACTGACTTACTCCATTTGCAAGCTAGATGAGACTAGATCCACAAACTGTAGAAGTTGTATCTTTGCACTCATCTTCCATTGTAAAGGTCGAGAAGAAAATAATTCTGTGGCAAGGTAGACGACTGGTTCAGTCTTGGGAGAGAGATTGTCTACCTTACATTTTTTTGGGCTTAGATTAGCCTTGGGTGGCTTCTGCTGTGCAGAATCCTTTGGTGTGGCCATTGGGTTATGCAAGACAAGGCGACACGACATTTAGTCTCCCCGGCTGATCATTCGTCTTCTGCTATTGTTGATGAGCAGGACTAATTTTCGGCAGGCATTTTATGCAAGTCAGTGGGAGCGGCTTGTATGGAGTGTCGTGGCATTAGTTGCCGGCAACACGGTTTACTATAAATACGCTTCAGTACCTTGCATGTATAAATATTTCCATGTTTGTCTTATGAGGGATAAAAGAAATTAAAAGTGCAGGACAGGCCGTGTTCTCACAGTAGCGTAGCCGAGAGACGGGAGTCAAATACTCCGCTCTGCTGAAAGAATAATCATCAAGAACTTACTGCAAACATTGTTGTCACAGGTGAGATCAGATCCACATTTTGTCACCGTCGGGTCTGTGCAGTCGCCTTTAACCGTTGTTACTTCCGTTTCTGACGAGAGACAAACAAGTTGAAAATAGAACAAACGCAAGAGTGTCATAAATAGCAACACCAAAAACAATCAGTTGTAAAGTTAACAAAGAGATTGCAAAACCTGTTAAAAGATAAAAGATGTGAATGTCAAGAACTCACTGCAAACATTATTATCACAGGTGAGACCAGATCCACATGTTTTAGTGGTGGTGTCTGTGCAGTCGCCTCCAACCGTTGTTACTTGCGTTTCTGAAGACAAGAAAATAAATAAGAATACTAAACTATTGGAATAAGGTTTTATAAAATGCTATTTGAAAATCAAGAACTTGAAATTTGTTTTCCAGAAACACTACAAATGCATGAATGTGGTAAAGTCGGTTTTTATGCGTATGCGTGTGTGAGTGTGTGTATTAGTGTATTTTTATGAATGAAAGACCAGATTCGAAGCATAGAATAAGTAAATGATTGTATGAATGATCGGTTTTATATTATGGTAGCATGGGAAGTAAGCATGTATGGTATGAAGAAAGTTAGTTTTTTAGATTTATTTCCTTTGCATATTATAATAATTAATGTTTTTCACCTTCGACGATTTTGCGCATTGGATGCATTTTTGAATCAAAGAGTTCACTAGTTTTGTCACTCTTTATTTGAATGTCAATGTATGAAGACGTACGGTTTTGTGCTTAATATTGTGTTAACCGGTTTTTCTTTACTGAAATTCTTTCCAACCTCTCATCATACTGACGAGAGGTTTTTCTTCGGCCTCTTCATAATATATATTATATATATTATATATAGAGAACCATGTGTGAACCAACATCATCTTTTCACTTTGTGTTCATTCGTCCATCTTCCTTTTCCCTTTGCTTTCCTTCTTCCTTCCTCACCTCACCTGCAACTTCACGCACCCAAACCCATGAAGGGTATTCTTCTATACCCAACCCGTCAACATGAAATGCAAGATATATAGTAGATTGAAAATTCAAACATATGATTGACTTACAGAATTTGCAAGCAACAAATATGAGACTAGATCCACAAACTGTGGGAGTTGTTTCTTAGCAGTCGTCTTCCGTTGTAAAATTCGTTAATGTTATAATTTATTTTAAAAAATGTATTTATTTATTTTATAAATAAATATAAATAAATAAAAAAATAATAAAACATTGTTATAATAAAATTATACTAATTATAATAATAATAATTTTAACAAAATTATTATTATTATAAAAATCAAAAGCAGGAATGTCACAAATAGCTAGTCTACATCCCAACCATTCAGTTGCAAAGTTCAGAAAGAGCAAGAACGCGGGTCCCTATTAAAACAAGATAAAAGATGTGAACGGCAAGAACTCACTGCAAACATTGTTGTCACAGGTGAGACCAGATCCACATTTTGTCATGGTCGGGTCCGTGCAGTCGCCTCCAACCGTTGTTATCTCCGTTTCTGACGAGGAACAAACAAACAAAATTATACATCGCAAGATTCCAACGAATATGAAGTTAACAAAATGAAAGTGGAACCATTCATAAAAATATCAACAGTACAAAAACTTGACTTAAACAGCATTATGAGCGAAGTATCAGGCTTTTCCAAACTACAAGGCAGTACTTTTATCATCAACACATGCATCTTATTGTCGCAGATCAGACCAGTTCCACTTTGTTGTATCTGGGTCTAGGCAATCAAATTCAAACTGCTGTAACATCGTTTTCAGAAGAGATAAACAACGCAGGAGTGCCATAAGTAACAACATCAAAAATAGTCAGTTGTAAAGTTAACAAAGAGATTGCAGAACCTATTTTTAAAAAAAAGAAAGAAAAGATGTGAACGTCAAAAACTCACTGCACACATTATTATCACAGGTGAGACCAGATCCACATGTTTTAGTGGTAGGGTCTGTGCAGTCGCCTCCAACAGTAGTTACTTCCGTTTCTATGGACAACAATGTAAAATAGAATGTGGAACCATTGAAAGACAATATTAGTAGAATTTTATTCAATTTACAGAAATAATGTTTTGTAAGAAATTTGTTTTTCAGAACTACTAGAAATGCCTGAATTTCAAGAAATAGTATATTAAAAATTCAAACATATGTTTGGGTTATTGCATTTGTAAGCTACATGGATGAGACTAGATCCACAAATTGTGGAAGTTGTATATTAGCAGTCATCTTCCGTGTTAAACATCGTTTAATGTTATGATAAAATCATACTAATACTAATAACAATACTACTACTACTACTACTACTACTACTACTACTACTACTACTACTACTACTACTACTACTGCTACTACTAATACTAATAATAATAATAATAATAATAATAATAATAATAATAATAATAATAATAATAATAATAATAATAATAATAATATTTTTTATAAATTATTTGTATTCTAAAAATCACAAATCAGGAATGTCATAAATAGCTAGTCTACATCCCAACCATTCAGTTGTAAAGTTAACAAAGAGCAAGAACGCGGAGCCCATTACAACATTATAAAAGATGCGAATGTCAAGAACTCACTGCAAACATTGTTGTCACAGGTGAGACCCGATCTACATTTTGTCATTGTCGGGTCCGCGCAGTCGCCTCCAACCGTTGTTATCTCCGTTTCTGACGAGGAACAAACGAACAAAATTATACATCGCAAGATTCCAACGAATATAAAGTTAACAAAATGAAAGTGGAACCATTCATACAAAACCTCAACAGTACAAAAACTTGACATAAACAGCATTATGAGCGTAAGTATCGTACTTTTACAAACCACAAAGCATTACTTTTATCATCAACACATGCATCTTATTGTCACAGATGAGACCAGATCCACTGTGTTGTTTATGGGTCTGTGCAATGAAATCCAAACCGCTTTAACATCGTTTTCTGAAGAAAGAAACAACGTAGGAGTGTTATAAGTAGCAACAACAAAAATCGTCAGTTGTAAAGTTAACAAAGAGATTGCAGAACCTATTTTTTAAAAAGAAAGAACAGATCTGTTTTGTTGTGTATTGGTCTGTGCAATCAAATCCAAACCCCTGTAACCTCGTTTTTTGAAGAGAGAAAAAAACGCAGGAGTGCCATAAATAGCAACATCAAAAACAAAGTTAACAAAGAGATTGCAGGAACTATTTTTTTTTAAAGAAAAAAAAAGATGTGAACGTCAAGAACTCACTGCACACATTATTATCACAGGTGAGACCAGATCCACATGTTTTAGTGGTAAGGTCTGTGCAGTCGCCTCCAACCGTAGTTACTTCCGTTTCTATGGACAACAATGTAAAAAAAGAATGCGGGACCATTAAAAGACAATATTAGTAGCATTTCATTCAATTTACAGTAATAGCATCATCAAACACAATCAGTTGTAAAGTTAACAAAAGAGATTGCAGAACCTATATTTTAAAAATAAAATATTTGAACGTCAAGAACTCACTGCACACATTATTATTACAGGTGAGACCAGGTCCACATGTTTTAGTGGTAGGGTCTGTGCAGTCGCGTCTAACCGTGGTGACTTATTGCATTTACAAGCAACATTGATAAGATTAGATCACTTTGGAAGTTGTATCTTTACACTCATCTTCCGCTGTAAACGTTTTTTAATAATAATAATAATAATAATAATAATAATAATAATAATAATAATAATAATAATAATAATAATAATAATAATAATAATAATAATAATAATTTTAAAAAATTTGTATTGGTAGTAGTAGTAGTAGTAGTAGTAGTAGTAGTAGTAGTAGTAGTAGTAGTAGTAGTAGTAGTAGTAGTAGTAGTATACAAAATAAAAAATCAGGAATGTCGTAAATATCTAGTCTACATCCCAACCATTCAGTTGTAAAGTTAAGAAAGAGCAAGAACGCGGAACCCATTAAAACAAGAGAAAAGATGCGAATGTCAAGAACTCACTGCAAACATTGTTGTCACAGGTGAGACCAGATCCACATTTAGTCATTGTCGGGTCTGTGCAGTCGTCTCCAACCGTTGTTACCACCGTTTCTGACGAGAGGCAAACAAAGAAAATCATATAATCGCAAGTTTCCAACGAATATGAAGTTAACAAAATGAAAGTGGGACCATTCATACTAAATCTCCACAGTACAAAACTTGACCTAAACAGCATTATGAGCGTAAGTATCGTACTTTTGCATGGGATGTCTTTATTTTGACCGGCTGGTGGAGTGCCTTCGGTGTCACCATTAGGGTTGTTTCAGCAGATCATTTATGCGGATCGGGGGTGAGTCCTCTTTCTACCTAGTTGTGGTCCGCTGGATCCTATATACAATGACTAACTAAAGCTCTAAATTCCTTTACTAGCTAGGTAGCAGAACGTAACAGAACAGAAACAGAAACGTAACAGACATAATTGAGTTAGATCCTGTATCGGCCAGCGCCTTGAGCAGCTCTTGAGCTGGAAAAGCGCTATATAAGAACGATAACAGAATCTCGATGTCAGAATGGTAATCTGGCGTGACGGCAATCCGCAGGACGCAATCTGTAGTAGTCGCTTTACGCTCCCAGCGAAATTACAGATCCTGCAATCGCCCTGTTTATGATTGGAAGTGTCCGTTCCAGATGTGAAGCAACAACCAATCTGGTTAACAACTGGACAGTGTAACGGCACGCAACAATCACCCACTTCCTCCAATTGGCTCTTTCGAAATCAGAAGTCATGGGGAAACAGAAAGGCACCCATCTTCTAATGCTAGCCATGAGAAAAATAAAATGCCTTACGTCTCTCTCCCTTACTACCAAATGATTTGAAGAAACCGTTACGTTGTCCTCAGTGTTAACTGCTTATGGAGTGCATGTGTCAACGACCAGACATTTCAAGTTAAGTCAAGTCAACAAATAGTTTTTTAAGACATTGGAGAATTCATTCAGTCAACAGTGAGCAACAAAAAAAACAGTCTATTTAACACTGGGCATGGATTTATGAACTGGGGAAGAGTGTTGAAGAGAAACAACGCTGAAAAGGCTGCTCAACGTTGATCTTTACCCAGTTGTTGATATGAGTAATTGAGGTTGAATGAATATTGAGGTTTAACGTCTACACCCATCATTAGCGATATGGCAGACGGGGATAACCATCCCAGGGAAAGAGGGATAAGGGACCTGAATCAAAACTAAACCGCCAGAGCAATCATACTGCTAAAATGGAAAGTAGAAATGGCCACATTTAATATCGCCCACCACGGGATTCGAACCTGGGTCATCGGTGTGCCAGGCGAACGCTCTACCACTTGAGCTACGACGGTGGGACTATTGAGGTTTGTAAAAGCCAACTTACTGCATCTGTTGTCGGTGGTGTCACAGACAAGGTCTGGATCGTTGCATGGTTCTCCTTCACTGCACGGTTCACCAGCTACCAGACCATGCACCACTGCAAAACAACAATAGTCAGTTTTAATTAATAATTATAAAAAGGTTAGGAGCAATACCATCATCATTATTATCATCACCATCATCATCAAATAATGTTTAGTGTTGGGACTTCGGTATTACAACTTACCTAATTTATATTCTCAATATTAAAAGGCATTAAAAATTATATTTATGAATTATGTAAATTATATTGCCTTATTATAATCCTAAATTGCTCTTTAATTTAATCTAATGTTGTCTTACATGGCTTAGCAATTTTACTGTACGTTTTTAATCGTTGGTGTTGAGTGTGTGTTTGTGTGGATGCAGGTTGTTTTGCGTTGTGTTGTGTAGTGCAGTGTGTGAAGTGTGTCTATTTACATGTAGATGTATCATTCATATGTGTGTGGATGCAGGTTGTATTGCGTTGTGTTGTGTTGTGTGTGAAGTGTATCTATTTAGATGTATCAATCATGTGTGTGTGGATGCAGGTTGTGTTGTGTTGTGCAGTGTGTGAAGTGTGTCTATTTAGATGTATCATTCATGTGCGTGTGGATGCAGGTTGTGTTGTGTTGTGCAGTGTGTGAAGTGTATCTATTTAGATGTATCATTCACGTGTGTGTGTGGATGCAGGTTGTGTTGTGTTGTGCTGTGTGTGAAGTGTGTCTATTTTGATGTATGTATCATTCATGTGTGTGAATGCAAGTTGTATTGCGTTGTGTTGTGTTGTGTGTGAAGTATATCTATTTAGATGTGTGTATCATTCCTGTGTGTGTGGACGCAGGTTGTATTGTGTTGTGTTGTGCTGTGTTTGTGTGAAGTGTGTATATTTAGAGGTATGTATCATTCATGTGTGTGGATACAGGTTGTGTTGTGTTGTGCTGTTGTGTAAGAGCGTGAGAGCGTGAGAGAGGGCAAAGAAGGTAGGCTATGCGTAGTAGATATTCTTTGGAGAGGGTGAGGCAAAAAAAAGTGAGCGGGTAATTGCGGATTGAGAGAGATGTATGTCAGTTGGAGTGAATGCTTTACCAACATCACAGTATGCTCCAAGAGCTTGTATAAATATGTCACTTAGCGAAATAGAGTGTTATTTGGGACCTTATAGCCTATACAGGGTACCGTTATTTCGGTGTACCAGTGAGCCGATCGCTAAGAACGGTACACGGAGAGGGTTTCTCGTTTGATTAACATTTAGGATAATAATTATTTCTTCACCATGCAGGCGATACTCGGGAGGCTTTCTTGGCGAAAGCACGGCAGCCTAAGCGTTTTGCCACGCTCGCAAGACACTTAACTGGGCCCACACACACACAAACATCGCATTTTAATCTTCATCTGAGATGACCAATACTTAGATCAGTTTTCATATCTACATTCGGGAGAGATTTAAATCCGTAACATCTGGATCACAGGCTCTCTCTCTCTCTCTCTCTCTCTCTCTCTCTCTCTCTCTCTCTCTCTCTCTCTCTCTCTCTCTCTCTCTCTCTCTCTCTCCCTTTCTCCCTATCTCTCTCTCTCTCTAATTTAGTGAGTTTGAGTGCAAGCGTGTTCAAGATACGAGTTTGATAAGGGGAGCGGTGTTTGGGTTAAGCTGGGGGAATAGGGGGATAGAGGGGAGGTGGAGGGGGGGGTGTCAATATGGCACTTAGAACAAAAATCAATTCGTAAGCACGACAATAACACTTTTGAACAATCTGTTGCATGCTGCTGTAGATTATTATCAATATTGAAGGATCAAACAGCTCGTTGAGTAACAGATGTAATCGCTTGATTTCTAATATAATTGTGGTTTATATTTTGTTTTTTCTTCATTCCTGGAGCGCATATGTCATATGCCCTTGCAGATCGCGAAATTATAGTCAGCATAAGGGGTAGAGTAAACTCCAACCTCCGTTTTGCGGATGAAATTGATGGATTGGCTGGAGAGGAACATGAACTTGAACAGCTGGTACAGAGGCATGACACCACCCTCCAGAGCCTTTGGAATGGAAATACATGCAGAGAATTCCAAAATAATGACCAACAACGCCAATGGCATCAACACGGTGCATAGCTTCAAATATTTAGGAGCCATTGCATCAGACAATGCGTCCGGACAGGAAGTGCGCTCCGGGATCGCAAAAACTACTGATGCTTTGACAAGATTGAAGCCCGTTTTGGAAGACAGGACCAGTCTACACTCCAAGGTAAGGCTGCTGCGCTCCATTGTCATCTCCATCTTCCTATATGCTTGGGAAACAAGGTTTCTCACAGGAGACCTACAACGAAGAATACAAAGCATGGAGATGAGGTGGTACAGCAGACTTCTGGGCATTTCCTATACCCAGCACTTCACCAACGACGAAGTCCGAAAGACCATCACACAAGCCATTGGACAACACGATGACACGCTCACAACGGTGAAATTCCGATGGTAAGGCCACTTCATCAGAGCATCAGACCTTGCAAAGACCATCCTGCAAGGCACATTGCAAGGAGGAAGAAGAAGAGGGAGGCCGAAAAAGAGGTGGGAGAACAACATTCGAGGATGGATTGGCTTGAAACTGGACGAAGCCATGAGGGTTTCTGATGACAGAGAAAGATAGATTACGCTGGTAAAACGATCATCTGTGGTGTCCCAAACTTTCGAGTAACGGTATAGGATAGGATAGGCTTTTATTTATACATATATCACAAGGCAAAGTAGCTTTCGGGCAACATCCAGGATTATCCAGGATATCTATGTTCAAACTGTTTGTTGTTCTTTTGTTGTCGTTTGTTTCTGCAGCTATAACAAATTTGGTATTGCTAAAGAATTGCATTTTCTAAATCTAGAATAATTAATTTTATTATTTTGGAATATATGTGGTAAAAGTTGCATTATCATCAAATGCTTTGTCTATACATATAACGATAATGGTAATTTTATGTACAAATGGTGCCCCGTAGATATCCCTGCATCGCTTGCAATTTGTCAATAATAGATTTGCCTATTATGTAAATTTACCACCGAAATTATAAGCTTGCTCGAAAATAATCATAAATTTTAATTTATATAATATATTGATCTATTAGAGCCGTTATTACTATCCCAATTCCTCAAAGAAAGTCGGCTTTCCAAGTTTTCTCTAGGATTTGAACAGCATAAATCCATATGCCGATTCATTTAGTGATAACCTGGATGCGAGATTTCTGGGAAACACTGGATTTCGCAGAAAAGCTACTCTGGCATGGGATTCATCATTATGATATACCCTGTATATACAGAACACGTCGGATAATATTCAAATAGCTGTGAACTGAACTCAGTTTGACTGTATTCGATCCACGAGTGTGTGTCGAAGACATTGAATCATGCACTATAGGTCTACAAGAGGACATTCAATTCAATTCAATTCAATTCAACACATCTTTATTACAACAGGAATGGAAATATTGTACAAGTCTCATCACATTATGTTATATAATGGCTCCACACATCAAGACAGTTATAATGAACAATAATAAGACACAGACTAATATAAGAGGTTCAGAAAGCATAGAATCCGTATGCACATCATCCGTACATAATTTAACTATGCATTGATTGAGCGAACGCCTCTTGCAGGTAAAAATATTACAGGTAAAAAGTAGGACTAAAGAATAGGCACTATTATTTCAGTCATAAAAGCCTCGCGCAGTTACAACACACTCACGCACTACATTTGCCCACTCATCACTGCAGCCGTGCACTCATCCATACAGAACACATCATAAGCAACTATAACAACGAGATAAAAATACCAAACAGTCCTTGACAAATAAGGTAATACACTCACACTTACAAACACAATAATTATCAATAGATATGTGGGTAGTAAAGTAAAACATACAAGTTTGATTGTAAAAGCAATTAATCAGATAAAAATAAATGATGGGGTTATTAATTTGAGGGTGGTGAGGTGTACTGAGCAGAGCCATCAGCGTTTGTTGGTTGAATTGAAAAGGGTAATTGCAGTAGGGATGAAAGTGGAACTGAAGCGAACTGTTCGGCATTGCATTGTCCTGAGTCGAACCCCGGACGGAAGACACTGGAAGAGGGGGCACAGGGGGTGGGTGGGGTCTTTAATGATGCACATGGCTTTGCTCAGGGCCCTTGTTTGGAACAAATCACAGAGACGGGGGAGATTTCTGCCTACAATCTTGCTACATGTTCTGGAGATACTGTTAAGAGAATTTTGGTTTTTGAGATTAAGACATTGGACTGGACTGGATAGGATCTTTGGATCTACTTATCTTTGGTGGCGCAGTAGCGTAGTTATAAACGCATAAAATGTTGGTTAATCAGCATGGAGCGCGGTTAGTACTTGGATGGCTCACTGTGTTAGGAAGGCAGTCATCAACCAAACAAAGAAGACATACACGCATAACACACACCCATTTCGTTTAGCTGTGAATGGCTCTGCTTAGAGCCAGCGAACGTAGGCTAGCGAGGAAGAGAAAATGGGCCCTCATGAATATTAATTAGCCCAGAGGAAAAAGAATTTTCCAAACGACTCTCTCTCCAGGTTACGGGAACAGCTTTACCTTTACATCTTTTCGACAAATGGAGATAGAGCATTTTGATTTTGGTTGAAGAATAAAGTAGTGTGTTATCCTGTCCTATCGTACCCTATCCCGTAACTCGAAAGTCGTTGGGGCACCACAGGTGATCGTTTAACCAGCGTACTCCATCTTTTCCTGTCCTCAGAAACTCTCATGACTTCGCTCAGAGTAAAGCCAGTCCATTCTCAAATGTAGTCCTCCCTTTCTGTCTCCCTTTTCTTCCGCCTCCTTGCAACGTGCCTTGCAGGATGATCTTTGCAAGGCCTAATGCTCAGGTGACATGGCCATATCATCGGAGTTTCCGTTTCTTCACCACAGTGAGTATGTAATCCTGTTGTCCAAGGGCTAATGTTATGGTCATTCGGACTCCCTCGTTGGTTATATGCTGAGTATAGTAAATGCCCAGAAGTCTTCTGTAGCACCTCATTTCCATGCTTTGTATATTTCGTTGTAGATCTGCTGTGAGAGTCCTTGTTTCGCAAGAGTATAGGAAGATGGAGATGACAAGGGAGCGCAGCAACCTTACCGTGGTGTGTAGACTGATGTTCCTGTCTTTCCAAAGAAGATGTTGAAGAGTGTTGGAGAGAGTAGGCATCTTCGACGCACGCCGACCGTTGTTCTGAATCAGTTCCCGATGGCATTGAGGTGGAGGACTGCACTGGTTGTCTTGTCATACAGGCTTTTTATTACTTCAATAATGTTAGGGCCGATGTTGTACACTCTCATGGATGCCCAAAGAACTGCATGCCAGAATCGGCCAAACGCTTTCTTGAAATCTACGAACACATGAGATAGATGTTGTTGGTGTTGTAGGTATTTCTCGCAGATTATTCTGAGTTTTCAAATCTGCTCAATGGTACTTTCGCCCTGCCTTGAATCCTGCTTGTTTTTCAGCTATGATTTTTTTTGTTCAACGTGGGGTTTAAACCTGTTGAGTATTATTTGCAGGAGGACTTTGCTGGGATGGCTGATGAGGTTGATGGTGCGGTAGTTCTGACACTGATAAAAGTTACCCTTTTTGGGAAGAGTGATAATAAGCGGCTGGGTCCATGGTGTATTACATTACATTACATGATTATTGCTTTAGGTCCAGCGGACTCTTTCGAGCCAAATCAGGACCGGACAACCCCCAATCCGCATTAAAGATCTGCCGAAACAACCCTAGTGGTAAAACTGAATGCTTTCCACCAGCCAGTCACTTTACAATAAAGACATCCCACGCAGGGGACGCTGAGGCTATACTCTAATTTATCGAACCCCCGTTTATAAAAACAAAATAGAATACAAACATCATTATAAATTATCAACAAAACACATACATATAAAATGCCTACATTGCTAAATAATAACATCATGGGAAGCCCTAGTGACCACCTGGCAGAATGCGTCCAATATTCCCAAGCTGATCCAACAGACCTCACACACAAAATATATGGAGTCTTGTCCCGGAAGAGTTTTCAAGAAAAAAGGTAGGTGATTGGTCTAGCGAAGAAGAAGACAGTATAGCAGATTGATAGAACAGAGCAGGAATGAGAAAGAACTTGCTTTGGATCGTGGAGACCTTGGGCTGTTTAACACATGCCTAGTCTCCAGAAGATTCAATACCATCCGTCTGAGAGCAGCCCCTTTCAAAATCACCATCATCCAGGCCTACGCCCCAACATTAGACTATGACGACAGCGAAGTCGAGGATTTCTGTGAACAACTGCAGGTTTTCCTTGACCAAGTGCCTAGAAAAGACATATTCATAGTGCAAGGTGACTTGAATGCCAATGTTGGCCAAGATGCCTACTACAACTGGGGATAAACATGTGAACCCCACTGCAACAAAGAGACAAATGAGAAAGTTTTAAGACGCTTGGAGTTTTCCAAATACAACAATCTGATACTAGCAAACACGCTTGGTCCCCACAAAAAATCCAGACGATAGACCTGGCACAGCCCAGCGGGGATCATCGCCACCAGATTGACTACATCATGGTCAAGAAACGCTTCAGACTAAGCGTCAACATTGGCAAGACACGCATTTTTCCATTTTTTGACCTGGACAAACTGCAAAACCCGGAGTTGGCATACATTCTCCAAGCCACAATTGGAGGGAAAATTGCACCACTGTTCATTTTGGGAGCTGATGAAGTAGATGTCAGCACCACGACCACTACCTTCAAATTAGCAGTGACATGTGCCGCTGAGATCCTTGGCAAGCACCGCCCAAAGAATGAACTGTGGATCTCACCTGAACTTTTTGGACCATATGTGAAAAAACGATAAAAAGGAAAAATAATACCTTACAGGGAACTGATACCAACCGACAAATCTACAGTGACATCGGAATAATCATGCGCACAGCAAATGAGAACAGGATAGAAGATCAATGTCAGTAAATAGAGAACAATCTGAACAAGAACGACGACATGAAGGCCTACCAGACTTTGAAGTGGTTAACAAGTATATCATAGTATCGTGAATTGTTATTTATTAGTTGTAGAAGGGTTTTAATAAAAGCGTGTTTGTTTACTTTTTAATTTATTTTTTTCCATTTCAAGCATACTAAAAATGATTCATTCTTTACCGTACTGATATTGCTAGGAGCCAGAACTTGAGGTGACTTATATTATCGTCGTCATGCTGAACAAAGCAAAATAAAAAACAAACAATTGTATCCGATCGCTTACCACTTACAAGTTATACACTGTTCATTTATTATTACAATGGAGCTTCCCCCTAGTAACAGCTGTTAACGAATAAACTACAAATAAGCATTTTTGCAGTTATTCAATATATCCCTAGGTTTGTCTATGTTGGTAAATTAATGGTATATAATTATGTTTAGTAAACAATCCACAGAGGATATTTTATCGATGGAAGTAAACATAATCAACAGCGGAAAAACAGTTACGAAAACAAAACAAAAACAATAGCAACACTAAAAACATAAAGATCAATAAACAATGTAATTACATTTTCTAACAATGTAACAGTATATTCATTCAAGTTATCAAAATATTATACATTATAGATATGAAATACCTCTTTTTGCTGCAATTAAAAAGTTCTCATGCTGGTCTTTCAAGTCTGGTCTTTAAATAATTTTAATGTAACGATTACTAGATCTATAGATTAGTAATCCTATTATAATTATAGTTTATAATAGTTACCCCTATCTCCCCCTCCCCCCCCCCAATGTTACTAATAATGTTGTCTCAATCTCCGTCATGATCGTCTGATATTAAACAAACTGTAAACAATAGATAAAATTGATTTTATAATGTTATGATACCTTATTAATTAAATTTATAGTACAAAGTCATATTATACACGTACACATGTGGGTGTCTGTGTGGTATGTGTGAGATTGGGTGAGCGTGTGTGTGTGTGTGGGTGGGTGTATATGTGTGTGTGTGCGTGCGCGTGCGTGTGTGTAGGTGTCATTATTATGACGTTAAAGTGAAATGGTGTGTTTTGCTACTGCAAGGTGGTTTGATATGCATTGTGGTTGTGCATCAGCGTCAGTCGGTGGATGGTGTGCTATAAAGCATTGGTTGTTAGCACTTTTACCTTAAAGCAAAATTGCGTGCTAGAATTTCTCTTCTGAGGCAATACATTTTTTTTTAATTCTTATTCTGAATCTTATTTAATATATTTTGTCTTATGCCTCTTTTTTCTCATTGCATTTAATAGGTCGAAGAATATATATATATATATATATATATATATATATATATATATATATATATATATATATATATATATATATATATATATATATATATATATATATATATATATATATATATATATATATATATATATATATATATATATATATATATATATATATATATCGCTATCTCTCTCCCTCCCTCCCTCCCTCTCACTCTCTCCCTCTCTCTTCAATCGCTTCTCTCTACCCTACTCAACCACTGCTCTCTCTCTCTCTCTCTCTCTCTCTCTCTCTCTCTCTCTCTCTCTCTCTCTCTCTCTCTCTCTCTCTCTCATGTAAACTTCAGTGACAATTTACTGCGAGAAGTAATGGCTCTGATCTGTAGTGTTCGCTTCAAGAAGTCAGTGCGTGTCTTTAACAAAAGGGTAAAAATGCCAAGAGTTACAGATGTATGAGTACTTAAAGACGCAGGAGACCATTCTGTTACTTCTTTGGTTTTGACAATACAGTGCCAGTGTGCTAGTAAGTTTCAGCCAGTTGCAGAATTGGTCGTTGAAATTGTCGGGACCAAGGCAATAAAGCAGACACTAAAATAGTAAATAGCGAAGAGCATCTGGATTGCACCTCTGCTCAGTCAAACGCTGCGTTGATGTTTATCTCTATTCCCTGCTCTTTCCCTCACCCCTCTCATTGCCATTCTCAGCGAGTCACTAATGCTCTGTTTGTCCAGATACAAGTGCCTTTGATTGGATCGAACGTTGATGGAACAGAGTTATGGCCCGTTAGCCCACTGGGATAATCCAGCGGTAATGTCCCTTTTTTGATTGATTTGGTGGCAATGATTTCTTGTTCACCGGTGAAAAAAAAAAAGTAGCCATCAGAGGTATCCCGCAAATGGGCTGCTTTTATTCGTATTTAGCCGCACATGTGCCCTTTCGAACTGTTTTATTTTTTTAAAATTCTGGTCCTGCAACTTAAATCGAGTAAAATAAATGTAAAGTTTTTGCGGGGTCTAGTCAATATTATTATTGATCTGCGAGAAATATCTACAACACCAACAACGTCTATATCATGTGTTAGTAGACTTCAAGAAAGCGTTTGACCGAGTCTGCCATGCAGCTCTGTGGGCAACCATGAGAGTGTACAACATCAGCGCTAAAATTATTTAAATCATTAAACGCCTATATAACAAGGCTACCAGTGCAGTCCTCCACAACTCCATCGGGAACTGGTTCAGAACAACAATCGGAGTGCGTCAATGATGCCTACTCTCTCCAACACTCTTCAACATCTTCCTAGAGCGCATCATGTCAGATGCCCTTGCAAATAACGAAGGCACAGTCAGCATAAGGGGGATTGGGGGGGGGGGAAAGAGCAATCACCAACCTCGTTTTGCGGATAATATTGATGGATTGGCTGGAGAGGAACAAGAACTTGAACAGCTGGTACAGAGGCTTGACACCACCTCCAGAGCCTACCTATGGAATGGAAATAATGGCAGAGAAGACCAAAATAATGACCAACGACACCAATGGCACCAACAAGGACTTTAAAGACCAAGGCCAATCCCTCAAAATAGTGCATAGCTTCAAATATTTAGGAGCCATTGTATCAAACAATGGGTCCCTACAAGGAGGTCTCTCCAGGATCGCACAAACAACTGAGCCCCTGCCGGGTTTGAGGCCCGTTAGGAAAGACAGGACCATGAGTCTGCATTCCGAGATGGGGCCGCTGCGCTCCCTTGTCATCTCCGTCTTCCTATGCGCTTGCGAAACTTGGACCCTCACGGCAGATATACAACGAAGAGTGCAGGGCAAGGAGATGGGGTGCTATAGAGGTGCACACCACCAACAACGAAGTCCGACGGGCCGTCATGCTGGACATTGAACAACACGATGGCATGTTCACAGCGGTAATAAGACGGGAAACCCGTGCAGCAGTCTCGCCTGTCATATTTGTGTTGTGTGTGTGGGTGTGTGTGTGAGTGTGTGTGTGTGTGTTGGGGGGGGGGGGGGGCCTAGGTAGAAACACCTTTATTCTGACATACACTTGAACCTCTACGTACTTTCTTTTGACGGACCCCGTTATTTTGACGTCAAAACAGTGTTCCGTTAGGGTTAGGGCTGTTTTAGGCTTAGGGTTAGGTTAAGGGTTAGGGTTTGAGTTAGGGTTAGGGTTAGCTTCAAAAAATGGACATATTTGTAACAATGTCAAAGTAACGTATGTAAAGTTTCATGAAAGTCATCACAACGGTGTTTCTACACGGTTGTGTGTGTGTGTGGGTGGGTGGGTGTGTGTGGGTGTGGGTGTGTGTGTGTGTGCGTGTATCCATGGAGTTATGGGGTGCTAAACTTGCTTTTTTATGCACAAAATTGGGCATTTAGCTAGCGCAACACGTTTTTTCAGTGCCCCACTTTTTTCTAAGTACATGGGAGTGCTTTTTTAGTACATGGGAGTGCTCATGTAGTGCATAGGCTGTTTTAAATACGTGGGAATGCTCTTTCCTGGACTGGCTGTTTTCTAGATACATTTGAAGTAAAAGAGTTAGGGTAAGGGTTAGCCTTTCGGAGACGAAATAGGTCAACTTTTTGACAAAAATAGATAGATATTCAACGATTATAGGGACCAACGGACTGCTAAGAGCCGAATCTGGATCACACAAAACTATTCAAAATCGCACTAGAATGTTAACGTTAAAAATGATAAAAGATGGACATAAAACTAGCATAACTGATGACATTTAACCAAATATACAAACAAGATGATATGACATATGCAATAAAGCAAACCGACATCACGTAAAAATGTAAGCGGTTTTTTTTTTTTTGGACAAAATGAGCCCTTTTTTATTTGTTAATCTAGTTCTTTCATTGTTATAATTTTGCGCTCTTTCCGTAAAAAAACAAACGCTTTCTGATGACTACATTTTGTCCCAATTTTCCATGAATACAGACTTGTATGTGGATGTGTGTGTGTGTGTGAGAGAGAGAGAGAGAGAGGGGGGGGATAGAGGGATGCTGCTTGGTAGAAATGCTACAAAGACTTCCAGGCATTTCCTATACTCAGCACAGCACCAGCAACGAAGTCCGACAGACCATCACACAAGCCAATGGACAACACGATGACATGCTCACACTGGTGAAGAAACCAAACCTCCGATGGTATGGCCACGTCACCAGAGCATCCTTGCAAAAACCATCCTGCAATGCACGGTGCATGGAGGCAGAAGAAGAAGGAGACAGAAAAAGAGGTGGGAGGACAACATTCAAGAATGGACTGTCTTGACAATGGACGAAGCCATGAGGGTAGCTGAGGACAGAGAAAGATGGAGTACGCTGGTTAAACGATCATCTGTGGTGCCCAAGTTACGGTATAGAATAGGATAGCTACTTGCATTTTATATAGACTTACATTATTCGTGCCAAAGTCAACAATGCTTCATTTGTCACAGTCCTCATTTCTTTGGGTAGATTGTGTCGGTTATTTTTCTGCAGACCCTTGCGAACTATTTTTTATTAGCATGCATACAGGTTTCGTTTTGTTCCAACAATGCTGTTTCTGTTTTATTTAATTTGAAACTTGTCCTTTATGTTTGGCACACCTCGTTATTCCTTTTTGACTTTATTCTTTTGTGGGCCTTTAACTTTCAAGTAGCTTTATACTACAATCCATGCTTTCTGTAACGATGGTAGATTCCATTTAAAGTTTAGTTATTCGTTCCCTGGACACCGATGATACATTTTATGTTTCTGTCAAAGTATTAGATCTAGCCCTTTTTTTAATAACTGACTGTTTGGCCTACTAGTTCGTATGTTTTTGTTTGTTTGATTAATTGCTTGAACATTGTTGTTGGGGGACTACTGCATTCCTCGTACCCCATCCATCCCCATTGCTCTCGCTCAGTCTGGAATGCTTTAGACTGACCCCAGTTAGTTTAGTTCCAAGAAGGTTTGGGTTATATCAGAAACCTTCCATAGTCTTTGGTCATATGTCGTCTTTTGCTGGGTGATGCAACGCTTCAGCTGCCGTCCTTATGCAGGAAAATCTACATAAATTTTATCCGCATGGATGGGTAACCTCCACCCCATCCCCCCAAAAAAATCTAATCCCAGTATATTAAACATAAAGCATTGCATTTTTAAAAAATTTGTTATCAAAACTCTTGGGTGTGTGTCTGTGTATGTGTGTGTCTGTGTATGTGTGTGTATGTGATTGACTGTATGCATGTATATCTAGATGTATGTATTGTATGACTGTTTCAGTGTGTCTGTATGTGTGAACAATTCTAGTAGTTACGGGTGGTCAATCTGAGATGCAAGGTTTTAGTTGGTAATTTCTGGAGAAAGAGAGAGAGAGAGAGAGAGAGAGAGAGAGAGAGAGAGAGAGAGAGAGAGAGAGAGAGAGAGAGAGAGAGAGAGAGAGAGAGAGCATGGCACGGAAGCTGTGGCCACAGAATCGTTCGGTCGTTTATTTTAAGATAAGGCGTACAACGGGCCCACTTCACGACAGGCAGACCTTTGGCTCGTTCTGATTCCCGACTATATAGGAGTATTTCCAGAATGTGGAGAGATAAGCGTGGGAATGGTAGGCACGGTGATCGTGGGCCCTCAAAATCAAAAAGAAGAAGACGAAGAAAAGCTAGTCAGATCACGTTATGTCTAGGATTCTTGAATGTATATACCTATGAGCACAGGACAGTCCGTCTTCAATTACACAGCACTATAGCTTCTCGCCTTACTAAGTCAGCTGTAACCTTGGTAAAGAAATGTTACTCTGCAGAAGACGACAGAAGTCTTTTTTTTTTTTAAATCAGTTTATAGTCCCCTCTCTTCCCAAAAAGGATTTTCAGAGAGGAGACTAATACATGCGACAGAAGTCTACTGTGGGCTACACATTTGTAGGCTGACGTTGGCTCAGTAGGTAATGACATCATCCAGCTTACGTATAGCAGTAGTACCGCGACCCAACGCTAGAGGGCGACTGTTGTAGTTTTAGATTTTCCCGGGCTTCCTGCTGACCACAGAGATAGAGAGTCCTTCTCTGTTCAACTTGCATCGAGTAAAGAGCTAGGCTCTAAAAGATCTCTCCACTGAAGACTAAAAGCAGGAACTGGTGAAATTCAATTCAACCTAGTTAGCCACAGCCTGACATTGTCGAAAAGGTAAATGAACTATCTTTTGTTGCATCGCGATATATTGATATTATTGTTGAATTATGTTTGTGAAATTTACCATGTTTAGAATTGAGAATGTTAGTCAAACTTTGAGTGACCACGTGGCGAACACGACCGGTTGCGACGCCATGAAGTAGTCCCTACGGACCCTTTGTTGCTTAGCCTATATGTATCCTTGCAGACCAGTGGTTGTAATGGAGAATGTATATAATATTAATTATTTCTCTATGTGTGTTATTAGCCATGATTTATATTTATATACCTATAGGAATTAGAGTGGAGATTCCAGTGGACCACGGACTTAGCAGAATGTTCGTCGCTTATATATGTATATAAGTGGAGCTAATCACTGAGGGCTAGTTCTGCCTTCAGTGAGACGCTCTTCACACACCTAGTATACACGGTGTTGCAGAAATTCGTCTCATATGTTACAGACGAGCAGGCATTGTGGGCCCTATCAGAAGCAAGACAAGTAAAAGTCTTCACTGACATTCGGCCTAGCGCCTGTATTGGAGCCTCAAGCACTGCGCGATGAGAGCCCACCAGTCTGTCAACAAGGAGAAGAATCCACAACAACACAGCTCATCAAAGAATCAACCACAACACAGCTCATCGAATCTAGAACTAAGTGACATTTGCACCAAAGCACCCAACCTGTTAGCAAAGGACATCACTAGTCCACCTTTCCAGAAGACTGACCCGTTGGGCAGAACGTATGGGTAGCCCGATGAAGAAACAGTAGCTGCATAGAATTATCAAGGAGCGAACCATTCGAAGTGACGTTTGAACTTTAAAGTTAGTATCGTGATTAGCAGATCTTGTATAGAGTAGAGGAAATAAATGTGTGATATTTACTGTTAACAAGTGGCTGGACTACCTATGTTTCATAGCCATGTGAGAGCTAGTGTGTCAGTGAAATTCTTAAACTTTTCTTTCTATCTCTGTACCCCAACCTAAACACAGACTGAGCTAAACTTAAATGTATTAAGTTGAGTCACTGGGAGATTAACTAGCGATCCCCATCGACGAAAGACGAGTGGGTAATAGCATTCCATTGTGAAGAGCCCAGCAACAATAGACCAGGGCTCGAAATTAGCGGGGGCCCGGGGCCCAAAAACCGCAAAGTTGATTTCGGGCTCGGAAAGTTGAAAAATGAAGGGCCCGCTTGGCCCGCAAAATAATTCGTCTGCTACAGCTAGCTCTACTCGGCAGTTTCGTATTTGGGCCAAGGGAAGCAACCCACACAGGTGCCCTAAATTTGGACAGAAAAAAAAACAGAGAAAAGAAGCGAAAACCCTTTAATTTTGCACTCAAAAGTTTAATATACACTTCAATATCTTTTTAATATAATAAACAAAAGGCTATGGCACAACATAAGCGCAAAATGTCCATCTTTGCAAGTACGAAAGTATGGCTACCTATCGTCGCCATACAGTTGCTAAAACAATCGGTGATGGCATATTTTCCAATTTTTGGGAAGCGAAAGACTCCAGAAGAAAACGTCGACGAAAGGAAAGAACAAGAAAAACAGAGAATAAAAGAAAGATGAAGAGGAAAAAAGATCAAGGAACTAAATGAAGGGTGGAAAAAAGATTTCCATGGCATGGCCTTGAAGTGAACGAGGAAGAGTACTGTTAAGTTTAGTTCCCTTTCATGGTTTTGTTTTGAACTTTTGTGCATTGAGGTCAGATTTTTTGTTAGGCTACTTATATTAAAAATTTAACGATGTGTGCAATTGTGCAATACTCAGTCACAAAACTGAAAAGTATTATACAAGAGACTCACTTGATTTTTTTCTATTTTGTTTAATGGCCATTTCAGGCTCACTAGTCACTGGAATATGTGTGTCACTCAATTTGTGTGTGTTTGTTTTTTCCCATGTTTTGTTGGTAATGTTTGAAAGTGAAAGAAAAGGCAAATAAAAATGACATCACTCAGCAAAATTGGAAATTCAATTGTTTTTATTTTAGATTATCAAACAAATTGTACTTTCTACTTTTTTATATTGTCAATAATTCTTTTGTTTTTTGTTTGCATTATTTTTCAAGTTGGGCCCCGAAAGTTGCTTGTGGGCCCTCAAATTTTTCAATCAAGGGGCCCGGTGGCCCCCAAAGAAAAAAGTTAATTTCTAGCCCTGATAGACCCACCGTCACATTCGTATGAGAGTACAAACCAAGGTCTAATCTGTGCATGCACGCATTCCATCGCACGGACTTTAAATATCCTGACGCTCATGTCTTAGACGGGTGAGTGCCGCCTACACAAATACACCCAGAAGCACTAGCTCTTATCTTCCACATACCCGGTCGCCCAGGATTGAGCTCAGTTATCTGGGCGTCAGACGGTTCGCCCAAACCATACAAAACACACACAAAAATGGAAATTTACAATCGCT
>CM072512.1:34095096-34475096 GCA_036898135.1 Oncomelania hupensis
AAAACAAAACAAAACAGAATTTAACTTGTGTATTAATATTTGAATTAACATGTGAGCCATATGTAAATCATGTGTACTTAATTTTAAAGAGCGGTTAAAATTGTACAGTTGTGCTAGGTTCAGATGGTTATGTTCTAGAATAAGATGATAAATGAGAATAAACTGATTTCAAACAAACTACAGAACATCCTGGATGAAGTACTAGAAGCCAGTGACAGTGAGAATTATGAGAAGAAAAATATAACTTTATAAGGCTATGACTTTCTGAGTGTTGCGTCCACCATTTCTCTGCTTCCTCTTCAGACTAGCCAGTGTGTTGTTTAAAAAAAAAAATAATTTATTGAGTGTGCTCTGCAGCGTTGCGATAAAGATTGAACAATGCAGGCGATTAAATGTGTGGTCGTTGGCGATGGGTGAGTAAAATAAATAATTAGTGTATTGTTGTATTGTTTCTATGTCTGCCTCTGTTCGCCTGCCTATCTAACTGTCTGCATACCTGTTTATGTGCCTGTCTCTCTATCTCTGTAGAGGCGATTTATTCCTTCCATTCAAAATTCATATAGTATAATAGTACGATCCACTTTCACGGAAGTGCATGCCCGACTGACTTACTGCCTGCATCTATGTCTCTGCCTGAGTGTCTGCCTATCTTACCGTACTGTCTGTCTGTTCACATTCAAACCAGGATGTTTAGTAATAACCCAAAATAAACTTTACTGAAGATGCATGCCTACGTAACTCAACGGACAGCGTATGCATATAGGTTTATGTATTCGAAATCAGTCAGTGGTTATTTTTATAAGCAACACTAACATGCGGGGGTGGTTGCATAGGTTGTAAGCTAAGCCAACATTTGTGAAAGAGCGAATACAAAAAGAATTGAAAGAACGCGAAGCGTGAAATAAGTCTTATTTTAGCAGTTTCACTATACAACAGTGTCAAGAGTGTTATTGCTTGCCCGTTCGTGTAAGGGTATTTATCAATGTCGTACAAGTTCTTTTATACTACTAGTTTAGTGAAATTTATGTTTTGTAGTTGAGTCTAGTCCTCTTAATCCTCCCCGTTGGGGTGCCGGGGGTTTCAGTATAAATAGTATCCCCACTTTCTGGAAATTTAGTGCTTTAAATTCCCACTGTCGCTGTCTTTCTCATTTGCTCTTTCTCATTCCTGCTCTGTTCTATCAATCTGCTATACTACCTTCTTCTTCGCTAGACCAGTCCCCTACCTTTTTTCTTGAAAACTCTTCCGGGACAAGACTCCTTATTTGTGTATGAGGTCTGTTGGATCAGCTTGGGAATATTGGACGCTTTCTACCAGGTGGTCACTAGGGCTTCCTATGATGTTATTATTTAGCAATGCAGGCATTTTATATGTATGTGTTTTGTTGATAATTTATAATGATGTTTGTATTCTATTTTGTTTTTGTAAACGGGGGTTCGATAAATTAGAGTACAGCCTCAGCGTCCCCTGCGTGGGATGTCTTTATTGTAAAGTGACTGGCTGGTGGAGAGCTTTCAGTTTTACCACTAGGGTTGTTTCAGCAGATCTTTGATGCGGATCAGGGGTTGTCCGGTCCTGATTTGGCTCGGAAGAGTCCGCTGGACCTAAAGCAATAATCATGTAATGTAATGTAGTCCTCTTAATGTTGTGATTTATGTCTTTTCATTGCAGTTTACTGTTTTCAGAAATGTTTACAATCTTATGTTATTGTTTACTAAGTGTGTAACGTTTTTTTTCAGTTGTATTGCTTTTGTTAAATGATGTGATAATGAATGTTTTTTTAAAAATTGTAGACATGTACTTTGGCCAAGCGCTCGTGCGTCTCTCTCTCTCTCTCTCTCTCTCTCTCTCTCTCTCTCTCTCTCTCTCTCTCTCTCTCTCTCTCTCTCTGTATGTGTTTGTGTACTGTTAATTAATGTACATATTTCTGGTTTAGCATTTTTTAATTAGGCATGTTTTTATTTTATTTTGTTTGAATACTATTGCTTTTTAGTGCATTGTAAAGCGTGGCTATTCTTATTATTCTTATTCTTCTTATTCTTATTCTTATTCTTATTCTTATTCTTCTTCTTCTTCTTCTTCTTCTTCTTCTTCTTCTTCTTCTTCTTCTTCTTCTTCTTCTTATTATTATTATTATTATTATTATTATTATTATTATTAGACTAGTGGTTTTGTACCCTGGCAAGCCAGGGTACACAGGTTGCTGTTTAAAATGTAGACAGAGAGACAACTGTTGTCTGCGAGTTTCATTTGGACGATGATAACTCCCCATATCCCCCTTGATACCTCCCCATACCCCCCCCCTGATATCTCCCCGTCCCCCCCATGATGCCTCACCATACCCCCTTGATACCTCCCCGTACCCACTTGATACCTCCCCATACCCCCTTGATACCTTCCGTACCCCCCTTGTAACCTACCTGTACCCTCCTTGATACTTCCCCGTTGATCGTTTCGCAGGTATGGATGAAAGGAATCGACCATCACCATACCCCCTTATATATATACCCGTATCCCCGTTATGTCTACCCATGCCCCTTTAAACCTACCCGTAGCCCCCTTTTACCTACACGTACCACCCCATCCCGATCCTTGGTAATAATAATAATAATAATAATAATAATAATAATAATAATAATAATAATAATAATAATAATAATAATAATACTAATACTACTACTACTAATAATATTGAATATAGAATAATACAAATAGAAATCATAAAAAACACCAAGGTTTAAAAAGAAAATTTGATATAAGATATAATAATAATAATAATAATAATAATAATAATAATAATAATAATAATAATAATAATAATAATAATTTATTCTTATTATTATTAGTTTATAAATAATAATAATAATAATAATAATAATAATAATAATAATAATAATAATAATAATAATAATAATAATAATAAATTAAAGGTAAAAAGCCTAAATTTAAAAAAAAATCCATATTGTAGTGTAAAAAAAAAAGTAAAAATAAAATGTGGCCCGCGTGAGATTTGAACTTGGGTCACCCTGCACGGTAGGCGAATGTTTTACTAAGTAAACTACCAAGGCTTCCTAGAAAGAACATCAATTTTTTGGTCTATATGCTGAAACCTCAATTTGATTTTTAATGGAAGCGCGCGGAATGAGGCTATTGCAGTGTGTGGACATTTTGTTTATTTATTTATCTCAGAAACGGTTAAACGTTCGGTAAGAAAATGTCGGCTATAACGATTTCGCTGGTTTTGAGCACACAGCAGGCCGATCCGCAGCGCCCAACACCTGCCCAGATCAGCGTCCATACCGGACAAACTTTATAGTAGAGGCGAAGAAGGACTTCCGGCTAAGCAATTTATATATATATATATATCTACTCTCCCAAGTATAGGAAAAACATTTCATTCCCTCTATAAAAAAATGTCTCGAAGTGACTGTGAAGTGAAGCTAGCAGAAAGTTACACGTGGCCTGAACAGAGACAATGAATACTGACTGTAATTATTAAATCTAGAAACTGTAATAAATGCAGTGCCTATGTAGGCCTATTAGTACGTCACTGCATTGGAAACCAAAGACAGTCTGTGAATTACGACTCACTACTTCCTTGTTTCGCGTTGATTTAAAATTGGAACTTTGATAAGAGAAACCCACACTATATACATCAGACTGCTCTGATCACGGACACATACTACACTGGATCAGGACTCTTACACGCAGTGATCATCAGTCTGTAGAGAGGTATCCTTAACCAGAGGGGCCAGTCATGAAGAAGACTAGATGTAATTTAAATTCCACATTTGCACACAGACTTAAAAAGAGCCTACTTATTTCTTTATTTATTTCATCATTTTATATAGCGCTTTACCAGCTCAAGAGCTGCTCAAGGCGATACAGGATCTAACTCAAGCCGCCCGAGGCGCCCACCTGTAACCTTTCGGCGCTAGACGACTGAGCACAACCCTGGGCGACCGGGTGTTTTTGTGTAGCCAGCACTCACCGTCTAGGACATGAGCGTCAGGATCTTTAAAGTCCATGCGACGGAATGTATGCAGTGTCACAGGATAATCTTTTATTTTATTATTTATTTCATGTATTATTATTATTATTATTATTATTATTATTATTATTATTATTATTATTATTATTATTATTATTATTATTATTATTATTATTATTATTATTATTATTATTTTACTGCAGGCCGTCAACGGGGGTTTTGAGCCAGTGCCTGTACAGGCTGCAATGTGATCGCCTGACATTGGAGTACACTGCGTACACCATTGAACCAACTGCGATCCCTGTATTTAATAATAATAATAATAACTAGCATTTATAAAACGCCTACCTTAAGGATCTAAGCGCTATACACGCACACTTTCTTACGCAAACACATATACACACTATACATATACTATAATTATAAGACAAGTTACTCTTTCACGCGTACATACTACTGCTGTGTAAATCAATATGACAAAAACATACTAAATTACTACTTAACCCCCCACTCCTCCAAACCCCTTTTACAACTACAGATACTGCTGAAAGACTTTTGAGAAAAGATACGTTTTAAGGTTGGATTTGAACGATTCGCAGGAGGTAGAATGTCTAACATGAAAGGAGAGAATTCCATAGGTGAGGGCCGTGGACAGCAAAAGAGCGGAAACCATTAGATTTTCTTTTGTAACGGCCCTGACAGAGAAGACGGCAGTCAGTGGATGAGCGAAGGGAACGAGATGGAGTGTAAAGGGAGACAAGGTCAGATAGATAAGAAGGAGCAGAACCGATGACAATATTGTAGCAGATACAGGAAGTTTTATAATTAACACGTTCCGCGACAGGAAGCCAGTGTAGCTTAACAAGGAGAGGTGTGGAGGGTTGGCGATGATTTACTTTAAAGATAAGACGGGCAGCAGAGTTCTGAACTTTTTGAAGCAGAGAGAGGATAGAATCTGGACAGCCAGACTAACAAAAATTATCAGCGAAAGCGTGGCAGCGGCGATGCAGAGCTCCTCAAACTCACGAGCTCCCCTCCTTCCTCCCCCTCATCCCTCCACCTCCTCCCAAAATGCCTGTCTTCTTCCTTTACCCCAAACTCCATGGAATTTCACCTAATGTCACCCATGCCAAAGCACTTTTAAGACTATACGTTTAGACAATATACTGCATTTGTCTGCATAAACTACTGGTTGTTTTTTCGGTATTAAAACTGCAGAGTGGGGTGAGGATTCAAACGACCCATCGGATTTCCTCAAAGACACAAACACACACACACACACACACACACACACGCACGCACGCACGCACGCACAAACACACACAGGTGCTCACACCAAACAACATACCAATTCTACCGCCACCACCACCACTTTCCAGCACTACCATCACCAAATACCGTAATGTCAAGAGCCTTGTTTACGACATTTAGTATCCTTCAAATACGATTTTTTTAATAAAACAAATTAAAAGGATCCGCCCGTTAAAATTGAATGACCTTACTGCACGTTGCTTTGTATCGCTATCTGTAGCTGAAGGAAGGAAGGGAGTAGCAGAAGGAAGAAAATAAGACTAGGAAGAAATATTCAACCGCTAACTCAACCAATTGCGCGCACAATAACAAGTACGGACTATTAAAAGACGATAGTTACAAAAGAGAGTAGTCGGATGGGGAAGAGGGGGTGGTGGGGGTATTCTACAGAGGAGAGGTTGGGGGTTTGGAAGGGACTAAATTTAAACATTTAGGTCTACTCTTCTCTAATGGCCCACCGCCGTAGCTCAATTGGTATAGCGTTCGCCTGGCACACAGATGACCCAGGTTCGAATCCCGTGGTGGGCGATATAAAATGTGGCCATTTTCACTGTCCATTTTAGCAGTATGATTGCTCTGGTGGTTCAGTGTTGATTCAGGTCCTTACCGCTCTTTCCCTGGGATGGTTATACAGGGGCGGATTATGGCGTTGAAAAGGGGGGGTTTCCAGGTCACTTTAAATAACAAAAGGAGATTAGTAATGCACCGTATTGACAGGAGTCAAAGAAAAACTGTTGACCCGTTGACTAGTGAGGACATGAAAATGATTATCCTACGGTTTCCAGTTAATCAGCAAAGCTGCAAGAGGGGATGATGTATCTCTGTCGCCATTCGGGTCTTGAATTTCCTTGCAAATGCGTCTACTATGGCCATTGCGTCCACTTCAAGTTTCCTGTGGAGTCTCATCAGTGCCAGACCATTCAAGCGCTCTTTTGTCATGGTTGACCTCAGGCTGGTTTTTAGGAGTTTGAGCCCACTGATCGACCTCTCACACTCAGCAGTGGTGACGGGAAGCGTTGCAAACAGTCGAAGTATGACATGGAGGTTAGGGAAGAAGTTTATGTTATGTTGCAGTGCAGTAGAGAGGCAGCAACTGTTGAAGGGCGTGGTTGTGATGTCTATCCTTTCCACTTGGCGCACCAGCGGTGGAACTCTGCTGGAACTTCTAGAGGATCTGGCAGGTCAGATGCCCACATGTCTGCCAGACATGTAATGCCCTCAGGAACCTTGCATGCATTCTCAACACCAGCAGCTAGGTCTGCGACGAGCAGTAGTCCATCTTGGACTAACTCAGTATTTTTAAAGCAACTGCTGAATTCGGACAGTAGGTGGTCCCCAAGAAAAGCGCTGCTATGCTGCGTGTGAAGTACTGTTCTGGTGTGTCTGCTGGCTGATTTTGTCTGAGTGTCTGTCCACATGCTGTCCTCGGCATTGTCACATTTTCATGGACACTTTCTGCAAGCTCCACTGCCTGAGTGAAAGACGTCATCCAGGTTGCCTCGAAGATCAGCAAGAGCACTGGCTGTCCCTTCAATAGCAGCACATGCTTCGACGATGTCCCGTGTTTTCTTCTGCAGGTTCACTGAGAGAGGCTTAAGGTTTCTGAGACAGTTTCTTGTAACCACAAAAGACACTGCTTGTGGTTGCTGCTCTTAGTCCTCGGCACTTAGTCAGAGTGTCACTGTCCCAGTCCTCGCTTTTGTTCTCCATGTCACCCAAGCAACGGTACACGTATGTGAACAAGTTAGTCATGGTTTCAAACGCATTGTGCGTTTCAATCCATCGGGTCCGATATAAGTCTACAAGGTTTCGCTTGTTGGTGATGTCACAAGCTTCCAAGATTTGCTCCAAGTAGCGATGGCTTTTGTGAGACAATGAAAAGAAGAGTGAGAGTTCCTTCATTGTCCAGAACATGTTGTGGATGCTCTGCACACATGATTTTTACGATGCACAAATTGAGGCAATGTGCGTCACAATGAAAGTAAATAGCCTTTTAATTCAGCTGAGTAATCCTAGCCTGTACCCCTTTGAATTTGGCAGCTATGTTTGAACCACCATCATACCCCTTATCCCTGATGTCTTCAACGTGCAGACCCCATTCTTCAAGGCAACCAAGGATATTTTCTGTGAGTGCTTCACCTGTGATTCGTTCACAAGGGACAAAATCTAGAAACTCTTCCCGTATGACCTGGGACCAGTCCACAAAGCGCAAGACAATCGCAAGCTGCTTCCAGTTGGCTGTGTCACATACTTCATCAGCAAGGAGAGAGAAATTGACTTTTTGACTTCTGCCAGCAACGTGTCCCTGATGTAGTCACCAATCAACTCTATGATGTTGTTTTGAGTGGTCTTGCTGATGCATGTAGCATGACCTGTGCCTTCTGGTCCTGATTTGGCTCGGAAGAGTCCGCTAAACCTAAAGCAATAACCATGTAATGTAATGTACGACCTGTGCCAGATTAAGAGGATTCTAAATGTTGCTGAAGAACTGTATCACCAGATTCGATGCGAAAGCGGATGAGGGCGTTGAAGTTGCTGCGATTTCTTCACCCAGGACAAATTTAGATTTTGCATGGCTCGTTTTACCACTGGCACATTCTTGTTCAAGGTTTAGAGAGAGATAAAGCTGTGTGTGTGTGTTTTTTTTTTTTTTTTTTTTTTTTTTTTTTTTTTACAGCCGAGGGGGGGGTTTCCGTGCAACTAGGAAACCCCCCATAATCCGCCCCTGTTATATATTATCCCCGTCTGCCATATCGCCAATGGTGGGTGTAGACGTTAAACCTCAATGTTCATTCTTCTCTAATTTTGAATTGAACCAGCAAAATATTGAACTGTAATTTGACAGAATAACGTTAATTACACAGTTCCTTTCAGGTGCGCGCGCAAGAATTTACGCGCTCCTTCTCTCTCTCTCTCTCTCTCTCTCTCTCTCTCTCTCTCTCTCTCTCTCTCTCTCTCTCTCTCTCTCTCTCTCTCTCTCTCTCTCTCTCTCTCTCTCTCTCTCTCTCTCTCTCAAGCCTAGTGCTTTTTATTCTGTTTCTGTATTTCTTAATTTAAGTTCGCCTGGCCTAAGGCCGTTATATATTTACGTTGGCGACGTGACGTGACACGACGTGATCTTTTTTTTTTTTTTTTTTCTTGTTGCTGGCTGTCAAATATAATGTAACTGATTTTTTTATATTTAAACTCTCCGTTTTGCCTAACAGAGCTGTGGGGAAAACATGCCTGCTCATCAGCTACACAACCAATGCGTTCCCAGGGGAATATATTCCAACAGTGTAAGTATTTTCTGGGTGTTTAATATCGTTGAAACATTCTGCGTGGACAAACCCTTGCCGTTGCATTAAAAAAAAAAATTAAAAAAAAGTTTAGACATTTCCTATCACAGGCGCCCGTATCTGGAGGTAAAAGTTTTGAGAGGGACGCGTTCTATAGAGGGAACGCTATCGTATACAGATGCGAGCGCCTGTGTTTCCGATATTGTATCAAAATTCTTTGCACCCAGATCTAATCTACAAGTGCGTTGTTCACCAACAGTCTGAACTCCTTGAGTATCGAGGTGGCCTTGTCATACAATCTTTCGTCTTTCGAGTAAGCAATAAATCCAAATTCCGTATTTCAGTCAGGCGATATCGTCCATTTTTTCCCCCGGAAAGAAACAAGAAGTGTGCGATATCGTTCACTTAGTAGGAAGTTGACGATTTTGAAACACGAAGTTTAATTCAGTATGTTTAAGCAATTTTATTAGGACAATTTTAGAACAATTGTCTCTATGATTATTTTTAAAAGAATGTGAGCTGTTTAAGTTTACAACCTTCAAATCCAATGTCCCCTGGTCAGGCCACTGAGTGTGTGCGCGTGTGTTTGTGTG
Organism: Oncomelania hupensis; assembly: GCA_036898135.1. Taxonomy (NCBI): domain Eukaryota; kingdom Metazoa; phylum Mollusca; class Gastropoda; order Littorinimorpha; family Pomatiopsidae; genus Oncomelania; species Oncomelania hupensis. The sequence goes on from CM072512.1 coordinate 34,104,270, forward strand.
TGTGTGTGTGTGTTTATGAGAGAGAGAGCGAGAGAGAGAGAGAGAGAGAGAGAGATTAAAAGCTGTTGCCTGTGATATTTTGGGGTAGTTTGTAATTATTATAACCTCTACCTCATAATTATATTAGGTTTGCGCATGCTTTCAGTGGTACATTTATTTATTAACTGTGGTTGTTCGTTGTATGTGTTGCGTGATTTTTAATGTGCTAAGGCTGTCACTGTATGGTGTAATGTGTGGTATTTCTGTGAAGTAAATGTTTGCGTGATTTTACTGTTCAGTAAACTTTATTTTATTGCTCAATGATAACGTGATATGTGCAGAAGTTTTATGTTATATAAGTTTTGTTTGTAGTATTGCTCTTGTAAACGGAATTGTCCCACCATACACCAAATTTCTTTGTAATTTATTGGGGACAACAACATAATTTGAATCTGTAATTGCTCGGGTTCACATGTTTAACTTATTGTATTGCATTGTTGCTGTATTGTATTGTATTGTATTGTATTGTATTGTATTGTATTGTATTGTATTGTATTGTATTGTACTGTATTGTATTGTATTAAGCTCACTCTAGTGCATAGAGTAATCTATTCGGTGTACCATTAAAGTGAATATTTTATGTACGGGGCAGGGTTGGTTTAATTACATTTTTTGTGTGTCTAGGTTCGACAACTATTCTGCCAATGTGATGGTGGATGGTCGACCTATCAATTTGGGATTATGGGATACTGCTGGACAAGAAGACTATGACCGGTTGCGCCCCCTGTCTTACCCACAAACGGTACGTTGGTTTTGTCGAAGCCTTTATTTTATTCTCTTTTTTTTTTTGTGCCCGTTTGGATATTTCTGTTGAAATCTTTAGTAATTATTAAACCAGTCTACATCCAAGTTAAAATGTAACGCAATCACAAATCATTATGGATGAAATTCACAGTCAGATAATCAAAACTATATGATAGAAGTGTGTGAGTCCTATATATATTTTTTTTTTCCTTACAATTTAAACACTTAAAAATAAATTAAGGACGAACTAATTTAGAACTTTTTTTTTTGTTTAAACCATAATTTAGTGCAATGGCTATAATTAAGCTGCATTTAAATCAGGGGCGTACTTCTGGAAAATCGTTAAGATTTGTTTTGGGTGTGGTGGGTGAGTCGTATTTCTTATAAGGCAAAAGGAACTAGTAGAGAAACTCGCAGATGAATGGAAAAACTCTGTATACAAATAACAAGGTAAATTGTAGGGCGACCCGACAGCTGAAGCGAGTGATAAATCTAAAAGTCGTTGTTTAATTGGTAGAGAACAGCATGATGATGATGATGATGATGATGATGATGATGATGATGATGATGATGATGATGATATAAGTCTATTTATGCTGAATCACCTTCATTTCGACCGATTGTTCTAAATATTTTGTATTTAGCGTTGTACGCATGAGGAACCCTACGCTACAGTGCATTTGATAGTATGGAAAGAGTAAAGAAAGACTCGTTGATCGCTTACCGCAGCCTGATTTGATTTTCCATCGCAGTTAATTCCGGCTATCTTTCTTTCCCCAGGATGTGTTCCTGTTGTGTTTTTCCGTCTCCAGTCCGGCCAGTTTCGAGAATATTCGAGCAAAGGTAAGATAATCAGCAGCAATGATCTAGATGATTTAGTTGTGGTGAATGAGGAAAACTTGGTATCTGAAGTTGTACACTTAGAGCCACTTGGGAAAATAGATTACAATATCCATGTCTTCGATTTGCACATACCTAGAATGAAACCATTGCACGAGAAGAAGTACAAATATGCATTACACAAGAGTGATTATAGCAAGTTTAGGCAATTAATTCGATTTCCCTATTTGGCCAGACGAAAGATGGTGATTCTTTGTGGGGGAGTTTTAAAAGATAATATTTTGGAGAGAATGGGAGAGCTTTACCAAAAGTATTTAGTAATAATAGAAGGAAGACTAAGCCCCTTTGGATGACTTCATCCGTATCAAAACGTGTGAAGAAAAAGTATAATTTGTATAAGATTTCAAAGTACCAAGCGTAGGCATGAATAGGAGGAATATCCATGTTAGAATTTCTCCTTGGAGATAATAAAGTTTTCTGAATCTGCATCTGAATCTGAATATAAACTCGCTCGTAATAAGTGCAAAAACGTCATAGAACATGCAAGGATAAATTAAGAACTAAATTTAGCTGATAACTGCAAAAATGACACCGTTGGAGTGCCAGTGTTTTCTGAATAAATAGTATCCCCACTTTGTGGAAATTTAGAGCTATAATTAAATGACCACTATTCTGTCATTCTCATTTGTTCTTTCTCATTCCTAATCTGTTCTATCAATATAGGCCTACTATCTTCTTCGCTAGACCAGTCACCTACCTTTTTTATTTGACAACTCTCCCCCAAGCTCCTCATTTGTGTGTATGGGGTCTGTTGGGTCAGCTTGGGGATATTGGACGCTTTCTGTCAATTGGTCACTATGGCTTTCTATGCTATTATTATTTAGCAATGTTGGCATTATATATGTATGTGTTTTGTTAATATTTTATAATGATGTTTATATCTTTAATTTGTTTATTTTATTTATTTATTTATTTTTGGTAAACGGGGGTTTAATAAATTAGAGTACAGCCTCGGCGTCCCCAGCATGGGGTGCTTTTATTGTAAAGTTACAGGCTGGTGGAGTGCGTTCAGTGTTACGATTAGAGTTTGTTTCAGCATATCTTTTATACGGATCAGGGGTGAGCCCTCTTTCAACCAAGTTGTGATCCTGATTCGACTCTTTGCAGTTCACTGGATCCTATAAACAAGGACTGACTACCTACCTAACAAACGTACCGTTCATGTCAACTAGTTCGAGTTCAAAGGGGGTTTCAGTGTGCAATGTTTTAATTACTCACGAGGGAATAGAAAAGAAGCTGAGGGAGCTTGACCCATTTTAAAGCCGAGTGCCCTGACGGTATTCCAACAACGGTATTGAAAGAAAAGAACTGGCAAAAAGCTGGCAGTTCCATTTGCTGCACTTTTTAACAGGTCATTGGAGACAGGCATTGTGCCGAAAGATTGGAAAATGCTGCAGTGATTGCCATTTTTAAAAAGGGGTATCGCTCTGATGCAGGTAATTATAGACCCGTAAGCTTTACATGTATAGCATGCAAAGTACTGGAATCAACTATTGGAGATGTCATTGTGTCACATTTTAACTGCAATAAGCTTTATTTAAATTGCCAGCACGGTTTTCGCTCCAAGAGATCGTGAGTTACACAACTTTGGGAAGTTATAGAGGAGCTCACATTACTATTAGATGAAAAGGAACCTGTGAATATTGTTTATCTTGATTTTTCGTAAGGCTTTCGATAGTGTGCCACACAAGCCTCTTTTGAGAGAAATGGAAGCTTCTGGTATTGTTGGGAGCATCCTGAGCTGGGTGAGGAACTTTCTTGGCGAACGAACGCAGATGGTAAAGGTTGTTGAGGCAGTGTTCTCAAGTACAGAGGTTTAGAGCGGAATTCCGCAAAGTTCTATTTTATGTCCAATACTTTTCACAATATTTATAAACGATATTCCTCAATACTTGTAATGTATTTGCAGACGACGCCAAGATTTAGGGCAAAGCATGTGATAAATCAGTTCTACAAAGAGATATTAATAAGTTACAATCATGCACTAAGAAGTGGAATCTACATATTAACGTTCATAAGTGTAAGGTGATGAATGCGGGTAGAGGAAATCCGGGTAATCAGTATACCGTAAATGGGATAATAAAGAAAAAGAAATATCGAAGTGTGATGAAGAAAAAGATCTAGTGGTCATATCTGAATCTAAATTGACATTTGATTCCCACATACAAAATAGTATTAATAAAGCTAACAGAATTATCGGGTTGATATAAAGAGGACTTTCTTTTATTTGGATAAGAATATTTATTAAGTTATACAAAGCCCTAGTAAGACCTCATGTGGAATACGGTAATGCAATTTCCGTCACCCTACCAAAAGAGTTCAGCGCAGAGGAACCAATTTGTTGAAAGAATGCTGTGACTTGCTAAAAAGTACACGATTAAGTTATTTGAAATTGCATTCTCTAAAAGGAAGACGGATAAGGGGTGACTAAATAGAAACTTGTAAGATTTTCAATAACCATAACGATCTTTCTTGGAATGCGTTTTTCTCATCCCCTTATTGTAATGTTACTCGACACTCCGAGGGGAAATTTTTTATTCAGCACTCTAAAACTAACCTGCGTAATAATGTGTTCAGTATTCAGTAACAGAGTTGCAACTAACTGGAATAGTGTGCCGTCTTCAATCAAATATGCTAAATGTATTAACACGTTCACTAATCCAAGTTACCCAAATTTTTTTACTTTGTTTAGAAGCTAGCTTTGATACACGATTAGGAAAATTGTATGCGTAAACCTGACCTATGAGTTGATTCACAAGGAAGGAGCGTATAAAGGCTTTACTACCTATCCCAGCTCCTTAACCACTACTACTACTACTACTAATAATAATAATCAATGAGCTATAATATACAGTGACTTAATATTTACATTCGTTTGATATGTGATTATGCATGGACGTAGTAGTCACTAGTACCGTAGACCTACATTTGTTTTGTTGTTGTTTTTTAAAAGAAAAGAAAAAAAAAGGAATAGGTCTTTCATTGAGCGACACACCCTGTTTCTGTCTTCTTGTTCTGATACATTGCCACATACCACTGAATCACATCACAAGGTCATTAACCTAGTGGATCCCCGATAGCAAAGCGGTAGTGGATCCTCCATGGCATTGCGGTAGCAGCCTTATGTATCACTGTTAGATTATACTATACTATACTATACTATACTATACTATACTATACTATACTATACTATACTATACTATACTATACTATACTATACTATACTATACTATATTATACTATATTATACTATACTATACTATACTATACTATACTATACTATACTATACTATACTATACTATACTATACTATACTATACTATACTATACTATACTATACTATACTATACTATATGTTATGTTATGTTATGTTGTACTATGCTTTGCGATCCTGTGCTATATTATAGACTATACTATGCTGTACTCTGTAGGGGTGGACCACGGTCAGAGCAAGGGGGATTGGGGAGGGTGCACCAACAGTTTGTATACGCTAATTTCCGGTTTCCGGGATGGTCAAACTAAAGCTTTGACGGGCAGCGGCCGTCCAAAAATTGTCAAACGCTGTAATTGCACTTTTTTCCCTTTTTTTTTTTTTTTTTTTGGGGGGGGGGGGGGGGATGGGGTTGAGGGGGTGCACTTGCACCGCCTCCCCCTTCTTCCCCCCCCCTCGTCCGTCCTTGCTGTACTATACTATACTATTACTATATTATACTATGCTATATTATACTATACTTGATCACATCAAAGACCATATAATTAGGTGTATAGTCTGAGATCATATTTCTCTAATGACTATGCAATTTCTTATTCTTTCTTTAATATAAATTAACTAAGTTTTTTTTCTTTAAAGTAAATTCATTAATAACATTAAGGCGAGCTAACTTTACACTTAATGCTGCCTGATGCATACATCCTTCGGATGAGAGTATAAACCGAGGTCTAGTCTGTGTCGCATACATTCCATCATAACGGACTTTAAAGATCCTGACGCTCATGTCCTAGACGGGTGAGTGCCGGTGACAAGAAAACACCCAGCATGCACCTAGGTCCTTCTCCCCCATCCCTGGCTGCCCAGGATTGTGCTCAGTTGTACGGGCGTCAGACCATGCGCCCAAAGGCTGCAGGTGGGCGTCTCGGGCAACTTGAGTTAGATCCTGTATCGGCCAGCGCCTTGAGCAGCTCTTGAGCTGGAAAAGCGCTATATAAGAACGATTAAATATATACATTTCAGTGGTACCCAGAGGTGAGTCACCACTGTCCAGGGACTCCTATCGTCCTAGTGGGCACCAAGATAGATCTGAGGGAAAGTGAGGAGATTATCAATGCCCTCAAGGCCAAGAACCTGGAACCCGTATCTCACATCAAAGTAAGCATGATGATAATGATGATGACGTCGTTGGTGACGATGAGGAAGAGGGCGAGAATGTTGGGGATTGTGGTATTGATATTGTTGTAGGTGTTGTTGTTGTTGGATGATGATGATGATGATGATGTTGATGGTGATGATGATGATAATGATAATGATGATGATGATGATGATTGATGACATGTATCAAGGATTCAAATCATGTGGATGGGTTATTGTTGGTGTTACCCCAATTGATTGTTTTCATCATCGAAATAATAATTATAATTTTAAAAAAACTGTATCTTATATGCAGTAAAACAGTTAAAAGATGTTTTAGTGGATTTTTCCCCCAGAAAAAAACAGATTATCTCTATGTTCTATTATTGACTGTTTCAGGCCCAAACTCTTGCCAAGGAGATTGACGCTGTGAAGTATCTAGAATGTTCTGCCTTGACGTCTCGAGGTCTGAAAGCTGTGTTTGATGAAGCCATCCGCGCCGTCCTTGCGCCAAAGACCAACAAGAAAAAGAAGAAACCCTGCACTGTACTTTGAGCTGACCCTGAAGAAAACATGACAAACACGCTGCTTTTCGTTTCAAATCTTATTTTTCCACAACACACTGATAACGAATTTAAGTTTTAAACTAACTGCTCTACGGCAATTTTTTACGTTTCGACAATGTCTGCGAATCAGGAAGACACCCTCAAGCAAGAACAATTAACGTTGAATAACTTACTGCACGGAAACCAAACCTTTTCTCTAGGCTACCTGACAATCAACTTCTTTTCAGTACCACTCAAGAGTTTATCAAACAGTCAAAGCGTTTTCGTTAAGTGAAATTCTCCGCTTCACCGCACAAACGTCCACTCCCGGTGTTCAGCTCAAACCATCTCTCTCTCTCTCTCTGTCTCTCTCTCTCACACACACAAACACATACACACGTCTCCTTCTTCAATTATTGGTTTTAAAATGTCCATTTCTTATTAATCTACGCTTTTAATTTCTAGCTAAATATTTGATTCATCGTTTTTATTTGTTACTTTTATTTATTTATTTATTTATTTATTTTTGTGTGTGCGTGAATGTCCGTGTAATTATTTAATAAGCCTTATTATCTTTAATTAATTTATTATATTTTTTAAAATTGTTGTATTCTTCTTTATTTATATGCAAGTATCAGTTGCCTGTCACTTAATTATTATGTCGAATTTTGTCTTACAGGGTGGGCTTATATAAGCTTGCTTGTTGCCTGTAAATCATTGTTTGTAATTATATGTTTTTTTCCTTGAATAAAAATATTTGTTTAAACCAAGACACATCTGATCAAGAGAATATACCCTTGAGCAAAACAAATTCATTGTAGTTTTTAATCTCACTTTTCCATACTGTACTGACAACGTTAGATCGAATTAATTATGCAAACATAGCTGTGATTCAAAGGATATATGAAACTGCGTTCATAATTCCTTAACAAATTTGGTGTTATTAGAAATGTTTTATTACAAATTGATCGATTATGAGTTAGTGACTTACTGCATGACCCAAAGAGGACTACGGAATGTTTTAATTTTTTGTGTAGCCTGTGTGTCACATGTCACATGTCATATTATGTTAGCTAGGTTAAGCATCACAAATTCATCAAACCTGTTTCTTGATTACATGCTATTATTGTGACTGCAGTTCTCCCAAAGATCGTATATGTTCTTTCATAGTCTTTGGTCCTGCTATACACCCGTCAAAATGGGTCAAATAGTGCGTTGCTTCAAATACTTTTTAAAAATTAAAAAACAACAATGGCCATTTTATATGTAAAGTAAAACATATCAACTTGGAAATAAAAAGTAATAATAAACATTATAAAAAAATCAGACGATTGTTATTTCAAAATGTTTGTTTGTTGTATTAGAATGTAAGACCCACCTCCACCCCCACCCTCGCCCTCCCCCTCTCTCTCTTTCTCTCTTGCCCCCTGCAGCTGCAGCTGCAGCTCTCTTTCTCCAAAGTAAGATCGCTTTTCAATTAAAAATAATGTTGTGTTCAAGGATGAACTGAAGAGTTTTGTTTTCATTGTTTTGAAGACGCGAAATCAAGCGTAACAAAAAATCTTCCGACACCATGTGATTCCATGAATTTGCACACGTTTCTTTCAATGTCTAATGTACCTGCATTTCCCAATTCTTGCTGGAAAGGGCCATAGAGAAAACAATGAAACAATGATAGTAATACCAACTAATATTTGGATGCACAAAACTATCCATTACATTCAAAATCCAAAATGTTCTAGATATGATATGATGAGTGTGCGTGTGTGGGGATGGGGGTGACTAGGGTGGGTGTGTGTACGTGTATGTGTGTGTGCGTGTGTGTGTGTGTGCGTGTGTTCGTACCTGTGTGTTTGTGTGTGTTCGCACTTGTATGTGTGTGTTCGCATGTCTGTGTGTGAGTGTGGGTGTGCGCGCTCGCGCGCATGTGCGTAAACAATGCACTCACGTGGTTCTAAGTAAGCAATTCTGCAATCAGTTGAGGGAACCTGTCACGAGAGGTTATTTAGACCCTGCATTACGGATTCACGCCTTAAATAGTTCAGCCTGCTGTAGCCTGTGTAACGTAAAGTAGCTGCCTAGAAGACGACACAAGTCAGTTGTGTGCTAAGCATAGGTAGGCTGTGACCTCATCCTGCTGACGTATAGCCACCACCCCACCCCCCGCCGTTAAGAGGCGCTCAGATCTCACGAGAGTTTTCGCGGGCTTTTAGCTTACCGCAAGGCTAGGTAGTCATTATTTGTCTGAACCTCACACGAGAAGGAGCTACGCTCTGAAAGATCTCTCTAGCTGAAGACTAGCAGGTGACTGGTGAAATTCATTCATCGCAGTATAGACACAGCTTGACATTATCAAGAAGACAAGCAGGCTAGTTGGTCCGAGGCAGGGATAGACCACTAAGAGTCAACCCTGACATTCGGCCTGCAAGGGAACATCGAGCACGGAGCTCCGATAGCCCAATAGTCAACAACCAAGGAGGAGACACTATCACCACACCACAAATATTCAGTTAAGTGACACTATAAAGACGTGCACAAACACTGCCCTAGAAGGACTGTGCTGTAGTCCACTCTCCAGAAACAAGAACATTAGGCCAACCAGAACAAATAGCCCAATGATGAGACAGTAGCAAATATCAAGAACAGTAGCAGCATAGACCCATCAAGGACCGGACTATTCGAAGTGAACTTGGACATTTAAGTTAATAGAGTGTTTAGAGAATTATGTATAGAGTAGAGGAAATAAATGTGTGATATTTACTGTTAACAAGTGGCTGGACTACCTATGTTTCATAGCCGTGCGAGAGCTAGTGTGTCAGTGAAGCTTTTACCATTTTCTCCCTATCTCTATAACCCTATCCGCACACAGACTGAGCTAAACATATACATGTATTAAGATTAGTCACAGGGTGATTATACTAGCCGATCTCCGCAGACGATAGACGAGTGGGTAATGGCATTCCATTGTGCAGAGCCCAGTAACAATTAATAGACCCACCGTCACACCTACATTGCCAAATAATAACATCATAGGAAGCCCCAGTGACCATAAAGCGTCCAATATTCCCAAGCTGATCCAACACCACACACAAATGAGGAGTTTTGCCCCGGAAGAGTTTTCAAGAAAAAAGATGACTGGTCTAGCGAAGAAGAAGATAGTAGGCTATACAGTAGATTGATAGAACAGTAGGAATGAGAAAGAACAAAGTAGAAAGACATCGACAGTGGGAATTTAAAGCACTAAATTTCCAGTTCGTTTCGTTGGATAGATTAAATAATAACGGCTAGCACGGTACTTGTTTGTCAAAAAGATATTTCTTTTAACATTTAATTATGAGTGAATATGACACTATGCACAAGCTCCTGTAATGACAACAAGGCGCACGCTATTGATCTTTATTTAGTTCAGTGGGCGCACGCACATACAAACTTAACATAAGCAGGGCACGGTATGGGGACTGAACTCTTCCGCGCACGAAGCTGTCAAAGGAAGTAACTAGCGGCAAAGATCTATTGTTGCTAACAAGACGTTCCTAGACTTCATTTTGAAGAAGACCCAAGCCACAAGGGAGGGAAATCTTGTAGACGATGTGCTGTGGTTGACCATTAAAATGGCTTACGCAGGTAAATCTAAAGTGTGCCTTGTAGTAGCTAGAATATGTCAAATTTTAAGGTTTGCTGTTTTACTTTTTGAACTTAGATGAGGCACCAGTTCTTAAGAATCGGTGACGATGTTGTCCAGATCGGTAAAATTGATGGCAAGAACTGTTGGTGCTCTATTGTCATTTTGGTGTTCCCAAAATCAGCGACGCCTTTTCTTGGCAGCATCTCCTCAGCATTCAGCACACTCAGGGTATAGATTTAATGCTGATAGAAGTAACAGTAAGTCCAAATAACCTTGCTATCGTGCATGATGGATGTTGATACATTGCCAGACATTACTTTGCATTGCTTGGTTAAATTTGTAATTAATTTAATAATTGTTATTAAACTCTACATTTCCAACGAAGGTCCAAAATAAAAACGACCGTTGTTATAATATTATGATAATTACAGTTCTACTGTCTACACTGCTTTTTTTTGTATCCTTTTCTGCTGGCAAAGGAAAATTGCACAATCAACCATTTGCAAGACAAATATCTGGCTTGCGATCGTAAAAATGTATTAAACTGTTCAGTGCCAGATATAATAAGGCAATTGTGCACCCCCATTGCCAGGGCGTTTTTTGCAAGTTAAGGTAATAATTTTTTTTTAAAATCACAAGGCTAATAGAGGCAAGATAGCTAATTGCATGTTGGTGTAGTGTTCGTGGCATCAACAAATTTGTGGCCATCAAAACATGCAATCTGGTCACTGACACTGCTGTCACACCTCGTCCAGGCCCCAATGCCACTCCTCTTCCCCTTCCAGCATAACTATAGGCCTACCAAACATAAATGTCACAACAAGAATGACCAGCACACTGCATGGTCATCTGCATAAATCATTACAGTATTGAATAATGGGCTATGGCTTATTACCTGCCTGATTTTGCTTTGGCATCTTCTGTGCTGCATTGTTTTACAAAATCAGATTTTATTTGTAACATGTAGGATTGATTATTCTTATCGTACAATTAGTTCTATGCTTGTTGCAGACCGACAGGAGCTGTATGGGGGATATGAAGATTTGATACGTGTACCTGCGGCAGACAGAAACAAAGGCCCCATTCTGGATGTTTTGAAACGGTACCTACCAGCCAGTGACAAAGCGTTTGTCCTTGAAGTTGCGTCAGGCCCAGGTCAGCATGTAGTTCACTTTGCACAGGAGTTTCCAAATGTTACATTTCTACCTAGTGACTGTGATGTCAGCTACTTGAAAAGGTAAGTATTACCGCTTATCTGAGATAGTTTATAATTACACTTTACAGCGTATTTGGTGTATTTGTTCATTTTGTTGTTTTTCGTGTTAAAACTTAACTCTTTCAATGCCAGCTGTCCTTAATAGCAGACCATCCCAGATTGATTGATTGATTGATTGTTGCTTTAGGTCCAGCGACTCTTCCGAGCCAAATCAGGACCGGACAACCCCCGATCTGCATGAAAGATCTGCTGAAACAACCCTAGTGGGAAAATTGAATGCCCTCCACCGGCCAGTCACTTTACAATAAAGACATCCCACGCAGGGGACGGCTGAGGCTTTACCCCAACTACTCGAACAGAGCCACCTGTCTAGAATCGCAGGCAGTGTTCGAGCACCTACACACAATATCAGATATTGACTAGAATCTGTGTAGGTTTGAGTGCCTAGGTGGCATTTCTGTGACAGATGACCCGTGGCACTTGGCCAGCCTGCCCTACAAACACATTAATGTGACATTGGCAGTGAAAGGGTTAAAGGGCTCCACGATTACACATTTCAGCAAGCGTTGTAGCCACGTGATCTAAGGCGAGACTAGCTTGCCTTGTCCACAGGCTAGAAACCAATGGCGCCTGACAAGCGTGGTATCGATTCTGTCTCTGGGCGTTATGTTTCTCAGAATATTATTTACTTTTGATTCTGGCAACCTCTCTGGAGTTTTCTCCAGGTACTTCAGTTTGCTCCCCCAGAAAAACTAAAATAAATTAAAAAAAATAATAAATTAATTTAAAAAATAATAAAATAAAACATACAAATTTAAGATATGTTGGGTTTGGGCACGCCACAGGCTGCGATTACGCCTTCCCCATAGGAGGCGGCACAGAATTTCCTGATTAAAATGGACAATAAAGTGTTAAAAATAAAAAATTCAAATCATCACAGATCCTTGTCAAATTTACAGTGAGTGTAGTGAGTTTTACCTCATTCCACTGTAAGCAAGGTAACGGGTTGGAGTGACCCGCACTCTCCAGCCTCAAAACAATAGCCTCAGGTTACTGGCTGACCTTGCCTTGGTGTTTTGTAAACAGAGACTAGATGTTTTTACATATGACAGAACAGAAATAGAAAATTCACACTTTAGCAATGAGCATCCACTGTGTTATTTTTGAATGAAATAACAATGCGAAATTTAGTGCCACTTGTTTTCGCTAAAAATAAACAAATCATTCTAACTGGGCAACTTTTTAGTATTTCTTTATTATGGCTTTATTTCCTTTAAAATGTTATTGTTTAATTTAATGTTCCACGTCCATCAATTAGAGTTAATTTTATTCATTGATAAGGATTTATTTTTGGTGGTTTGTTTCAGTATACAGGCCTACATCAACAAGACAGGAGTGACCAATGTTTTACAACCTCAGTACATTGAAATCACACAACCATTAAACCAGTGGCCTCAGCAAGAGAATCTTCAACCAAGCAGCTGCGATGCGGTCATCAATGTCAACATGATACACATTTCTCCCTGGGACACATGTGAGGTAGGCTTTTCTTTAACCCTTGTAACCCCAGCCCAGTCATAGCAAGCATACTGCTTCTGAAATATCAGATGAGAGGAAGTAACTCCGTCACAGTCACTTGGTATGGAACTCTTTAACAAAAATGAACAAAAATACAATATCACTTGTTAAAGTTACCAGGTTATGTTTTTTTTAGATTTAGATTTAGATTTTAATGCTTTATTGTCCATTTTTATCGGGAAATTGTGGGCCGCCTCCCTTGTGGAAGGCGTAGTCGCAGCCTGTGGCGTGCCCAAACCCAACCTACCTAACATTAGTTGTGATTTTTGAAATTTGAAAATTCTTTAAATTTTTGAATTTTTTTTTTGTTGAAATTTTGCTGGGGGAGCAAATTGGAGTACCCAGAGAAAACCCCCGAGACGTTGCCCGAGTCGAAAGTAAATAATATTCGGAGAAACATAACGCCCCGATGCAGGATCGAACCCACAACTGTCAGGCGCCATTGGTTTCTGGCCTGTGGACAAGGCAAGTTAGTCCCGCCTTAGCCCACTTGGCCTTAGTATTGCCAACATATTCTTCTTCCATTTTGTTATAATTATGTAGTATATATAATAAAGTAATAAAGACAAACACAAATTCCAAACTCTAAAATCATGTATTTTTCTGATGAAACCACTTTCTCAACACTGTGTAACCAGTTTACCAGGCTGTCACATGTGGGAGAGTGGGGAATTGGTGGAGGATAGGGGATTGAAATTGAAATGGGTGTTCGCATAACATTTTAGTGCAAATGTCTGTTAATAGTGATTTTTATTTCCTTGTCAGGGGTTAATGAAAGCATCAGAGCAACTGTTAAAGTCAGGTGGCTTCCTCTACATGTATGGCGTACGTATTATCCGGTAAAAATGTCACATTTGCCAATACAGATTTGTTCCCCCTGTCATTTTCTTATATTTTACCATCATGTTAATTATGTTAAATATTTATTAATTGTCTGAATTGAAACCTTATCTGCATTTTGGGGTGGTTTCTCTTCCTTCCCCTCCTCCCTCTCCCTTCCCCCATCTCCTCCCAAATGATTTTAGAGTATTTATTTGCAATATTAGTTTTTGCCTTTACATCTGTTTTGTGTCAACTTTGAGGCTGTCCACATTTAATTGCACTAAAACTAATTGTAGTACATTGTTACATGCTTATTTATCAGTATTGGATTCATCCCCTATGCTTGAATCTTGAAATGTGTAACTCGAATTTGTTTATCCACACAGCCTGTTCACTCAGCAACAAGGCAAGAGTCGTTGTATAAAGTTTTACAACTTTATTGAGCAAACGTCAACAACTGCATACAAGATCACTTTCCGAAAATCACTTCAATAATCATCATCAAAAATCATCATAAATCACCCATACAAACAGACAGTGCATTACTTATATAGCCTCTCTGCAATCGAGAAAAAATTCTAACATTCCAGCATGACGTAATAACATCCACTCAAAACAAAACTCGTCACCAGAACTATCTTACGTCATTAGGTTAGGAAAACCACTTAGCTATTACCAGATCTTTCTGGAAGCTTTGGTCGATAATAAACAAGTAATTCCAGAAAATTCTTAACAATATGGACTGACGAAAATTATCAACATTATACAAAGCTTCTTCTAGCAACAACGCAAAATCAAATCAAAGGTAAATACACTCCATTATTGCATGCTTCGCAAAACAAAATTATTAGATCTATCGTGCGTGTCTCAATTGTAATGTACATATAATTTGATTCAAGTCATCTGTGCTTTCATATATACTTCATGCTTAATATGTATCCGCTCTCTAATCTACTGACTTGTCATTTTTCTTTGCAGCCATTCAAAACTGGAGGTGTGATATCACCTGACAGCAACGTCCAGTTTGACCAGATGCTGAGATCTAGGTATGGCGGTTGAAATTTTATAACAAAGAGGTGTACAATGGAATTGTGTATGAAAATATGTTTAATGTGTATATTCTGCTTTTGGTTTTCCTAGCTATATTGTGTAAAATTTATCAGGCAGCTGAGACTTAGAGATTTTATATACAACTAAACACGTTGCAAATAAATCTAGAAGTGTTTCTTACGTTTTCAACATAATGCTTTTTCATTTGTATGTATTTCTTTAAATTTAATACACAATGTTACATTTTTAGGAAGAAACTGTATAGTTTCTCTGCATTCCAGGAGGCTTTGGGTATTACCTGTTTAGAAATTGATTGATCAGTGTTTCTGTTGGTGTGAAAGTTACTAAGAAGGTATATTAGAGCTAAGTTTAGATTAGGCGCACAAATATTCATAATAACAATGTTTTCTTGTTCTAATTTGGGTCGTGGTTGTTGTGATGCAGAAATCCATCCTGGGGCTTGCGAGACATTGATGATGTGAAAAAATTGGCAGAGCAACATGGAATGACTCTGGAAAAAATGGTAAATGCGTTTTATACAGAAATAGTCTTATTAAAGCACTCCTTCGGAGGAGATTGTAAACAGAGTCTCTGCAGGCACGTATTCCATCGCACAGGCTTTAAAGATCCTGATGCTCATGTCCTAGACGAGTGAGTGCCAGCTGTACAAATACCCCCAGCAAACACTTGGTCCTTTCTCTCCCATTTCCAGTTGCCCAGGAATGTGCTCAGTGGTCTGGGTGTGAGATGATGTGCCTAAAGCAGTGAGTGGGTGCCTTGAGCGGCTTGAGTTAGATACTGTATTAGGCAGCACCTTGAGCAGCTCTTGAGCAAGAAAAGTGCTATAAGAAAGATTAAATAAATAAATAAGAAGCAATTCTGCGGGTTGTCCACTCCCGCTGACTTACCCCTTCTTCAGCAATTGCACTGCTGCCTCAACTTCTTCTCAGAGAATTGGGAGGATTTCTTCTTCCTCTCTGTTCTCAGGACATGCTAGAACTGATGTGTCTCCGTTTGATGTGTGGTTGTAAAAGTAAAAAAAAAAAAAGGTAAAGGTAGTCCCATAGCCTTGTGTCTGTAGGGGAGCGTGATTTGGAGATCACACTTATCTTGGGCCAGCGTAATGAGGATGATGCCCATCTTTCTCCCTCGCTGCTTTACCTTCCCCACCCTTAAGAGAAAAGGTACTCAATCATAGTTGAGTCAACTTGGGGTGTTATTATTTGTCGCTTCACGTTTTGCGGTCACCCATCCAAGTGCTAACCGCACTGGACGGTGCTTAACTTGCGACACAGTAGCGAGTGCTCCAACCACTGCACTATCCGACACCCCGTGGTTGTAAAGGTCAGAGCTGTATTCTCTCCATCTATCCATGACTTCCTTGTTCTTCTGTAAGGCATATGCCAGACTGGCTTTGGATCGTGGAGACCTTGGGCTGTTTAACACTTGTTAGTCGCTTCACAGTCTGGTAGATCTTTTTGCTGTTGGTCTTGTTCAGACTGTTCTCTATTTCCTGACACTTATCTTCTATCCAGAGCTCCTTTGCTGTGCTCATGCCTTTTCAGAGGTCATTGTTGACTTTTCAGTAGGCAACAGCTCCCTGTGAGGTGTTCTTTTTCTTTTTCATCTCTCTTCTTTTTTCACACAGGTCCAACAGTTCAGATGTGATCTTTACATTACATTACATAATTGTTGCTTTAGGTCCAGCGGACTCTTCCGAGCCAAATCAGGACCGGACAACCCCCAATCCGCATAAAAGATCTGCTGAAACAACCCTAGTGGGAAAACTGAATGCCCTCCACCAGGCAGTCACTTTACAATAAAGACATCCCACGCAGGGGACGCTGAGGCTGCACTCTAATTTATCAAACCCTCGTTTACAAAAACAAAATAGAATACAAACATCATTATAAATTATCAACAAAACATATACATATAAAATGCCTACATTGCTAAATAATAACATCATAGGAAGCCCTAGTGACCACCTGGCAGAAAGCGTCCAATATTCCCAAGCTGATCCAACAGACCTCATACACAAACAAGGAGTCTTGTCCCAGAAGAGTTTTCAAGAAAAAAGGTTGGTGACTGGTCTAGCGAAGAAGAATATAGTATAGCAGATTGATAGAACAGAGCAGGAATGAGAAAGAGAAAATGAGAAAGACAGCGACAGTGGGAATTTAAAGCACAAAATTTCCAGAAAGTGGGGATACTATTTATACTGAAACCCCCGTGCCGGGAGTTTCAGTATAAATAGTATCCCCACTTTCTGGAAATTTTGTACCCACGGGGGGAGATGTGATCTACAGTTTCTTCTTTGGGCAGTGCTTGTCAAGGATCTCAGTGTCGGCATCTGTCACAATTGCCATATATATATATATTCTTACTTCTTATTTGAAATCATTGCATTGGCTTCCTGTGGAGAACAGAATACAGTATAAAATTGCAAGCCTTTGTTTCAAAGCTGTTACTCTGTCTGGTCAATTGTATCTCTCCAAGTTAGTCCACTTTATACATGTACATCATTAAGACATCTCAGCTCATCTTTTGACAGTCCCCAGCTTTGTATTCTCTGTATGAAAACAAAATCTTTTGCGGAATGCTCATTCTGCTTTTCAGCCCCTACAGTTTGGAATTCTCTGCCTTTAACTCTGCCCTCTGTTAAATCATCTCTTTCCTTTCACTCTGGACTGAAAACATATTTTCAACAGTGTCTGTTCTTAAATCTTGATCCTGAACTTTTCTTTATCAAATACTTAAAACACAGTCATAGTCATTGTGTGTGTGTGTGTGTGTGTGTGTTTGTGTGTTTGTGTGTGTGTATTCTGATTTGGTATTTCATGTTTTGCTATCGCTTTATTTATTTATGTATTTATATTTTTCTTTCCGTAAAGCGCTATGAGCTCTAAGTGGGGAAGGGTGCTGTACAAATGTACATTATTATTATTATTTGCCTTTTTTCTTCCATCCACAGATTGACATGCCAGCTAACAACAAATCGGTAATTTTTCGGAAAAGATGATAACGTTGGTCATTGAAATTCTGCATAATAAAATATAGTAAATCAAGATTATGTTCATCAGTTCATTCCTACATTAAAATGTCTGATTTCCTACTTGATGTGTTGTTAGTGTGCTAACATGTAGTTTGGGAAGAACATCGAATGAAATGTTTTGCCTGATAATAAAATCTCAACCGCACAAAGCAAAAATGTATCCATGAGTTTTTTTACTGTATCAGTTACCATTTTGTGAGATGCATTTGAATGTTTTATTTTATTATTATTTTTTTTTAATTCATAACTTTTCTTGATATAATGTAGTGCTGAGTGAGTTTAGCAATTAGACTATATTACATATAATTTGCATTTTAATATTTCGTCGTGTGAAACTTTTTGTTATGAGGTAGTGCTGTGAGGTTGGAATTTTTAGACAAAGTAATAGATATTTTACTACACATGATGTTCGGCAGGATGTCCATTGATGACCTGTAAGGAAAAAGTTTTCTCTTTCTCCAACTCCTCCCCCTAACTTTTTTTTTTTATTATTTGTTTTTATTTTTTAAATTACTACCATGCTGTATGAATGTGTGCGAAAATGTATTGATTGTTTGTGCATGATGTATACATTTACTATTAATGTAATGTGAACTGTGAGGCGTTGTATGTTGGTTTAATCAATTGACGTATAGACTGAGATGTGGGTGCTTGACGCAATTAGGTGACATGATATATATTGACAGTGTTTGCGGTTCTATTTTGTGATCTGATTGCCTGATGTGTGATTTCTGATTGTTTACTTTCAATAGCCTATTTTGCGTAAATGTGAGAAAGCGATGTGTCTGCTTGCACTGTGCTGCAATGTATTGTATTGCGTATGAACTTATAACCTATATTCTGATGTATTCCCATATGCGCAAAACAAATTCTTCACATGAAGTCAATAAATCTTGAATCCTGTTCAGAATTTATAATCAAGGATTTTTATAGTGCACATATTTTGCCGTACTTGGTGACTCAAGGCGCTGGCCGATAAAGGATCTAAGTCAAGCAGCCCGAGGCGCCAACTTGCAGCCTTTGAGCGCATCGTAATAACACTCCTGACAACTTAGCACAATATTGTTTTCTATAACTTTTACTGACTGTGGGATTGTGAAACTTTTAAAGTTGTTTCAAATTCTTGCTTGTGATTCCTTATAGCAATGCGAGTCTATTATTCACCCAAATAAATTTTTTCCAAGATTTTTGCAAATCTGCGTAAGATAAGTCTTAAATAGTCCAAAAAGGATGTGTTTTTTTGTCCGTCTGTCTATCCACCATCTGTTTGTGCAAAACTTGCAAGTGGATTAATGTCTCACAACCTATTTCATCTGTTACAACCAAACTTGGTAAGATGGTGTATGTCCAGGAGACCTCATAAATGATCCATGAATGAATTAGGTCAAGTTCACAGGATCAACAAATATTAGCCCCAAAATGACTAATTTACAAATGTTAGTTAAAAAAAAAAAAGACTATTTTCCACACAATTTTATTCTTTTTCCAAGTTATTAATATTGAACTTGTGATTCTTGGATGCATGATAGATATCAATGAGGCACACATACTGAGCAAATTTGGTCAACCTCACTCCAAGATCAAGGTCACTGGAGCTGTCCAGTTAGTATAAATACTTTGAAGTGACCTTGACCCTAAACTATACAGTATAAAGTTGTAAGCCTTTGCTTCAAAGCTGTTACTATGTCTGGTCCATTGTATCTTTCCGAGTTGGTCTACTTTTATAAACCATCAAGTTCTCTCCGTTCATCTTCTGACAGTCGTCAGCTTTGTATTCCCTGTATGAAATCAAAAACTTTTGGCGAACGCTTATTCTGCTTTTCAGCCCCCACAGTTTGGAATTCTCTTCATTTAAATCTGCGCTTTGTTGAATCATCGCTTTCCTTTCGCTCTGGACTGAAACCACATATTTTCAATAGTGTCTATTCTTCAATTTCGATCCCGAACTTTTCATCAAATATTTAAAACACAGTCATAGTCATTGTGTGAGTGTGTGTTCTGATTTGTTATTTCATGTTTTGCTTTTGCTTTATTTATTTATTCATGTATTTATTTTATTTTATTTTTTTTAAATTATTTTTTTAAAACCTGTTGAAATAGTCAATATGTTTTCTATTCTGTTGATGTTTCTAGTGTTTTGTATAAATTGCAACCACCGTTTTCCACATATGGTTTTGCCTACATGTATGTAGATACAGAGATGCCAACCTGCAGACAAATCTGTCCGTAAGAAATTTATAAATTGTCAGTAGATTTAAAATTTTGTCCTTGCAAAAACATACAAAAAATAGGTCATCGTACAATATAATGGCTATATAGTTAACCCATTATATGCAAAAATATTGAGTTATTTGATCAGACATGAATGAGATGTCTTGTGAAGATCAAGGTCATCCCAAGATCAAGGTCACTGAAGGTGAAGTCCTCCAACGGTCACCGTTTTTTGGTATAATACAACTTTTGCTGTAGTTTGATAGTACATGAGCGTATTTGGGGCTGGAGGTCAGGGTCATCTCAAGGTCAAGAGCATAGAAAGATCAAAGTCGTTATAACTTTGCATTGTAATGCCAGTTTCATTTTGTTTTTTCTGGGCACTCATTTTCATGTTAAATATTGCAAGTTTTGCCATTCTAGTTGTAAATTTCCAGTCATGCTGAAGAATGCAAGTTAACTCCATATACTGTATAAGAATGAAAAGTGGAAATTTTTAACTGAATATTTTGCCTTCTGCTGTGTAGTTCTGAATACTCTGTTTTACTTGTACAGTCAATTTTTAACGTGATTTTGGCTTGGTGCTGGGCAAGTACTATTGAACAGTATTACAGTATTACCTGTGCTAGTGACATTTTGTTAACGGCAATATTGTAAACTTTTGAGTGCAATGCGCTGTGATGTACTTCTTCAGAACAAAGTGTGTTGTTTGTACAAAGTTCCAAGATCTAGATGAGGGATGCATTGTGATAAAGGTTTACATTTTTGGAGAGTTTTGGCATGCTGAAATGCACTTTGCAGTTCTGAACGTTGTGTGGAAGTTTAACAATGGTACACGTGCGAAAGCTAATTATTTTGATGTAAAATGTTAGTGCTAATTTATTCCTATTCATTTTAATTTAAATGAATGTTTTGTGTGTGCATTAAATATATTGCTTCCGATCTAGAAGGGGTGAGTGTGGGAGATTGTTATTTAGTTTAGTTGTTTTAAATTATGGGTACTACTACTTGCTTCCTGTTTTTGTTTTGATAGGAGGCCTGCATTGTGTGTGTGCTTTACTAGTAGCCCTTGATGGCTGTATTTATATATTCACTTATAAACAGCTCTTTACTTCTGTTGTTGCATGCATGGATGGCATTGCCAAAGGCAAATTTCTGGTCTTTATTGGACAATAAAGTTGTATTAACTGGTGTGTGAAACACCATCGATCGTGCAATTCTTTTATATTTATGACTACAACTGGAGTGGTTGCAGGAGCTCATGTCGTTTTGAAAGTAAATCTGCAATTATTGGCTTTATTCCAAAGCTTGAACTTAATATAGCAAAAAGCAGTAGTACCCTGGTAGAAATTATACGATTTTAAAGTTGTGTTCATTCCTTTCAAATAAGGAAAATGTGATCTCCACACAAGTTTTAGTTCGTCATTTGTTTTGTTAGCATGTTGTGGAAAGCTTGCAGTGCACATTTTTCCTCACAAAATGAGTTTTCTTTATACAATTTTAAAATAAAATTTCACCTTTTAAAAATGTCTCAATGTTTGAGAGTGCTTGGGTATGGATGTCAGCCAACACACCTTGCTTGATATATTGTAAAATCTAAGTGGATCGATCATCAAGCTCAATTATTATTATCATAAGTTTATTGATGATTCAACTTATACACATTAAAACATGATGAAAGATGTGATGCACAAACTTTCAAAGCAGATTCAATGCAAAATTTCCCCTTTGCAAAAACAGAAAACATTTTTTTCTGGCAAAATGTCCTATTTATGAAGGTTTGCAAGAAACATTTACAACCAATATTCCATTAAAAAACACCCACTAAATTCTTGGTGGAAATCCAACTCCAAGAAGCCTCATCTTTCTTATTCATAAAAAAGTGCCATCTTTAAATGTTGTCAACAAATTTATCAAGAAAAATATTTAACTAATACAAAGGTTATAATGATAAAATGTGACAATAGAGGAATCAAATGTCAAACTTACCAATGTTTGGCTTACAACAGTGCCATGACTGTATACATCACATTTAGTCTAATTTTGACATAAATAAGCTTCATATTGTAGCACACAAAATGATTAGGTTATTGCACATATATAAATGTTATTACATACATACGCTGATCAACCTTTTCCGGAAGAAGACAGTAAAACCACTGTAAAAACCAGAAGCGTATTCTTACTGTACTTATATTAAAAACCAGCCATACCAACGGCTGATCTTTATACTAAGCCCAAAGTTGACCTCTATGGAATGTGCCAAATGAACTATGAACAGAAATCACTAGAGTTTGACAAAACTGATAAACACACAACAATGTTCAAAACTACATCACATACAAACTAGAATAAAATGTGTTTTAACAGTTTGCTTGGTTGTTAATATTAAGGATAAAGAGGATTGAAATGTGTTACATCTGAATAGTTTGGTTACAGATAACAACAATAAATAAAAAGGTAAAAGTGCTGGAGACAGAAACGTACATGAAAGTCTGAATCTGGATTGAAAGTTGACCCTGACATGAATGTTCTTACAATAATAACATACACCGACAAATGTTACATGTTATATTACCACAAAAGCTGATTAGATGTGCATACCATTGCTCTCCTTGCTTTATCATCAATCAACAAGATATAACTGCTTTCCATATCTACATTTCCTTTTAATTAAGCAAGTAACAACCACACCTTATCCATATATGGATATACCAAATACTTACTCTACTCACACATCTTCTCATGTTCTCAAACATATTTTTTCTTGTCAAAGCAAACAAACTTGTCTGTTCAGTTAACATGCTTTTTTTATACTCTAGCCTACCAAGGTTACAATCAAAACTTTTGATGCAAACTAGAAACCAGTAAATGGGAGGACTGAATGAACAACTTTATACAAAGTCGCACTTGAGGCAGGCTTGCATTCAAATAATAGTTTTGCCATGAACTGTTATACCATCAACTTGCACTTTCCATGATACACTTAATAGAAGCCATAATACTAAAACTGACCACACATCATCAAAGAAGCAAACCAAGATGAACATAATTGCTCATTTCCAGCATGATTGATTCAATCCGTTTATCTTTTAAAGTTTTCACGTGTTCTTTCTCGTTTGCTTTTTATTTTTATGAGCAACCTGCTGGCTTGTTGAAAAATCATATCACACGATTCCATTATACAAGATAAGTTGATCTATTTTCTATTTCCAGACACCTCTGTTCAAAAATGTCTGATGTATTTACATAGCAACCCTTACATTTCAAACTGAATCTGAACTCTGTTCTTGGACAGAAGAGCTCGAACAAATGCTTTAAGATTTAACTGACCAGAACAACCACAATAACTAGCAAATCAAAATGCAAGTATTTTTGTCCATAGGACAAAGTTGGAACATTCTTTTCTCTTTCCATGGACAAAAGCAACTCACAAAGCATTCACTGCACAACATCAAACTTCAGCCATCACAGCGTTGCCTCTAAGCTCATTCACACCACTCTCTAATCAAAAGAAATCAACTGGGCATCCAGCAGCGACTGTGGCTGCTGTTGCATGTGTTGAGGGGGTGACGCTTGTTGCCTTGGGGCCGGAGCAGGACCACCCATCTGGTTGTTGCTCATGTTGGACTGAGGGTATTGCCCTGGCAGGTAGGGCTGCTGGGCGTGAGCGTGTGCTTGAGCAAGGGGCTGCTGATGCACCTGAGCTGGAGGAGGCTGGGTTATGGCAGGGTAGCCACCAGGTTGCTGGGGCAGGGATTGCGCTATACCTGAGGATGGCATAAAACCAGAATTGTTAGTGTTACATCTAGGCACAAGCATCCGAAATAACATGAATCAGAAAAGAACAGACTAAAAGCCTATCAAATAACAACACATGGCATGGAAGTTAGAGGTACATTTATTAAAAAAAAAAAAAAGTGCAACACTGAAATCTGCAACCATTGATTTGAATCACAAAGGGAGGGAAGACAGGAGGAAGGGGAAGGAGGACTGACAAAACTTTATACATGTATGAAAAGTGTGGACTCACTTTGCATGTTGAAAGAGCTGTACTCCATGTTAGGTGCAGGGGGCATAGTGTTGTAACCCATAGAAGGTTGACCACCCATGTTGGGATCATAGCCCATGGTGACCCCATGCCCCATGCTATAGGGTGGACCTGAGGTGGTAGGCATCTGGCCTCCATCAGTAGTCAGGCCTTGGGGGGGACCCTGAGGTTGGTAGCCACTTGGCACACCAGACATCTGGGGAGTGTAGGTTGGTGCGCCAGTGCTTGGTGGCACCATGCTGCCTGGAGGCTGATACACCACATAGGTACAAATAAGCCGACATTCCAATACAAACACGACATCTTGTTAATTCTTTCTGTTTGACGATAACAAATTGGCCACTTTTCAAATTCCCAAACTATTGTCTTTAAAGCATTATTTCCTCTATGAAGCTTACTATGAAGGACGTCAACTTCTGTGAGACTGAGAATGAAATCATTAATTACCAAAAAAATCCAGTCTCAAACTTAGCATACCATCATCTCAAAAGTAATCAATTTAATCAATTTCAGTGTAAATTCTGCTTTTGCTGCAAGGTAAAATAAAATAAAAAAATGTATTTAAAAGTAGGGACACAATCTTATCTATGTCTCCATTTTCCAATGTTCTGACTTGTAGCTCATCAAACTAGCTTCAGTTGATCAGTGTAACTGTTCACTTCAATAATAACGATAGAAAGAAAACCTGCGATCAAGTGCAACTTTTGGACTGAAATAATAATGAATGAAAGAAAAGGCCGAAACCTACCTGATGTGGCAAACTGTACATAGGCTGTCCTCCTTGTTGTTCCATGCCTGGTCCTGGGTGCTGTGGCTGCCCATAGCCCTGCTGCTGCACATGGTGGACTGGAGACCCTTCAGCCGACTGGTGGCCCCCAGGACCGTACATACTCTGTGGACCCATGCTGGGGTGCATGCCCTGTGGCATCATGCCCGATCCCCCAGGTGGACCGTGCATCATGGACTGAGGACCACCCATGCCTGGCTGTTGCTGACCATACATCTGTCCACAATAAAACAATTCTTTTTTGAACACATCATAAAATCCTGCCATTCTTAAAATTACAACGTGACATTTCAGGAGAATGCTGCTAATGTGCTGATAACTCAATAGCAGAAGATTCTCAAGAACCAAACTGATTACTAAGTTCTCCTGTGTCCTCTTGAAACATGCCAACAACCTGTCATTTACAAAGAATTCATGTTGATTTTCATTTTCTTTATAGCTCAGCAGACCACGAGGGCCATGTCAGGGCTGCTTCAAGAACTATTTAACATTAAAGAGTTCTGTGACTGACCTGAGGATATCCATAGGTCTGCATCTGGCGCATGTGAGTCAGCTGTTTCTGCTGCTCCAGCCTCATGGCCATTTCCCTCTCCTGCTCCTGCAGGCGCTGCAGTGCAAGCTGGCGCTGCATCTCCAGGTACTCCTGCAGCAAATGAACATTACATGTTATCAATGATAAATTGAAATGAATAGGGTTTGATTCACTGCTTTTTATTTATTATTCCGCACTCAGACCAGTCAACACCATCAACACCCTGTTACTGTAGCATAAATATCTCGTTTTGTGTGCGTGTACTGTTTTAAATCTGCAAGTCATCCCCTCTTCATTAGTCACTACACATACTCAGACATCCTTTGCATGCACTGTAGGGCAATGTTTGATTAAAGAATATGAACTTAAAGCAAATGAACATCGGGTATAAATAACGTTTTTTTTTTTTTTTAAAGTTGTCAAGACAAAATATTTTATTCTCTGCTCTGCGACACTTCAAATTTTATTCATCTAAAACTACAGCTCTGCTTATTTTGACAGAGGTAAATGAACAGAACGTTACATTAGTTCATGTTGTCCATTGTGCTTATATAGCACTTTTCCAGCTTAGGGCGCTAGCTGAGAACAGAATCTAGCTCAAGTCATTTATTTATTTAACCCTTCTTACATAGCGCTTTTCAAGCTCAAGAGCTGCTCAAGGTGATTGACAGGATCTCCAACTCAAGGCCCACCAGGTGCCAACTTGCTGCTCGATGCGCATATTGTTACTGTTGATCAAACTGAACACCTAACTAGTTAGCCAATCAAAACATCTGCTCACATGCTTCTTCTGCCTCATGACTTCCAGTTTCTGCATCATCTGGATCTGGCGCTGACGTTCCAGTTCCTCCATTTCATGCCGCCTCTTCTCACGGTGTTCTTCACGCAGTGAATCCAAAGCTTCACGGGCATCCCGCAACTGCGTCAGCTTGTCTTGCAAACTTTCATAATAAGCTGAAACATAAGAAGTGATAAGATATTTTCTTCGAGTATTCAAACTTTTAACCATTCTCCAGATCTCATTTTCCTTTTTTTGGTTAATAACCATTCTCCAGATCTCATTCATCTATTACCTACAAAGAGAGAGACAATACAAAAACTTAACAGATCTGTAAAGGAGTCCAGTTCCTACAAGATCTGGTCGGAGTCTTCCTCTTTTGCACCAAACGCCATACAGCGGATGTACTAAGACCATGTTTCACAACACAATGTCTTGGACTTACCTCGACTGTCCTCCATCTCTTGCTGGTACTTGAGCAGTTGGGGATGCATGTTGCTGATAACAGTGAACAGTGACTGAACAGAAGAGTCGTTGGCGATTGGGCGACCACGTTGCGAGTTGCTGCGCATGCGGTTGACAAATATCTCCAGGCTGCTCTGCAACGCTGCCAAGAACTGTGCCTTCTCCGACTCTCCCTGCTCCCCATTCTGCATAGCCTGACCATTGCTTGTTGCACTGCCATGGGCCTGTGGGCGTGAGCGAACAACAGTGGCTTTAAATAATGTGCTAAAGCGTATGTGCAAAACTCTCTCACACAACACAGTCCAATTATTTTATTTTCTGAAAAATTACAAGTAAATGAAAATATCTGTATTATAAAAAGGGCGGAGAACACTAGCATCCTCAAACCCTACATGAAAGAATCATCCTAGAAATGCCTAAGAAATGAAATGACTCAGTCTAGTGACTAAACAATCATATAATATAAAAATGAGAAATGTCCAAATTGAATACATCAAAATTCAAGAGTACTGACCTCTCCAGATTTGGTGGTGTGAGGGGCAGAGGAGGCAGAGGGTGCAGAGGGCATGGTGGTGACCGGCTTACTGTCCTCCGAGCGCTTCTGCCAGTAGTTACGGTTCAGGTAACGAGCCAGCTCAGGGTCCATGTCTGAGGTGTCAATGGCTGGCATGTTCTATAACAAAATATTTACATTTCAGAAAATTTAATTCAATTCGTTACGAAGAGTATCTATAGGTATACAGTTGTTAAAATACCTCCTTCCACACAAAGAACAAGACAAATCATTTGTGTATAGGTCTTTGTGTAACCTCTCCCTCCCTTTCCCACTTCACTCCACTCCACTCCCAAAAACAAAAAAACACAACAACAAAAAATTCACAAAAAACGACAACAATACACAAACAAAAAACAACATGACTGAGAAGAAAACACTGAAGAGTAAGAGATAAGACACTCCAATCTTTCCACTCTATATTCAAACCATTAGACTGTAAACAATTACAACAGCCAATAAATCATCTATAAACAAAGCCTGCCCAAAATAACTGAAGATTAAAACAGGCCATCTGATCTTATCTTCAACGTCCTACCCACAAATAATCAAACTGAAAGTCAAAATAGTGAAACAAAGGTAACTTACAGCAGGGTGCGGTACGGGGTCTGCATAGGATGTTGCCTGAGCTCCACTGCTTCCACCACTTCCGTAGTTTTTGCGTAGACGTTCACGCTGCACACACAGGGCTTAACTTAATTTCACAGTCAAGTATTTGATTTATGTTCTAAATGACCAAGTTCAATAGATCACCTTTCCATCATCAACTTTTGCCATCTCACTTTCAATATCATAAGTTGCCAAAATATGTTGTTGATTTCCAAGTTCTCTATTTTTCCAGGTAAATCAGTTTTAAAAAAATTATTTTTTTTTTACAATTGTGTGCACTATTTAGTGTTACAATACCTCTCCTTGGTCCTCCCTTTATTTCTATCATTACAAACAAAGGGTTTTCGTTTACACTCACAACCACAAACACCTGAACCACATGAAGGCATTGAAACTGGTCAAACTAAAATTAGCACCACCAACATAATATTATTTTATTATCAAACAAGTACTCAAAAACTTGTGCCTAGTTGCTGTAAACAGTCATAACTTAGTCAACAGCTACACCACATGTTACACTCCAGCTTCACCAACCTCAATGTCATATTAATATGTATTATATTAAAATCTTTACATAAAACTCATGCATTGTTTGTGATAAAGCCATGGCATTAGTCACTGACTACACCATATGCTTCTCTCTATCTCCTGTGCAAGTGTTGTGTAAACAGGACCTACAAGCCACAGGATCATCAGAGGAAACTTCACACAGCTTACTATACAGATGGCCTACTTCACATGACAAGCTGTAATCTGATGACTCATACCAGTTGATGCTAAAAATAAACACATTACAAACCACAATAAGGGAGATCATTTGGGTGTTCATCACACTACCCCTTTACCACCACCCCTTACTATAAAAAAAAAAAAAGCAGCAAACAAAGGTCAGGTGAATACACACATAAAATCCAAACTGGAACGCTAAAGAGAAAAAAAAAGCAGCAAACAAGATAAAAACAACTTATTTTTATGCAAATATTTATTTTTTAAAAAAAGATGCTAATTTTAGAAATAATTTCTTGATAAAACACTCATAAACTAAACATACACAAATTGACACCAAAGAAAATACATTTAATTTCAACAACAGCAATTACCTCACTCTCCTTTCGCCAGTACTGTGGAAATACCAGAGAACAACTTTCATTCAACTTTCTAATCAGACAGAACAGTTTGAAATCATTTTATGTGCAATTATTCTTCCTCCTTGTTCCAAATACATTTCTAGTAGAGCAGAGTACTACGGACAGCTACTTACACAATAAAGCAATAATCACATGTGTGCACTGCTTACTTCTTTTTCCTTAGATTCTGCTTCAGAACGAGACAATGCCAAAGCAAGCTGCAGCTCTTCTTCCTCTGCAATCTCTTGTTCAGTGCGCTGAGGTGGGGCCTGTGAAGTAGTTAAAAAATAACGATTACAACTAATAACTAACTCAGTAACTGTAATACCAACAGCGTTTTTATTCCCTCTGTGAAGTCAAGTATACAATTATCACACACACCGCTAAATTCTACTACAACACACATGTCCTTACGCCCCTAATACAAATCATGAAATCAAAGGCAAACAAAAGCATGTAAGGTGAAGAACACGCACAAAAAAAGAAAGAAAGTGCTACGAATCACACGTGATGATGAGCAGATGACATTCCAAAAGAAGTTTCTTTCCTGGTCGTTTGTGGGATAGTCCACCTGTGACGATCTAACAGTTGTAAACAAAGCCTAAGTTATATTAAACTTATAAAAAAATAATATTCCAACATACCCTCCGGGACATATCTCAATATTTATTGCTGTAAAGGGCTAAAAACTTTCTGATCAGAAAAACTTCACTGTCCCAACGACAACAAATAGATCAATGACGCCATATTGCAAACAAAAATAAGGGAAGCAACTCCCCAAGCAGTAAAAATGTTCTTATAAGTTTTCTCCCATGAACAGGACTATTCTCCCATGAACAGGACTATTCAATTACATTACATTACATTACATGATTATTGCGGACTCTTCCCGCTCAAATCAGGACCGGACAACCCCTGATCCGCATAAAAGATCTGCTGAAACAACCCTAGTGGTAAAACTGAAGGCTCTCCACCAGCCAGTCACTTTACAATAAAGACATCCCACGCAAGGGATGCTGAGGCTATACTCTAATTTATCGAACCCCCGTTTACAAAAACAAAATAGAAAACAAGCATCATTATAAATTATCAACAAAACACATACATATAAAATGCCTACATTGCTAAATAATAACATCATAGGAAGCCCTAGTGACCACCTGGCAGAAAGCGTCCAATATTCCCAAGCTGATCCAACAAACCTCACACACAAATAAGGAGTCTTGTCCTGGAAGAGTTTTCAAGAAAAAAGGTAGGTGACTGGTCTAGCGAAGAATAAGATAGTATAGCAGATTGATAGAACAGAGCAGGAATGAGAAAGAACAAATGAGAAAGCCAGAGACAGTGGGAATTTAAAGCACTAAATTTCCAGAAAGTGGGAATACTATTTATACTGAAACCCCCGGCACTCCAACGGGGGAGACTATTCAATTCTCTCCATAAAGCAATAAAGCAAAAGTTTTAAATAAAATAAAAGTATGCCGCAAACACAAGAACCCAATTCTAAACCAGAGCAACAATAAGAAAACAAAGTTAAATTAAACAGAACAACAAAAAAAAAAGCTAAAGGAAGAAGAAGCTTTCAGATAAACGAAAATGGCCACATGCACAATGTCTTTCAAAGAAACATTTTTCTTATCAGAAACATCAGAAATTGTTATTTTACTCATACATGCATTCACTTTCACATAGACTTTGTTAAAATACTGATTCATTCCAGTTTTAAAAAAACAGTTTTAAAACAATATAAATATTCTTCTCAACTGAAAATGCTACACCTACAACCAAGTCGCTAACATCCGTGGAACAACACTCAAGTTTAACACAAAATCAGCACAAACACAACAACGACAATAATAATAATAATAATAATAATAATAATAATAATAACAATAGTAATAGTAATAATAATAATAATAATAATAATAATAATAATAATAATAATAATAATAATAATAATAATAATAATAGCAACATTAATAAGTAAATAAATAAAAAATAATGAATAAATATAGAAGTAAATAGAACTAAAGAAATACACTGTCTGAGGCACAGGGGCAATGTAAAACCACTTACTTTCTTTGATTTCATCTGCTTGCCACTCTGAGAAATGTGTCAAAAAATAGATAACACTGTCAGAATGTTTCCAACATATTTCAAACGATAGTATACAACATCCATAGATTAAAAAAACAATTACCTAACTTCTGGATAAACATTTATATATATTTTTTTTATAAGGACTTAGAAAATAATCTTGCTTCAATCCATGCACATTAATATGTCCTGTAACCTATTGTAGAAAAAATACAACAAAACTCTAAACTAAAGCCATCAAAACATAAAGATAGTGAAAACATCTACTGAAGGGAACAAGCGTCTTTGTTATACTTATAGACCTGTTATACAAATACGTACATTTACAGCAAACTCAAATATCCTGTTTTTAAACAAAGATGTGTTCACAAAATGAAATGCGCTGAAAATATAATTTTTAACTTGAGGACCAAAATACTTGCTCAATTACACATAATTAATCCAATAATATATACCTATATAAAAAAACAAACAAAAAAACCAAACAAACTGAACACACAACAGAGCGACACACTTACTTTCCTTGATCGAGAGATATTCTGAATACAAAATCAGCAGCAAACATATACACTATGCATATTACAAAAGATATGCATGTATGAATAAAATAGCAATAGTAGAGGTACAAGACAAAATAAAAACAGCAACCAGAGAAAGTGAAATCTACAAAAAACCCTTTCCCAAGAATAACCATTTTCTCAAAGGCAATTCTATTTTATAAATATACAAAACCATGCGTGCATGCACATCCAGAGAGTAATAACAACTTATATATATATTATTATTTTTCATACTGTAAAAACCAAGTCCTACAGGATAGGATAGGATCACTTATGACAGCCAAAGGCCACATTGATCGCAAGAACTTAAGAAAGAAGTCATTCATGAAACTGAACCCATATAACACATTCACAAAACAAAATGCTCACTTAAGAAACACTCAACCAATCGACACACACTCCACACATGCACAACAAAAGGTGACAAAAATCACAATTCAGCTTACCTGAGGCTGCTTTGACAGAGGACTAGCCAAGTATTCAGCTGGCAGTTCTCCATCATCCTGCTTGGCTACCCTGTAATGAAAACAATAAACATCTGTCACATACATCTGCCACATAAATGTGTAACTTCGTTTCTCTTTTCATAAGCCCTCTATATTCCTATTATTTATATTAATTTTTAAACACTCAGATTCATATCTTCATCTTTTTTTTACATTTTTATAGAGACATTTCTTTTTTGACTGCAAAAGATGCTACAAATTAATTATAATGACAATCAAATCATTAAAGTCACAGGAGACTCAGATACAGCAAACACAACATATGGAAGCTAAATAAAAAGCTAAAAGCAACTTTACATAAAAAGCATGTTTCATTTATTCAGTTTTCAGCAATTATGTAGTCCATCTACTTGATACATATTGCAGACATTGACATTTTAATTGTGCTGTCTGGTAAAACTTTTGGAAGACCCAAATTGCCTTAAATAATACAACAACTGAATCATCGATCATTCAAATAAAATAATTCTTGCTATGCCAATATTTTTCAGTTCCACTGATAAGGCTAACTTTTCCCATGATGACGTTATACATAAACTGCACAAATTTCAACTTCAACACACTTTTCCAAAATCATCAACAAAATGAATACAATTAAAATAAACAGCACAAAGTAAACACAATAGGAAAATCCACTTGATAATTTAAAAAAGAGTACGCTTAGAAATTAATAAAGAAATATAAAGTCATGAAAAAATTCCACCAAAAGAAAAGAATTAAATACAAATAAATAAATAAAAAAATAAAATAAACTAGAAAGACAAAGCCCCTATGACACATATGCTCCTTATGGAACTCAATATTTAACATGAAAATGAGTGCCCAGGGCAAAAAAAATGGTGGCATTAAAATGCAAAGTAATACAGTAAAACCTCCGTTTTACGACCTTTAAATTGCCATTAAAACGAGGTCGTAAATTGGAGGGGTCTTAAAAAGGAGATAGGACATTTTCGAAAAAGACATTAAGAAAATTAATTAAGTAAAATAAATACATGTACAAAAGGTACACATACCATTAAGTACAGGGAACATCTACCATCTTTCAGAAATATAGATTAAACTCTGTCTCACAACCAATACAGTCAATATCTTCCTGTTCCTCATTATTTGCAAAATAAAAAATCAATGTTGGTATGATAGTTGTTTAAAAGTGTATATAAGTGCTGAGTGCATGTTTGGAGTTATAACTATTTATAAGATAACCCCATTAATATATGTGTAATTATTTTTATTCAATCATTGAATAGTTTGTTTTGTTCTGTTTTAAAAAAAAAAAAACTTGTTTTTTTTGTTTGTTTGCATGACCCATCAACCTCCCCTACCCCTCCACCCATGCATGTTCTCTTAGTATGTCACTTTAAACACCAGACATGGTGTCGGCAAGATCTGAAAGGCCCCTGCTCAGGGCAAATCAGCTCATTAGAGTATTTCAAGCTGTTTTAATGCATCGTCTGCTATTAAAAGTTGTAAACGAAACTGTTTTCTTCAAGAGCACAGATATCTACTGCTCAAAACAATTGAAGACCCACCTTTGTTTTTTGGTCACCTATGAACTTGATAAAATATCGAAGTATTTTGAATTGTTCAAAATATCTTTTTGGTCTGTTTGCATGCAGCATTGAAGAGTCAACGTGAAAGTGAAAAAAAAATGAGTTGAATTTGTTGTCAGCAACCTTCTTTTATCAGGTAAATTAGCACTTCAGGCATGTGAAAAATGCTGCCAGTTTAAGCGTTTCCATATGAATTAGCAGAAATAATGGACAAAAACCCTGCTTTGCACAGTAAAGCCATGCCAGTAGAGAACACAAATCAGTGATTGTCGTCAGTGTAATGGGCATAAATGTTACAATTTTTCCAACTTGGTTAACCATGCCCCCAAGACAATGTCTGAGTGAAGCAGACCGGGGTCGGGCTCTTGCCTGGCTTGAAGAAGGTGTTGGGGTGAGAGAGACTGGCCGCCGACTAGGAGTACACCATGCAGTCATACAAAGGCTGAGAAATCGTTTCAACGACACGGGAACGCCGCCGAACGAGAAAGGCTTGGACGTCCTCCATGCACCACCAGACAGCAGGACAGATATCTGGTTGTGTCCGCCCTACGGGAAAGAAGAGCCACTGCCAACAACCTCCGGGGCCAGCTGCGTGTAGCCGCTAACATTACTGTTTCAGACCAGACAGTACAGAACTGCCTGAGAGAAGCGAACCTCCGCGCCAGGCGTCCAGCAGTACGACCAATCCTGACGCCTGCCCATCGCGCAGCGCGCCTGGCATGGGCCAGGGCTCACGTGGGGTGGACCAGACAGCAGTGGGCGGCGGTCCTCTTTTCTGACGAATCGCGCTTCACTAGGTCATTCCATGACGGCAGAAATCGGGTTTGGAGGCGAGAAGGCGAGCGCTACCACGACGCGACTGTTATGGAGCGCGACAGATACGGTGGAGGGTCCATCATGGTGTGGGGTGGAATGGGAAGGGCTCACAGAAACCTATTCACAGAGTTGAGGGCAACCTGACTGGCGTCGGCTACAGGGACAACATCCTGGAGCCCATCGTCATCCCCGCTTTGCAAGCCATGGGCGCCGGCGCCATCTTACAGGATGACAATGCGCGGCCGCACCGAGCCAGGGTGGTTAACGAGTTCCTCCAGCAGCAGAGGGTCAACCGCCTGCAGTGGCCAGCATGCTCACCTGACCTCAACCCAGTAGAGCACCTCTGGGACGAGCTGGACCGCCGAGTTCGGGCAAACCATCCCCCAGCCTTGAACCTGGATCACCTCTTCGGGATGCTCGAACAAGAGTGGCACAACATCCCTCAAATGACTCTGAGAAGGCTTGGGGAGTCCATGAGACAAAGATGCCTGGATTGCATTCGAGCACACGGTGGACACACGCAATATTGACTGTTTTCTTCATTATCCAAATGTATAGAATTGTGAAAACTGGGGTTATTTGTTTTAAGCCCAAAAAAGATGTAAATGAAATGATTTGTTCTTTTTCATTTTAGTAATGTAATGTTGTTCAATGATAAATGTTTCCATCTAAACCATTTTTTGCAAGTGTTTTTGTTCCGGTAAGTTATACATTTAATTTATTCCTCTGGCTCTTCAATTGTTTTGAGCAGTATAGTATTGCTTTGGAATCAGAATTTTTCAGATGCTAGGTCGTAAAATTTAATTATTTGAAGGTCGCAAGTCGCGTTTTAGAGGTAGTCGTTTAAGAGAGGTCGTTTATATAGTACAAACCATCGGTGATTTTTTTTCTGGTCGTATGTTGGAGGAAGTTGTTTAAGAGAGGGTCTCAAAACGGAGGTTTTACTGTACTGACTTTGATCTTTCTATGTTCTTGACCTTGAGATGACATTGACCACTGGCTCTAAATATACTAATGTGAATGTGCTATCAAATAAACTACAGCAAAAGTTGTATTATGACAAAGAAACTGTGACCTTGGTATGACCTTCAGTGACCTTGACCTTGGGATGACCATGACCTTCACATGATCTGTCATTCATGTTTGATCAAATAACCCAATGTTGTTGCATACTATGGATTAAATAAACAGCCATTCCATAGTATGAAGACCTATTTTTTGTATGACCTTGACCTTGATCTTTAAGATCAACGCATAAATTGAACATTATGAAAGATAGATCTATCATCTCTAAATACAACAAGTTAACACTTAATATTTCTCATAGTTTAGGGGTAAGGTCACTTCGAAGTACTTATACAAACTGACTTTGGACAGCTCCAGTGACCTTGACCTTGGAGTGAGGTTGACCAAATATGCACAGCATGTGTGTCTCATTGATATCTATCGTGCATCAAAGAATCCTAAGTTCAATATTAATAATCTAGAAAAAAGTGAAATTTTGTGAAAAATTGTCATTTTCTGATGGCGGACAGACAAGACAGACAGAGGGACGGACATTTTTTCCCGATATCATATTTGGAATATTTAGGACTAATCTCACACAGATTTGCAAAAATCTTAAAATTTGTGTGTGTGGGTGGGGATGACACGTAGATTCACATTGCTATGCATGCAAGTTCATTTTTTTGATTAACATTTGATGACTTTGAAGTGAAGTCATTCATTCACTGATCATTTTCGAGATCTCATGTGTATACACCATCTTACCAAGATTGGTTGTGATAGTTGCAACAGGCGCTGAGGACTTAGCCACTTTAAAGTTTTTGCAAAAACAGACGGCGGACAGACAGATGGACGGACTTTTTATCTATATCATTTTTGGACTATTTAGGACTCATTTCGTACAGATTTGCAAAAATCTGAAAATGTTTCTTGAGAAGGGAGGGGGAGTGGGGGTTGGGGTTGGGTTGGGGTGAGTACAAAGACACATTGGTATGCATGCAAGTCAAAAATCAGGGAATGCATACTGCACCTTAAATGTCTGTGGGAGGGAAGAAGGGAGGGGATTTTACAAAATGAAAATCAGTTCATACTAAATACTACATTGTATGAAGTTTCCCAAATCACCTGGAGTTGAACTCTAAAATAAATTCTGTTAGCAGTTAGAAGTAAACATACAGCTTTTATAACTCAAAGCAGCAGAGACTGCATGCTCTAAATTGTGTTTAGTATATAATACTTTAATTTTAAAGCACAATTATATTTTTAAAATCATGATTAACATGAAAAATACATGTATAATTGGATTACAAGCAAAATGTACATGAAAAATAAAGGACACTTACGGCTTGTTGAGCTTGTCAAAGCAAGAATCACAAACACGCACTTCACGCTCGATGCCAAACTTAGGGATGATAGAGTTCTTGCTAGAACACTTGTTGCAGAACACCTCTCCACAGTTACGGCAGTGGTGCTGAAAAATCATTAAAAAATTAAAAATAGTTGGCTGAACAGAAAATAAAACCTTCACAATCTGGTGGTCACCTCAATATGCAGAACAATTTGGGTTAGGGTAACATTTTATTCCTCTCACACCGACTCAACCAAAGCTTTTAGGTTTTGAAGTTAGTTCAGCCAGGCTAGCTATAGATAGCTTCGGCAGTGCTCTTCTTTCCTTTACTTTCACTGAAAAGGAGGGTGTAGGCAAGCTATAAATAGCCCGCAGCCAGCAAAATGTGGGAGAACCTAAGAGTGCTGCTCACATAGGCATTGAGCTGGTGTGCCCTTCAGAGTCAAGTTATATTTAAATGAGCAAACGCTGAGGATTAACTCTTTCCCTGCCAATCGACGATATATCGTCGATCTGAGCCGCCATGTTTGTGCCAATCGACGATATATCGTCGATTTCAGTATTCCGTTTCATTCCGGTTTTTTGCGCAGTCCAATCCAAGTTTTATTTTAACCAAAGAGAGATAACTCTTTCTACTTTCGTTCTCGATCGACACGCTCGTGGTTTCTTCAAATTGATTCGTTTTTAAAGTGTTTTTTGTGCATTTTACTAAGCATTGTGATGGGCACAATCGACAGTGTGTCAAACTCTGCTAATAATCAATATAATTTCAAACTGTAAAGTGTATTTTGATCCTAAATAAATTTTCTTTTTGGTGTGTGAAGCTGATTCAGTGATTGGAATTATTCCTCCAGATTTTTTTTTTATCACTGTGGTATGTAGAATTATTTTTATTTTATTTTATCATTTCAAAAAGATCAACATGCTTTCAAAACACATATTTCAATAACATAATCAAATTAACATTTTTGTGTTTTTTTTTCTTATTCTTCACTCTTTTACCTTTAATTTGATATGAAATATGTCTATTTAACAACTATTATTGAAAGAGCAGTAGCTTAAATGCCTAAGGTACTGAACTTTCTTTCCGGTGCCAGAGAAATGTCTGGCACAAACGTGGAAACATGCCTGGCAGGGAAAGAGTTAAAAGAGCTAACTCTAGCACATTCATAGACATTAAAACTATATCTGCATTTAGCCAAGAAACAGGCAGCAAAATGGTGGCAATGGTAAAAATCCGCTGCATTTCTACTTTTATGGCTATAAGTAACAATTTCTCTGCCTCCACTGATAAAAACTATAACTAGAAGAGCAAAGCCCATATGACTCACATGCTCGTTATGGAACTTACAATATTTACCATGAAAATGACTGCCCAGAAAGAAAAACAGGAACAATGGCATTAAAATGCAAAGTGGTACTAACTTTGATCTTTCAATGCTCTTGACCTTGAGATGACCTTGACCTCTGGCTCCAAATGCACTCATGTAATATCAAAAAAACTACAGCAAAGGTTGTATTATGCCCAAAAAAACTGACCATGAGATGACCTTGACCTTCAGTGACCTTGA
Source organism: Oncomelania hupensis (assembly GCA_036898135.1). Lineage (NCBI taxonomy): Eukaryota > Metazoa > Mollusca > Gastropoda > Littorinimorpha > Pomatiopsidae > Oncomelania > Oncomelania hupensis. The sequence goes on from CM072512.1 coordinate 34,142,755, forward strand.
CCTTGGGATGATCTTGACCTTCACATGACCTCTCATGCTCATGTATGATCAAAGTACCTGGAACTACCACTTCAAAGTACCTGTAACTAACCGACTTTGGACAGCATCAGTGACCTTGACAGAGTGAGGTTGACCAAACTGACCAAATTTTCACAGTATGTGTCTCATTGATATCTATAATGCATCAACGAATCATTGAATATTAATAACTTGGAAAATTTTGAAATTTTGTGGACAATTGTAATATTTTGACTAACATTTGTTGACCCTGCGACCTTTACCTTGAAGTGAAGTCATTAATTCATTGATCATTTATGAGGTCTCATGGACATACACCATCTTACCAATTTTATTGTGATAGTTGAAATAGGTTCTGAAATATTAATTCACTTGCAAGTTTTGCATGTCTAGATTGCGGATGGCGGCCCGACAGATGGACAGTAAATTTTGGACTGTTTAGGACTAATTTCTCACAGATTTGCAAAAATCTTAAAAACCTTTTTTTTTTTGGGTGGGTGAGTACACAGAGTCACACTGCTATGCATGTGAGTCAAAAAAAAAAAGAAAGAAAGGGAGAATATAGGCATGAACTGAAGGCAGAGCTGCCAACTGCTATTGTTGGTCGGGAGTAACAAAAAGGCAACTTGGGAGTAGCAAAATGGCGTTTGGGAGTAGCATTTCAACAAAATGTTAACCCTGAACAAGGTCATCCGCTTATTTACTTTTGCACTTTAATACAATAACACACACACAGTGACACACCAACCACCCAACTGGCAAAATAGTGTTTGGATGCACACAAGTCATTCAGTCAGACATGGCTGCCTTCTTGCACTTCCGCAAGATAGCACTGTCCAATTGAGTATCATAACAGCCTTGTCTTCGTGTGTTTTGGATGTGACGTGCTTTTCTACAGCATGCATTCCACCATGGCTTATTTTAATGTCCATGTAGCAAATGCTACAAAACACGTGCTGGGCACTGACTTTTGAAGAAGTGATGCACGGATGTGTTTCACTGTATTTCGTTTGGTATTTCTGACAAGCATGACGCATTTTGGACTTGGGCGGTTCATTCGTTGTACTCGCTCCAGCAGGTCGCTTCGACATGTTGAAATGAAAATGGTAAAAATCTACACACTCTGACACGGTCTAAAACCATGAAGAACTAAGATGGCGGTTAAGCGTTTCCGGTAATTTTGTACTGCGCTTTCCGATTGGTTAACGCAGTGTGCGTGCGTGCGGCAGATACAAAACGGTCACACGGCGACTTGCTGTTGCTGTACGAGTTTTACACAGCCACTTTCTTGTCAAAAAGTGGTACGCTAGACAAAATTTGACCGGGCGTAGCAAATCGAGACCGGGCGTAACAGCGTAGCCAAGTCAACTCTAGCGTTGCAAACTACGCCCAAAGCGTAGCACTTGGCAGCTCTGTGAAGGAAACAAATGAGGGACAAAGAGGGACTGACCTTGCGTTGCACCATGCCAAACTGGACCCTACAGCGAGTGCAGGTTTCCCCATCCTTCCATTCTGGCGCTTTCTCTGACATGAACATGGCATCAGCCTCCTTCAGCACAGGGAACTGCGCACCTGAAGGTAAAGAATGACGCACTGATACACGAACAGAAGTGGTCACAAATAAACAAAACCAACAAGCAAGTGTTAGAAAGCAGACAAGCAAGCAAGCAAACATATAAACAAAAGTATATAGTCAAGTAGCATTAGCCACGTCTGCAAGGAACAGTGCAGGGAGCTAGAAGAAGAGGCAGACCGAAAAAGAGGTGGGAGGACAACATTCGAGAATGGACTGGCTTGACACTGAGCAAATCCATCAGGGTTGCTGAGGACAGGGAAAGATGGAGTACGCTGGTTTAACGATTACCTGCCGGGCCCCAACGATTTCCGAGTTACGGGATAGGATAGTATAGTATAGGATAGCATTAGCCAAATATGAACTGACTAGCAAACAAAGCCAACCAAGAACTAATATAAGTGCCAGGCCAATATTTATTAGTATGAATGAAGCAAGCATAAACAAAAGTAGTAAACTGCAAAGCAAACAATGAAGCCATTAGAAAGTGAAGAATATCATGATGCAATGCTTGTACTTTGTAAACCAAAAAATAAATCTGACACACAACCCTTTCTCAGTTTCTACGATGAATCAATGAACATAATTTTAAAACCACTAAGACACAGCAAAGAGCTAAGATAACAAAATTTTAATGAAAGTAATAAAATATCAACTAAATGAAATGTCACATGTATGTATCATGTATGTATGTATGTATGTCTATATATAATTAAAATAGTTCAATTAATTAATAGTTTCATCGGTAACAAATCTGTCCCACAGATCCATTGCCATCCAGCCCCACCAGAACAAACTTTGCTATACATGGAATGCTCAACGAAATCATTGGATGAGAAAGCAGTTAACAGATCAATGAACGTGATAAACAAACTTGATAATAAACTCAGGGGTGATGGGCTTGTCCGATGGCAAATGCAAGTAAAAAACCCACTTTAGCCACCTAAATCTTGTAGCGGACTTGCACGACTAGCGATCTTTTTTGCTGCTATATGGTCACAATCTTCCTTTCGTTTCCAATAATCATTTGAAGTTTCACCAAATCACAAACTGTTACTCCTACTTTTTGCGAAAGTTATTTCTGGACTAGTGAGAAATGCTGTGCACATTTGGTGAGAGGAAATTTCTGTCTATCAGCAGCCATGTAATCCATATATTTTACAATTACTGCGCCTTAAGTGTGCGTCATGCAAGTAATTTTCTTAAGTGCATTTAATATTACGGTGATATGATTTTAATGTGCACTTACAGATACATAGTTTCACAACACTTCCAAACATGATTTCATCTGGTTGAAAAAAAAAAAACACAAAAAAACATGCAATCAGAAAAATTAAAAGCTATGACTATCTAAGAGGAGGCAGAGGAAGAAACCATAGTATTTGCCACTCAGTGGGAAAAACAACATTTAAACAAGAATGTGAAACAAGACAAAGATAATTCATTCCTTTGGAAAATCACAAACAACAGAGGGGGCGATAAGACATGGCTACAGACTGTATGTATGGTATGTACACAGAGAAAATAATGGCACTGTACAAAATTAGTCTATGAGAATATCACACCAAATACAATCTGTGCAATGGAAAAATTTCAACCATAAATGTAATAACTATTAATGTGCACTTGGAAAAATATTTAATGTAATGATAATAATTAACAAAACCAACCACTTTTCTTCAGTTTTTATTTTATTTATTTAATCGTTCTTATATAGCGCTTTACCAGCTCAAGAGCTGCTCAAGGCACTGGCCGATACAGGATCTAACTCAAGCCGCCTGAGGCGCCAACTTGCAGCCTTTGGGCACATTGTAATAACGCCCCAAACAACTGAGCACAATCCTGGGCAGCCAAGGATGAAGGAGAAGGACCTAGGTGCATGCTGGGTGTGTTCTTGTCACCGGCACTCACCCGTCTAGGACATGAGCGTCAGGATCTTTAAAGTCCGTAATGATGGAATGTATGCGACACAGACTAGACCTCAGTTTATACTCTCATCCGAAGGGAAGGAGTAAAACAACAACAGTTCCACAAATGTGCAGTTCTTTTTGCTCTGCTTCTCAATCATATTTGATGAGTTTATCATTTTCTTGAAAACATTCATGCTTTTTGCTATCTTGCAATGCGTTACACAATATTTACACAAAGACTCCACAATAACAATACAGAGTATTCATAAAAACAATGCTAAATATTGTAAGGACTGAAGTGATTTCAGCTTTTAATTGCATCTACCATTCACATAGCTGATATTCTGTATTTTGCATTGTGGGACCAGCCAACAACTTCAAGTGAATAATCTATTATGTGTTAATAACTGCAAGACAACACAATGAGATAGAAAAATCCTACTGCACTCTGCTACTGTTAACAATTTAATCCTATGTTCTATTCCATTTCCTTAAACATGTCTGATCTTGTCTCCCATCACCAGCATCATTCCTTGTTTTCTGATTCAGATCATTGCCGTCACATCGCACGCCTCCAGCTCTTTCACTCTTTAGATGCTCTCTCCCTCCCTCGCCTTTTATATTTTACTTGTAAATATGCTTTTTCATGTTTCATGTATTGTTTTTGCATAGTTTATTAGCGTCTTGTTTTTCTTTCACTTCTTTTCTTAGGTATTTCAATGTTAACGTTAAGTATAAATGCATGTCATTACATTACATTACATTACATTACATTATTATTGCTTTAGGTCCAGCGGACTCTTCCGAGCCAAATCAGGACCGGATGCATGTCATTAGGAAAAAGCGCTATATAAATATAATTATTATTATTACAAGAATTATTGCAGTGCACAATTTCACAGATTTTGCAGCAGAATTAAAAATGTAATCCACCAAGGTCTACTTTTGAATATCACATCATCAAGAATTTCAGAATTAACTAGCAGTGCAAAGCCCATATGACTCACATGCTCCTTATGAAACGTGCAATATTTAACATGAAAATGACTGCCCAGAAAAAAAAAATTAAACGGTGGTTTTAAAATGCAAACTAATACCAATTATGATCTTTCTACGCTCTTGACCTTGAGATAACCTTGACCTTCGGCTCCAAATACACTCATGTATATGAAGTATCAAATAAACTACAGCAAAAGTTGTATCATGCCAAAAAAGTGACATTGAGATGACCTGGACCTTTAGTTACCTTGACCTTGGGATGACCTTGACCTTCACATCACCTCTTTTTTTGTGTGTATGTTTTTGTAAGGCCTAAAATGACATTGACCGTCAAGATCAACACAAAAACTAAACAAATATGAAAAATCAATATCATCTATAACTACAAGTTTGGACTTTATTTATCATAGTTTAGGATCAAGGTCACTTCAAAGTACCTGAACTAACTGACTTTGGACAGTTCCAGTAAACTTGACCTTAAAGTGAGGTTGACCAAATTTGCATATTATGTGTGTCTCACAGTATATATCATAAAACAAAGAATCATTCAATAGTAATAACTTAGAAAAAAGTGATATTTTGTGAAAAATTGTCATTCTTTGACTAACATTTACCTTGAAGTGAAGTAATTCATTCACTGATCGTTTATGAGGTCTCATGGATATATACACCATCTTACTAATTTGGTTGTGATAGTTGAAATAGGTTCTGAGTATTAATCCATTCACAAATTTTGCACAAACAAATGGCGGACAAATAAATGGGGCCCGGGGGATTTTTTTTTAAATTAATTTTTGGATTATTCACGACTCATTTTGCACACAGATTTGCAAAAATTTGATTTTATTTTTAATGGGAGTGGGAAGGGAGGGAGAGGGAGGGGGAAGGAAGGGGAGCTATGCATGCGAGCCAAAAGCTAACTCTTACCTTCCATCTTTAAGAGATGGTAACAGTCTTCCACAGCTTTGTAGCTGGCTTCATTGCGGAATGCATGAGCCCAAGTCTGAATGAGCTCAAGAATCTTGCCTTTCACTGGGTCAGCACGGGTTGTCTAAAGACAAAAATAACTCAAATCAAATTATGGGAGGGCACATAATACTTACTCCTATTAACATTAATTACTCATGAGCATGTTCAATGTCCTAAAGGGTAAGAGCAGGGTGGTGGGGTTGGGTAGGGGAAAGGGTAGTCAGTGATGGGTATGTATTTCCAGAGATAAACATATATGCATGGATTTTAATTGCATTAAAAACTAAAAAGTATGTTACTTACAGCTTGGCTTTTCAAGAACTCCATAAAGTCTTTGCTAGCAACCTCCTGGTGCAGTGGAGTCCCACAGTTCTTCACACAGGTTTCCAAAACCTAGAAGAAAATAAAATGGACATTCCATTTTTAAACAGAAGGGCAAAACCCATATGACTCACATGCTCCTTATGGAACTTGCAATATTTAACATGAATATTAGTACCCAGAAAAAAAAGAAGAAGGAAACTGTGGCAAATACCAACTTTCATATTTCTATGCTCTTGACCGTGAGATGACCTTGATCTCTGCCTCCAAATATACTCATGTATTATCAACTACAGCAAAAGTATAATGAAACAGTGACATTAAAATGCAAATATCGACTTTAAGCATTCGATGCTCTTGACCTTGATGACCTTGACCTCCAGCTCCAAATACACTCATGTACTATCTATCACATAAACCACAGCAAAAGTATTACATGCCAAAAATAGTGACCTTGGGATGATCTTGACCTTCAATGACCTTGACCTTGGGATGATCTTGACTTTCACCTATCATCTCTGCACGGAGGCATGGTGGCCTAATGATAGAGCTTTGGCTTGCGGATCTGAAGGTCCCGGGTTCCAGCCCAGGCCGGAGCATTGTGTTGTATCCTTGGGAAAAACACTTTACTCCCGTTTCCTACTCCTTCGAATGAGAGTATAAACCGAGGTCTAGTCTGTGTCGCATACATTCCATCATAACGGACTTTAAAGATCCTGACGCTCATGTCCTAGACGGGTGAGTGCCGGTGACAAGAACACACCCAGCATGCACCTAGGTCCTTCTCCCCCATCCCTGGCTGCCCAGGATTGTGCTCAGTTGTCTGGAGCATTATTACAATGTGCCCAAAGGCTGCAAGTTGGCGCCTCGGTCGGCTTGAGTTAGATCATGTATCAGCCAGCGCCTTGAGTCGCAAAGTACAGCGAAATATGTGCGCTATACAAATCCTCAACAATAATAAGAAAATAAATCTGAATACAACAAGTTAGAAATGTATATCTCTCATAGTCTAGGGTCTAGCTCACTTCAAAGTACCTATACTAACTGCATACCTGTCAAGCTCTTGTAAACTCTTACCATAAGATTTTGTTTCCCATACCATAAGTTTGAACAAAATACCGTAAGAAATGTGTGAAAATTCATGGATAGTCACGTTCACGAACCTTAGGGATATATTTTTTTATTGAATCATTCTTATATAGCGCTTTACCAGCTCAAGAGCTGCTCAAGGCGCTGGCCGATACAGGATCTAACTCAAGCCGCCCGAGACGCCCACCCGCAGCCTTTGGGCGCATGGTCTGATGCCCGTACAACTGAGCACAATCCTGGGCAGCCAGGGATGGGGGAGAAGGACTTAGGTGCATGCTGGGTGTGTTCTTGTCACCGGCACTCACCCGTCTAGGACATGAGCGTCAGGATCTTTAAAGTCCGTTATGATGGAATGTATGCGACACAGACTAGACCTCGGTTTATACTCTCATCCGAAGGAGTAGGAAACGGGAGTAAAGTGTCTTTCCCAAGGACACAACACAATGCCCCGGCTTGGGCTCGAACCCGAGACCTTCAGATCCGCAAGCCAAAGCTCTACCATTAGGCCACCGTGCCTCCCACATATATATATGATTTCAGTGTTCATTGGATGTGACATGTCGGTTGTGACAAAGACAAAAAAAAAAGAGTATATGGATGGTACATGCTTATTAAAATAGAACTTATTCATTTATAGTAAAATATCTTATTTCTTGAGATGTAAACTGGCAAATAAACTATGGATGGTATTTATTAAAGTTGTTTTGATTGTTTTCTTGAAAAAATATACTTCATGGTTTGGTCGCGTGCGACAGAACATTTTCACTTTAACCTTTTATACTGATAATGATATACTTGAAATAAATTTATACATTTTCTTTAAAAGCATTGTCTTCTTTTGTTTACTTTTTTATGCTGCAATTGCTTTTTTCTTCCATGACCATCTTTTTAAAAGTAAATTCATGATTTCAGTGTTCATTGGTTGTGACGTGTCGGTTGTAACAAAGACAAAATATATAAATATATGGATGGTACATGCTTATTAAAATAGAACTTATTCATTTATAGTAAAATATCTTATTTCTTGAGATGTAAACTGGCAAATAAACTATGGATGGTATTTATTAAAGTTGTTTTGATTGTTTTCTTGAAAAAATAAACTTCATGGTTTGGTCGCGTGTGACAGGACAAAATTATCATTTCAAAATTTTGTACTGATAAATGCTTTATACTAAAAGTAAATGAAAACTTTTTCTTCAATAGTAATATGCTTACTTGGGCTGTGTTTGGAAATTGCTTAGCTGTTATTTTCTTTAATTTATTAAAACATTTCTTTTGTCCACTGTCACACGCGACACATGCCACCTTCACCCCTATTACTAAGCATATCTCTTTAAACAGAAAAGACATTTTGTTCTAAATGTTATTTTCATGAAATTTAAGCTTAAGACCACACATTAACATCAAAACTGCAAGTCTCAGTCACTTTTCAATTTTTTGCTGCAATGTCACATTCCTAGTTTGACCTTTTGAGACAGCATCATTTGCAAAATTAGGAATTGTTTTCTTTTGGGGGGCGTATACATAAGATTTATCCGTTGCTATTCATGCGAGTCAAAAATGTGTTTGCAAGGCCCAAAATGACTTTGGACTTCAAGATCAACGCAAAAACGGGAAGGGAAGTCATTCATTTACTGATCAATTATGTGGTTTCATGGATATATATCTTACCCAGTTTTTGCACAGATAGATGGCAGACAGACAGACGGACAAATTTAAAAAAAAAATAAATGTCAATTTTGGACTTGTTTTTTGTTTGGGTTTTTTTTGTGTTTGGGGGGTTGGGGGGGGGGGAGTAGGAGGGAGGGGCAAAGGGGGAGTTAATAGACTCAAATTACTATGCACGCAAGTAAAAAATGAACGTGAAGTTGCATTACGGAATCTCTTGGAACACAAGCATGTGATGATGTATGCGCACAAACATACACACCAAATCTCACTTTCACTGTGTACACACTTGTTCCAATGACAACAAATGTTGCCTTTAGATCTTCAACATGAACAATAATCACAGAATAGAATCCATCAAATACTGCAACTTCATGTTCCTTTACAACACAGAGGTAAACATAAAACCTTCAAACCCATAAATATATGAAAAAAAAACCCACAAGTAATGATAATTTTAATACAGATGGTCACTGCTCGCAAATCTCTGCCAGTAACAATAAAGTATTGTGTACTATATTTTCGTATTTGGAGGGGAATGATTTTAAATCTGATTACTTACTCCCAAAGCATAACTTGACACATGGGGATTATCCACAGCAATCTTCTTCTTGATCGCTTGAAGAGCCACCTTAGGCCTGGAACAGGATACTTCTTATTCAGAAACAATTCTTTTACAAATTCCATTCACAAAACATCAGATGAAAACTGCAGTTTTGCAATATACCTACACACAAAAATCATTATAATTGTAAATACTCAAAGTGCCTCTATACCAAAACTCTACATAATCACTTCAGCCAATTTTGAGGTATTGATCCAAATGTGTTTAGCAACAAACTGGACTCTAAACCTTGACCTTTGTGGTAGAGCAAAATAACCAAACAGGAAGCAGGTGCCACTAACCTAGGTAATTTTCCTATGAAGTTTGGTCAAAATCAGTAGTTCTTGAGATGTGGCTTCCGACAGTTAGCTCATTCCGAGTTAGTTAGTTATTAATTGCTTACAGGGTCCAGCCGACTGCAAAGAGCCGAATCAGGACCACAAAATCAAGACCACAACTTGGCTGAAAGAGGACTCACCCCTGATCCACATAAAAGATCTGCCGAAACAACCCCAGTGGTAACATTGAAGGCACTCAACCAGCCGGTCACTTTACAATAAAGACATCCCACGCAGGGGATGCTGAGGCTATACTCTAATTTATCGAACCCCCGTTTACAAAAACAAAATAGAATACAAACATCATTATAAAATATCAACAAAATACATACTACATATAAAATGCCTACATTGCCAAATAATAACATAGGAAGCCCCAGTGACTATTTGGCAGAAAGCGTCCAATATTCCCAAGCTGATCCGACAGACCTCACACACAAATGATCAGTTTTGTCCCGGAAGAGTTTTCAAGAAAAAAGGTAGGTGACTGGTCTAGCGAAGAAGAAGATAGTATAGTAGATTGATAGAACAGAGTAGGAATGAGAAAGAACAAAGGAGAAAGACAGCGACAGTGTGAATTTAAAGCACTAAATGTCCAGAAAGTGGGGATACTATTTATACTAAAACCCCTGGCACCACCATGGAAAGGGGAGGGGTAGTGGGAGAAGAAAGGGGGGGGGGGGGGGGGGAGAAGAGGGGCTCTCATTCCACATCCAGACTATTTCAAAGTATTCCCAGATAAATAGGAAAATACACAAATCACAAAAAATAAGTACAAATATGATAGTACTGAGCATTTTGACTTACAGGACATCATTCTGCCTGATGGAGTCCACAATCTGCAACATGGAATCCCAGTCTGGTTCCAGCAACAATTGACTAGTTGCCTTCTCTGCAAAAAGATAATATTACCTTTAAAACTACCTTTCATCTATGTGATTATTTTGGGTGTCTTCCCCTTTTTACATGGACATGTATCAGATCAAGCATATGAAACTTCAAGTTGAATGACAGAATAATGTAAAGTTCACCCCACTCATTAAAATGTTTGCTAAGAAGTGGTGCAATAAAGACTATACTTTAAGACTGTTTTAAAAGTAAACAAACAGGCTACCTCAGTACATGTTACTTGTTCTTCTACGCGCATTAATTTCACTAAAACTAGTAAAAGGTTCTTAGAGCCAGATCCCTGGCCTCAGTGCCTACCAATTTAGAACCTCTTAGACTCCAAATTGGTGGAGAACATGCTATTCTTAAATAACCTGTCTATACAGTTCTTGAACACATTGAGTTATTTATTCCAAGGGGATACGACTCTGTTAATAAAATACTGCTTAAATTTGTAAGTGTTATTTAAAGTGTTAGTAAGTTTACATTTGTAGCCTCATGTTATACCAACATCATTAAAATTAACAAGAGAAGAATTGGATAAAGGATCACAAAAATTGTGCACAATTTTAAAAATTTTGATTAAATCCCCCCATTTTTCTCCTATTTTAAACTGGGTAACCTCAGTGAAATCAATCTCTCCTCTTAGGAGAGTTCGTACATTCCACATCTATCTTCTTGGTGAATCTGCGCTAGACTCCCTCGATAAAGTTGTGGCCGAGTGGTCTAAGACGTGACTAACTTGCCTTGTCCACAGGCCAGAAACTAATGGAGCCAGACAGGGATGGGATCGATCCAGCACTTGGGCGTTATGTTTCTTCGACTTGGGCACTGTCTCGGGGATTTTTCTTCAGGGACTCTCTTAAAAACCCAACTATTATAAGGTTTGGGATTGGGTGTGCCACAGGCTGCGACTACAACTTCCCTAGTAAGATAGGACACAATTTCCCGATAAAAAAAAAGACAATAAAATGTCAACATCAACAAAACACATGCTTCCTCAAGTATGGACACCAGACAGGGTTAGCATACTCCAAGATGGGACGTATAAGAGCCTTAAAGAGGGGGACCATGATGTCCTTGGATTTATTACTTATGATTCATACAAGTAGGGCTGATATTTTGTTCTACTTCTAGCATGTCCAGAGAACAGAGAAGAAATCCTCCCAATTCTCTGAGAAGAAGTTGAGGCAGCAGTGCAGTCGCTGAAGAAAGGGAAGTCAGCAGGAGTGGACAACATACTCGCGGAACTGCTTCAAGCAGAAGGACTAAAGGAGAAGAGATGATCGACGCCATCACCATTATCTGTAACACTATCTGGCAGAGTGGGGAGTGCCTACACCATGGACCCAGTCGCTTGTCATCACTCTTCCAAAAAAAAGGTAACCTTCAGGAGTGTGAACATTACCGCACCATCAGCCATCCCAGCAAGATCCTCCTGAAAATAATACTCAACAGGTTGAAACCCCAAGCTGAACAAATCATAGCTGAAGAACAAGCAGGATCAGGGCAAGGTGAAGTACCACTGAACAGATTTTCAACCTCAGAATAATCTGCGAGAAATACCTACAGCACCAACAACATCTATAATATATAATGTGTTCGTAGACTTCAAGAAGGCGTTTGATCTAGTCTGGCATGCAGCTTTGTGGGCAACCATGAGAGTGTACAACATCAGCCATAAAATTATTGAAGTCATCAAAAGCCTGTATGACTAAGCTACCAGTGCAGTCCTCCATAACAGCGCCTTCAGAAACTGGTTCCGAACAACAATCTATGCGCGTCAAGGATGCCTACTCTCTCCAACCCTCTTCAAAATCTTCCTAGAGCGCATCATGTCAGATGCCCTTGCAGATCACAAAGGCACAGTCAGCATAGGGGGTAGAGCAATCTCCAATCTTCGTTTTGCGGATGACATTGATAGATTGGCTGGAGAGGAACAAGAACTTAAACAGCTGGTACAGAGGCTTGACACCACCTCCAGAGGCAGAGCCTATGGAATGGAAATAAGTGCAGAGAAGACCAAAATGATGACAAACAACGCCAATGGCAATGGCATCAACACGGACATCAAAGTCCAGGCCAATCCCTCAACACAGCGCATAGCTTCAAATATTTAGGAGCCATTGTATCAGACAATGGGTCTGACAGTAACTTAAGTCCTCTACAGGATCGCACAAACAACTGCTGCCCTGGCAAGTTTGAGGCCCATTTGGAAAGACAAGACCATCAAACTACATTCCAAGGTAAGGCTGCTGCGCTCCCTTGGCCTTGTCATCTCCATCTTCCTATACGCTTACGAAACATGGACCCTCACAGCAGATCTACAATGGAGAATACAAAGCATGGAAATGAGGTGCTACAGAAGACTTCTGGGCATTTCCTATACCCAGCACATCACCAACAGCGAAGTCCGACAGACCATCACACAAGCCATTGGACAACACGATGACCTGCTCACAGCGGTGAAGAAACTGAAACTCCGATAGTATGGCCACACACCAGATCATCAAGACTTGCAAAGACCATCCTGCAAGGCACAATGCAAGGAGGTAGAAGAAGAGGGAGACCAAAAAAGAGGTGCGAGGACAACATTTGAGAATAAACTGGCTTGACATTGAGCGAAGCCATCAGGGTTGCTGATGACGGAGGAAGATGGAGCATGCTGGTTAAACGATCATCTGTGGTGACCCAACGACCTCCAAGTTACGGGTGAGATAGGATAGGATTCTTAACAATACTCTCAATGTGAGCCTCAAAGCCGAGCTCTGTATTTACGTTCTCCCTCAGCACCAATCATCTCAATCTTACACTTTTCTTTATACTTTTCATAAAATACTTATGTTGAGGATTATTTTTGCCCAGATGCAACACATTACTTTTTTCACTATTAAATTTAAGTAGCCATGTTTCTGTCCATTCGACCAACTTGTCAATGCATTTCTGCATTTTCTCCTTAGACTCCTCACTTTCACCAACCTCTGCATATGCCTTTGTCACACTCTACCTTCTCTGGTATGTCATTTAATATATAAAGTCAGCCCCAACACACTCCCCTGTGTAACACTTATTTTATCAGAACTATTACCGTTAACTGTCAAGTAGTGAGTCCTGTCAGTCAGAAAACTCCTAATCCATTCAAGTGGGCAGCCACTTATGCCATAAACTTTTAGTTTCTGTAAAAGTCTAAGATGTGGAATAGTATCCAGTGTTCCCGATTACGCACAGTAGTGCGTCAATTACGCACAAAATATGAAAAATGACGCACAAAAATTTGCATGTGTGCGTCCTGTGGACGTACACATTTTTTTCGAATCGCTGAAGTCAAAAATGCGACCAACGAGTGGCGAACTAATTCACGGCATAATCAGAATCAGAACCCAACTGAGACTGCCATTGCAGACGATTAAAGATTGTGTCGGGAGTTGTCGTCCTTCAAAATCGCATGCGCGCGCATTGTAAACTTACTCCAAGCAATCCATTCACTGAACAGAAGAAATCTTCGTGAATCCATTCTTTGATTCTATCATACACGATCATGTCACTTCTGACTTGGTTGACTGGGCCAAAAACTTGTTCATCCACAGCAACATCAAGTACAGATCCTGTCATTATCGAAAATACGGAACTCCAAAGCAAGGATAAACAAATAAATGATGAAACTCAAACTGAAGTAAAGCGTCCAAAGAAACGAAAACTCAACGACAGATGGTTGCAAAAGTTCTAGTGGTGCCAGTTTGACGCAAGCGGGAGGGTATTTAATACATGTTTATTTTTTTTGTTTTCATATGATTATGATCACTAATGTGACGCTTTAACAGAGTAAAAATAAAAATTGAGGCTTGGACTTGTTTTTATAATTCTTTTTCAGATTTGGGGACTCCCAAAATTTGCACAAGGACCCTTAAAATTTTATACCTGGGAGTCCCAAGGACTCTCTTTTTTTGTGTTTGGAGGGAACACTGGTATCAAATGCCTTCCTAAGATCGAGATATACTGCATCAACTGGGATGCATTCATCAGTGATGCACATGTTTTGGGACCCTAACAGGACATGATGTCCTGAACACAAAAAAACAATAGGACACTGGCATTGTTGCCGAAAAGTCTTGTTGTTTATTTGGTAATACTGAACAGTGAAAGTTCAATTCTTGAAAATGTAGCGTTTTCTCTTGCCCACTTCTTTACAATCCCGTGAAGATACTCTTTTGAAGCTTTTTCAGTGTACCCCCTCTGATACATCAAGAGATTGAATGTTTTCTGCGTTAATGTCTTTCAAAAGCTGCATAACAGAGCCAAATTTCGCGAGAGACAGATTTTATTTAATTAGCCAGTTTACAGCTCGCTCTGTGGTTATCGTTGCCTCATCCTGATTTGTCAACATTACATCCTCACAAGCCTCTTTATTTTATTGCTCTTGGGGCACTTGGATTGCTAGTTTGTGACTAGCTGTAGTCAAATGATCTTCCAATGCATTTATTTTAAGTTAACTCAGCCGCGAGTAAACGAGTTTTTCGCCACACCAGAACTTTTAAATACCGTACAAAACATGGCCTTTTTTTCATCGTCAAATGTTACCCATGAATCTGTGATTGCCATGCCTTCTGAAAAACGCGATCAACACGAGTACTACTAGACTGACTCGAAGTTGATGGTTTCTCAGCCTCGCGACCATCGGCATCGGAAGAATCCTCCACAGATCGTGTAGGCTCTGCTTTTAATGTACTGGAAATGAATTACCCGCAAATAAGATGGTTATTGAGATTTGGTTTATATCCGCCTTCAGTCTTTTCTTCGCAGGCATTTCCGATAATTTCGATCGAATGTTTACCACAAGTACAACGCCAACACAGATCCAACGTAAACTCAAGTCAACCGATTGACTAAACAAAGCTGTATATATGTTTCAAGGGAGCTGGTTGGCCGTGTTGCTTTGTGACTCGGGATAAAAATAGCAACCCCATGCAGGCGATAAGGGAGATAAGGCATGTATAAGTCTCAGCATTTAGACGACGATCCGGGGGGGCCGGGTAGCTCAGTTGGTAAGAGCGTTTTGCTAGTAACCGAAAGGTCGCTGGTTCGAATCCCGAATTGGTCAACGTGTGATCATATTATTTTCCCCTTTACCAACAACTGGCCCGCTGGTGTCAGTATAAATCGGTCCAGTAGTCACCTATATGCGAAAGTGTCGTGTGACTATAATCTACAAACAACGATCCGGGGGCTTGTTTGGTTTTCCATAAACGTTTCGCCCTCTCTGCAAAATACGTGAAAACTATCGGACACGTGTCCGACTCGCCATCGTTTTAATCGGACAAGGTGTCCGCCTTGAGGTTTGACAATCGGACATTTAAAAAAACAAGCGGTCAATGTCCGGGGTCCAGGCAACTTGTGCATCACTGATTCATCCAGGGAGGACATCCACTCGTTTATTGTCACCAACAATTGAGTGACACATGACCCACCCCTGGAAAAGCCAAACTGGTCATCCTATAGAAGGCCGTTCTCGACAAAGAGCACAGTGCATCTCTAACAAATCCCTCAAATACCTTACAAACAACCGAGGTGAGGCTAATTGGGCAATAATTACCCGGAGAACTTGTGTTACCCGGAGAACTTGTGTCACCTTTCTTAAAGATCGGTTTGACCTCTGCCTCCTTCCACTCATCAGGAATTAAAAACATCATACCTCATGGTTCTATCGAAAAGTATCTTGAGAGGCAAAGCCAATTCATTCGCAAGTTCTTTCAACACCCTGCTAATTTTCAACATCAACAGGGTCTTATACATTTGCTCTTCAGTAACGTTAATCTTTTCCAGCTTTAATTTCATAACACAGTACATCTCTGTATAGGCCTACTATTTTAGCTGAGCGAAAATTTCTGTCATACATTACAACGTGATCGTATAAAAAAAATGTGATGATGATGTTCATGTTTCAAACAGAAAATACTCGTAAATGCGTTGCTGATTTTCACTTTCCAAACTGGACACGAGCAAAATGATAAATTATAAATTCCTAACAATATAATTCAGAAGTGCAGTAATAAAACGGGGCGGAAGCCAACGGATACCATCACAGCCGGGTAGTATAAATACAGTTTAAATAAACATGATAAACGCTAAAAGAAACGATGAAAGCAAAATAATTACCGAGGCATCTATCAAAAACAGAAGTCCGAAACATTTCTTTAAGTTCGCTACAGCCTAAAGCATATAAACACAACACAAAGTGAGTCACTATCAGCTGTCTTCTCGTCTTTTCGGAAGCGAATGGCAAAATTATGTGCCCCTTGTGACGCTAACAAAAAAAGTATGGACAATACAAAATAATATCCAAAATATTTTAAAATGCATGTCTTCAAGTGTCAATATATTCAATATTAATAAATATTAAAATAATAAAGTCAAACATTTTTTTGTAATTGTTAGAAGAATGTATCCTTTAGAAATATGCAACAGATTAACCTCCCTTACTTAGATGTAAACTAATGGCCCAACTAATGGTACGTGTGGATGTTGCTATGCCTGAGGATTTTGTTTTAGAGTTAATTGCCTAGAACTATGAAAGCTCCTTAGAACAAAATGTGTCTTCTGATTGGTCCTACAGGTTCCGGAAAAACTCTACTTGTAAAAACTCTTCAGGCTGGGAATTGTATCTTTTCAAATTACAATGCTTAAAATGTAATCATACATCACTACATACATACAACATTATGCATAGTGACAGTGATAGGCCTACTGATCTAGTGAAAATTAGGTACCACTAGGTCTTAAAGTACGCTTTGTAGACTAATAAAATAAAATAAAAATGGGCTTCTTGTGTGATTCATTCACAATGCCCCATTCATTGATAGGCAAACTATCAGTTACTTTCCAGTACTCTCTGTGCTGCAGTGTAAAAATAAAGTTTGCATTTTATAATTGATCAGCATTTTTGTGTTCTTGATGATGCTATGCGTGATTATAAAACCATGACTGTAATTTAGATCATTCTTCAAAGGGTTCAACCCAACAAGATGTACCAGCTACAGTTCCAACTGTAAGTAACTTTCATTTTACTTAGTCGACAGATAATTTGTTTGTGCCAGCATTTTGTTTGATTTCATTAGTTTTTAAATGTTTATTATTTTTTTGCTTATTTACCTGTTTTTAACTTATTCCATTGTTGTGACTATATACTTATTAATCTTCATCACTGTGACCATCATGTATTTTCTTTATATCTGTTGTTCTCAGACTGGAACCAACTTAGTGAACATCATGGTGCATAAGAAGAAAGAAGTGATTATACGAGAGGTTGGGGGCTCCATGGGGCCTATCTGGAAAAATTACTTCAAGGATTCATCCACTGTTTTGGTCAGTATCTTATCATAAAATCTTGTAAGTGTAATGAAACCAAACCAGACTACTAATAAAATAGTAATACTACTGAGAAAAAAAGAATGAAAATGTTTTATGTTTATTTTTATTTTGGTGTGTATGAAAATCACTACTAAAAAATAAGATCTGAAACTCCTTTAATTTTGACCAGTTTAACTGTACAATAATAATTTGTGATATCATACAATACGTCTTACATTTCATAGTAGAATACCCAAATTTATCTCTTGGTTGAATACAGTGTATTACCATTATTTATTAGAAATGCTGAATCCTACTCCCATCTGCTTCCTCCCCACTCATTAACCTCATTTACATTGTTTGTGTTTCAGTAGCCAATATATTGAAAACCAGTTTTATAGTATGGACAGGAAGGATAATTTATAAATTATACTTTTACTCCCTCAGATGAGAATATAAACTGAGGTCTCATCCGTGCATGCACGCATTCCATCGCATGGACTTTAAAGATCCTGACGCTCATGTTCTAGATGGTTGAGTGCCAGCTACACAAATACCCAGCATGCACTAGGTCCCTTCTCCCCAGTTGCCCAAGATTATGCTCAGTCATCTGGGTGTCAGACTATGCACTCTAAGGTTGCAGGTAGGTGCCTCGGATGGCCTGAGTTACATTCTTAATCGACTAGCGCCTTGAGCTGGAAAATCGCTATGTTAGATTGATTAAATTAAAATTAAATTAAGTTTATATTATTGCTTTATATTATAACTTTGGAACTGTTTTGTTTTTAACAGTATGTGATAGATGTGTCCAATCGCTGCCAAGTAGCTGCTGCCTGCATTCAACTGTTGACAGTGCTGAGTCACCCCCTGATAATCAGTACACCAGTATTACTGCTGCTGAACAAACAGTTAGTGCGAATTTTGTGTGTGTGTGTTTGTGTGTGTGAGGATGTTTACACGGCGTTATTGGGACAAACTAGTGCAAGTTTGCATACGTTCTTTGGACAGACCTCCTTGTTGGGACGTCCATTTAATGATCCGTGAGGGTTAGGGTTAGGGTTAGGGCTAGGGTTAGGGCTAGTGTTAGGGTTAGGGTTAGAACACTTTAAAGTACTTAAAAACGGGGTCGTAGCACGACCCATTGTCCACAGAATGTATGTGGCGATAGAGGAAAGTCCAAATAACGGTGTCTGCGTAAGTATTTGTGTGTGTGCGTGTGTGTGTGTGAGAAACAAAAACGTTCATTGAGGAACAAAAATTGTGAGGTCTTCATGAAGTTCAAAGCACTGTTCTGTTCAATAATTGTAAACATTTTGTTAAAATCCCCCCACCCCTCCACCCTTCCATGTTGGGGTGCCGGGGGTTTCTGTATAAATAGTATCCCCACTTTCTCGAAATGTAGTGCTTTAAATTCCCACTGTCGCCTGTCTTTCTCCTTTGTTCTTTCTCATTCCTACTATGTTCTATCAATCTACTATACTATCTTCTTCTTCGCTAGATCAGTCACTTACCTTTTTTCTTGAAAACTTTTCCAAAACTCCTCATTTGTGTGTGAGGTCTGTTGGGTCAGCTTGGGACTATTGGACATTTTCTGTCAAATGGTCACTAGGGCTCCCTATGATATTATTTAGCAATGTAGGCATTTTATATGTATGTGTTTTGTTGATATTTTATAATGATGTTTATATTCTATTTTGTTTTTGTAAACGGGGGTTCGATACATTGGAGTATGGCCTCATGGGATGCCTTTATTGTAGAGTGACTGGCTGGTGGAGTGCCTTCAGTGTTACCACTAGTGTTGTTTCAGCAAACCTTTTATACGTATCAGGGGCGAATTTTCTTTCAACCAAGTTGTGGTCTTGATTTTGTGGTCCTGATTCGGCTCTTTGCAGTCCGCTGGACCCTGTAAGCAACAAATAACTAAATAACTAACTTGCTAAAATAATATTAATTAAAACAATTATTCGGCTATTTTTGCAGTGATTTTGTATGTTGTCAGCAGTTTTATTGGAGATGGTTTTAATGTTAACATGTTCACCTCTTGCCCTTAATGTTCTCTGCCTTTGGAACACTAATCCCCCTGTGGCTTCTGACAAATTCTTTTTGATTGGCTAATCTTTTGAGCTTTCAAGTTCTTACAAATATTGAGTGAAACTGTTTTATATATGTTGCAGAGACTCTCCATGTGCAATGAGCACTAGTGAAATTCAGTGGTTGTTCCGTCTGGAAGAGTTGTGCCAGCATGCAACTCAGAAAGTGACTATTGTTGAAGTCAGTGCTATAACTGGTCAAGGTCTGGACCAGGTTGCACGCTGGATTTATGAAAATCATAAAGATCCTTCTTGTTTCTCAGTCGATAGGTCAATAAACTGACAAGTACTCTGGGCTAGAGGTAATATGGTTTTATGATGCAATAGGACTTCACAATGAATCTCTGGACAGAGATCTATCCAAAGAACAGAACTGTAGGCTTGATGTTCTTATTCATGAATAGTAGCTGTCAGTTGCCTGAAACTTTGCGAATGTGTTTTCTTCATGAAAATATAGTTTCTTTCTCATGTACGAACGACCTTCACATCTCCTATCATGCTGTTGTTTTGCAGTTGAGTGTTCATCATTACAAAACAAGGTTTTAAAATTAAGTTGTGTAAATGAGTTGAAGTACTTTCTGCTTCAATATCTTATTATTATGTGTATGCGGGTGCTGTGTGCTTGAAATGCACTAGAATAAACCTGTTCTTACAGGTCTGTCCTGTGTTCTAATAGTAAATAGTGTGTCTGAAGAGAATTCTTTTTGCTGCCACCTCAGCGTTGTGATATGTATGTAATGTTGACAGTTCAATAAATAGCATTTGTTACTTGTATAATGTAGCAATTAATCCTATAACTTTTCTTTTAAATTTTTTTGGTATAGCTCCGTTTTGGTTTGTGGTGTGGGAGAGAGTGTGGTGGAATTTCTACATTCTATTGCACTGTGTGTTTAGAAGTATACAGGTGTGAAGTTTTAGTTCTGCTTTGATAAAAATTGAACATGACTTGTGAGAACTGCTTTTACACACACACACCCCACACACACACAAGAGCATCAAGTGAATTGTTTGCAGTGGCGTAGCTAGGGGATGGGGAGGGGGGGGGTCCAAATTCGAAAGTCCCCCCGGGCCCCCACTTGAGGAGGGCCCCCAAAGTAGTGTCCGACATTTTGTTTTAACATTAAATATTACACCACCGGCACCATGTAATCTTGCTATTCACGTTGTTATATAAGTTAGTGACACTGTTGCAATTTGTTTTTATACTTATATATTTATTAAGTACATTATCTCATGTCATGATGTCGAATGTCAAAATGCAGGGCCCCCAAAGAGGCCAAGCCCCCTGGACCCCCAAATCCCTAGCACAGCCACTGATTGTTTGCATTGAATAGTATGGGGTTGTAAATGTTTTCTGATTTAGAAGGAGAAAAAAAAAAAAGAGACCAAAACACAGAATAAATTCAGTTCACATAATGTAACAAGTTTAATAACAGCCAGCCATTTTTCATGCAACAGCAAAGCATTTTACAAAGCAGAAAACTGCAACCATAAACAATAATACCACTTAATGAATGGCCTTTTAGTTTCGGTGCTTTTTCTTATATACATCTACAAACCAACCAGCATTTTTTGTCGATATTAAATAGTCTAACGACAGAAGCAGATTAAAACTGCTTTTAACTAAAGTAAATGTTTTTAACAAACAAACAAAACTACAAAAAACACAAATTACGCACAAGTATGTAAGCAAATACTCATCTGATATTTACTAAATAAACTTGACCTTATTCAATCTTATAAACAACTTTCATTGTACAGTTTAACGTCCTTCATAATCTGGTACCCTCGGCAACAGTAATGTACACAACATTCATATACAATATACTATATTATATAGACACAAATTCTGAAAAAAATTTATCGAACCGCTGGCAGCACTCAAAATCTAAACCAAATACTCCCCCACAAATATTTTAATATTTAAAATGAATACCACTCTATGTTAATATGTCATGGAAATAATTAACACAAAAATATACTATTGAAACACAATGTAACTCCCCAACTGACCCGGAAAAAGAGTACATTACTCATTAGTACCTGAATATAGCGCCTCTGGAAATAAAGGTCACCTGCACGATACGACCACTATGGTCAGGCACCGATCACTTTTCAATACAAAGAAACCTCAAAATAATGGCCACTTCCCTGATGCTAAAATCAATTTTAGGACCCGATTGTATTTTTCACTAAGAGTGGACACATGGAGATGCCCAATCATTAAATTCGAACAAGTTCTTAAACAGTGAAAAGCCAGAAATCTGTTAGTCTATTAAGAGCATTATGTCGATTCGAGCTTTGTTTTGCTCATTCATAATTATATTATTACGCAAAGATACTGAATAAAATTTTAACGGCAAATTTTGATATTTAGCGTTGGGATTACAGTTAGAATTTGGATTAGGGTTAAGGCTAGTGTTAGGGTTAACTGTAACCCTAGGTGTAGACTAGACCAATTTTCACTAACAGATTATTATTATTATTATTATTATCAGCTTTATTTTGTTTTAATTCAAATCAGTCCTGTACAGTATTACATTTTCCCCTATATTTTAATAGTATTACATGTAGCTGCATAATACATTTAATGTTCTTTCTTTTTATTTAATTTTTTTTTTAGTTATAAGTTCTTTATGAATGTCACATACGCCTTCCCCGGAAAAAAAGGGCCATCTGCAAATAAGAGAAATTCTGTAGCTTCCCCAAGGATGTCCGCTATTCGCAGGTACTACTGCGCATAGAATTTTTTACCTTCATATAACATTCCCAAACACAGCTGTCTAGAGCCTCAGTGTTTGTGCACCTAACCAAAATACAACATAGCGCCTCTACAGCACTTACCTCAGTTGCATTAATGCAACATTGATAGTGAAAGTGTTAAGGAAATTAATATTTTAATGATTCTGAGTATTCTATTTTCATGCAATTTTATTGTTCTCCAAATGACTGCAGATAAAGCAAGTCCTAGTGACATTATAAAAGAAACAATGTTACCATGGAAAAATGTCGATGCAAGGAAACCTCAGTTCATGACATGGTAATTCAGCAGGTATATGTTTATTGACACAAAACCCGTATTTTTTACAAAACGTTTCAAAGTAACAGAATACCACTATCATATTAAAGGAATGAATTCATAATGCTAAAATACATTAAAACAACAAAATCTTTGGGGTAGGGAAAATACATGTGCAAGACTAGATTATCTGTTTTTTTAAATCCAAATTCAGATGTTGATGATGGCATGTGATAAAAACGAGCAAAAACCTGGACTACCTGTGTTAGTTTAATTCAGTCTAAACACAACAGTTGGGATGTGTTCTATCCTGACTTTGATCAGGATTTTATGCAGCTCTTTGAGTTGAGAAGTACAATAGCTTTTATTTTTGCAACCCACTTTCAAAAGCAAATGTTATCTGGCTAGAGATTCTTGTAAAAAAATATAAACTTTCAAAATCAAACTGAATACTGTACAAAGCAAATCGTGTGCATTTCTTGAAAATTTGGAGAGTTTTCAAGAACAACCAACTCAACCCTTGCAATAAAATGAAAGACCTTTATTTCCATAGCATAGCAGATTTTGTGCTGTATAAGTATGTGTGTGTATACGTGTGTGTATATATATATACTTTTTTTTTGGTACCTTGGAAAATCAAAGGATTTTGAGCAGTGTGCTATAGTTTGTATTGTGCTCAAGATTGGACTCTCCTTTGAGATCTGATTTTTTTTAATCGTTAGCCACTAAAATGTTTAAACCAGCTAACAAGTAACATCCATTGAGACCTATCAAATACAGCTTGTGCTAATTATCTTAGTACCATTTTTTTTACAATTTTAAATACAGTGTAAGATTATATAAATATACCAAGAAAGTTTAGCCAGCATACATAAGTTTTGAATTTTAAATGTGCTATTAACAGTTTACTGTAGTGCACCATATATATACACACCCTCCAAGACACACACACACACATGCTTGGACAGAAGAATATTACGCAAAGAAAAATGGAATGACCCCTACATAATGTAAATAGATAAAATGCAATAAACTCTTTGTCACGGAATATTTGTATCAATTCAATGGAAAACGTGCACAAACATCTATTAAAAACAAAAAATAAACTGTACAACATCTCAAAGTAAAATACATCACCAAAGGGCCAAAGTTCAAATCAGAATGAGACAATACAAGTTTTAAAATTAAAGTAAATAATGTGGATGACAAAATTAACCACAAATAAGTTTGATAACGTCTGATTTCAAATAATCACAACACTCGGATTCACAAAATTATAATGTATTTCTACACAAACTATACAAAAGATATATTTGCTTTGATAGTGCTGCAACATAAATGTTCACAAACTGGATAAATAGTAGGAGGGAGGGTGTAATAGTAGTGGGGGAGGGGGTATATAATAATCTAAAACATTCCCAAATGAAACAAATCTAATTAAAAAATGTCAGAATTCATCAAGCAAAATTGGCAGTGTTGTGTTTTCCTCTCCCCTACCATAGTTTGCTTGCTGTTGAGCCTCTATCCCCATCACAGACATACTTTCCATTGGGCCTCTATCCCATCACAGACATACTTTCCATCAGAGTTTCTGATGCCTATGGATTTGCACATCCATCAGAGTTTCTGATGACTGTAGATTTGCACATATTAACACATTCAGAAAGCAATTTCAATCACTTGCTCCACCTATTTCTGCATTCACTCTTATCTACAAATTCACCTTACGTTCTGAATCTTGTATACATCACCCGTAAACGCATTGCAACAGCCCTTCTCCTTCCTTTCCACAAACAAATATTTCTTCCCCACCCTTCCTTAAACAGCAGCTGTCCCTCCTAAATCCTCACTCCCAACAAATATAGGTTAATATTCACTTTCATCACAAATTCTGTACATGGATTACAACTTTGTACAATCTGAGGTCACAAAACATTACCACGCCTGGGTCAACTAGCAAACATTGCTGTGTCCATTATGCACTGAAGTGCTCTACAAGCACAACCGATCTGAAACAAATCAATGTAAACAAATGCAGGACATAAACAAAATCACAACAGTCAAATGGCAATTTCTGTTTAAAAAGAAAAAGATTCAATGTGAAATAAAGGACACACATAAACTAACAAAAAATAACAACCAATAATGCTCCTACTTGTATGCAGAGTATGACAACTATAAGATTAAAAAATCCAAACATTATATTCCTCCATCCCACATCATATTATAAAACAGTTGAACTTGAAATCTGATAACTATTCAACAAACGTTTTTCTTCAATAAATTTTAAGTCCCCTATACGCACCTGTGTCCGGGGACGGTAATCTACCCACTGAACTGACTGAACTGAACTCTTCAATAAACTTTAACAAATGTCCACAAATGTTTTTCTAGTTCCTGAAAATAACCCAAACCTGTCTAGTGTCCTCATAGATAGCAGTGTAATAGTAAGTCATTGTTTATAGGGTCCAGCGGACTGCAAAGAGCCAAATCAGGACCACAACTGAGTTGAAAGAGGGCTCACCCCTGATCTGTATACAAGATCTGCTGAAGCAACCCTAGTGGTAACACTGAAGGCACTCTCCCAGCCGGTCACTATAAGGGCATCCCATGAAGGGGACGCTGAGGCTGTACTTTAATTTATCGAACCCCAGTTTACACAAACCAAATAGAATATAAACATCATTATAAAATATTAACAAAATACATACATGTCATATAAAATTCCTACATTGCTAAAAATAATAATACCATAGAAAGCCCTAGTGACCATTTGGCAAAATGCATCCAATATCCCCAAGCTAACTCCATACAAAAATAAGGAGTTTTAGGAGAGTTTTCAAGAAAAAATGTAGGTGACTGGTCTAGCAAAGAAGATAGCAGATTAATAGAACAGATTAGGAACGAGAAACAACAAATAAAAATGACAGGAACAGTGGTAATTTGAAGCACTAAATTTCCACAAAGTGTGGATACTATTTATATTGAAAACCCCACCACCCCAACAGGGGACCCAAAAAATCTCTGATAAGTAAACTTGGAAGTGACAAACCCTTAAAGTGTGTACATTTACATCTGTTCAAAGAAGTTGGTCACATATAAAATGCCTACATTGCTAAATAATAACATCATAGGAAGCTCTAGTGACCACCTGGCAGAAAGCGTCCAATATTCCCAAGCTGATCCAACAGACCTCATATACAAATAAGGAGTCTTGTCCCAGAAGAGTTTTCAAGAAAAAAGGTAGGTGACTGGTCTAGCGAAGAAGAATATAGTATAGCAGATTGATAGAACAGAGCAGGAATGAGAAAGAGCAAATGAGAAAGACAGCGACAGTGGGAATTTAAAGCACTAAATTTCCAGAAAGTGGGGATACTATTTTTATACTGAAACCCCCGGCACCCCAACGGGGGTGAAAGAGGACTCGCCCCTAATCCGCATAAAAGATCTGCCGAAACAACCCTAGTGGTGACACTGAAGACAATCCACCAGCCGGTCACTTTACAATAAAAACATCCCACACAAGGGACGCTGAGGCTATACTCTAATTTATCGAACCCCCGTTTACAAAAACAAAATAGAATACAAACATCATTATAAAATATTAACAAAACACATACATATAAAATGCCTACATTGCCAAATAATAACATAGGAAGCCACAGTGACCATTTGGCAGAAAGCGTCCAATATTCCCAAGCTGATCCAACAGACCTCACACACAAATAAGGAGTTTTGTCCCGGAAGAGTTTTCAAGAAAAAAGTTAAGTGACTGGTCTAGCAAAGAAGAAGATGGTATAGTAGATTGATAGAACAGAGTAGGAATGAGAAAGAACAAAGGAGAAAGACAGCAACAGTGTGAATTTAAAGCACTAAATTTCCAGAACGTGGGGATACTATTTATACAGAAACCCTTGACACCCCCATGGAGGGACGAGCAAGCAGAATAAGAAGAAAACCTTTAGACAATAATGAATAATCACATACAATTTGAATTTTTATTATGCTTTATCTAAAAAATGATCAGAAGTAAATCAAAAGTAAATAAAAATAAAGAGATACACTAGTTCAAATGATATACTGAACAGGATTCGCTCACATGTCATAAATACAAACATTCACTGGAATGAAACCCCACAAAATTTGCAAATTACAATTAGCACAGCCATGAGTCAATTACAAAATGAGTACTTGTGCACACACTACACTCAAGTATATGTCTTAGTCACCTAGTGGTGGGTGTGTTTTTAAACTTTTTTAAAATTTTACTTTTTGAAAGGCATAGCTTTACACAGAAATAGATCTACAGCTTAGTCAGAAATAAGTGTACATGTATGTGTAATACTTTATATACAATATACCTGGAATTGGAATCACACTAAAAATTCTGTAAAGTTTTCAAGTGAAAAAACAAAGAAGTATGGCACACAAAATTTTAGATAAACTGTCATGTTGCCTAGATTGGTGACATAAAACTGTTTACATTACTTTTGAAGCACATTTTTTCCAGTTATAAACTTGGCATCCTACACATTGTGCCCAATAATTTTATAATTTATTTTACAATCTCCATCAACATTTAGAGATATATTTTCATTAACCAAGTCAGTCATTTGACAACTTCCTTCTCTAAAAATTAATTTTATTTGCTGACTTGAGGGAAAATGGCATACACTGATAAAGTATGTGCAATGGTCATTATGGAAATTCTAATAGAGGTATGTATGTGTGTACACAGAACAATATCACCGAAAGAAAAATAAACCAACAAAATCAGGCAAGGGTGCAATTACTCTTGCTTTTGCCTTTTATACGTCATACATGATTATGTACCCATTATCAATATAATAAAAACAATAATGAAAAGAAAAATATAAACCAAATGAACAGCTACTTGAAAAAGCTTACTTCTATGGGTAATGCAGATATGCCTACCGTTACAGTACAGCCATATTTATCAAGGAAAATCAGTAAAATAAACAGAACTTTCCGAAAATATGGATTCTGTTTGCCTTTTCCCTCCAAAAATACAAACGAAAGTCGCTGATTTTGCGTGTCAGTCAGAGCACAAAGAGCACATTTCCATCCCTGTTTGCTGAGGAGTGGTTGCCCACCTCGGGAAATTAATCCGATTTAGTGCGCATGCGCGTTCTAATTCAGAATGGATGCACATGTGCAAAGCAGCTTCTCCGAACTTCCAGAATAGACCTACTAGTGGCGAAGATGATGGCTACCAAACAGCACATGTCTGTGGAAGAAGATGACGGTCACAGAGAACGAATACCTCTAAAAGTGACGTAGAAAAACAAGTGAAGGGTTCAAACGTTTAAACACGACTACACAGAAAAATGGCCACATCTTGTGGTGGGCAACAATGGGGAAACCTTTTGTTTTTGCACCACATGTGAATCTCGACTCACTGCCAAATCCAGGCCAGGAGATGTCTTTATAGGGGGCTGGAAAGAAGATGATTACAGATATCTGAAGAATGCCTACTATAAGTCTTTCAGAAACAACATAAACCGAAGAAGACATTTCAGCATGTACATAGTGTAAATACAAGATACTTTTCTTATGTATTAGTGTTCCAGTTATTGTGGCCTGTTGTGGTAAAAAAATAATTTGTTCCTGAAACTCAAATTTGGGTAAACATGTCTGATAATAACATTGGTACAGAAATGGTTGAAACTTCCTTTTAGGAATGGCTCGACTATCCAAATGAAAATGTGAGCATAAAGTTACTGGGGATTAGTTTGCGCTTTGCAGGTTGAGCTACTTTTCCTTGCAGAAAATATATCCATTAACGTCAGCAAATTAATAACACAACAGAATTGTTATAAGCAAGTTCAATCATAATAGTGACATACTCATTCTAATAATATAATATATATATGATGCATTTATAGCATAGTGCAGAAGTAATAGCCCCGAAAGCATGAAGCTTACCTGCATAAAGCATGGGAACTGTTTGTATAAATTTCCTAGCACTAAAAATGCTGAAAACTGCATTTAACCTTGTTTTAGTGCCACTAAATATATGGGCACAGCGTGGAATGGGTTAGCTCCTTCCAGGCAACTTAAACATTATAAAAGACATTTCAAGTATACCCTCACATCTCTGACCGGCTTTAAATATTAACACTGACTTTATAAACAAAGATTTTGAAATTTCTTCCCCAAATGACATTAATTGAGCAAGCCTACCAATAACCTACTCAAATTCAAAGTGCTAATCACAGATTTGATTTCCCATGAACAAGTGGACAAGCAGTCAGCAATGCAACAAAGAATGCATAGATATACTTTGTAACGTTTAGCGCATTGAGGTTTATCTGACATAAAAGGGAATGAAGACGGCAGATGTTCAACAGGATTAGGACTGTACAATGCAACATGCAATAGATGTACACCCTGGAAGATGTTCAACTTCATGTCTCACTGGTATCAGGCCCTGATGATGATGATGATGATGATGATGATGATGATGATGATGATGATGATAATATTTATAACAGACAGTGAAATATTTAAGTATTATCATAGTTAAATAGTTCATAAAGCATCAGTAACATAGAATTGTATACATTTATTTATTTATTTATTTATTTATTTAATTTATTTATTTAATCGTTCTTATATAGCGCTTTTCCAGCTCACATTATCCACGCAGATATTTTTTAACATTCCTTTTTTCAATACTGACAATAAATATAGCAAGACAGAAAAACATGTGTAGAATGTTTCAATAAAAGAAAATGCCAACTAACATCAATCCATATTACTCATATCACATAATTACACATTTACTGATTTAGCTGAAAAATGCTTAATAGTCAAAAACTAAAATTCATTTCAAATGCATACTTTTTTTTTTCAGAACAGTCTGCTAAATAATTGAAACACAATTCTATAAAATATCTATAACCCAAAGTTGATGTTTAAAACAATATTAGAACAGTTTATATATTTTAATCAAAAGACATCATGCTCTAAATATTTGAACCCTCAACGTTATTATTTTTTCAAGAAAAATACTAAGTTAACAGGTTATAGGCAACAAAGTTCAAATTTCAATAAACCTGACAAGAAACATTGCACTCAAACTTAAACTTATGGTAGTAAGCTTACACGTTCCCAAAATAACCTGCAACATTTATTATCAAGTACTTTTTTCTGTCCAGATGACCATAATATATCATAATATATATAATATACCATAATACAAAAGTCAATCAAATGCCCATATTTCAGAAGTACACAGCAGCTCTTCTTTCAATTCTATTTTACCCAGTCATAAAAATTCCGTCGCAGGATTTCTCAAGAATTATTTAATCCTCTTCTCACTCGCAATCATTCAGAGTATTCTGTCTTGCTGCAACAATGAACACACACCAAACCATTCCAACTTTTATCAACATAGATCATTCTTTCATTTTAGTGTAATTGTATGTACAGTTTTCTTTGTGAGGAATGGTCAGTTGTTCTCATTATTGTTATGTACTATTGTTCTGATCACAATACCAATAATAACTCTATTTTATATTAAACATTGTCTGTTTATTCACCACTCAGTCTCATGGTCCAGACAAGATCCCGAAAGATCATGAAAAGTACTTTTCTAAAGGGAAAATTTAGGAATGTCCACATGGTTTCCATACCAGTCACAATTCTAGACTTGAACCTTCCTGTATTCAATAACGCGCTCCTCTGGACAAATGCATATTTTTTGTTAAGTACTTTTCACATACAAAGATGTCTGCACTGTCTCACACAAAGATGACGGAATCGATAAGTCAGATCAGTAATTAAGTTCTTCACTACAAAATTTGTTCATACTCTATGACTGTTAATGATTGAGATGCACGCGATAGATCCAAACTTTTTTTTTTTTTTTTAAACAATGCAAAAATAGAGTACATTTACCTCCGATTTGACTTTGTGTTGTTGAGCGAAGAAGCTTTGTGAATACTGATAATTTTTGTTGGTCGATATTATTGAGAATTTTCTGGAATTACTTGTTCATTATCAACCGAAGCTTCCAGATAGGTCTGGCAATAGCTAAGCGATTCACCTAACCTAATGACTTAAGACAGTGCATAGTTCCGGTGACGAGTTTTGTTTTCATTGGGTGTTATTGCGTCTTGCTGGAATGTTCAAATTTTTTCTCAATTACAGAAAGGCTATATAAGTAATGCACTGTCTGCTTGTGGGGAGATTTTTGATGATGATCTTTAAAATAATTTTCAAAAAGCGATCTTGTTTGCAGTTGTTGATGTTTGCTGAATAAAGTTGGAAAACTTTATACAACTCCTGTCTCGTTGCTGAGTGAACAGGCTGCGTGGATAAATTCAAGTTACACATATCAAGATTCAAGCATCGGGGCTGAATCAACTATTGATAAATAACCATGTAACAATGACAAATCTGTGTCACTCTGAAACACTCCACAGTTGTATACAGACAATAATATTCACACTTTCTGTACTAACTTTCAGCAACAATGTTAGGATTCAGACTGAAGATTCCCTCAGATTAGGAGTGGGAATGTTGTTTGTCACATTACTAGAAGAGCGACGGGGAGGCCTCTGGAACATGGGCCCTCTGTATACTTGGTGCCTTATGTGACTATACTGTGGTTCTGATTCTCTGTCCTCACGCGCGTAAGCCGGCACATTGGCAAGGGGTTCTGAAGGTACAATCCTGCCCTGGTCCGGTCGCATGCGCACAGGGCTGCCGCTATTGGGTCCGGCTCGCTCTAGTGGCGTGTAGGCAGAGAGGCGTGTAGATGGGTGGCCCAGATGGCTGGGGCTGGAGCGGCCAAAGTTGTGGAAGTGGATGCTGTGGTCAGTAGATGAGCGAGGCACCATAGGGGGTGGGGCTATCTCTCGAGGCTCGCTATGAGCATCACGATTACCACGGGCAATGGTGAAATACTTCTGGTCGGCAGCCAAATTCTGGTTTCTTCTTCTTGGGACTATCTGATCAGCTGTGGAAAAAGAAAGATCGATCAGTACGTATTTTTATGCTAAACCTCAAAATCTTGTTTATGGAGATCAAAATTATTGTTAAAGAGCTGATCTAATTCTGAGATGTCAGTATTTAAAAGTGACAACACAGAAGTTACAAAATGATACACTACAATCCCCCATTTACTTCCACTCCTCTGCTTAATTAAAGCCAAGTTATTTCCAGAAATAAAGAAACATTTCCATATTCTTTAGTAAAAGTCAAAACACCAACCTGGAATCTGTGAATCTTGGATCTTTCTACGCCGCACTTCAAACTCCCCGTCCTTCAGCACATGTAGATCAGCATGAACTGGGGTCTCGTTGAGTGGGATGAACCTCTCCTCTGCCACAGGTCTTTGTTCTGCCGGGGGCCATCGCTCTGTTGGATGAGCATCTTCACGGGTCACTCGCATCTGCTCTGGATTGGTCAGTCTCCGTGGAAGACTGTCTTTGGGGGCAGGAGAAGGGGGTGAGGTCAGTGAAGGGCTGATTGCAGCCCCCAAATGATCATCCTGCTTGTGAAGGGGAGAAGATGATGCACTGCCTTCTGAGGAACTTCGGGCATCAGGTCTGCCGAGGATTTTGGGTGGCAGAGGAGGCTTATTCATTACTCTGGAAGTGACAGCAGTGGCAGGCTTGACAGGGCTGCCGCAAGGTGCATGTTTATCATGCACTCTGTCCACTGCCGCCTCAGGCTGTCGCCAGTCATAAAACTCACGCTCACTGCCATTAGTGCTCACAGTGACAGGTGACCTGCTCATTTCCGGTCCACGAGGTGAAGACTGGGTGCATTGAGAGTCATGAGAACTTTGTGTGTCACGAGAGGAATGAGAAGACTGTGACTCATACTGCCATGGTCGACCAGTCTGTGACCCATATGAGTCTCTTTGAGAGGTAGTTGGCAGCTGTCTGGTCTGGGGTCGATAGGCAGTGGGGGAATCCACCACTCGAACATCCACAGGGGCTGGCTGTGACACTAAGTGGGGGGAGGAGGACCGAGGACTTCTGGTAGCAATATCTCTTCCTACAGGGGGAGTAGAGATTTCCAGTACCCTCACAACTGGCTGTGATGATGTAGTCAACACTCGTGCTGGCTCACAAGCTGAAGGGAGGTGCACCTGTTCTGGCTGTTGGATAACGTCTGTATGAGGACTTCTGGGTGCATCTGCCCTGCTTCCAGCTGGAAAATCTTTGGAACTGCTCTTGGGTGGTAGTGACACCTGGAGAACTTGTGCCTGAATGGGAGGGGAGGTGGTTCCTGAAGCCTTGACGGAGTACTTTGGTTCTCCCTTCCCTGATCCTTCACCCTCTGCCTGTGCAGGCTTCTTTGCTCTGACAGCTGCATCTGACAACTGCCTTGAAAGCATGTTTCTGCTTGTACGGAAAGACGGTGGTCTCTGTTTGCCGGAACTGGGGCTGACACTGTTAGAAGTCAAATCGATGGGGGCTTGACGCTTCTGTGGTTGAGGGGTCAGAGGTCGGCTGGTTGGGCGTCGTGTGGGACTGGACTGCCCATTCCACTCTTTGCTGAAAATGCGGCGCTCGAATGGGGTGGTGGCCACATGGTCCAGATCCTCCTGGATCCCTCCTGCTTTCTTGATGGGGCTGCCACCATTCTCACCACTACGGCGTCTCTGTGGAGAAGAGGAGGATGGTTTGTCCCCTTTTCTGTGCAGTTTGAAGACCCAGTGCTGCACGGTATGGATCTGCTGGTTGATAACCTTGCTGAGAGAGCGGCGTTGGTAAAATAGGATGTAGGCCAGTTTGCTGACAACGCGCTGAGGCACCATGGGCTGCACCCGCCGGTCATCAAACTCTTGCCACTGTCCATCCACAGTGTTTTTGCAGAAAGCTGTGTCATTCAAAACAACACAACCACATGTTACTGTTGTAAAATCTTAAAAACAAATACCATGTTGTAAAAGAATAAATTGGGAAAGATGGCAACAATTAAACATATTCATACAAACATTATTAATCATCAACTCAACAAAAGCTTAGTAGTTAATTAAATTGATTTGCATGACTGCATATTCAACACTTTGCTGAACATGAACAAACAAACAAAACAAAAAAAATCAATGCTAACCTGTGTAATGGCCTCCCATCATGTTGCCATCATGATTTGCGACAGCAATTAGGTCATAAGTCATGTTGTCATGGCGAGGGTTATGGTCACGGTGCTGCACCACATGTGATGCCATGTCAAGCTCGTCCACAGGAAATTCAACCAATGTGTTGAGTTTGTTGCGACGCATTCCAGTCTACATCCAAATAGAAAGCAAAATTAGTGTATTCTTACCACCATCCAAGGTGCAAAATATTCGAAGACGCTAGCGTAGAAAGTTATACAGCTCACGTGTTACTAGACTGAATTAGCCCTGACCTAGCAGAAACAATAAAGAATTAAATGTTCAGGTAACATTTACAGTGAAAACACCACAGCCACACTGTAACATTATCCAGGGCATGATGGAGCAAAACAACACAATCCTCTCCAATTTAAACTTACCCACTATGCAATGACATACTCATCCATATCCAAGGCCAATAAACCCACAGCATTATATATTTACCCTGGGCAAAGATTATTATTATTTTATTTTTTTTTACAAAGTTGTGAAATAAATTTAACAAACAGGGTAATATTAATCAAATGAAAACCAAACAATTTCTGTACCTGCTTGAAACGTTTCAGGTGAAGTATTAGGACGTCTGGTAAAGACCACAGACCTAGCGTCTTGGTTGCTCCCTTCTGGGCTTTCTTGCAATGAGGACATAGCCAGGCATCTTCTCCTGCCAGCTGTCAAAAAAATAACAGCGTAAAGAGTATATATATAAGCAATCATACAAACAAGATGATTTCAGAAGTCAGGATCCATCTGAATTTTAAAAAAGCATGTTATGTTAACCTTCTCAACATTTCAGACAGACTGATTGCTATTGAGAATGCATACACGGTTAGTAAACATTGAGAATTCAGTATTCAGTAAACACCGAGAATACATAAGCATTCCGTAATTCAGTCAACAGTCGGCAACTACGGACACTAACAGCCATCAACAAGACTAACAAATACAAACACAAAAGCTTGAAAGTAACCAGATTCAAGCCATTTAAACAACATTCACTGTTGTGTACACATCAACAGCTAACAATTCAAACAGTAGGTAAGCAGCAGAGGTCAGTCCAATGGTCTGGTTTCTCTTCAAATTTTCGTACCTTTTCTTCTTGCGTGTAGAGCTGGAAGCATTCCTCCAAAGACACCTTGACAGGTTGCTGCGCCACTGCACGCACACTGGCAACTGAAGAATGCTCCAAAATGTGCTCCTCATCATCAGCTATCACTCTATTGACAGAAAAACAGCAGAGTTCATGTAAGACTATTGAGAATATAATCACAGGCATATGCACAATACTGTGAGCATTTTATTTCATGAACTCAATTAGCTCACCCCAGTAATAAGATACTGCAAAATAAGACTCCTAGTTCACCGATAACTGCTCCCAACTGCAAGAACTCCGCTGATGGCACATAAGATATTATTATTAGAAAATATCCCCAGCAAAGCCATTCAGAGTCATAAATGATGACAAACATTATAAGACCATTTCACACATGTGTTGTTCACCACATGGAAGTTCGCTTTGACTTCTTCTTGGAACAACGATTATGGGGCATTTTATTTCAACGAGTACACAACAAAAACTGTAAAAGTACCTGAAATACCTGAAATACCTACACAGGCAGGGCATGCCAAAACTAAAATAATGAACATAAATCTTCTCTACCATAGAACAACACACTATTTCATAAAGACTTCTTACGCCTCTTTGACTTCCGTTTCCCATTCCACAACGAGTTTCAGGTGCTGAGGCCCAAACTCCTCGCTATAGATGGACAGGGCTCTGAAAGGATCACAACAACAGTCAAGAACTAAATGATTACAGTAAACAATCCATTTAATACAATATAGTTAAATGAAACTTAATTGATTTTTAAATGTGTCCAAATTTGTTCTTAATCAAGTGTTACAATACAAAGAAAATACAATTGTCACTGACATCTTATAAAACAATGTCTAAGATACCATTTCAAGCATTGTGAAGTAATACAAATACATTTGTTGCAAAAATTACCTGTCCACAGTCTGAGTGTAGAGAGGCATTTCCACATCAAGAGGAAGGTACAACTTTCTAGAACTCCCATCTACAATCTGAATTTGGAACAGAGTGCGGAGGTTCTGAAACATACAAGAATACAATTGTAAACTAACAACTTGCATAACATAGTACGGTGCATGCAAAACCAGTTGGCTTTACTAAGACAGAATAACAAGATGCTTATATTTCTTGATTTAATCTGGTGGGGTGGTGCAGTACTACAGTAGACCCATGGTTGGGACACATGCTAGATTGTTTTCGTTAAGCAACATTGTACTTGGTTGAAGCGTGGAAAGAGTTGGGCGTGATCTAAGGTGGGGAATATATTTTTATGGAAATCAATGGCGCTGACAGATGTGAAATCGATCTGCCTCTACAAATATTACGTTTTTTTTCGGACACGCCACAGGCTGCGACTCTGTCATCCATGGGGGGTTTTCGATAAAAAGGGACAATAAATATTTTATTTGTATTATGTCATTAAAAAATGATAACAGGGACTAAATGTGAAATGGGAATGTTTTGGAGTGAAAAGATGCGGGAGGATGGTGGAAGGAGGATGGGAATATAGAAAAAAGTTTTTGAAAAAAGAATAGTGGGAAGGAGAGAAAAACAACAGACGAATTTATTACAAAAAAGATAAACAGAGGTGATTTATAAAAGAATAAGCTGAAATACCTGCTGCATGACTTCTTTCTGAGCTGAAGATTCTTTCTCTGCAAACCTTTGTAGATATCTTAGATATTGGAGGACTTGTGGCAGGAGAAATGTGAAATGTCTCAAAAAAAGTTTTTGTTGGATTCTTAATATAAATAAATATATATATATATATATATATATATATATCGGGGGCGGATTTTGTTCTTCATGAAGGGGGTTTTTGTTGTTTATAGTATTTTAATAATTATTATTATTTACCACTGCGTATTGTTTTTTGTTGTCCACTAGAGAGCAAAATAGCAGTCGTTAATTTCCCCACCCCCACTTAAAAAAAAAGTTTTATTTATTGTTCAGCCAGAGTTTGAAGTCACAACCTAGACTAGACTGCCAGAAGACCCTGATTAAAAATAAATAAATAAATAAATAAATAAAATGAAATAAAATAGTGGTAGCTTACAGATGTGTTCATTGTGAAATAAAAACAACTCCACATTCTGCTTCTATTGGCTTTTAAAATAATGGATAAACGGTTACTAGGTCTACAGTCACTTTGGCATTTTTCTAATTCAAGCCTAAACATTGTCAGTCATTCCTCACCCATCCTGAACGCAAAGAGATACAATCTAACTTGAAGGGCAAAACCCCTATGAATCACATGCTCCTTATGGAACTTGCAATGTTTAACACAAAAATGAGTGCCCAGAAAAACAAACAAAATAAAACTGTGGCATTAAAATGCAAAGTAATATATTTCTATGCTCTTGACCTTGAGATCACCTTGACCACAGGCTCCAAAAACAGGTATATATTATCAAATAAACTACAGCAAAAGTTATGTTATGCCAAAACAACAGTGACCTTTAGATGACCTTAACTTTCAGTACTTTGACAATGGGATGATCTTGACCTTCATGTGACTTCTCATGCTCATGTATGATCAAATAACC
This sequence comes from Oncomelania hupensis, assembly GCA_036898135.1. Lineage (NCBI taxonomy): Eukaryota > Metazoa > Mollusca > Gastropoda > Littorinimorpha > Pomatiopsidae > Oncomelania > Oncomelania hupensis. Next base: position 34,180,364 of record CM072512.1, read on the forward strand.
CATTGTTCTTGCATACTTTGGGTAAATAGAGCCATTCCACTATACGATTACCTATTTTTTGATGTTTTTGCAAGGCCTAAAATAACCTTGACCTTCACGATCAACGCAAAAAGGGAACCTATATGAAAGATCAATCTATCATCTCTAAATACAAGTTTGGACTTTATCTCTCTCATAGTTTAGGGTCAAGGTCACTTCAAAGTAACTATACTAACCGACACTGTATAGCTCCATTGACCTTGACTTTGGAGTGAGTTTGACTAAATTTGCTTAGTATGTGTTTCTCATTGATATATATCATGCTTCAAATAATCATAAAAAGTAAATATAAATAACTTTTTTTTTAAATGAAATTTTGTGAAATATGAAATTTTGTGAAAATTTCTTTTTTTTTTAAAACTAACATTAGTTGACTCTGTGACCTTGACCTTGAAGTAAAGTCATTCATTCACTGATCACCATCTTATCAAGGTTGGTTGTGATAGTTGAAATAGATTCTGAGATATCTATCCATTTGCAAATTTTGCACAGACAGACGGCGTACGACTGAGGGACAATTTTTCAAAAAAATATCATTTTTGGACTGTTTAGGACTTATCTCGCACAGATTTGCAAAAAATGTGGATTTTTTTAAATTGGGGGATAGGGGGGGAGGGTGGGCGGTGGTGGTGGGTGGGTGTGTTTGTGTGCGTGAGGACATGGACTCATTGCTATGCATGTGAGTCAATAAATTGGGATGGAAGAGAAAGAAAGAAAGAGATTGCTCTTATATAGCGCACTTACAAGCTCAGCGAGCTTCTCAAAGAGCTGGCCACTAATATGCAGTGATCACACAATAGTTTGCCGATAGTCAGGATTCAAACGCACATACACAAGTCATGCACTCTAACCACTGAGCTATTCCTGCCACCTGAGGGCATGGAGGGTGATATAAGATTACGTCATCAGAGAGTAAAAGATCCATATTGTAAATACCATCATTACAAATATATGGCGAAACATCAAGTAATAAAAGAAACTTTGTGGGAAGATTGGAGTCTTATTGATTTTTTTTATGTGATAAACAACAGTTGAATTATTTCTCACTCTATATTTGCCTAAACCCTAAGCATTCCATACTCCAACCCTAGCGCAGATTTACCCTTTACTTTTTCAACCTACTGTACCTCTAACCCCTTTCATTGCTATCGTGTAACTAAATTAAAAAAATGATGCAGTGCTCTTCAATGTAGGCATAAATGGCATGGATATTGATAGCTGAACTAGGAAGCTGCTGCATTGCTATACTGTCCTTGGTTTGGACACATGCCTGATATTTTTCCACAGATATGAGCTTGCACCTTCGATATTGATTTTATGGAATATTCTTTAACATAAGCCAACCTAAATATCTACTCTTGCCATCTCTTTCCCCAAATTCTCTCTTCCTCACCCACCCCATCAAAATTTTTAAAAAGGAAAAAAAAAAAAGAGGAAATTGTCAGTCAAGAAACAAAAGCATGAAATGTGTAAGTGCAATATCTTGCCATTTGATGTTGCAGGATTTAATGATCAGTGTATCAAAAATATAATCAATTAGTAGTCACTCATGGGTGCGTCACATTTCACAAATTGCACCCATCAGCTTGGTTAGATTAAAAAAAAAAATTAGGCACCATAATTCATAAATTGTACTGCCAATTAGTTTTATTAAATCAAATGTATATACGCACGAATGCTAATGTAATGATGGTATTTAGAATATGGAAAGGTGCAGGTGTTCCTAGGGAGGACAAAACTAATGAGTTTACAATGTCCATACCCTACAAAGTTCACAGACCTTGGGCACAAGAGGAACTTTGCAATAGGCAAGAAAGAAGAGAGAAAAATCAATAATCAGCAGACAGAAAAAGCAACCACCACAACCTATTATCCCTCCCCATCTGTATCTCATCAGCAAAGCAATTTATATATCTGCTTCCCCTATTGTAGTTTGTGAATAGTTTTAGCCTGTATGGCCAAGGACTCCAAGTAGGGAAGATAACGGAAGACCCAAAATGTGACAAGAAATGTGCAAAGCCATGAAGGAAGGCAGGAAGGAAGGAAGAAAGAAAGAAAGAAAGAAAGAAAGAAAGAAAGAAAGAAAGAAAGAAAGAAAGAAGAAAGAAAGAAAGAAGGAGGAGGAGGAGGAGAAGAAGAAGAAGAAGAAGAAGAAGAAGAAGAAGAAGAAGAAGAAGAAGAAGAAGAAGGAGGAAGAGGACAACGACAACAACTGAAAGAAGGAAAGAAAGAAAGAAAGAAAGAATATTAAGGAAAAAAAAGAGGGTGAGAATTAATTTTTTTTTTTTAAAACCAGTTTGTATTGTCACTAATTTGAACTGCACGACTGGGGGAAAATCCCCATCTACATATACCCTGTATATGCCTATCGCTGCCTCACCCACACTCTTCTCATCCCCTCATTTATATTTTTAGAAACAAGAAAACAGTGTCGGGGAGGGTTGGGGGTAGTGTGGAACAGATAAGGAGCATAGGCAGGCGACACAAGACATAATGTGCTCACACAATAACGCAGAACTATCATTCATCAACCACTGCTAGTCAGAATCCAGAGTTATTTTTACCCTGGCAATTCTTAGGGGAAAGTTTCGACAAGCCACAAAGCTCGATCTTAGTTAACCACATAGACAGGGTGACAACAAGCTATTTGCATAAACGTCTTCCCTAACAGTTCTTTCCTTTGTGTGCTGGGGTACATCTTGCATGCTTATTTATGTCTTCTAAGACTTCACAAAAATAACTGTAATAATAATAGAACAAACTTATACAATAAAACCAATGATTTTGTTTAGCCAAAAATGCTAACAGTGTTGAAGAATTTTGTTTGTGTGCTGTCTTTTCCAACCTTATAGTACTTAAAGCCAGTGTTGAAACACTTTTGCAGCCAAAGTAACATAGCAGGAAACCTCACATAAAAAGGTAGGTCATGATGATTAAAAAATGGGGGAAGAGGGAGAGAGGTTGGAGAGGAGGGGGAGAATCATAGGACACTACTGGCATTGATTTATCAGTTGTTTATCCTCATGTCAAACATTGCACTCACCTCTCAATGGCTCAGCTCAGTGCATGACACAATGAATTATGCGTCACCGTACATGCTAACCAGTTCAGATACACAATTCAACTAACAATTCTTTTGTTTTTTTTAAATGTTTTCCAATAGCTGGAGACAAGTACATTCAACCTTACCGATTTATTTTTCTGCCAGCCGTACTAGAAAATAACATAACATTGAACATACTAAAGACTTCATATTTTATTTTATACCACAAAGTGAGATAACCTACAATTCAATAATTATCCCACACCCAAATAAAATATCCACTATTACCACTATTACCGTTGCTACTGCCGCTACTTTTCTGTAACTACTACTACCACTACTACTACATAAACAACTCTCTTCACCCCATGTTCTCATATAACTGATATTGTTAAAGAGACAGATCTCCACTACAGGGTCCTTCTGCAATTTTGTTACCCGACCCCGATCAATCAGCGCTCATACCCATACTTGAGATAGGCCAACACTCAGGTGCTACAGGACATGCTGCCCAGTTCTGATTCATGTGACACTTAACAGTGTTCTGTCATACAAAACACTAAAATTAAGTCCTCTTTCCTATTTTTTAAACTGCTATTTCAGAACCTTCACTCTCATAATACATTATCATACTGCAAAGCATAAGATGAAACTAAAGGATGAAAATAGTCAAGACATGAGCAAGCTTGCTTGCTGTGCACATGAAAAGAAGGATTTATATATATAGTGTATTTAAAAACAAATCATGATCACCTCTGACTGGCTGCATGTCGTCGCTTCTCCACATGCAGTAGCAGCAGCTGCAACGTTCCAGATTCAAATCCCCCAGTATCCCTCGAAGCATGCTCCTCCTCTGCATGCATCTCAACAGCATATACTGTGCATGCTTCTGGAATGTCAGACAGCGGCTGTTCATTGCTGTATGTGGCGTAGAACCCATCATTGGTAAGCTCACAGAGGACAATCTGTCAACACATAGAAAGCTGGGTTGAGCATCATTAGTTAACTTTCAGTAAATAAATCCAACTTTCAGTTTTAAAAAAATCCAACCTTGAATTACTTCCAGTGTTAGCTGAGCCATAATCAAAATCAAAATGAAATTTATCAGTCAATCAAAAATGAAATCAACTATGAACTGATTCCAGTCACTGGCTCTAACATCTCTAAAAATAAATCTTTTCCTCCTCACCAATGATGAATTTCAGAGTTATAAATCCATGCCATTTGGAACAAAAAGAATCCAAGAACAAGGATACATACACTATTTTATGAGTATTATCAATATCTTATGGTCAGTGGCTGGGTTAATGACCTAGCATTTGTAGACTTTCACTTTCTGTAAATATGTGCTAGTGCCAAACATCAAACAAGCATTGTAGTTGAAAGAATTCTGTTATACTGTATTAATCCTCATAAAGTGAGGTAGGCAGTACAAGTTATTTAGCAACAAAGATCTTGATTGTGGCATTAATACTGACTGAGATAGACAGAAACTGCTTGCCTTTTGCCAAAGTTGAGCATTTTAATTATTTCTAAGAACTGTGAAGTTAATTTATCCAGAACAAAACTAAAAAGGCATATATTATACATGTTGCTTAATGATATACAATGGAGGATACCCTTAGTGTCATAATAAAGTGGTCTCCACCTCTAAGGCGTCAAAGGTATTTTAACCCCACAAAGCCCATGGCCCAAGCTACCATTGGCATTGTTACAGCATACTCTACTGCTTCCACCACAACTATGGTCTACTACTGTACTAGCAACAGCTTCAATTCGACCACAGATGCTTCTCCACCACCTAACGTTTTAGCCTAACAAAATTATATCTCTGCTCAATATTCACAAAAATATAATATTCTGTTTTTCCTCATACCGAAAAACATAATGTCAAAAGTATTCTTTCCAAATCTAACTAAAAAACACACAAAATAAAACAATAAGCAACATTTTACTTAAACATAACACATATGACAATACTGAAATACATCAGTGACCCTCCTAACTAAAAATTCAGCTAAAGTTCGTTGAGAATAACACTAATGACTACATAAACTAAGTTCCATTAGAAAATAGATTGATATCTATTTCGATGTTCATAATCTTGTCATAATCATATAAGCAGGTTTTAGGAAAGGATATTCAACCACTGACCACATTTTTACTCTTTATTGCTTAATTGACATTTATTTGCAGCAAAGGAAAAGATTGTTTTGTACGTTTATTGATTATAAAAAAGCATTTGACAACGTACAGCGTAGTATGCTTTGGGAGAAGCTAATGAAAACTGGTATTACTGGAAGAGTTTTGACAGTGATTAAAGATATGTATCAAAAAGCCAAGTCATGTGTTAGATCCCATGATGGTCTGTCATCTACTTTTTTGACGTGTAACGCTGGAGTGAGGCAAGGAGAAAATCTGTCACCTGTATTATTTTCTTTGTTTTTGAATGATTTAAGGTCTTTCCTTGCAGAACATATCGACGGGTTATCATTGCCACAGAATTTGGCGAATGGCTTAGGCTTTTCTGATGTTGAACAGTATTTTCATTTGTTTTTGTTACTCTTTGCTGATGATACTGTCATTTTATCAGAGTCTGCTGAAGACATGCAGAAGGCCTTAGATATTTTAGATCTATACTGTACAAAATTTGGATTGTGTTTAAATATTGCAAAAACGAAAGTGATGATTTTTTCCCCGCGGTAAAGTTAGAAGGTTGCCTGTTTTTAAGTTTTAAAATGTAATTCTTGAAATTGTTTGGGAATATAAATATCTGGGTACCTTTTTTCAATATAATAACAAATTTCAAAAAAATATCAGATCCATGAGTGTATCAGCTGAACGTGCTATGTTTGCGCTTTTAAAAAAAATGTAGAAAACTGGATTTGCCGCTTGATATTCAGTTAGATCTTTTTGATAAATGTGTAAAACCGATTTTATTGTATAACTGCAAGGTATGGGCCCATGAAAAAATGATAATATGTGATCGATTACAACTAAAATTTTTGAAATTGATTCTTAATGTTAAAACTAGTACGCCGACCTGTATGGTTTTAGGTGAAGTTGGCTGTTTTCCTGTTTCCTTAGATGCTAAATGCAGGCTACTCTGTTTCTGGTATAAACTTTGTATTGATTGTTGCAATGATTCTGCTAGAATGTCAGTACTTATGTTTCGACTATGCTCTTATTTATTTTTTAATTCTGAGTATAAACTCTCCTGGCTATGTACTGTTCGTTCTCTGCTAAATGATCTAGGTCTGTCTTTCATTTGGTTAAACGGCTGTAAATACTCTCTGAATTGTTTTAAGACCATAGTCAAACAACGCTTGAGAGACCAGTTCTTGCAAACCTGGCTTCAGGATGTATTCGCTCATAATGCTTGTATTACGTATAGAATTTTTAAGAGTACGTTCTGTTTCGAAGATTATTTAGTTTCCTTGTCACCTCTATCGAGAAAAAACTTATTGAAATTTAGGCTCAGCTGTCACAAACTGCCAATTCAATCACTTACATATTTGAATATTCAGAGAGAAGATAGAATGTGTACTCTGTGTGATCTGGATAAACTAGGTGATGAATTTCATTATCTGTTTAGATGTACAAATTCTGTGTTGGTTGTTAACAGACTTTAACACCTCAATACTTCAGGAATCACCCGAATGCCTATAAGTTAAATCAGTTATTGAACTCTAAATCTAAACGCAGATTGTCTGATTTGAGCCATTTTATAGGGATTATATTTTCACTTTTCCAATAGTGACGCACAGTTCTCTTTTAATTTTATGTCAAACTTCTATTTTCTTGTTTGGACGAATATTGAATCAAAGAGCAGGTTGCTAAATTTAAGCCACTTTATTGCAGTTTGAGTTATGTCACTATTTATATATTGTGCATTCCCTTTTGTCTTATTTTGTGAACCATGCAATGCTGTACATTTTTCTTTCCATGTTCATGTTGACCCAACAAAAAACTTAAAACGGGTGTTTGACATTTCAGAGGTTTATCTTGTGATGCCTATGGAGCAGCTTTTTTTGTGCCGTTCATTGTTTGTTAATGTAATTCCCCATCCCCCCTTTTCCCCTTTTTTGGCTAAAATGCCCCCTGGGCTATGAGCCTTGTTTCATGCTTTAATTATATGTGATTTTGCTAATAAAAGGACAAAGTTCCAAAAAAGTAGTATAGTAGCATCGGCGTAGCGTTAGGCTTCTGTGGCCTGTCGCCGAGTCTGTTGTCAATATTTCTCTAACTAGGTCAGCAAACCCGGTCTTTTGACCAGGGCCTAAACTAAAAACTTTTTGTTTGTGCGGACCAGACTAGACCTTAAACTTTGCATAACTTTACAATATAAACAAACTTGTAATTTATTTAAATACAAGAAAATGTGATCACAGATCTGTAACATACTGCCTAGTTGTTTCCTAACTTTACTAACACTAAAACCCACAACGGAGAAGACTCAATAAAACCCACAGCTGAATTTGTAGCTGTTTTGTTTTTCTTTCTGTAATCCTACACTACCTTAGTACCTCTCATAGCTAATGTGCAAATAATATGACTAAGTGTCACAACAGTATATTAGTAACTCACAATAATGCTATTTTGTTCCTTCTTATCTAAAAAGATTGCCTCATATTCATAGGGGTACTCATAATCTTGTGAAATCTTATCAGACACGTAATTTTAAACGGCAACAAACTGCACCTACCAAAAACAAAAACAAAAAAAAACAGGAATAAATACCAACTATAGCCTTGAGAAAATAGGGGTGAGTGAGTCACTCCCATTACATTGTCAGAGAGTACACACGTGCAAAAGGTGGAGGGGGTGAGAGTGGTTCCCTAATTCTTTTCCCACGAGGGTCAAATAGCACAATGAAGTGGTGAAGAGTCTTTTGAATGTTTCACTACCAAGGTTTACCCAGCAGCTTAGTAACATGGCAAGCTATTGACCTTTTGAACCTCTTTTTTTCCCCTTCATAAGGTTGAAAGCATATTATTATGAACTATAGTAGTAAGACTGAACACTTGAATACACCTGCCCTGGAGAGTCAAAGGACTGGGAAAAATAGGTCAAATACTAAAGAGAAGGGAAGGAAACTATATACAGTATATATATTTCTGCCTTCGCAAGCAACATGTTTGAACAAGAAGTGGTTATTTCAATATACATAGTAAACCCTTTGACATGCGTTAAATTTAATTCAACCATTAACTGCAATCTGAATGAACAAGAACAAAATGTAAACAAATCCCAACTATGAACAAGAACAGCATGTAAACAAATCCCAACTATGAACAACAACAGCATGTAAACAAATCCCAACTATGAACAACAACAGCATGTAAACAAATCCCAACTGAAGCTGTTTCAACTAGATTTCTGAAAGGATACTGGGACGTTTTACACATGGCCCAGCAGGTAATTTTGTAACATGGATCAAATCAGTAAAGTAAATTTAGTTATAAATAATGTTGGTGAGTTGCTAACAACAGGTTGTGAAAACCGGAATGGAAGGAGGAGAAACCTATACCGGGACAGTTCATACTGGGTTACAATACTTGAAAATGATACTATGTTGCTGTGTCTTCCAACATAGACTTTTTTTTTTAATGCTATAATCACAGTACTACATGATTAAGTACTTGTGCATACAAGTAATCTGAAGCTCATCAGTGATGCATCAATGTCAGTGATAAAGCCTGGCATTATTGACTTGTTAACATTTCTCTCCTTCTTTGGGTACATAGTCTGATAGTGCCTTTTGAAAATGAAGCCCTGTGCCAACAGCACCAGTCAATCATGTCAAAAACTAGGCTGCCCAAGAGTGAAAGCTTGCTAATTAGCACAGTTACTCATGTCAATTTCCCTCTCGGATTGGTAGGGCAGCAATGGCAGTATATCACCCCACAGACAATTCAGGCCAACAAGCAAGCCAAGTCTTCTCTGATTTTAGTCTTGAAACTAAAAGATAAGAGCATTCCATTGACAAAAAGATAGATGCAGCACTAGCACTGATGGCATACGCAACAAAAGACAGGAAAAAGAGGATAGTGGGTGCGTGTGTTTTTATGCATGCGCATGTTTCTCTTCAACATTGCATACAACTGGGAACATAATATGGTTTCCAAAACTAAAGAGACAATCAGTAGCCATTGAGAAAGTCCAAAGACGGGCCAAACTGGTTAAAGAGTGTCGTAACATGCGTTATCACAATAGACTTAAGTATCTAGATTTACACTTCTTGTATGGACGAAGAGTGAGAGGAGACTTGATTCAAACTTTTAAAATGTACCATAAAATTGACGATTTGTACTGGACTGACTTTTTCTCAACACCTAGTTGTAATTCAACGCGAAACGCAGAGGGGAAGATATTTGTAAACCACTGCAGAACTAACACTAAAAAGCTTTCTTTTTCCAATCGTGTTGTTACTAACTGGAACGAACTACCCATTTCTCTTAAGAAAGCACCTTCAATTAACTCTTTCAAAAACCAGTTGGATGAGCTGCCTAAGTACAAAAAACTGTTCTTTTACTCTGATGAACGATAATGCGTTCAGGAAAATTGCATGCACTATCAGACCCATGTAAATCATATGAAAGATGGGACATTCAGAAAGGCCAGAGGGCCTGTTTTGTCCTCAACATACTACTACTACTACTACTACTACTACTACTACTACTACTAACTATAACCTATGACATTCCTAATGATAGAATAGAACATCCCATATTATGGAAGATAAACATTATCTAGGAATAGGACCATCAACACCCATCATTCGTCAGCTCACAGAGTAATACTAACATTTCATATTAATCTGATGAATAGAATTTGATGCCATAACACCAGTCATCATCAGCCAGTCAACACAGCATCAGCATAATATCAAACACTCACCTGTTCCACAGGGATCTCAGTGTCATTGGAAATTGCCTCCCTGAGCTCTCGGATGGTGTCATACATGTTCAGGCTGAGGCCAATCATCACTGCCTGCTGAACATGCTGGGAGTCCTGCAGACTGACCACAACTACGTACAAAGGTCGCAAGCATTTCTGGGGCAATGGCAAGGAGACGCACAAGTACGGGTCAAAGGTGTTGGAATGACGTCCACAGTGTGGACAAGTGAGAGAGGAACGGTGAAGGCCTTGGAACAGCTTTGAGACAAAACTACTTGTAAGTCCAGACTCCGCTGCCTCGGCTAGTTCCTCGTCTGTCTGTGAGCGGTTTGAGGACACAAGAGCCTGCAAGAGTTGAGAAAATAGAAGTTGAAGTGTACAAATGGCTATTTAAACTGATAGCTATTGCTAGACTTAATAAATGAAATAAAATTAGCGCAAATATATAATAAGTGTATATTTTTTAAAGAATTATTATTATTTAATGTTTTATTAAATAATAACGAAGAAAAAATAAATCTAACCATGTAAGTTGTGGGATTGAAGTGTGTTCATATAATACATTTTAAGAAGTAAGGAAAGAATTGTTTAAACTTAACTATGCTAGTGAGAAATATTTAGTTACAAACATTTTATCATAAAGTAATCAACTGGATGGAAGGCTGTGCTTTTTAAATTACTATTATTAGTTAGTTTTAATTGTGTAAGACACTGTCATCCTTATAATTGTACAGTAGTAGTGACTCACTGCCAGAACATGTAATTCAAAACAAAACCAACAGCAGTAAAGATTCAATAAGGTGCATCAGTGTAGAAATAACAGGACCTGAGTTGTAAACATAATAAAAGCAATATTCTAAAAGCTCGTGACACACAAATCCATCAGAAAACAAAACAACAGATGGCCAAATTAATAAGGCACCTGAAAGCAAAATGTGTTTGTAATATAATTGTTACTGTTCAATCCCTTCACATAATTACCTTTGGGTTGAAAAACAATGTTAGGAATGTGGCTTTTTATATTAGGACTTACTTAGCAGGTGTGTTTTAAAGCAAGAGTCATTGACCTTTGAGCTTCAATTATGGGCCTGTGAAATACATTTGATAAGATTCCTCACCTGTAGGCTACTGTTTTCATCGCCTGTTAGTGTCACTGTGTTAGTAGGATACACCTCACATATCTTTCTTTTTTTTAAGTTGTAAATTCATCATTCTTCAAAATGTATTGTCTTCACAATAGTGATATCAGATATCCCTTCACCCTCACCCACCTCAAAAGCCACACACACAAATCCCATACACCCCCCATGACACAACACTGACTAACTGAATAAATTAATAATAAAAACAAATTAAAGGAAACATATAAGACATATATATTTCTTATAACTTACAAGTAACTTGCATTCACAACACTTTTTCACACATTTGCTAGTTTTCAAATAATACAGTCGCTATCGGTGATGTTAACAGACATTTTGTTACTGCAACAACTATTGAATGATCTTTTAAAAAATGTCTTCATATTTTTCTCTATTACATTTTGAGGAAAAGTTTTTAACATTTTGAAGTTGTAAAGTTTATTCACCAACAACTTCAATAAGCCAAACCACTCCAAATAACAAGTTCACCCCCGTTGGGGTGCCGGGGGTTTCAGTATAAATAGTATCCCCACTTTCTGGAAATTTTGTGCTTTAAATTCCCACTGTCGCTGTCTTTCTCATTTGCTCTTTCTCATTCCTGCTCTGTTCTATCAATCTGCTATACTATCTTCTTCTTCGCTAGACCAGTCACCTACCTTTTTTCTTAAAAACTCTTCTGGGACAAGACTCCCTGTTTGTATATGAGGTCTGTTGGATCAGCTTGGGAATATTTGACGCTTTCTGCCAGGTGGTCACTAGGGCTTCCTATGATGTTATTATTTAGCAATGTAGGCATTTTATATGTATGTGTTTTGTTGATATTGTATAATGATGTTTGTATTCTATTTTGTTTTTGTAAACGGGGGGTTCGATAAATTAGAGTACAGCCTCAGCGTCCCTTGCGTGGGATGTCTTTATTGTTAAGTGACTGGCTGGTGGAGAGCTTTCAGTTTTACCACTAGGGTTGTTTCAGCAGATCTTTTATGCAGATTGGGGGTTGTCCGGTCCTGATTTGGCTCGGAAGAGTCCACTGGACCTAAAGCAATAATCATCATGTAATGTAATGTAATAACAAGTTCTATTAATTTCCCAAAGATGGCAGAGTGAACTCGAGAAGCTCCCGGCTCTCCTCTTCAAGCTCTCTCTCTGCTCGGAACCTGTGGTCTGCTGGACTCTTGGGTCAGCCTGTGCAGCTCTGACATGAATTGAAGAACAGAAACGTCTCATCTCTCCCGACTGCCTCAAGGTTGACGCCCTATTCTGCGATGAAGGGGGAAAGGACTCTTCGTTCAAGGAGGAGGGTTACGAGCCTGATGGCAAGAGTGGGGAGGACGCTATCGTCTTCTGCAACCTTCTTTCAACCGAAGTAAGGGAAGGCCTCATCTCCTCTGTCTGACCTGAAGGTATGAGCCCTTGTCTGCGAGTGTCTTGCCAATAAGCCAATGCAGAAGGCGTCATGCCGTGACGCACTGGCGGCGTGGGTGAGGATGGACCCTATCTTCATCCTGACTTGACTGACGAACCCTGCTCTGCCCAAGGCAACGTGCCCCAATTGGAGGATATGAGTACATAGTTGTAGTAGGAAGAGTAGGCACTCAGTACAGTTCATTTTCACATTTCTAGGCTGACGAGACGCGCCCCGACAAAGGCAACACACTCAAACGGAGGATATGAGTAGTGGTAGTAGGTAGAGTGGCCTTTTCGGTTTAGTTAATACCTAGCCATATCTGGCACTGTTACGCGTCTGATGACCCTTTCTTGCTGGGGCCACGCTACGCCAACCCTGGTTAGCACAAGTCCCTTATTGGAGTACGCTGGTCAGTACTCCACATATTTCTATTGTAATGAAACAACCTTTTATAATTCTATTACAGTGTGCCTTTATTCACATACTTTGGAATTCTCATTTTCACATAGATCAAGCTTTTCCCACCTTTTACAAAAAAAAAAAAAACATTTTAAAATGTCAGGTATTTTGTAACACTGTTTTCCTTTTATTGTCGTGTAGATCACAACACCGTTTTAATTCCAGTGTCTTTTGACATAATGTTATTAGGCACTTAGCTTAATATCATAGCGAGTATAATTTAATTTAGACATCTTATCGCGGTCTTCAAAATTTAAAAATTATTACATAAAGAACGTCCGTTTTAAACGAGTTTATGCAACCCTTCTTGCCCTCATAACATAAATTGAAAGTATTTTTTATTTTTGAATTCTTAAAATCCAGTCTTCCATACTTTAGGGTAGGAGACTCAAATCTACGACAGACAGACACACACACAGTCAACTCATTTCATTTTGACTGCATCAAATCACATCTAGCTAGGCTAGACTATAGGGAGCATAGCTCTCCTATACACTCTCCAACTAACAAGTAGAGGGCTCTACTTAAAAAAGGTGTATTGTATAGTCACAGAACCTTCAAACTCTTTTCTTTTCAAACAATATTTAAATTTATAATTAAAATCTAATGACATTACACTAGTTCAGGTGATTTCACATAGAAATGACTTCAATGTTAGTGTTACTAAAGTCATTCTAGGAAAGACAGCGCCATTGTACTACAACTCTACACTTACACCAGTCACAAAGTTGAAAAGTTCTATTAAAAGTATTAAAAGTGGTATTCACGAATTCAGGTAATTGGAACTTGCAAAATTATAACATGTATAAAATATAAGTTAAAATGTAACTTTAAGAAATAGTGGATACAAAACTGAAGTTAGCACATTCACTCAGATTATTGAAACAGTATTTTTCAAGACTGCATCATTATCTCCCAATTAATGCAATTTACCACGCGACCTAATAACTAATTAATAACTAATAAGATATTGTTAGATATGAATGATTCAAGCTATCAGAATGTTACTATTGCTGCTCATATCTGTACTAAAATTAGTGTGTGTGTCTGTGTGGAGGGGATGAGGAGGGTGAGGGGGCTGGGGAATATCTAAATTAGAAATTTTCTTATAGAACCTAACTTACAGTCTAAAAACATAAAATAATGGAAACTAACTGAAGGCAATGAGTTAAATGGTCTGAATCAATCAATCAATTTGTTAGCTAATGCTGTAACTAATGGTCTGGATACAAAGAAATGAGACAGAAACAAATAGCCAGTCGTTAAAGAAAGTGCCTAACACTAACAGTTTAACTCCTGCAGGAAAAAAAACAAAACAAACAACATGAAGGGCAGGATCCATTACAGCAACCCACATATATAATATATTCATTTCTTTTTTCCATCACTACTGCCTGCTAAGTTTTTTTTTTTTTTTTGGCAAATAATAATTATAACATGGCAAAGTTAAAGTTTTCCTTTGCCTGACACTCCACTATACTATAGTCAATTATTCTTTTCTTCACACCCCCCCCCCCCCTTTGGTATTACACACACAATCTCTCCCTCTTTTCTCTGCCCTCCCCCACTCCCTCACCTTCTACTCCACCTTCCCCATCCTCCCAAGGTTCTTCCCTCTGCCCTTTAGAAAAGCCACATTGCAGCACCTTGGTTCTATGATCTATCCCACTGCTGGAAGTTTACACCTCTTTTTTCCCTTGGGACCTAGCTCTTAATGTTTTATGGTTGTCTTTTCTCTGTTCTACACTTGTATGTTCAACATTTCTCTCTGCATGAAGTCCTGGACCCCTACTTACCATAATGTCAGGGTGTCTGCAAGCCATCCTAAGCGGAAAGTAGTATTTTGGGTGGTTAATGTATCATGTGCTTTCCACTCACCCCAGACCCAGGAATCCAACTCCCATGGCCTTGTTGTAATATGATCCATGGTCATGGAACACACTCTAAGGAGCCCAGTCCCTAATGCATTACCACTCCCCTGGCTCTTTCCCCTATCTCACAACAATACAAGCTCTCCTCTCCCCCCTCCACTACCCCTCCAACAGCCGATTTTTATACTAGACAAGCTCTCACACTCCACACTCAATTTTCTGCCAAAATTCCATCACTCTGACCCAACCAGTCTTTCCCCCACCACCCAAAGCAACCCCCTACCTACACCTACTTTTCCTCCCCCTCCCCCCACTTTCCCTACCAGCTTGTCAGTTACATCACCCAGTGTCCTGCATGGGCAATGGAGTAAGGACTAGCAGAGCCAAGAAAGGGATCAATACTAATAGAAACAAAGCTAGCTATTTCTTACTCTCAGCTTAGGGGGTTTATGCTAGAGTCTGGACTGCAGGCTTGGGGTGAATACAATCAGGAAATTGTATGCAGATAATAGTACACAGTCATTGTACATTTTATTCACTGATTCAGTATTCTTTGCAATGGCATAATTCTAGTAATGTTCAAGAATAATCCAAAACTAGCATGGAAGGTTTATTGCTCTTTATAAAGTAATTGACAAGAAAAGAGGGATGGGGCCCCCCCAAAAAAAAAAATTCATTAATCATAGATATATGAAAAAATGTACTTCACATTCATAGTTCTGAACTGAAATTATACATAATAAGTACTGCTAGTAGGTAGTCAAAAGCCATTTTTAAAAAATGATTTCCTCATCACAAAACTGACATAGATTTAAAGAGCTTTTCATTCTGAACACAGTGGTATATTTTTTTCCCCCATAGGACAAAGATCCTGACGCTCATGTCCTAGACGGGTGAGTGCCGGTGACAAGAAAACACCCAGCATGCACCTAGGTCCTTCTCCCCCATCCCTGGCTGCCCAGGATTGTGCTCAGTTGTCCGGGCGTCAGACCATGCGCCCAAAGGCTGCTGGTGGGCGTCTCGGGCGGCTTGAGTTAGATCCTGTATTGGCCAGCGCCTTGAGCAGCTCTTGAGCTGGAAAAGTGCTATATAGGAACGATTAAATAAAATAAATAAATAAATAGGTAAAAAGTTATTAATGTTTGAAAATGCTGAATGTTGGTGTTTTTTTGGCAACGTTTTGGAATTGAAGAAATTGACAACTTTGGAGTCTCAAAGTGAAGCCAATATTGATACCAGAAAGCTGATTTTTGACCTGTAGGTAACCCCTTCATATGTTATACTCCAAGCCCAATTTTCTTCAGGCCTATCCCATGTAATGTTCAGCCGTTTTGGTGCTTCAAAGTTGGGAAATCATCAAATTCGCAGTGCGTGCCAGCAAATTATAGGCCTACTAGTGTGCTACTACGCTCAGCACTCGTGTCGCTGAATAGGCCTACGAGTTGGCCATGGCCGCAAGAAAACCCAAACACCGTTTGGGTACACTTTTCTACGGCAAAGCGCTCCGCGATGCACAAATTAATAAATACCCTAGTTTTATAAAGGAAAGTCTGCTCTTTATTTCTTGCTAATTTTTAAACTTCTAGTTAAAATCAAACTTACATCAAAACCGCTTTATCCACTTTGTTCGGCTCGTAACAACACTTTTACACATGAAAGCCCACCATATTTGATATGTAAATGAAGCTAAGTATCCGAACTTCTCATTGGTTCTTATTTTTAGGCCATCCAATGAACTATCTCAAAGCGCTTAGAGTTTGAAACGAGCCACCTTTCAGCAAACGACGCTGACAACTTTTTCGCACCGGCATTCAGCGCTCGGATAGGGGCGTATTCAAAAGCTGTTTTCTCGGAATCTTTCGCCTAAACATGCATTAAAAACAACACAGATGTAAAGATAAAGCTTTCAATTTTTATTTGAATACAGCCACTGTTTGTTTTAATGTGGTTTTACATTAATAATAAGTGTTGAAAGTGAAGTCAAACTGAGTCAAAACTGCCGAGCGGACAAGAGCCAATGAAGGGCTTGGACTACCTACTGCTAGTGAAATTATGACAAAAATGTAAATAACAAAATAATTATAGATCACAACACAGATCTAGTTACAAACACTAATATAATTACTAGTCTCTTAAAATTTAACCTATAACAGTAATGACTAATGTGATAAATTGTGAAAGCAAAATGAGGTTGGCATGGAATGGGTAATCAGGAGGCAATAATATAAAATAAAACATACATGAGATAACTGAAATGACCTGTCTTAATTGGAAGGTTCTCGGAGGTTCAAAAATTATTTTTCAAGGATCTCAGATCCCAAACCTAGGTTGCTGAACCTTTAGGACAAATAAAGGTTCATGAACCTAGGTCAGGGATCTGAGGTTTTCTCAAGATTCTCAGATCCCAAACCTAGATTTTTGAATCTTTAGGACAAATAAAGGTCCAAGAACCTAGCTTCAGTATGAGAACCTCAAAACAAAGTTTTTGAACCTCCACAGAC
Source organism: Oncomelania hupensis (assembly GCA_036898135.1). Classification (NCBI taxonomy): domain Eukaryota; kingdom Metazoa; phylum Mollusca; class Gastropoda; order Littorinimorpha; family Pomatiopsidae; genus Oncomelania; species Oncomelania hupensis. The sequence goes on from CM072512.1 coordinate 34,197,727, forward strand.
CTTCCAATTACGACAGGACATAAGGCAAGGTTATATTTCCCACTGACCTAAAACTGCTCCTCCGGTTGTCCTCAAAAAAGGGTTGATCTAGATTCCAATTTGAGCTCATTATTTTAAAATCTGTTTATTCTAGCACTGTTAAAATGCTAAGCTGTGCAAACCATGAAAATAACTACAGATGGACTTCAGTTTTGGATGACTGAATCAATTTGAATCAGCATGGATATTATGCATATATTTTTTTTTTGGAAAGTTAGTGAGGTAAATTAAAGATCAGATACAAATGTATAAATAATTAATGCTCTTTATAAATAAATTAAATTAAAAAAATATAAGAAATTACTGAAAACAACACACATAAAAATATTTATTAATATACTGATACAGAAGAAAATAAACAATTCCATTCAACAATACTTTTGTTCTGCTATGAATCAGCATGCTGAATACTATCTGACTGCTAGGCAAAACAATTCCATTGCCCTAACAGAAGCTAACTGCATAAACAATTTACCTTGATTTGTTTTGATTTTTTCTTGGGCTGATTCTGTAGTGGCAGGGAAACATCTTCATGCACTCTATCCAGTAACCACAGCAGAAACTCTTGAGCATCATGCTGTGAACTGCCCTTGTACTGGTTATTATACTTTCCAACAATAGCCTTGAAGTCAATGGAGATTTCACTGTTGTACTTGTCTGACCACAAGCACTTAAGCAGCAAACCCAATTGTTCTGTAACATCTCCTTTTGGTGATTTAGAACCTTGTTTTTTAGAACTGTTGCGACTGTTCTTCAGATCATCCTTGTACAAGTCTGCGACAAAATATTCTGTGAAAGAGTCAGTGTGGCTCAAACACTGAAGAACTGCATTCATAAAACATGTGTTGCCGTGATTGAAGAGTCCAACATTTCCGGGTGTACGATCCCACTTGGAAATCAACTGACCTGAGTCAGTCACAAGAGGCCTGCTAACTGAATCAGTTCCAACCGTGTCACCTTCTTCTCTGACTGATCGGTGACCATGATGACTGTCAGGCATATCATTTTCATCCCTTTTTGTCCTCCTCCTCAAGGTAGGGGTCCACACTCCCGAAGCAGACGACGCCCGTACACTAGCTGGCATATCTTCCTTATTCAGAGAAGATGATGAACCAAACAATGTTCCTTTCACTGCCTTTTTTACCGATTTAAAAGAAATCTTGCTGCGCAAAGTCTTTTTCTTGCTTTTGTTTACTTTATCTGAATCTGCGACTGACCTCTGTCCATCACTGTCTCTATCATCGTCTGTTGTTGACAAAATAGCACTGCGACTTACATTACGATGTGCTTCCGTAAGTCTGTCTAAAATACCCGATGCGTTGATCGTGTCATCTTCATCTTCCAAAACATCTCCATCAGACGAGGCACGCTGTCTCCCGCCTGGTATAATATGTGGCATCATTGGCGAGAAGTAATCATTGGAGCACCCCAGGGCACATTACACGACAACAACAGGTTTCCTCGTACGCATAGTATCTCACCTGTGTGCTTGTCTGCCATTTTTAGCACAAGCATGCCGGGAGTTATTTTGGTTTTTCAGAACGAGGCTGGCTACAATATGGCGGGATTTTGTGGTATGTTGAGGACATGGAAATGTTTGAAGTTTCGCTTTTTCCGTTTTTTATGCGTTGATAGCATAATGTTTGTTGCATCAGTCAGATAGCTTATCATAACAGGCCTTTAACCACTTTGTACCGGTCTATATTACTGTCTATTTCGCGCATTTTGAGCTATTATGCTTATGGACACACTGCGTCGCAGAGACTGGCCGAGGCCTACGTCGTGGGGGAGAGGCGAACGTATGGGATACGGCGATACGCATTATAGTTCTTGAGTCGCTAGGTCTTGGGTCTCTAAATCATAGTAAATGGAAAGCTAATTATAGTAATTACAGTTTGATTAAAACCAATCTATTATCTCGTTATCTGACCTTTAATAAACCAATTCGTAAAAATTATGTTGATAATAATAACAATTAACATTAACTTATTGATTAATTATAATAACATTCAAAAAGTACTAAATGTTCACTGAGTCAGTCACGTTGCAAATTTAATTAAACCTATACTGTTTTAGACTTGCTACTTCACCTCACTATGTTGATTATTTCTCCTATATTTGGTTATGAATTCATGGTAATTGGTTCTCTTCACTGCCCTTAGATTGAAAGTTGAGGAATGCTACGCCTACGGTCATCTACAAACCTCCTACACATGAATTCAAGATCTACAGTAATCACCAAGCACCATGGAGAAAAAAAGAGTGAGAACTGGTGTGTGTAACCATGGCCCCACAAACACCTTTTTTGTGTCCTCGCCCATTGGAGAAATAAAAATCGTCAGTTGTCCAAAGGGTCTGCATCAACTTACTCAAGGGAGCAACCTCACTGATAAAGACTTCAAGCCTGATCTTAGGTTTGTAGGCAAGAGTTGTGTTTTTTCACAAATTGGCATAACTATGTTACGTTGTTTGCATATATATCTTTATTTTTCTATTAGTCAATGCCTGCTTGTTTTCCTCAGCTTAGACTCTTCTTGATCTTGATCTGGAATAGTACTTCACTGGAGCCAAAATTGGCTATTTTGCAAAGGTAAGTGTGTGAACGTACGTGTATGCATGACAGCAAAGAAAAAAGATCCTGTTCAAGACCTGTTTAGGTGTGAGTATGACTGCAAGGGTGCTGAAAGCAACTGATTGTAACTGCTCAACCCAAAAAGAAGAAGAGAGATAGAATTGTCAACTTTGTCCACTAGGCTAATGACCCAGTAAAACCAATCTGCCAGAATAATAATAAGAAGAAGAAGAAGAAGAATCAGGGTAATTTTATAGAGCACCCTTCCTCACTAGAGCTCATAGCGCTTAACAGCAAAGCCAAAAAAAACTATTAAAGAAAATAAATAAATAAAGCAAAAGCAAAACATGAAATACGAAATCAGAATACACACACACAACACGCACACACCCTTACCAACACACACATGTGACAGTGTTGTAAGTACAAAAGAATATTCCCTAGCCTGATGACAACTTTCACGCATATATCCAAGATCTACTACCCCCGTGAGGGTGCTGGGGGTTTTAATATAAATAGTATCCCCACTTTCTGGAAATTAGTGCTTTAAATTCCCACTGTCGCTGTCTTTCTCCTTTGTTCTTTCTCATTCCTACTCTGTTCTATCAATCTACTATACTATCTTCTTCTTCGCTAGACCTACCTTTTTTTTAAAAACTCTTCCGGGACAAAACTCCTCATTTGTGTGCGAGGTCTGTTGGATCAGCTTGGAAATATTGGACGCTTTCTGCCAGGTGATCACTGGGGCTTCCTATGATGTTATTATTTGGCAATGTAGGCATTTTATATGTTTTGTTGATATTTTATAATGATGTTTATTCTATTTTGTTTTTGTAAACGGGGGTTCGATAAATTAGTGTATAGCCTCAGCGTCCCTTGCGTGGGATGTCTTTATTGTAAAGTGATCGGCTGGTGGAGTGCCTTCAATGTTGCCACTAGGGTTGTTCGGGCAGATCTTTAATGCGGATCAGGGGCGAGTCCGCGTTTAGCGAAGTTGTGGTCTTGATTCTGTGGTCCTGATTCGGCTAGTCCGCTGGACCTAAAGCAATAATCATGTAATGTAATGTAATCCAATGTCTACTAAACTGGCATTTGTCTGTACTTGATGAGAGGGTGCATAAATGATGAATCAGTGTAATTTGACAAATGTATCTTAAGTTATGAAAAGGTGAAAATTTGGGTTTTTTTAATTTATTGATTTATTGTTGCTTTAGGTCCAGCGGACTCCTCCGAGCCAAATCAGGACCGGACAACCCCTGATCCGCATAAAAGATCTGCTGAAACAACCCTAGTGGGAAAATTGAACGCCCTCCACCGGCCAGTCACCCCACAATAAAGACATCCCACGCGGGGGACGGCTGAGGGTTTACCTCAACTACGCGAACCCCCGGTTACAAAAACAAAATAGAATACAACCATCATTACAAATCATCAACGAAACACATACATATAAAATGCCTACATTGCCAAATACCAACATCATAGGAAGCCCCAGTGACCACCCAGCAGAAAGCGTCCAACACTCCCAAGCTGATCCAACAGACCTCACACACAAACAAGGAGTCCCGTCCAGGAAGAGTCTTCAAGAAAAAAGGCAGGCCACTGATCTAGCGAAGAAGAAGACAGCATAGCAGAGTGATAGGACAGAGCAGGAATGGTAAAGAGTATATGAGGAAGATAGCAACAGTGGGAATTTAAAGCACCAAACCTCCACAAAGTGGGGATACTATTTATACTGAAACCCCCGGCACTCCAACGGGGGTACTGTTGCCGCAGTGAATCTGTCATGCCTACAAAGGCAAGACAGGTTTTCAAATGGGGCTTTCACTGTTCCCTTTATAGGTTAGAACAATCTACAGTGGCAAGATTGCTCATGACCCCAAGGGGTGAAAATTTGGATGAGAAATGAGGCAAATGGGCAAATTTTTAGTTCCATTCGGTTATTTGGAGCGTGCTTTCAGCATTCTAGACTGTTAAAACAAATGATGACGACAGAAATGTATGATGTTGACAAATTTTTTAACAAGAAGTATGAGTATAAAAACAATCTGGTCATGCAGACTGCTGTAAAGTGTCTAATTTCCGTGTATCTTGGTTTCTTTCACCATGCAGGTGTACAGTGAAGTTACTGTCCCAGCTATATCCTGACAATGGTTACACCTACCTCCAAGCACTTCAGTGTATATCCTGGCTGCAGAGTTTCTTCAACCGAGACACCAACAGCACAGAACCTGCTCTGTGTCCTTCTATTTCATCTGATGGTACGTCGCCAAATGTCCTTGCTGCTCAGTTCTTCATGGTGTTCAGCAGTTACTAAGTATTAAAAGTTGTATTAAAATTGAGCACATATGTATTGAGTGTTGTTTCCCAAAAGTGTACTGTAGATCTGCTTTGATTGGGGTGGCCTAGTAGCTTAGTTGGTAGTGAGCTGGTTTTCTATGCTGAAGATCCTCTGGTTTCCTCCTTGTCTTCAATGATGGTAAAGGATGCAGTCAAAAATACAAAATAACAATGTATTTTTATTCTGACTTTTGTAATAGCGCCGCCGCGCTTTGATTTAATTTGAGTTAATTGAAGAACATGTGCGTGACAGACCCTATATTATTATTATAATTATTATTTTGATATGTGTTTTTCATGTGATTGCTGCAAGTACCTATGTTCTGAAAGTTGACACTTTTTTTCTTTTTTTAAAGAACAAAAATGTACATTTTATTCATTAATAATTTTGGCTTTTTATGAATGAATAAATTTTTTGAGATTGATTTTCTGTTAATATCCACTAATGAATGTTCTTTCAGATTCGTTTAGGGGCAAGGTGCGTTCAACATTGATGAAGGAAGCCCCGTTCGGCACTACCCTGTCTTACAAGCAACTGTCAGTCGCAGCTGGAAACAGCAATGGTGCTCGAGCTGTCGGCCAAGCCATGGCCAATAACCCAGTCATGCTGCTCGTCCCCTGCCATCGAGTCATCAAGAGTGATGGAGGTTCTGGCAACTATGCCGGCGGACGTCGCAACACTGTGAAGGAATGGCTGCTGAAGTTTGAAAAAGGAGAACTGTGATTTGGTCTGTGACTAAAGAGCAAAATTGACTGCAGGTGATACAAGAACATGGACCCTCCTTAATTGGGTAAAATTGTCATGCTCGCATATGGCAAAGTATGCACTCGTTTTTGTCAGTAAGGAGAATGAGTATATATTTATAGTGGCAGATTATGGATTTGGTTTGAAAGAGCTTGAAATCTATAAAATTGGGAGAAAGCTAAAGGTAAACTTGTCTCCCTTCTATAAAATTGGGAGAAAGCTAAATGCTAAACTTGTCTCCCATGCACCCAAAAAAAAAAAAAAAAAAAAAGGCTTGTAATTTTACAAGGTCCAGCAAAATTCTTTGGATATTTTCTTTGCTCATAAAATTTAAACAAAATACATGTAATTATTTTTTCAAGAGCCTGTGATTTATGAACACAAATTGTGCCATGTGATCCTTTTGTTGAGATAAAATGGACCTCTGAATTACGTTCAGTTTTCTTTAGTTCTGCTCCTTATAGATGTCATGGAGAACTCGACATTTTATGTGGTTATATTTTACTGGTGATGACAGTTTTGTTTTAAGCAGATTATAAAAAGGCTGTGCTGATTCAATTCAGTAACGCAGTATTTAATCTGCCAATATCTGTGTGATTTCCATTTAACTGGAAAATGGGTTTTTTGCTTTCTTTGTTTCTCCCCATTCCTCTTATACATATTTGTACTCACATGCATAGCAATGTGAGTCTGTGTACTCACACCACAAAACCAAATTTCCAGATTTTTGCAAATCTCTGCAAGATGAGTCCTAAATAGTCTAAAAATGATATAGAAAAAAACCGTCTTGTTTCTCAACCGTCTGCCTGTGCAAAAACTTTATTAAAGTGGCAAAGTACTCAGAGCCTATTTTTACTATCACTACCAAACTTGTTAAGATGGTGTATACCCATGAGACCTTGAAAATGGTGAGTGAATTAACAAGGTCAAGTCACAGGGTCATCAACTGTTAGTCAAAGTTTTTTCTAGGTTATTAATATTGAACTTAAGATTCTTTGATGCATGATATCAATGAGACATATACTTTGCAATGATGTTGCTTGAAATTTTCAGCATAGGCAATTTGGCTGATTCAGTCACAAACCTTTAGGACATTTAAAAAATCTTTCGGCCATCATTTGGACTTCTTTCCAACACCAAACGAGAGGCCAGTTTCGGTTTCTTTTTCGGCGCCGTTTCGAAAACGAAAAGTTTTATTGCCGGAAGCACGCCGTTCGCAACAAAGGGAGTTACTCTAACTTTCTCTGCTGATGCATGTATCGTCGTCTTGGCGCTTCCTATACGCGATGTTGGACAATAACTAATTAAACCTTTACTTATCCGATAGGAAATTAATATGGCCAGAAGCAATAACAACGAAACAGACATGAGACAAGCAAACAAAAAACGGACAAAGGGTGACCGATTGAGGCGTAAAACCTTAGAACAGCGGGCTGATCAGAACATGACTCTTTCGGACATTTTGTAATTTTATCGGTGAATGGCCGATTTGTCGACAAAAACGACATCACTGACATTGCAGATTTGGTAACCTCACTCCAAGGTCAATATCGATAGAGCTGTCCAAAGTTGGTTTGTATAGGTACTTTGAAGTGACCTTGACCCTAAACTATGAGAGATCTAAAGTGAAAACATTTTGTATTTAGTGATGATAGATGATCTTTCATATATGTTCTATTTTTGTGTTGATCTTGAAGGTCAAGGTCATATTAGGCCTTGCAAAATTTATAAAATGCACAAAATATGTTATTGTACAATGGAATGGCTGTTTATTTACCCATAGTATGCAACATTTGGTTATTTGATAAAACATGCGTGAGAGATCACGTGAAATCAAGGTCATCCCAAGGTCTTTTTGTGTGTGTGTGCATAATACAACTTTTGGTGTACTTTATTTGATAGTTTACAAGTGTATTTTGAGCCAGGGGCCAATGTCATCTCAAGGTCAAGACAATAGAAAGATTGAATTCGGTATTCGCATTTTAATGCCACCATTTGATTTTGTTTTTCCTGGTCACTCATTTTCATGTTAAATATTTTCATAAGGAGCATGCTAGTCATATGGACTTTCCCTTCTAATTTGTGTTAGTTTTCCTTCCACTAAATCTGTACAACAGTTTTCGACAAACATTTTTCTGTTCGCTTTTCTTTTCCCCAAAATCGAAAACCCAAAACAGTTGCATCGTTTATTCATTCCACTCAGTCTCATTTTTGTTTTAATATTGATGAGATTACCAAAGAATTTGTCAGATTATTCTGATAGAGAGCAGAGGTGATGTAAATAATGTAGTGGTGTTATACAAAATGTGTAAGAAATCCACAGGTTCACTTGCATCTTTTACCCCTTGGGGTCATGAGCAATCTTGTCACTGTAGATTGTTCTAACCTATAAAGGGAACAGTGAAAGCCCCAGTTGAAAACCTGTCTTGCCTTTGTAGGCATGACTAATTCACTGCGGCAACAGTTCCCCCCGTTGGAGTGCCGGGGGTTTCAGTATAAATAGTATCCCCACTTTCTGGAAATTTAGTGCTTTAAATTCCCACTGTCGCTGTCTTCCTCATTTACTCTTTCCTATTCCTGCTCTGTCCTTCACTCTGCTATACTATCTTCTTCTTCGCTAGATCAATGACCTACCTTTTTTCTTGAAAACTCTTCCTGGACAAGACTCCTTGTTTGTGTATGAGGTCTGTTGGATCAGCTTGGGAGTGTTGGACGCTTTCTGCCGGGTGGTCACTAGGGCTTCCTATGATTGTACTATTTAGCACTATAGGCATTTTATATGTATGTGTTTCATTGATGATTTATAATGATGTTTGTATGCTATTTTGTTTTTGTAACCGGGGTGTTCGCGTAGTTGAGGTCAACCCTCAGCCGTCCCCCGCGTGGGATGTCTTTATTGTAAAGTGACTGGCCGGTGGAGGGCATTCAATTTTCCCACTGGGGTTGTTTCAGCAGATCTTTTATGCGGATCGGGGGTTGTCCGGTCCTGATTTGGCTCGGAAGAGTCCGCTGGACCTAAAGCAACAATAAATCAATCAATCAAACTTGCATCTTTTAATAGTGTTCAATAAATATGAAAACATTCCTTTGACTTTGTTTATTACGCATGTCACTTTTGATGTCACTTAGTGACACTTTTAAAAATGATATTGCACAATGTAATATACATTACATTTACAACAGGTATTCTGAGGGAAAAAAAATTAACTAAGACGTCTTAGCTGCTCTTTATCTATAAATAATAAAAAGAAAAGTATCAATTAATGAGTGCATGATATTCATTATATTAACAACAAAAAGTAGACTTTAAAATTGCCTAATCAAGCAAAGACAAAACATCTCAATAAGTAGAACTTCTAGCCACCTTACATTATGCATGTACATAAGTATTCATGTTCCTATCAAGATAGTACATTGGCAGAAAATAATGAGAACATAAAAACACATACTGCCAAACAATTCTTAGATAAAAACCCAAATTTTGAATTTACTGAAACTTTCTCTAGGTAAAACAAGGCTGAATGTACACTGAAAATCAAACCAATAAAGTCAAATGGAATGGCACAGCCAAAATGGTTCTTCACTTACAAAATTAATTCATAATTATATTCCTTGTTGGCCAACTGCACATCAGTTAAAAAAAAAAAAAAACCTAATTATTGCACATGATGGTTTTCCAGATAAAAACAAAACAAATTCAACCATTTGGTTCAATTTTTATGTTCAATTATTGATGATAACCATACAAAATGATAACCATTCAATATGAACATGAGGCAAATGTTTGTACAGGATAATAATTAGCACATTAAATATAGCACAAAGCTATACTAGAAGCACAATAATCAGGCTAAAATTGTCAACAATAAAAATAATTATACACAAAGAAAATAACATAGCAATGTTATTATAACAATAAGAAATATTCAATCACAGCCATTGCTTTCCTGGATTTTTGGTCCACCTCAATGTTCTTTGCATACACTATCGTTCATTTTAAAAGTGAACACGCTTTTGTGTTTGTTTTTCAAACGACTACAAAGAAATGGAAAGCAAGTCCCAAACAACCGTCTACAATGAATTCTAAATTGAACTGGTAAAAAAAAAAATCTAAACAACCATTATCAATTCTTTTGTATTGTATATTTTGAGTTGAAAGAATAATTTCTTGTACACTAAAGAAAGATCAATAACGTTTCTCAATCTTGAAAAGAACCTGGCCGTTTGAATGTTTCAGCCTTTGCAAAACTGCAACCACAAATACAAGCGTTCATGTTTACTCCATCATTCCAAACCCTGATGATAACATCTCCGCACCTAGCTAGACTACAGATACAGCCTGCACATTGAGCAATGATAAATGGACAGGAGAATGAGCAGTCAGTAGAATTGATTGTGCCTGAAGAAATCACATAAGCAATCAGTTTCCTGCATCCTAACAATAATAACTGATGACAAGTGATCCTAACTGATGAATAGTACTAAGATTATGATCACAAGATCTTATCACAAAGAGACATAGACAAACACTCATACTATCACATTCTCTCTCTGATGACTAACTATCCCATGAAAACCGAAAACAAAAGCTTTCAAACAAACACAAAATACAGCTTCTCATATAATTAATGCATTGAAAGTTGACCAGATTTCAAGAGTGAGAATTCTTTGATTCTTTGTAGCTGCTAGCAGAAACAGATATCATAAGATTCATTGGAAGGATGCAAGGTATAAATGCAAACTAAGTATTTCAATATATACGGATTCTTATAGCTGCTAAGATATAAATCGACTGGCAGGATACAAGGTATAAATGAAATAAAATATTTTAAATAAGTAGCTTATATTTTCAAGTTTCTTGGAATCTGTTCCCACCTCTATTTACATTCCACAATGACCCTTCCAAATTAGCAATTAGTTGTAGAAATACGCAATAACATTGAAACGAATGAAATCCATCAAAGATTAGCAAATGAACCATACCAAATTACACAAACAAAATCGACACAAATCGTATCCTCCTGTTTCGTTGATCCTTGCCCACTCTCCACAAGTAACACTGCATTTTTCTTTTTAATAACAGTACACTGAATTATAAGTCATTTGACAAGTCACAGACATCACAGACTATCCATAATTATATTTCTGCTATATTTATCTACATTAACAAAAAGTCTCCTGCACACTGAGTTCGTATTTCCCGTAGTAATAATTACACTGGCCCCAACTGATTGCTCCTCCACTGTCATTTCTTGCTGTTTTTGCTGTTCACCACGGTCTTCTTCCCTTTCTCTGGCTGCAAATAACACACGAGTAATGACCGTATTATTTATTTAATGACGGTAACATTATTCCAATCAAAACTTGCTATAAAATCCTAAATGCATATAGCGATCATTTTATAACCACAACTGACACAGCATACAATAAAATTGTATCATAAAACATTTTTTTTTTTTTAAATATATAACTGGCTAATGACAATACAGCCCACTGGATTACTAACTTCTAAATGAACTTTCAGATATATACAGCATAATGTTGTACTTTGACCTCCAATCAATGTTTGATCTAGAAAGTGTGCTATATAAGTAATAAGAAAAACAAATTACTTTAAATCTTTGCATATATTATTAAATCAATAATTTAAGATTCACTTTCTTTAATTAACTCACCGGTAGTATTTTGACAGGGTGTTGTGTGCGTGCATGCGTGTGTTTTTGTGCATAAATGATGAATGTAAGAGTTATTTTTCCTTTAACTTACGGGTAGTATTTTGAAGGAGCATGTGAGGTCTTCAGTCACAATCATCACAGCAGCCGCATTGTCAAACTCACCACAGTAGTTGGGTGCACTGAACAGCGTTACTAACTGAAATACAATGTACAATTTGTTCATGAGACAATAATAATAATACCCCCGTTGGGGTGCCGGGGGTATCAGTATAAATAGTATCCCCACTTTCTGGAAATTTAGTGCTTTAAATTCCCACTGTCGCTGTCTTTCTCATTTGCTCTTTCTCATTCCTGCTCTGTTCTATCAATCTGCTATACTATCTTCTTCTTCGCTAGACCAGTCATCTACCTTTTTTCTTGAAAACTCTTCCGGGACAAGACTCCTTATTTGTGTATGAGGTCTGTTGGATCAGCTTGGGATTATTGGACGCTTTCTGCCAGGTGGTCACTAGGGCTTCCTATGATATTATTTAGCAATGTAGGCATTTTATTTGTATGTGTTTTGTTGATAATTTATAATGATGTTTGTTTTCTATTTTGTTTTTGTAAACGGGGGTTTGATAAATTAGAGTACAGCCTCAGCGTCCCCTGCGTGGGATGTCTTTATTGTAAAGTGACTGGCTGGTGGAGAGCTTTCAGTTTTACCACTAGGGTCGTTTCAGCAGATCTTTTATGTGGATCAGGGGTTGTCCGGTCCTGATTTGGCTCAGAAGAGTCAGCTGGACCTAAAGCAATAATCATGTAATGTAATGTAATAATAATAGTAGTAGTAATACAAAATGCTAAGCGTTCCCTTTTCCTCCAAGCAAGTTCGAACCATGATGATCTAAGGAGATTGCTATAGCTTTTGCGAAAAAATATTATTTTAACTTTTTTGGACAGACTTTGTTTTCCCCATTTCCTCCCCCAGTGAATTTTACTTACCTTTCTTTTCTCAAAGAACTGGTATCCATCTTCTACAACCTGTGAAAAATAATAAATAAATATATTAAGTGGCACCAGATTACAACACTATTTGCAACAGACGTGTTAGTACTAATCTGGTCCATAAAATGCAGTTATTTCATCCATTTTACTTCAAACAAGTAACATAATTAGCAAAGTGCCTTAATTTTGTATATTTCATCTAAAGAGGGATCATCTTTTCAATGGGGAGTAAACACAAATAAAACTTAAAAACAAAAGAATAATGTTACCTGATGAGCTCTGCATATAAGACTACAGTCAAATTTCCGCAGCATTTCTTTGACCACATCACCACCAAATGTGTAAGAGACGCCTCGATCATTCTCACCCCAACCTGTGATATCCTGTACGCAAAATAAACCACCTTCATTCCTAGCTCAAACAAAAAAAAATATAACTTTTTTTTTTAGGTGCTTGTGCTTTACATTATCACTTTAGAAAATGTGTGCCAAAACAAATAAGCAAATTATTTTTTTTTACTGCTGAAATAGTCAATATGTAGTCTTCAATTCTGTTGATGTTTCTAGTGTTTTGTGTAAATTGCAACCACCGTTTCTATATATGGTTTTGCCTACATGTATGTAGATATGCTCAGGCCATGTGAGGAATGGGTCAGCGTTGGGCAGAAAGGAGGCAAGAGAGGAGTGGATGGGTGAGGGTTGGACTGGTAAAATAAGGAAGTAAAAAATCTTCAAAGTAGCCATTTCAAAGCTTCACCCTGTCCCAAAACCCTGCACAATCATCCAACAAGTGATCTTATTAAAAGTAAACATATATATATACATCTATTCATCACCTCCAACACCCCAAAGAAACTAAAGAGCAAAGCCCATATATGACTGGACTAGAACCTTGATATCACCTTGACCTTGACATGATCACTCAAATATAGAGTTATTCCACTTTACTATGACCACTTTTTGAATTTTTCTTTAAGGTCTAAAAATGACTTTGACCTTCAAGCTCAAGATCGCCATGCAAATTTATCAAATATATGAAAGATCAATATACGATCTCTACAAACAATAATTTTGGACGTGTCTCTCATTGTTTAGAGTAAAGGTCACTTTAAAGCACCCATATGAACTGACTTTAAAAGGCTCCAGTGACCTTGACTTTGGAACAAAGTTGACCAAACTTGCTTGGTATATGTTTCGTTAATATTTATCTCATGCATCAATCACAAGTCCACTGCCTATAACAGTATTAAAAAAAAAAGTAAAATTTTGTGAAAAAGTGTCACTTTTGACTAACATTTGTTGACCCTGTGATCTTGACCTAGAGTGAACGTCAATCACCAATAATTTCCGAGCTCTCGTGTATATACACAATCCTTCCAAATTTGGTTGTGACAGTTGAAATAGGTTCCGAGTAATTAGACACTTTAAAGTTTTGCACAGATGGATGGTCCTGGTTTTTTTAGATATTATTTTTGGACAGTTTAAGACTAGGCTGGTTGCGATGTGCAAAATTCAGGACATTTTAAATTTAAGGTAAGTGCATCAGACTCACATTGCTGCATGCATGGGAGTATTAAAAAAAACAAATTAAAAAAAAACGATTAAGCAGCCAAACTTACATCATCTGGATCAGACCAAAGCAAGTCACATATCAAGCCGTGATCAGGAACATCAAGTGGCCGTTCAATTTCTCTCAACTGAAAAAACAAAAATAACACCATCAATACAGTCAAAGACGCCCACAAAACACTCCGATCCAAATGAAACTCAAGTCCTATCCCATGCGAGTTAAGAATCTCTGTAAGATCTTTGTGTATGTCCTATGCATGACAGTGAGTGATCTTACTATATTGTTCAGCATAAGAGAATAACTTAGATTATTCGTTGAAGTTGAATAGTTGAAACAAATAAACAATGGGCAAACAAATAATACACATTATAATAATTCTGGATGCTGTACAGGTAGGTACCTTACTCCTACATCAGACTCAAAGCATGTCACAGTACACACAATCTTACATCCACTAAAAACACACATTCATCACTCAAACATTATTGCTGAAATTTCAAAGGTACAAATGTGCAGCTTTCATAGTTAAAAAAAAACAACAACAGAGAAATTAAAACAGTAATGTCAACAACAATAAATTTCAATACGTGAGGATTAGGTTGGGTTGCATATAAAAAAAAAAAAAAAAACTAGTTCTTATTTATTTGCAACAGTTCAGATATTTTTATTTATTCTATCTATCCTATCCTATCCTATCCCGTAACTCGGAGGTCGTAGGGGCACCACAGATGATCGTTTAACCAGCGTACTCCATCTTTCACTGTCCTCAGCAACCCTGATTGTTTCACTCAGTGTCAAACCAGTCCATTCTCGAATGTTGTCCTCCCACCTCTTTTTCGGTCTCCCTCTTCTTCTACCTCCTTGCACTGCGCCATGCAGGATGGTCTTTGCAAGACTTGATGATCTGATGACGTGGCCATACCATCGGAGTTTCCGTTTTTTCACCTCTGTGAGCAGGTCATCGTGTTGTCCAATGGCTCGTGTGATGGTCTGTCAGACTTTGTCGTTGGTGATGTGCTGGGTATAGGAAATGCCCTGAAGTCCTCTGTAGCACCTCATCTCCATGCTTTGTATCCTTCGTTGGAGATCTGCTGTGAGGGTCCATGTTTCGCAAGCATATAGGAAGATAGAGATGACAAGGGAGCGCAGCAGTCTTACCTTAGGTTGTAAACTGATAATCCTGTCTTTCCAAATTGCCTCAAAATAATTTATAAATAAATAAATAGATTATAAAATAAATAAATAAAATGCTTATAGGAAATCTCACCTGCTCCAGGTTTGTCAGATCAGGTGACAGACCACCATGCATGCACAAAATGGTTCCTTCTACTAATGCAGCTGCAAAGAATTACAATTAGTCAGTCAGTCACTTATTAAGTCAAATAATATCCTGAAATAATTAAAAGTTAGTACATACATTTTCAATATTATTAGATAATGACCTACAAATAATATGGAAATATGCAACTTATCAAGCTCTCATTCACAATCAGAAAGTAGTGTTGAATTTGAAAGTCTAATCTTCTATATACCAATGTTTGACCAGTTCATTGCTGTTCACTGACTGAACAGATCTTTCCAATATTACTAGAAACTCCATAAACTATTTTGAGGCAATGCAAGCATGCATACGCAGCAGACTTGTCAGAACTGCCAAACTAATGGATGAGACCAATTACACAAGGTTCTAGATCGTCTTCATGACACCTGCTCCATTCCCAGCTCAGAAACACAAAAATCAATTAGAATCTCGCTTTCTCAGTGTCTCACCAATGGGCAAACAGTTGAAGCAATCAGTGAATGTTTTCCACAGCTTAATGTTGTACCGTCTTTTGCATTCATCATAAAATCCATATATCCTGCACAAAAATAGAAAGCCAGAGTACAACTGATTTACCCAGAAACGGAAATAACTGAACATTATTTATAGAAAATGCAAGAATTACAGGCAAACAAAGGAGAAGAAATTAATTAGGAGGAACATCAATACCACACTTTCCAAACTGCCACATAAATGGCTCTACAGTATTATCAACACATCAAACGCCATACTCTTTTTATAGCTACTTATCATTGTAAAATATTGATTACCTGTTGATTGATGCACATTCATGATTTCCTCGTAACAAAAAAAAGTTGTTTGGAAACTTGATCTTGTAAGCCAACACTAAGCATATCGTCTCCAGTGATCGCTTTCCTCTGAAAATGTAACACAAAATCCCATTACAATTTGCAATAAACTGTAATGTTTCTTGTCATGCATTACACTAGTTAGTTGTCTACAAATTCTTGAAACCTCGCTAAAACACAAATTGCCATACATATTTATAGTACACTTCTAATTTGTGCCTTGAATCATAATTGTCACTAGCATGACAAATTCATTGCCCCCTATGTTTCCTCTTTTTTTTTCTTTCGCATTATGTCAAATAGTTTTACTTCTAAACAAATCGACATTGTCTATCATGGTGTCGGATAGCGCAGTGGTTGGAGCACTCGCTACTGTGTCGCAAGTTAAGCACCGTCCAGTGCGGTTAGCACTTGGATGGGTGACCGCAAAACGTGAAGCGACAAATAACAACGGCTGCAGTTGACTCAACTGTGACCGAGTACCTACTCTCTTAAAGGTGGGGAAGGTAAAGCAGCGAGGGAGAGAGATGGGCATCACCCTCATTACGCTGGCCCAAGATAAGTGTGATCTCCAACATCACGCTCCCCTACGGCCACAAGGCTATGGGACTACCTTTACCTTTTACCTTACCTATCATGGTGGAACTGGAAGCGAGCTCAGTCTACCACTACTTCCTTCATTGACCAGACAACATAATATTGATTGGAAAATAATCAAGGCACTCTCTTTCAATTTTTGCTATATAATTTCTAAATTTCTGTTACAACAGTCAAACAAAAACTGGTCTTTACTCTTTAACAGAGGATTTACCTGTCCACATAGTCTCCCAAGAAGAGGTAGTTGCAATGCGGAGGGTAGCCACACATGTCAAAATGTCGAAGCAGATCATCATACTGCCCATGAATGTCACCAACAATGTTGACCGGAGCGTCCAGCTCCACCAGCATGGACTGCTCCAGAAAGATTGCTCTTGACAACTGGCATAACTGTCGTATCTGTGATTCTGGTAGTTGTACCTGGATTAATATATAAATGTGTTAATTGCTTTGCGATATAGTATTAGTAGTAGTAGTATTGTATGGTAGCAGTGATGTCCCGAGGCCTCGGACATCGGTCATGGTCCGATTCGTTTGGAAAATGACCGAATGCAAACACCTGTGTCCCGTCAAATGTCCGATTCTATTGCAAAATTAGCGGTCATTGTCCGATAGTATTATGACTAGAGCGGTCACTGCAAGAAACATCTGTACAAACTGGAGTGTCAAGGCCGTTAAAAGTTAAACTGTTTACACAACAGAGTTTTTGTTTTACTTTATTCATATTTATTCTCAGTCACTGTCTTCTAAAGAAGCACCATTAATCGGTTCGCTTCACAATCTGAATGTCCTATTGCTTTTATGTAGTCAGGACATGATGTCCGATTAGTTTTATGATTTAGGACATTTTGTCCTATTGCCCTCTAATCCTAGGAACACCACTGTAGTAGTATTACTTTGCAATTATAAACACAGAACATTTGTAAGTATTACCCCTATATTTTATAATACTTCAAAACCATAATGTACATTATGTATGTCAAAGGCTTGGATAGTAAATCAAAAGTAAATTTTGCAAACGCATACATTAAAAAAATACAAAAATGAACAGAAATGAAAAAAATACTCCATATGCCATCCATCATTCAATCTGTTTGCCCCCACCCCAAACCATCTTTAAAAAAATTACATTTAAGATTTAAATAATCAACTAAACTAATCAACTAAACTAATCACTTAATCACTCACTTGTTTTCCAGGCTGATCTTTAACGGACAGAAGCTGGGTGATGATAGCATCAATATCAATCTCTGGTTTGTTCATCATTTTGGATTTAATTTTGCACTTTCTCTCAACTGGTCCATCAACAACAGTTTATCGAAGAGAGGCAACAAATTCAGAAAATGCTTAGAGCAGTTTTTGGAAAAGATTTTGCCTGTCTGGTTATGGCAAAATTCAGCCTTCTTTACAAACAACAGTCGATCATCATTCGTCCTCAATTCTGTGGAAACAAAACGTTTATTTTAAAGTTAAACAATAAAATTAAGTGAAGGACAAATTTTTTGTTCTTGAATGTTTTCTAATTCATTAGATAAGGAGCTGAATGGAGGCATTGAAAAGTACTGTTACACAATGTCAAACCATGCATAGTCTCTGGTCAAACTCAACTAGTATACTCTGTACTGAACATAGCAGCAGTAGCAAAAACAGAACTAATATGCAGATATAATCTTACTAATGAATACAACCTATTCCTATGTTATCTCAACGTATAACACAGAGAGAGAGAGAGAGAGAGAGAGAGAGAGAGAGAGAGAGAGAGAGAGAGAGATCATCTGGTTCAGTAATAAATAATCAACATTAAAAATAAATGCTTTTAATAGAATAACTTTTTTAAGAATCAAGTTTTGTCAATCAGTAATTCTCTACACCTCATTAGAACCTACAGTCTGCAAAAGCTGCTCGCATTGCTCAAATCTGAAACTGTCTCAGTGTCTCAGGTTTAAGTGTTCAAGACACAAACTTAGCCTAATGCTAAGTCTGCCTGGAACAGTGTCTGAGAGTTACCCAGAGGTCTCACGGTGGACTCACACCAGACTTACCACAACACACACAGGCCGGAGGCTACTAAACTAAAGATCTAGATCGAATGGTCGCAGAGGTTGGGTTTGTTTAGCTCAGCAGATTAGTCCTCTGCCAAGTGCCATCCCTATCTCTTCTTGCCACCACAGCCGCTTCCGGTACGCAAGGATGGAGAAAAAAAAAATCAATACAACGGCATCAGTCGTACATTGAAAACGAGCGATCGGACCACGCAGGCCTTTACACAAAACCTGCCTTTCTTCGTCCCTGCGCATTCACTCAATTCTGCAATGCTAAACAATCAGATGCAGTCCCTACTCTTATCTGTTTACTCAGCCAGATAACAAGACACACTTAACGGCTTATCACGTCTCAGTTTTTATGTTTTATTTTAACTATCCCAATCGTCTAACAAGTAACGTTAAAATAACTGCACCACTACTCTACTGTGCCCATAAATATCACGTATATAGGCCTAAACGTATGCAGCTTGCCATCAAGTAGAAAATAAATCACACTGAGAACATTCGACGATACTTACCCCTCCTCCTTTAAGACTAACAATTTCACAACAGCCTTCCAACACAGGCGCTCTTCCTCTGATTTTACTCGTTTTCATTCACTAACAAGTCACATGACCGTTGCCAACGGTTACTGTTAGAAGCATACACGTCCGACAGCACCGTTAAACACGGGTTTACCACCACAGAGGTGCATACACCTGTCAGTGTTTAATGTACTAACCTGAGAAGCATTATCCTTCATTTAAAATTAAAAATCTATAAGTTTTTACTTCGATCGTCTACAAAGTTGTAATTCACAAGCATAGCATAATATAGCATAGGTCGGCATATAACAGCCTTTGGCCCTCATATTAGATCTTGATGAGGGTCTCAAGACTCAGACCAAAGGCCTCAGTCTACCAATTTAGAAACTTTTAGATTCCAAATTGGTGGAGTAGATGCTATCCTTAAATAACTTGTCTATACAGTTCGGCAGTCATGTTTTTCCAAAGGGTTACGACTCTATTAGTATTAGTAAACTACTTCTTACATTTACGAGTGCATGTATTATTAAAAGTTTTAGTAAGTTTAAATTTATGACCTCATGTTATACCAACATCATTAAAATTTAAAAGAGAAAAAGTGGTTAAAGGACCATACAAATTGTGCACAATTTTAATTTTTTTTTTTATCACCGAGCTAGCTCTCTCTTATACTCACACTGGGCAACCTCATTGACTTCAATCTCTCTTCGTAGGAGAGTTCTGACATTCAACATATCTTCCTGGTGAATCTGCGCTAGACACCCTCGATCAACTCAACAGCTTATTTTTCAACTTAAGGCTCTTATACGTCCCATCTTGGAGTACGCTAATACCGTCTGGTGTCCACACTTGATGAAGCATATTGAGTTGATTGAGAAAGTACTGTTAAGAAAGCCAACAAAATATTAGACGTGCTTGTAAGAATTATAGGTAATAAATCCAAGGACATCATGGTCCCCCTTTCTCCGGGTACTCCGGTTTGCTCTCCCAGCCAAATCTGTTAAAACCCCAACTATTATTAGGTTTGGGTTTGTGCGCGCCACAGGTTGCGACAATGACTTACCCAGAGGAGGTGGGACAGAATTTCCCGATAAAAAGGGACAATAAAATGTCAACAACAACAACATAAACGTCAACATGCTTCCTCAGGTATGGACACCAGACAGGGTTAGCATACTCCAAGATGGGACGTTTAAGAGCCTTAAAGAGGGGGACCATGATGTCCTTGGATTTATTACTTATAATTCTTACAAGCAGATCTGATATTTTGTTCGCTTTCTTAACAGTACTCTCAATGTGATTCTCAAAGCTGAGCTCTGTATCCACAATCACTCCAAGATCCCTTAATTTATTTGCATGTCTTTTCCATCCAAATGATCCAAGATCCCTCTCGTCACCAGTCGTCTCAATCTTACACCTTTCTTTACCATCACTCGTAAAATACTCATGCAGAGGATTATTTTTGCCCAGATGCAACACCTTACATTTGTCACTATTAAGTTTAAGTAGCCATGTTTCCGTCCATTCAACCAATTTGTCAATGCATTTCTGCATTATCTCAGATTCCTCACGTTCATCAACTTCGGCATATGCCTGTGTGTCATCAGCAAATATCTTTATGTCACACTCTACCTTCTCTGGCATGTCATTTATAAAAGTATGAGATGTGGAACAGTATCAAATGCCTTCCTGTTCCACATCTCAAATGCCTTCCTACCCCCATGGGGGCGACGGGGGTTTCAGTATAAATAGTATCCCCACTTTCTGGAAATTTAGATTTAAATTCCCACTGTCGCTGTCTTTCTCTTTTGTTCTTTCCCATTCATACTCTGTTCTATCAATCTACTATATTATCTTCTTCTTTGCTAGACCAGTCACCTACCTTTTTTCTTCAACACTCTTCCGGGACAAAACTCCTCATTTGTGTGTGAGGTCTGTTGGATCAGCTTGGGAATATTGGACGCTTTCTGCCGGGTAATCACTGGGGCTTCCTATGATGTTATTATTTGGCAATGTAGGCATTTTATATGTATGTGTTTTGTTCATCTTTTATAATGATGTTTATATTCTATTTTGTTTTTGTAAACGGGGGTTCGATAAATTAGAGTATAGCCTCAGCGTCCCCAGTGTGGGATGTCTTTATTGTAAAGTGACCGGCTGGTGAAGTGCCTCCAGTGCTGCCACCAGGGTTGTTTCGGCAGATCTTTTATGCGGATCAGGGGCGAGTCCTCTTTCAGCGAAGTTGTGGTCTTGATTTTGTGGTCCTGATTCGGCTATACTGGTCCTGATTTGGCTCGGAAGAGTCCGCTGGACCTAAAGCAATACTCATGTAATGTAATGTAAATGCCTTCCTAAGATCAAAATATACTGCGTCGACTGGGATTCCTTCATCCAGGGAGGACATCCAGTCATTTATTGTCAACAACAAGTGACACATCACCTATCCCTGGAAAAGCCAAACTGGTCATCGTGCAGAAGGCCGTTCTCTATGGGAGGCGAGATATAGCAAACGCTCGAGCATTTTCGCGAGCATTTGCACGAGCAAATGCGCGGACCTCGCGCACACTTGCAGGAGCAAATGCGCGAGCAAGTGCGCGATCATTTGCTCGAGCGGTTGCTACGCCCGTTGCTATAAGGGTTTTGCTGAAATTGTCAACGGAAAGGAACTGAAAATGAACACATGTTTTTTTGTAGATCTCCGACCTAGATATTTTGTATTTATCCGCATTAGTTTGATGTTAAATATTTACGTAATATTTGTGGCCCTTAAACTTAATTTCTAAGTTTATGGGTACAGCGCAGACGCCAAAGATTAAAGAAGGAAAAATTAGATCTAGTGTCACATCCTTTAAGTTCCGGGTTTCCTAGTTTATCCGAGCGCATTTGCGCATGCGCCAGGTCATGTCGGGCCGGCTTTTTCACGAAGTTCTTAGGCGTCATAACCCTAACCCTAACCCAAACCCTAAACTCTTAACTCTAACCCAAACCCTAACCCTAACGAAGACTATGATAGCACTGTGCGCATGCGTCGAATTTTGTAACGCGTCGACCAATCAGAATGCTCCCATTCGCTCCCAGCCCAGCTAAGATACTAGGAACTGTGACGATGTAACACCAGCATACATTTTGTAGTGGTTGGGCGCAGCTTTCTCACTGAGTAGCCTATGTGAGTTTATAGATTGATTGTATGTAGCCTATAATATTTATTGATGACGCTCGATTGTGGCAAAATTCAAACGACAATATTAAAGCTGTAATTTTGTTAATAACATTTTTTTTTTTTTGCATACTTAATATAGCTATCAAACATTTCTTTGCTAAATAGTAGTTCTGAATCGTCCTTAATGTTATGGTAAGGTTATTTCATGAATGATATTAATTTTAGTAGTGCTAGTTTTCACTAATTATTATTAATATTATTACTAATAAATGCAAGAAATATTTAATTTGTGCACGTCTCAAATTCTTTTACATACACATTCTTTTCCGGGTATAAATTTTACGTTTATGGAGCGGAATATAGCAAAAGCACGCATTTGCTCGAGAAAATGCGCGAGCAAGTGCGCGAACCTCGCGCAAATGCTCGAGCATTTGCTCTAGCAAGTGTTCGAGCAAACGCGCGAGGTAGTGCTAGAGGTTCGCGCGTTTGCTATATCTCGCCTCCCATAGTTCTCGACGAAGTGAGCGCACAGTGCATCTCTAACGAATCCATCAAATACCTTACAGACAACCGAGATGAGGCTAACAGGGCGATAATTACCCGGATAACTTTTTATCACCTTTCTTAAAGATCGGTTTAACCTCTGTGTCCTTCCAGTCATCAGGTATCCTGCCAACCCTCATAATTCTATCAAAAAGTAACTTTAGAGGCAAAGACAATTCATTCGCTAGTTCTTTCAGCACCCGAGGATTAATTTCATCTGGTCCCGGTGACTTGCTAATTTTCAACTGCAACAGGGCCTAACACATCTGCTCTTCACTAACATTAATGTTATCCCGTTTTAAATTCATATCGCAGTCAACGTCCGGCACAATTTTTTCGTCTTCTAGTGTAAACACACTAACAAAAAAATAGTTTAGGGTCACTGCTTTCTCGAGGTCTGTCTTTGTCAGTGCGCCATCGCACTTTAATAGATTAGAGACAGTCTCTCTAGGCTTAGTTTGGTCCGAAACATACTAATAAAAACATTTTGGATTGTTTTTAGCTTCTTTTGCCAGATGCATTTCCTTTGCCA
The DNA here is from genome assembly GCA_036898135.1 of Oncomelania hupensis. Taxonomy (NCBI): domain Eukaryota; kingdom Metazoa; phylum Mollusca; class Gastropoda; order Littorinimorpha; family Pomatiopsidae; genus Oncomelania; species Oncomelania hupensis. Next base: position 34,221,185 of record CM072512.1, read on the forward strand.
TAACCAACTTACGAGACAGCCATTTCACCTGATTGCCAGGCTCAGCATAGGCATTATAATTAGATTTAGAAGGGTATTTTTTTAATACATCTTAAATGCTCGTCTTTTTTGTATAATCTTGTCATGCATATCTGGTGCAATATTCGTCTTTTTGCCCCTCCTCCATATAGTTTAAACCTAGCATAAGTTTCTTATTCATATGATCGAGCTCATCGATCGGCGATCATTCCTCCTCTTTATTCATTAGGCGGCTCAGTTATCATAATTACAACACTTTGTGCCGTGATGCAAGGCAGGATATTTCTTCAATTAAATCAAGGATAATGTAAAATCCTTGATTAAATTAACATGCGCATACACACCATCAATCGTCTGCTTCGATCGGCATAATATATATACAATATTTTAAATTCTTTTACCAACGAACTATAAAACTGGCCTTGCGTAGATCATGGAAGTGCAAACTAAGTATTGAAGAATCCATGCGTTGGTCCATGATTCCTGTAGATCTACATAAGTTTAAAGTTTCAAAATTGTACTACATAGTATGATCATAATTATAAGAGGTTATTAATCCGTATTATTGAGATGAAAGCTCTTAAATAAAAGTATATAAACAGCTTAAGAAGATATTCGGTTCCTCGATAATGTCACCTCACGAATCTATACAATTAAGGGCTCGATCCTTCATACAGTAATTACTCGTCACAATACCACAGGCACACAATATATTACCACCTTAGTTAGGCTAATTCACAACATTGCCTTGGATAGGTTCTTCACACACCGCTGCGTTGTATAAGGTTTGCAAGCCATTTATGACTGTTTGAACGGTCGAAGCTTATATTACATTTTCACATATATTAGACCTCTCGATCCCCTCTACACCCTCTGCCCAAATGTATAAACAGTCATCTCTTAGCATGAATCGGGCATTTAAAAAAAATGTTTGCAGCAATTTTAATCTCTACCTTAGACGCACTTTTAAAATGCACTGGTGTACCGAGTTGGTTTAAAATAATAATAAAGTATACTTAAACGATAAAGTCATAATAATGATCTTGCTATATGTTGTATGTACAAGTTCAATATTTTTCGACTAGTGCTTACATCTTCTATGTGAGTGAATGACGAATTATGTACACACATTCTCGGGAGTGCAATAATCTAATGCCAAAATTATAGTAATAACCAGAGTCCGTATAAGTATACATTATACTTGTCCTAGTATTTCATTATAGATCTGCTGTGAGGGTCCATATTTCGCAAGGGTATAGGAAGATGGAGATGACAAGGGAGCGCAGCAGCCTTACCTTGGAATGTAGACTGATGGTCCTGTCTTTCCAAATGGGCTTCAACCTTGTCAGGGCAGCAGTTTGTGCGATCCTGGAGAGAACTTCCTGTCGGGACCCATTGTCTGATGCAATGGCTCCTAAATATTTGAAGCTATGAACTGTGTTAAGACATTGGCCTTGGACTTTGATGTCCATGTTGATGCCTTTGGTGTTGTTGGTCATCATTTTGGTCTTCTCTGCACTTATTTCCATTCCAAAGGATCTGGAGGTGGTGTCAAGCCTCTGTACCAGCTGTTCAAGTTCGTGTTCTTCTCCAGCCAATCCATCAATGTCATCCACAAAACCGAGGTTGGAGATTGCTCTACCGCCTATGCTGACAGTGGCTTCCTGATCTGCCAGGGCATCTGACATGATGCTTTAGGAAGATGTTAAAGAGTGTTGGAGAGAGTATGCATCCTTGACGCACACCGATTGTTGTTCTGAACCAGTTCCCAATGGCGCTGTTGTGGAGGACTGCACTGGTAGCTTTGTCATACAGGCTTTTAATGACTTCAATAATTTTAGGGTTAATATGCAAAGCATGGAGATGAGATGCTACAGAAGACTTCTGGGCATTTCCTATACCCAGCACATCACCAACAACGAAGTCTGACAGACCATCACCCAAGCCATTGGACAACATGATGACATGCTCACAGTGGTGAAGAAACGGAAACTCCGATGGTATGGCCACGTCACCAAGCATCAGTCCTTGCAAAAAACCATCCTGCAAGGCACGGTGCAAGGAGGCAGAAGAAGAGGGAGACATAAAAAGAGGTAGGAGGACAACGTTCGAGAATGGACTGGTTTGACACTGATCGAAGCCATGATGGTTGCTGAGAACAGAGAAAGATGGAATACACTTGTTAAACGATCATCTGTGGTGCCCCAACGACCTTTGAGTCACGGGATAGGATAGGATAGGATACGATAGTCTTTTGTAATACTTGAAGTGCGGTTATTTCTTGTTATCATTGTTTGCTATTGAACATTCATAAATAAAATCTGAATGGACCTGCCTGAAGAAAACATTTTGGTGTTTGTTTTTTACTTTCAGGATTGGAGTTCAAACTGGTTGGCATATTCTACATACTAATACTCAGACTGAAATTGTACCTTTCTCTTCAGTCCCTCAACCTTGGGTCAGCAGGGAAGTCCCGGAAGAAACAGGTATATGCAATTGCTGCGACTCGTTGTAAATGATGATGATGTCCATTTGTAAGGTGCATCCATGCTAACAGCATGTTTAAGAGCTCACATGAGTAAATGGGGAGAAGGGGGATAGGGGTGGAGGATAACATTGAGGCTTGAGTAAGGAAGGGGATAGGCGATTTGGTACACAGCAAGATGAAAAAATCAGCAATCAAAGAGCCTCTCAAATTAAGACATCTAGGCCATCCACATCCTTCAGATTTCGTGGCAAAGAGTTCCAAAGCTGGGGACCACAGTACAAAAATGCATGGAAACTAAGTTGCTTCCTTTTGTGGCTGTTCACTAACTGGAGTGCACAGCTTAGACTTTCATGAGGAACGTAGTTGCCTGGATGGGTTGTGATGGGTGCTCATGAAAGTAAGCATGGGCGCTTATGTTCTGTACACATTTAAAGCACAATTACAATAAATGACAAAGTCTATGTATTCTTTGAGAAAGGAATACCCGAGTCCCCAACATTGACTAACTATAAACTCTTTCGTTTGGAGGTCCGCAAAGCATGGCCTCAATCTTCTCTTCATTCAATCACAGGCTCGGAAGTCTCTTCTTTAGTCTTTGTATCTTCGTACTCTCTTTTCCTCTCTCTACCAAGATTGGAAATAGAGTATGAGTATTGCAGTGAGGTCTACGACTAAGTGCTCTGGGCATGCGATTCAGTTTAAGCATATTAGATGTTTAGACGTAATCCAAAACTACAACAGAACTCATTGAGGACTGCACCTGGCATTGAACCATCATCTGGTTGAAACGTTTTATACAGCCAAGAATCATATCAGTGAAAAGAAGAAAGAATAAATAAATAAAATGAAAAAATACATAAATAAAGTGGAAGCAAAACATAAAAAAAACAAATCAGAAACACACACACACACACACCAACAACCATTATGACTGTGTTCAGGTTCAAGGTCAAGATTTAAAGATAGACATTGTTGAAAATGTGTTTTCAGTCCAGAGCGAAAAGAGATGATTTGACAGAGCACAGAGTTAAAGGAAGAGAATTCCAAACTGTAGGGGTTAAAAAGCAGAATGACCGTTCACCAAAAGTTTTTATTTTCATACAGGAAATACGAATCTGGCAACTGTCAGAACATGAAAGGAGAGATCTTGATGGTGTATAGAAGTGATTTACTAACTCAAAGAGATACAATGGACCAGAAAGAGTAACAGCTTTGAAGCAAAGGCTTGCAATTTTATACTGTATTCTGTTCACCACGGGAAGCCAAAGCAAAGATTTCAAATGAGAAGTGATGTGGTCTGATTTTGGAACACAGAAAATAAGACAAGCAGCATTATTTTGTATCTTTTGCAGCTTGTGCAGCAGATATTGAGGGCAACCATAGAAAATGGCGTTATGATACTCAAGCCTAGACAGGATGAAGGCAGAGACAACAGTCTGAGTAGCACTGACAGAAAGGAGGTGACAGATGGAGCTTATGCGACGCAATTCAAAGCTCACAGTGCAGAGGAAATTGAGAATGTAAGAATGCATAGTGAGATGTGAGTCAAGTATTACACCTAAGTTTTTAGCCAAATCAAAGAAAGGAACAACAGCATTACCAGCAAGATATAAAGTATGTTTAGATTGAATAACTTCTTTTTGTATCTTTATTTACTTTTCTCACTTTTATAATGACAAGGTGTGTGTGTGCCTGTCAGAATTGTTATATTATTCATATTATGTACATGTTGTATTAAATGCATGGAATAATGTGATCACAGCGTTTTGATCTTGCTTTGTCTATGGCATTATGTGACGAAGTTGGCTGAAAGCCCCTCAAATAACCTTGAAACTTTAATGTTTCGCCTTGTCTTCATACATTTATTTTAGTTCTTTTTTTTTTTTTTTTTTTTTTTTTTTATAACCATCTTCATTATTATTATTGTAAGAACTATCATGAGCTTGAGACACAGAGCATTAGACTTTGTATGTATACATCTTTGTGTGTGGATACAATTTTATTGTTTGATTTAAAAAAAACAAAAACAATAACAAACAAAAAACAACATAAATTTGGCTTTTGATATATGAAGAGAAAAAGAAATAGTAGTATGTTACAGCATCACAGACACACAACAAATAGGTCTCCTTTCCAACATGCATAGCCTCGAAGCAAGGGCAGTCACCCAAAATAAAAGCCAAGCTCCGAATCCACCATCTTAATCCCCAACTGCCAACCCCCACACACAATAAATCAACTGCATGAAACAGACTTGCTGCCAAGCTTACGGGTTAGTGTACCCAGTCAGATCAGTACTGTACGACCAGCAACGCCGGGCAACATTATTTTGACTCGGTAGCAATCACATAATTTGCTTTGTTACTAAATGTCAACCGTTTTTAATTCCAACATTAAAAAAGAAGAAGAAAAAGAGGAAAATATGAGAGTCAGTGTGAACCAATAAACAACATCATACAAAAAAAAAGATTGAGAAGGAGCAAAGATATTCCAATGGTGGAGGAAAAAAAAGCATGTTTAAAGGCATTAGTGATTCTACATCAAAAATAATAAAACTCTTCGCCCTAATCAAGTTATTTTGCCTCGAGATCACCCTTAAAACTGAAAAGAATTCGTTATTTTGTGATTTCACTGACCTATAGTCCATCTTCAAATTAATGAGGCAAAATTCATAATTTTGTGCCGTCGACATTCAAGACTTTCCTAGTGAAAGTTCAATTAAAAAAGACAAACAAAGAGCACAAAGACTGAAAAAGTAAACAGTACAAAGAATGACAATCATGACACCTTTTAATATCTTTCTTTTTCTTTCTTTTTAATTGAAACTCATTCATATCAATAACATACTTTCATCTCATTCATTTTTTCTAAACAGAAAAAAAAAACTTAAAAAAATGTTAAACCTTTTTTTTTACAAACCTAAGATAATTAGCCAAGTTTAAAGTATTCATGGCCTATCTACTTGCATATCATTCAACACAACAGTCCAGCTATCACTTTTCTTCATTGTAAACTCCTTTGGCCAACCAGTCTGGTCTCAATTCAGTATCTCGAGTCACTGAAACAGACAAAAACAACATAAATAAAGAAATAATAGCATAAACACATAGATAAAATAGCAGAAATAAAAATCTACATTATATTATATATAGGGTAAGCATTTCAATGACTATGTGTACCAAAAACAGTGCTTCACATAGATACCTATGCCAGTACATGTTGCATACAATGATACATTGTCATGCTTACGCAACTGCCTTTCAGTTCAATAATATTACATCAGTGTGTGTGTGCTGCATGCATGTGTGTCAGTGTGAGCCTATGACTGTACGAGTTTCACTGAGGTCAAATCTTTTAATTAATTAATTAATTAGTTGATAAATAATTATGCTGATGTTACCCACGTCTTCCGCTTTTTTTGGGAATAAAGAATTGTTGACTTGACTTGACTTGTATTTCTAGACTTATAAGTTTATAAGTTATCTGCAAATGGTCAGGAATCAGAATGAGCCAAATGTTCGTTTATCCGACTGTCCATTGGTTGGTTGGTCAGTCTATAGCATGTCATATCTCAAGAACCACTGAAAAGATTTTGACCAATCTGGACAGTATTATCTCATGCAGTTGTAGATGCTCTACCTCAAAAGTCACGGTTGCTGGGGTCAATTGTTTGCTAAACAAGGTTTTGCTGTATAGCTCAAAATTGGCAGATTATTTTATATAATATTAATGGTACTTCAACTCATAGCCAATCATTAAGTGGCGGTTCAAGTGTCAGTCAGTCACAGGGTGTTGCTTGGCCCGTCGCTCAGAATTGAACATTTTTTGTTCAAAACACTTTTTATTCTGCATTATCTTAAAAATGACTTGACTTTGATTATCTTTACAACGCTGATACCTTACTGCTAAGCATTTTATGTTGTTTATATTTGCACTTTCTCAAAGGTCAAGATCGCTGTGTCATCAATTGTAAACGCATTTTGCACTGTACCTCATAAAATGTTTGAACCAATTTTTATAATTTTTGCATATATTTTAAGGTGTGGCCAATCGTTCCATATTTTTATTTTAATTCTTTATGATAAAATCAAATCAAACATCTCCAAGAAAATTAACACTTTTGAAAAGGCTGCTTTTCAACTGTGTGTGCTAGTGCCTAGAAATACATCACAATGGTTGCCATGCTGTTGTTTTTATTTTTATATTTATATTTTACATTTTATTATATTTTACTACAAGTCAATATTCTTTTTTTATATTTGTATTATGTCTTTGCATAATTTATTAGAGTCTTGTGTTTGTTTCACTTCTTTTTGTATAAATTTCAATGTTAACGTTAACTATAAATACGTGAGAACTGCGCTTTGAACTGATGTCATTTGGAAAAAGCGCTAATTAAATACCATTATTATTATTTATTGTTAATTATTTGGTAATGCATCTGTATGTAACACATTTTAACACCTGATCACTCAAATAAATGTTGCAAACCCATTTTCACACTGGAAATGTTGTTTCAATGTGCGTGCATGTTGTAGTTAGTGGGACTAGCTCTTACAAATTACAAAGCACCATGGTTGTATCAGTCTCTCAATCACCAAAACAACAAAATAAGTAGACGAGGAAACAAGAAACAATGAAAACATAATTACCTTGGTAATTGAATTTATACAGATGACGCTGTTCCTTGTCGTAAGTAAAGATGGCGACCCCAACGGCAACTGTTGCTGTAACACAAACAAAAGTTTAAAACAAGGTAAACTTTGACCGGGGTGGTTGCAAGCAAGACATTAACTTTAGGGACTGAAAAAGAAAACAAAAAAGAAAGTACCTAATTGAACACAGAAGCATTTGGAAACTAAACGAATTATGAAAAATTATAAATACTATGGTATAAATAATACAGTGCATATTTAAGTGAAAAATTACATGTATTCCAGTGATGTTGCTAGAATTCTTTAGCATAGGCCAAGTCTCCTCTCTGAAAATCCTTATCGGGAAGAGAGGGGACTATAAACTGATACACACACGCATAGGCCATTTGGCCGATTCAGTCACAAACTTTTAGGACATTATGAAAATCTTTCGGACATCATTTTGACTTCTATCCAACACCAAACGAGAGGCCACTGATAAGTTTCATTTTCTTTTTCGGCGACATTTCGAAAACGAAAAGTTTTATTTCCAGAAGCACGCCGTTCGCAACAAGGGGGGGGGGTAACTCTAACTCTCTCTGCTGATGCATGTGTCGTCTGCTTGGCGCTACCGATATGCGATGTTAGTCAATAACTCAGAACACCTTTATTTATCCGATAGGAAATTAATATGGCCAGGAGCAATAACAACGAAACAGACATGAGACAAGCAAACAAAAAAAGGAAAAGGGTGGCCGATTGAGGCGTAAAATCTTAGGACAGCGGGCCGATTAGAACATGACTCTTTCGGACATTTTGGAATTTTATCGGTTTGCCGACAAAAACGACATTACTGGTATTCTAAATTTAAATATACACCAATTTTAAATTATGGAATTTACACTAGTGTTGACTAGATTTCCAGTCTGGGCCACCCAATTCATCCAAGGAAGTATGACAAGTCCAATAGACACCAGTATGATTCAGAATCGCACTGCATAACTGCAATCCCAATACATAATAATAAAATTAATATGACAGTAATAAACTTACATGCTCCGATCAACCCCAAGCAGCACATGATCTCTGGAATTTCATGCCAACCTCTCTTAATCAGTGACACCCCTGTAAACATAAACAAAATTATGATAAGCATTAGTACTATTCACAAACCAGAAGTTAATTTTGCAATAAACTTATTAAGTATAAAGCAAAAAAAAACACAAAAAACTATGAATAAATTTATTATTTTATAAGAAAATGAATAAATAAACAAATGAAATGTTATTTAATTTGTAAAATGTTATATGTTTTCAAACACCATCAGTAGCTAAACTAATTTTGCATATTTTTTTGACTCACTCACAGAACTATTATAGTCTACACTAGTCCATAAAAACTATAGAACATAGTTTATTTAATTTACTAATATTAATAATAATTCAGACTACGTTATTGATTTCAGAAAAACTCAAAAAGTGTACCCTAATTGACTTTCTAGTCACTTAAACATTATGTATGCTACTCAGATAATAAAGGGCAATTGCCAAACTATAACACTGCAAAATTAGGAACATCTTTATCTTTACTGTGCAGAGTACACTGAAAAATATTATTTCTTACCCTTCGTAACTCCTCTAGTCGCCATTATCGTCTCTTGATCAAGGTCATCTAGCGACCTTCCTGTCTTTGCCGGATGTTTGCGATCTCGAAGAATTAAGATGGCGGCGCCCACAGGAGAACCTCCAAAGAAACCTAAGCCGGCAACACCGATGCCATTTCCCTTCCCCATGCCTCCGCCTCCTGAGAGCGGAGGAAAAAAGGCAGCAGAAGGAGGGAAGAAGGATCCAGCTAAGCCATGTCGAGCTTGCACAGATTTCAAGACATGGATGGCAATGCAAGGAAAAACTGTCAAAGTGAGTGTGACAGTTGCTTGTGATGCAACACATGTGTTTATTACACTATAATTATAGTTCATTGTTTGTCCTTTCTTCTTCTTCTTCTTCTTCTTCTTTCGTTGGGGGCTGCCAACTTCAACTTTTTGAGGACGCTGCAGCCAAATGCTGGGTATGTTCTTGCTACCGGCACTCACCCGTCTAGGACACCCTTTGACAAACACAACAAATAATACTTTATATCAATATATGTACAAAATTTTGATTTTTATTTTTTTTTTATTAAAAAAATGTAATTATAAAAGCCATGTGGGTCGCTGAGGACAGAGAAAGATGGAGTACACTTTTTAAATGATCATATGTGGTGCCTCAAAGACTTTCGAGTTACGGGGTAGGATAGGATAGGACAGGAATTATAAAACAGACACTGGCCAGTATATATTTAGTAGATCTATTGAATCATACAAGGGTTATTTATGTACAACTTGAAATTGATACTTCATCGATTTTTTCGTATTATTGTAAAGGACAAACCTGCCAAAACTGATGTCAAACTGGACTGCCCACTTGATAAGGAGCAGTTGGGTCGTAAGACATGGGGATTTCTACACACAATGGCAGCCTACTATCCAGAGAAACCTACGCCAGATGTTAAAAAGGATATGACTGATTTCATTACACTCTTCTCCAAATTTTACCCTTGTGACCACTGTGCTGCTGACATGAGAGACGAGTGAGTTTTGTAACAAAGTCAGTTGTTTGTTTTTGTGCAACTTGGAAAGCTCATTTGGTTGATAACTTTACTTACTGACTGCTATGAATGTTTACAAACTGAGACCTGGGTTGGTGGCTTTTTTACATTATAATTAGGATGGGATAAGCTTTGCAAAGCCACAATTGCACTGAATGAAAGGGATTACTGTCAACTATTACTATCAGAGCTTGTTTAAAATGAGTCTGAAGTCAATATTTTCAAACTTTTAATAACGATATACTAGATAGTATCGTTATAAAAGAATATATTGATTCCTGTTATTGAGGTGGAAGCTCTCCAGTAAGCATATTAACAGTCACTGGGATACCAGAGGACGTCACTGGGCCTCACTATCAATTATATTCTGTTTAACATCATTGGGTGCTAATTGATAAAACAGGCATAGGATTGTCAGCTATGCTGAGCCACATCCATATATCATCATTTATAATTTTTTTTATTGGGCATTTACAAACTATTTGTACAAAATTTATTTATTTAAAATTCAGTGTTCTGTATGTGTTTCAGTTTAAAGGAGAGCCCGCCAGATGTCACGAGCCAGAAGACTCTGTCGCAGTGGTTTTGTCGGCAGCACAATAAAGTCAATCGTAAATTGGGCAAACCTCCGTTTGACTGCTCCAAAGTGGATGAACGGTGGAAGGATGGCTGGAAGGATGGATCCTGTGGATAGTGTTTGATTGCAGTAGTTTGGAAGATGAACACAATAGGATAAATGCCTGTATTTTTGTAAATGTTGATATATATTTGCATAATTATAATATGAAGTGGTAAACTAGGAGCACTTGTTACACTGTGTACATGGGGAAGTAATAATAATATCCTATCCTAATCCTATCCTAATAATAATATCATATCTCATAACTCGAAGGTCGTGGGGCACCACAGATGATCGTTTAACCAGCGTACACCAGCTTTCTCTATCCTCAGAAATCCTCATGGCTTGTCTCAGTGTCAAACCAGTCCATTCTTGAATATTTTCCTCCCACCTCTTTTTCTCTCTCCCTCTTCTTCTGCCTCCTTGCATCGTGCCTGGCAGGATGGTCTTTGCAAGGCCTGATGCTCTGGTGACATGGCCATACCATCAAAGTTTCCATTTCTTCACCACTGTGAGCATGTCATCGTATTGTCTAATGGCTTGTGTGATGGTTTGTCAGATTTCATTGTTGGTGATGTGCTGGGTGTAGGAAATGCACAGAAGTCTTCTGTAGCACCTCATCTCCATGCTTTGTATTCTTCGTTGTAGATCTGTTGTGAGGGTCCATGTTTCGCAAGCGTATAGGAAGATGGAGATGACAAGGGAGCGCAGCAGCCTTATCTTGGAATGTTGACTAGTCCTGTCTTTCCAGAAGGGCTTCAACCTTGTCAGGGCAGCAGTTGTTTGTGCGATCCTGGAGAAGACTTCCTGTCAGGACCCATTGTCTGATACAATGGCTCCACAATATTTGAAGCTATGCACTGTGTTGGGGGATTGGCCTTGGACTTTGATGTCCTTGTTGATGCCATTGATGTTGTTGGTCATCATTTTGGTCTTCTCTGTACTTATTTCCATTCCATAGGCTCTGGAGGTGGTGTCAAGCCTCTGTACTAGCTGTTTAAGTTCTTGTTCCTCTCCAGCCAATCCGTCAATGTCATACACAAAACGGAGGTTGGAGATTGCTCTGCCCTCTACGTTGACTGTGGCTTCGTGATCTGCATGGGCATCTGACATGATGCGCACTAGGAAGATATTGAAGAGTGTTGTAGAGAGTAGGTGTTTTTGACACACACCGATTGTTGTTCTGACCCAGTTCAATAATAATAAGAAGAAGAAGGAGTAGAAGATCGTTCATGTTCAAATGTGTTATAAGTGTAGGAGTCTTTGTTGAACAAATTTGTATGTATGCACTACCCATACACATCACAGTCAGTTAGTGTATCTGCTGATTTAAGCTGTAAGAATATCGCTGCAAAAAGTTAGAGTACAAATAATAATTGTTACGTCACAGTCATATGGTGATTGTAAAGTCATTTTTTGCATTATTGAAAATGTTTCCAAGTGGGGTACATTTGCTGTAAACTCAGAGTAAATGTCAGATGTGTTTGTCTGTTACATTTGATGTTGTGTTACGCCCAGTATTGTGTTCACTAATATGCAGATATGTGACATGTTTATATTCAGACTGTCATTTATGAATATAAAATTATTAATGTCAGTTTCATTACTGCTGTTATAATATCCTGTGATATTAATAATTAAATAGAAAATATCTACATGTGCATTGGTGCACATACAATCCAGAGAGTAGCCATTTGTCATTTTGTGAGTTAAGTTTGATGTTGAGGTCATCTTCTTCTTTCAATTCATTTGAGGGCCAACAATCAACTTGTTGATCATTTTGTCTTGCAAAGAACAAGAGAAGATGCATGCTGCAGTACTCAACCTCAAAGAAAACAAACAGCACATTGAACTTGAGCTAAGATTCATTACACTTGTATTGATCAAAGCTTGCTTTATTTGAAAACATTTATGTATTAGCATTGTGTTTGATTCACAAGTGTACAATAATTCTTTGTTTCTTTCACGTTTTATTAAAGCTTTTAAACTTAAGGTGCGGTCTGACGGGAAGCGAAGCAGAAGCAAAACAGCCAGTAAAACACGAAACATCGTAGTTTTGACAATGTTTATCGTGTGACTAGACATAAAGCATAACAGCAACAAAGCACGAAGTGAAGCAAAGCGCATGCTTTCAGTGTTTGAGTGTGCTATAAAATTTTGCGTTGTTTCGCTGAAGCATTTGATTGCCAGCCAATCAGAAGAGCCGACTAATTAGGTCAACGAAGTCATTATCATTTCAGCGGTCATGGCGGCATCGAAAGCTACTGGGCCATTAGCGAATCTGACACATTTTGATACATTTATTCTCATCGATCTGATTCAAAGCCACGAGGCATTATGGAATTAGAAACCAAAATGATAGAAACCAAACCCTGAAAAAGGCCTCATGGACTTCTGTGAGGGTCAATCTGACAGAAAAAACTGAAAATATCGAGTAAAGGGAGGTAACTGATTTACAACGTATTGCGCATTGCTTCCACGCAGGCTGCTTATGCAAAACTTCTCATCGTGTGACCGGCTCACAAAGCAAAGCATTATAAACGCACTTATTTTTAGATGCTTTTAGAAGCAGACGCTTTGCTTTGTTTACCGCTTTGCTTCTGCTTCGCTTCCCGTCAGACCGCACCTTTACAGTTAACATAACACTGGAAGCAATGATTATGACATAAAACATCGGCAGCTGCAGATGTATATATACAGCATAAATACACTTTCGCTACATTATAATACATTAGTCCTGTAAGTGTGAAAAAAAAATTATAATATGAAATATCATCTACACATATAATCTAATTTTACACAGTAGAATATACTGACAGTAAGTACAATGTACAGAAAAATATGCAACACTAAAAAGTACTATGTACCGCATTACATTTTACAAAAATACAAAAACATCTGATTTTCTTTTCTGTTAAAATCGATGTCTTGCTAACACAACACGTAAAACAGTTGTCACTGTTTACATTTAGCTCATTCCAGACAATGCTGCTTTCTCAGTTCGCACCACACTCATTAAGCTGGCTCGGAGAAAAGAGAGGTCTGAAACGACTCTGTGCAGATATATATATATAATTTAAAGAAAAGCAACTCGCTCTATCAGTACCTTTTCACTGACAGACAACAGGTTTTTATTATAAAATAATTAATCTAATACTATCAATTTTTTAGTTACTTGCATAGCAATGTGAGTCTAGGTACTCACCTTTCCCCCCCCCCCCCCCAAATCCCTCCCTCCCCCAATTTTTCAAAATTTTTGCAAAAAATAAATAGTCCCAAAATGATATTGAAAAAAAATGTCCATCTGTTCGTCGTCTTCAATCTGTGTGTGCAAAAACTTTTATAGCGGCTAAGTACTCAGAGCCTATTTCAACTATCACAACCAAGCTTGGTAAAATGGGGTATACCCATGAGACCTAAAAAATGATCAGTGAATGAACGACTTCACATCAAGGTCACAGGGTCATGAAGTGTTAGTAAAAAAACAAACAATTTTTCACAAAATTTCACTTTCTCTAGGTTATATATATATATGTAACGTATGATTCTTTGATACATAATAAATATCAATGAGACACACATACTTTGCAAATTTGGTCAACCTCACTCCAAGGATAAGGTCACTGGAGCTGTCCAAAGTTGGCTTGTGTAAGTACTTTGAAGTGACCTTGACCTTAAACTATGAAAGATATTAAGTCCAAACTTTTTGTATTTAGAGATGATAGATTGATCTTTCATATATGTTCCGTTTTTGTGTTGATCTCGAAGGTCAAGGTCGTTTTAGGCCTTACAAAAACATAAAAAAAATTATGTCATCATATAGTGGAATGGCTGTTTATTTAACCCCTATATTATGCAACAACGTTGGGTTATTTGATCAGACATGCATGAGAGATCATGTGAGGCTCAAGGTCATCCCAACGTCAAGGTCACTGAAGGTCAAGGTTATTTCAAGTTCACCGTTTTTTTGGCATAATACAACTTTTGTTGTACTTTATTTGATAGTACATGAGTTTATTTGGAGCCCGAGGTCAATGTCATCTCAAGGTCAAAAGCAAAGAAAGATCAAAGTCGGTATTACTTTTCATTTTAATGCCACAATTTTATTTTGTTTTTCTTGGGCACTCAATTTTGTTAAAATATTGAGTTCAATAAGCTAAGGAACATGTGTGTCAAATGGGCTTTGCCCTTATAGTTGTAACAATGACATCACAATTTTCATTCCAGAATGAGTTAACTACACAGGCTAAAGTACATCACACATATAAATTTAATGACATATTACAGTTCAGTTCAAGTCAGACATGAACACACTTGATTCATCTCTTTGACGTCTGCTGGACCCTATACAAAATGACTAAATAACTAACTAATGTACACAATTATTGTTACAACCATGAAAAAAACAACGTACAGCACTAAAAGTACATCAGTGACATACATTGATAAAAAGAGATTATATCAACAATTATTACTGGATGATGACGAGTTCAAAATGATTATAATATTATGCATACAAACGAAAAAGGATTCAAGATTTTGGATTGCTGTGCTCCTGAAAGCAGTATTAGGTTTTTACAGAACCTCAAGCATGCCTTTAGGAGTGAGTTATGGAAGTGGGAATTGGGTTGGATTTCTAATAAGAAAACTAGTATACAGGAGAAAAAGAGGCAGCCAAAAGGACAGCAGTTGATCTTTCATAAATAAATGGGCAGAAGTGTTGTGAACTTTCAATATAGCATACAGTCACCTCAAAGTCCAAAAATTCAACCTTGAAAATTTTCGAGCAAAATTAAAAACTTTAGGTAATTAATTTGACAAAAGTCAAAAAGGGTCAGTCCATACAAGGAATTATTTACTTAAATGCATAACTGGTTAATAAAAATATTTGCGATATTAAATTTTTTTTTGTAACCATGTAATGGCCTATGTATGAACATCAAAGTAGAGGATGTAGGCCTATACACGTAATTATGCAGACAAACAGTGAGAAAATTATACACAGATACTTCACATCAGTAAGCATGCTTTATTTCTATCATCACGTAACAGACATCGGTGTGGTTTTGCAGAAATCGTTAACAGAAACAGCTGTAGTAGGCTAGGTGTGACCTGTTCTTTGAAGTAGGGGTAACAGGCATTTGCGTCGATTATGGGATTTCCCTAAAGAAGCGGATTAAGCTTGGGCATAATTGTACAATACTCCAAGAAAACCCTGAAAAAAGTATTTGCAAGAAAGGACAAGGTCACTTTCCCATTGAGTGTGGTTTATTTAGTCACAGCATAAAAATACATCATCTAGCATAAAATACATCATCTAGTAGACGAGGTTTGTGCTTCAAAATTTTATCTCAAAATGGATAAAGAGGAAAACATCTCTTTTAGAGTGGCGCAGGGTCAGCAATTATTTGCTAGTTTTCTTCAGGAAAATGAACTTTAGAGTCAAAAGCCATTCAATTGTCAATAGTTATGTCAAGATATGACTAAGAAAGTTTACCAAAAGAGTAAAATAAGACCAAAACAGTTAACCGGGGCAGTAAATAATACAGTACCATACTTGCAAAACAAGAACTGCAGTATTGTACTGTACTGTAGTTTCTGTTGGATTGTATTTCGTAGATGACTGATCTTTGCTGCATGCATTTGCTATCTATCTATAGTATAGCCTTGGAATCGTCAGAGTGCCGGCCAAGGACAA
Source organism: Oncomelania hupensis (assembly GCA_036898135.1). NCBI lineage: Eukaryota > Metazoa > Mollusca > Gastropoda > Littorinimorpha > Pomatiopsidae > Oncomelania > Oncomelania hupensis. The sequence continues at coordinate 34,237,288 of CM072512.1, forward strand.
ACTGCACAGGAGACTGAGTCCCAGGGGAAGAATAATAGTAAGAGTCACCGAAATAGGTTTGCAAAGTCATGCTGCGTGGTCTTTAAATCGTGTACATGGATTTCCAATTAAAACTGTAGAAGAAGATGACGACCTCAGTGTGGTTTACAATGTAGCCTTGACGGTGGGCGGAGAGTTAAGATCGTTGTTAACTGTGGGTGTAGTGTGGGCATGATTGGAGTTGGTATTCTCGGAGAAAACATACTTTTTGGGCGTTCCTGGTGTTGACGTCCTGGAGCTTGTAGAAGATTTTGATGAATTCCTCGTCCTACAGCTTGGCGGTACAGTCACCGACATTTTCTGCAACAAATAACATATAGGCTTATATATAGTTGGGACCTCAACTATTTCACGCAGATGCTTATGTTAAAGTATGACACCAGCACTGTTTATTAGGCAGTAATAAATACATATTAAAATATGTATTACATTTATACATTAATTCTATTTGGCTATGTTCTTTTTAAAATAAATATTATTATTATTATAATCCAAGTGGGGTGTCGGATAGCGCAGTGGTTGGAGCACTCGCTACTGTGTCGCAAGTTAAGCACCATCCAGTGCGGTTAGCACTTGGATGAGTGACCGCAAAACGTGAAGCGACAAATAACAACGCCCCCAGTTGACTCAACTGTGACTGAGTACCTACTCTCTTAAGGGTGGGGAAGGTAAAGCAGTGAGGGAGAGAGATGGGCATCACCCTCATTACGCTGGCCCAAGATAAGTGTGATCTCCAACATCACGCTCCCCTACGGCCACAAGGCTATGGGACTACCTTTACCTTACCTTTACCTTATAATCCAAGTGATCCTAAGCAACCCTTGTTAGAAACAGATTTTGTTAAGAATTTTTCAGTAGAATTGAAATAGTCAATATATCCCAAGGCTTATGTTTAGCAGAATCTGAGACCAGAAATTAACTATACCTTCAGTTCAATTACTTTCGGTAGGTCTAAGAGCCATTCTATTTGTGCTGTTAATGGCAATATACTACATATAAAAGGAGGATCTTTACTTGTGGGAGTGGGTGAAGGTTGTTGGAGTGTGTGTGCGCATGTGGGGGGGGGGGGGGGTAAGGGATGGGGGTGTGGGTTACTCAAAACTGACCTGAAAGACTTTGTCGGTTATTACTGCTGGGCAGTTGCCCAGAAAGAGGGAGCGCCAATAAGACATCCAGTATGGCACGTAGCGGTGTTTGGGCTTGTCCACACACACGGCAGTTACCATCTGGTCCACCACCTTATAAAACACACACACACAAACACACACACACATATTGCAACATATATTGTGAAAGAAAGGGCAAGATGTTTTAAGATCGTCGTAAGTACAAATAGCACAAGACCGTTATCGTCTGGTCCATACTTTATGTAACACAAGGACTGCAAGACGATAAGCCGGTCTAGGTTAGAATGGACAGGCTTGACACCGAGTGATTCCATGAGGACTTGTGAGGACAAAGAAAGATGGGGTACGCTGGTTAAACGATCATCTGTGGTGCCCCACCGACTTTCGAGTTACGGGACAGGATAGGTTAAAGAAGAAACAACTAAGCCAGGGGTGGATGAGAAGGGGGTGCACTGTGGTCCCATGCACCCTGCTCCTCTCCCCCTCCATCCCCCCCCCCCCCCCAAACAAAAGAAAAGAAAAGAAAAAGAAAATAAATTAACTAAAGGAAAAAAAGAAGCAAAAGTACAATTATAGCTTTTGACAATTTTTGACGGCAGCTGCCTATCAAAGCTCAGTAAGTTGACCATCGCGGAAACCGGAAATGAGCTAATTAAAAGTGTTGGTGCACCCCCTCCTGCTCTGACCATGGGTCCGCCCCTGCATGTAAGCTTAACTGTTGCCGCCTGTTTCACACAACATCAACTCGTAAAAACAGCTTCAAGTTGGTGCTGGCTAATGCCAGGAATAACTATACATTTAATTACAACACCCATTTCTTGTACACCCCTTCAATTGCGCTGACTTTTCAGAATTATTATGAATAGGATTATTGTAGTCAATTATTTTATCTCACCTCTTCTACGTTGGGTCTGGCTCGCTTCATCTGGCAGCTCATGTTCAGCAGGAAAGCATTAAAGTACTCCTCGCCATATTCGTCCTTGATGTACGTGGGGGTCTCTGCCCAGTTCTTGCGGTTTTGGTTGATAAGGTACTCCTCTTGCACGATTGGCGTTCTGGGAAAGAGAGGTCAAAATCGAAATGATGAAGTATACAAAATCGAAATGATGAAGTATTAGTAGCCTATATATTACGATGCAATATCCGAATAAAATTAAGATTTAAAATTTTTTTAAACATAAATGATAGAGTCCCAACAATGTACGGCATCTTATATCAAATCCACATTGCTTTGTAACCCACAGCCGCTGTATTGTAATGAAATAGGTCTTAAAATCGCAGCTGCACTGAGTTTTGTAATCAAACTTAACACGATGATGAAGTCAAGAATGATCATTAATTACACTAACTGTAGCCTTGGCAGAATGAGCTACATTTGGGCGGGAGATAATCCTGTGAAAGTTGGACACTAATGTAGCAAGCACCATCATATGGGATAACTGCGGCCAAGTCGACCATGGAGGATTTATAAAGTTTAGATTGTACAGAGAGCTACTTAAGCTGTCTGGTAGCTTAATCAATAATAAAAATAAAAATTCTTAGGTAAGACAGTCTACGACTATACCTATAGAGTCCGGGTTCAATGGTGATGACGTCAACTTCGAACTTCTTCATCTCCAGCCGGAGGGCATCAGAGAAAGCGATACAGGCCTTCTTGGACATGGAGTAAGCAGCGAATGCTGGGATTGTGAAACGACCTGCAACGTCAATCTTTTTTTTGTTTGTTTGGCTCCATGAGGCAGATAAAAAAAAAAAATACAGGCATAGACATGCGTATCATTTTGTGACTATTGGACCCTGATATCTGTTAACACAGTAAAATACACCACCGCACCCTTGGAAGAGCTTAAAGACTGAGTACAATCATGTCATATAGTTAGGGATAAACAGTTGTCACTTTGTTCAACAATTTGACGCATACACTCTCAACTATGCACTCTATTATGGTGTAGCAATGACACCACAGGGGGACGCAATCTACCTGCGAGACTGGCGACGTTGATGACCCGGCCCTTGGAGTGCCTAAGGAGCGGCAGGAAGGCCTTGGTGACTCGCACTACGCCCAGCACATTGACGTCCAGGATGCGTTGGAACTGGTCGACCGAACACCACTCTATCTCCGTGAAGGCTGCAATACCTGCGTTGTTCACCACCGCCCACAGCGCTGCACAAAGTAATAGGGTTTATAAGACAACATTGTAAAACTATGAAACCTTATATAAAATGATATGAAAACAAATTCAGCACAGTTTATACTTTTAACCAGGACGGTATGTCATTGGGCCTCAAGAATCTGACCGCATTTGTTTCTGGCAGGACTTTAAAATCACTGAGAATCATGTTTCACGTTCACTTATTAAGATTAAGGTATGCGACATCTCAAGCAATGACCTTCGTGAGACCGTCACAGTTTGACAACTGTTAGCTTGCACATTCAGCTTTAGTTGCCCATGTTAGAATGCAGAGTTCTAACGAGACGCAGTAGACCTAGGCTAATAAGTCTAGTCGTTGTTTTTTGGTTTTTTTTAATTATTATTATCAGAACAAATAATTTTTCATATCCTTTCTCATGGCGTGTCAACTTTAAAAATTCTTGTGATTGGTCTGCATCTGATCTTATCAGAGTAGGCTATAGGCCTACTAAGCACACTTTCGGGAATCATTAAAAATTACGTAATGTAGCGTCATCCAGCACGCATGCAGCTATAGTGTGAGCGACGCTGCTTATAGTGCAAGTAGGCATATGTCCACAATAAACTGACTCACCATCTTCTTCGATGTTTCCCTGCACCACCTCCAGAGCTTTCCGGATTTGCCAGTCATCTGTGACGTCAAGAGGCAAAATCCGTAATCTGTCTGATGACGACTTTTTCAGCAGTTGGGCGCCTTCCCTATCCGGAGCCAGGCATCCAGCAAACACCTGGAACCCTTTGGCATCCAGTCGCTGCGCCAGGTTGAAGCCGAATCCACTGTCGCATCCTGAAATGCAATGATAAAGAAAACATTTGAGCTTGTTGTGTTTCATTGAAATGTTAACACATGATCAATCCCGTGTGTGCGAAAAAAAAATTGAACAGCAAAAGCATGAGCATGACGCAAGACTACTTAATGACAAACAATAAGTTTTTTTTTCTTTATTTGTCTTCAAGAAATAGCCCTCACCACTACCGTAACAAGCCTAAAGTTAATAGCCTGGCTCTAACGACACTTTAGTGAATAGGCCTACTTTGGAAATCAAAGGTTTTAAATGGAACCAATCGATACTACAATGACAGAGGAACACCTAATGGCATGTAAAAATCATTAGTTCGAGCACTGTTTTGAGCAGCTCTCTGAGCTTGAAACAGGCTAGCTGTGTATGAAAAAACCCTCAAAAACAAGAGTCTCTGGAGGCAGCAGGAAAGATAATTCATTAGTTTTAAGCTGGCTTCTTCTAATTGCTTCATCTTCGAGCATACTGGTTTGATAACACCGCCCTCGTTGTTAGCTGCCAAATGAGTATAATTTGCTTCACGGTTATTAGGAACGACAAGGTCTTCTGGCACTCTTCCAGCAAATAGCAAAATCAGAGAAACTCGAAGCACTGCTGAAGGGAGTTAACGGAATTAAGAGGCTGTCTGTAAACTTCCTGAGCGTTCTAATTGGAAAAACAAGCACTCCATTAGCATGGAAGCCCCATAACTAGTTGACGTCTGCTTCTCACAATGGACCTAGAAAAGTTGTCTCCCTTAGGATAGAGTAATTTAGACTGCTAGACTAATGATGCTGTACACAACTTTGTGCATCTTCCTGCTCCTCCTCTTTGTAATTTTAATAACTTTTTGTGTGTGGCCATTTTATCAATTGTCTATTCTATATTGTCCTATGAGGCATATTTCAGAACCTATTAAAAAATAATATGCCTATCTGTTAAATTGAAAGAACAAACAACAACGATGCGTTTTGAGGTGCTATAATATTTTATAGCTTCTGTATTTTCTAATACGATATCTTGTTTAATCCCCGCACCTGCAATTACATTTGATACAGATTTTTTTTTTGTCTGCATAGAAAATTATTGTGTGCTTTGGCTGAGCGCCAGTTACTCAACAGGGCGCAACTCCGTCTGGCACCGTGCTTACCGTGCTAACAGAAGCTTGCGCAATTATTCCGCTTGAATTAATAACAAGGAAGAAAAAGGATGGCATACATTCCTTGAGTATTTGTACAGCTGCTACTTCACGAAACCATTTTCCAGTTGTGAAAGAATTTTTATTCATTTGCCTATGCCATTTTATATACCACAAGAATTTGGCTACTTTTACCTAAAACTAAGATGAGATTTTTGCATCAAGGAAAGTGGATCATGTTATTCAAACAGAACGTATGAGGATGAAAACAAGCAAATGGAAAGATATGATGATGATGATGATGATGATGATGATGATGATGATGATGATGATGATGATGATGATGATGATGATGATGATGATGATCATAGTGGTGGTTGTGCCCTCTAAGTTAAACTTTGAATGATGTAACTGTGTTAGCCTTTTAATTTTGACAAGACGTGTCCGTCACGTCAATTTATTTATGTGATATATTGATCGATCCGTCTGGCAAATAAAATTACACCTATAGATCTACCAAACGTGACCAAATCAGAACTACATTGACTGATGCCTGAAAACACAGACATGTTTGCATTTTTCCAATTTCTCTGTAACGATGGCAACAACAATGTATTTCAAACTACGCGATGGTACGACAATCACTTGACAGGATATTAACAATGTTCCCAAGCGGAAGTTCAAACTGTTTGCTTCATTCAGGAAGTGACTGAAATGATCGGATATTCACGTTTTTCATGCAGAACTAGAGGAACTTCGGATTGCTTCCTTGAAAATCTGTTGGGAGTGTCAACTAGAAACTGGATACAAGAAGGCGATTATGTGCGTATGGGATATGCATTGGTGCGTCTGTGTATGGGTGTTTGTTTGTGGTGTGGGGGTAGGTGGGTGGGTGGGGAGTGGGGGATGTGTGTGTGTGTGTGTGTGTGTGTGCGGGTGTCAGAGAGAGGGGGGGAGAGAAAGTGAGAAGGTGAAGAAGAAGAAGATGAAGAAGATTTTAATCTGATCTTCAAAGTTCTTGGAACTGCTTTCCTTCTCTGAAAGCGTGAAACTGAATGGGAGAGAAGATATAGAGAAGCACCTCAGCAAAACTGGTGGTGGAGTTAGATATAAGAGAGCTGGGCGAGGGGTCCCACAATATATTCCAGACTTCCAGACAAGCACTCCGTCATTGTTATCATATCAAACGGTATCAGTTCGGCCCGGCCCGCCGTTCGCCAGAGCCTGTGCCAGAACACAGGCTTGAATCAACAAAGAGGTTAAAAGTATGCAGGAGAAAGGTCTGCCGTGCAAAACAAGTACATTACATTACACCTCTTAACATTTCCACGGAAAACATCTGCCAAAACAGTACGGATTCCGTCACACACCAATGCATTTTGTCCGGAATCTTACTCAGCATGTCATGGATATTGACAGCATATAGCACACGCCAAACAACCACCCTTTCAATCAATTAATCAATCAATCAATCGATCAGCCAACGAATGTTGAGCCCACTCCAAATGACCGGAAAATATAGAACATTCAATAAAACATTTAGACCACATGCTAGATTACGGGTGACAACATAATATTTCGCTTGTGCAGTCACACCAACGCATTGAGGTCTGCTACATTCGTTTGTGGTTTGCGGATGTCTGTATCCTAAGGAAGATAAGCCATTTACTACTGTGGCGGAATGGGAGGCGACTGGTTCAGGCTTCGACGAGAAGTTGTCTCCCCTGCATTTCTTGGTTATACTAGCCTTGAGTGGCTCCTGCTGTGCAGAATCCTTTGATGTGGCCATTGGGTTATGCAGGACAAGGCGACATGACATTTCTTCTCCCCGGCTGACCATTCGTCTTCTTCTTTTGGTGGTGAGCAGGATGGATTACATTGTCGGCAAGCATTTTATGTAAGTCGGTGGCAGTGACTTTGCAGAAGAGTGTCGTGGCGCTAGTAGCAACAAGCTTCAGCGACTTGCTGAGCAAATATTTCAATGTCCATGTTATGAGGGATAATGGAAAATAACAGCTCGGGTTGGGCCGTGTTCTGAAGGTGGTGGCCGAGAGACGGGAGTCAAATACTCCGTTCGGCTACACTACTAAAACAGACGACCTTTTGAACCCTCGGACATTACATTACATTGTTGTTTAAGTCCAGCTAACACTTTTGAACCATATCAGGACCAAACGCTTGGACAGGCTGTTTAGATCCAAATCTCGCAAATATTAGACACACACACACACACACACACACACACATACACCCACACCTACACACACACGCACACACACACACACACAAACACAAATGTATGAATATAAAAAAAAAAACAAATATTCATTTCATAGCGTGAATTAGACATTTTCTAAGTTTTTGCGCAATTTTGTATCTCGAACGGACGCCCTAAAAGAAAATTTAAGAAGAAATCTATGTTGGCCTCCTAAAGCCTACTCAGTTGTCAGTAAGCTTACTATTGGGCCCGAGTCCACAATTCCTTTTGATTGATGACTTCCAGTCATTCTGTTGATGAGGATGAGTGCATGCTTTTTCCATTTTCTCTGGCCCCTATCCCGCTACAATGTAAAGCTGCGTTCATCTACCCCGACACAATAGACCAATAAGCTATTTTGCTTGGCAGTAGTCTCTACATTAACTGTGCATCAATATTGGCATGCCTCTTCACCGATGTTGCTATTCAAAACACTCCGTGTTAATGTTGATGTAGAAATTATGGATGGGGGAGGGTAATCAAAGGTGGTGCTTGCCTTGGTAGGCTTACGACTATTATTGTCGTTGGCGTAGTCATCACCGTCATTCTCATCATTATCACGATAATAGGCAGCAGCAAAGTCGTAAAACTATCGTCGTCGTCTTCCTTGTCATCGTCATTGTCGAAACATCGACATGATCATTGGCATCCTCTTGTTCCAGTATCCTATTCGGAGACTGTGTCGCATTAGGTTATAAATGGCATGTTTCCAGTCCTTTATTCACACAGTGTATCTATCTGTTTCATAGCGCCGTGCCGTGCCTAAAGATTATTTCCTGTCAGTGTTATAAACCAATAAGAAAAAGAATGTTCAAGCCGTCCTTTGTACCTGAACACCTTGACATCTGTATCTGAACAGCTTTACACCTGCATCCCAGCACCTTGGCATCTGCATCTGAACACCTTTACATTTCCTATCTGAATACCTTTACACCTGTACGCGAAAGTCATTACATCTGCACTAACATCTTCACATGTTGCCGACGAACATTACCATTTTGCAGATGCCAGATGTTACGAGACGCCAGATTGGGTGCCTCTGCCATCCTGTTTTAGTAACGGCGTCGACAATCCCATTATACAGAATTAAGGAAAGAAATTCCCCCATCTCTGAAGATCAGAATGTGCCTCTGCATAGCTAGTCCATTACAATCATGGCACCAATCTCTTTGATTGCACCGCGTTAAATACGTGCTTGTAGGGTGAATCCATCAAAGACAAATCTTGTTCACCCTTGAGAGCAGTCTCAGACCTGTTAAAACAGTGAGGGGCCTGGAGGGTCTTTCCCGTCAACCATCACCATCTGTGGTGCCCCTACGATCTCCGGGTTATGGGATAGGATAGGATCATCAAGAAGGGAATCCAGATCCAGCTTCAGCAAGCATGTACACCGACAATCCTTGGCATACATTACAATCTCCAAACAATCCTTGGCATACATTACCATTACAATGGTCTGCCCTCTGCTGTGAATATTCCTTCATATCTTCATTACCCTCTCCCCTCCTCCCAAAACAACAACAACAACAACAACAAAACCAACAACAACAACAACAACGTAGCTACCCTTATTTAACGCCAGCATTATTTTTTTTAAACTTGGCATTAATTGAATGTACCTACTTCTGGTTCTGTAGCGTTTACTTATTCATTTCTTAAAGAGATTAGGGTCCTCACAGCGTCACAGCGCGAGTCACAGCCACCCTCTACTTTCCCTTGTTGAAAATGGAATGTAGGTGACTACAATTTAAGCTTAACTATACAGCGAACAACCCAGTGACGAGATCCAAACTAATCGACACGTTAAAAACAACAACAACAACAACAACAACAACACATACGCACAACTCTGTGTTCTAAATGAAGACATCTAATCGAAATTGACAGTATCACCTTGATTTACATGTATACTTCGAAGGCAAAGTGACTGTCTTTCTGGAACACTTTCCCTTTTATTTGCGTTTTAGTTAGTTAGTTATTCATTGCTTACAGGGTCCAGCGGACTGCAAAGAGTCGAATCAAGACCACAAAAATCCACAACTTGGCCTGATCCGTATTTTTGTATCTGCTGAAACAACCCCAGTGGTAACACTGAAGGCACACCACCAGCCGGTTGCTGTACAATAAAGGCATCCCACGCAAGGGACGCTGAGGCTATTCTTTAATTTATCGAACCCCCGTTTACAAAAAACAAAATAGAATACAAACATCATTATAAAATATCAACAACACACATACTTATAAAATGCCTACATTGATAAATAATAATATCATAGGAAGCCCCAGTGACCATTTGGCAGAAAGCGTCCAATATTCCCAAGCTGATCCAACAGACCTCACACACAAATAAGGATTTTTTTCCTGGAAGAGTTTTCAAGAAAAAAGGTAGGTAACTGGTCTAGCGAAGAAGAAGATAGTATAGTAGATTTATAGAACAGAGTAGGAATGGGAAAATGAGAAAGACAGCGACAGTAGGAATTTAAAGCACTAAATTTCCAGAAAATGGGGGTACTATCTATACAGAAACCCCCGGCACCTCCACGGGGGAATTGCGTTTTTGTGTTGAATTATTGTTGTGTTTGACAGGATTTGAATGACAAAAGGTTACGAGTGAAGAAGACAGACCGAAAGAGAAGAAAGAGGAAGCGGGCCGGAGGAAGGAGAGAGAGAGAGAGAGAGAGAGAGAGAGAGAGAGAGAGAGAGAGAGAGAGAACATTTTGCCTTAATTTCTTAATATAATTTCATATAATTTCATATACTTTCATACTTTACATTTTACCCATTATATATTAATAATTATCAACGTGGTTGAATACATTTCCGTGACGATTGCAATACCTTTGAAATCTTGCCATATTTTTTCTATAATTTATTCTCAGACTTGTAAGAACGCATCTGTCCTCATATCTATGGCGCACAGACGTATCACCGAGTAGCCCGGTAGTCTCGCCGATCGTTTTATTATTATTATTATTATTATTATTATTATTATTATTATTATTATTATTATTATTATTATTATTATTATTGTTGTTGTTGTTGTTGTTGTTGTTATTGTTGTTGTTGTTGTTGTTATTATTATTAGTAGTAGTAGCAGCAGCAGCAGTAGTAGTAGTAGTAGTAGTAGTAGTAATTTTATTATTATTATTTTTGTTGGGGATAATAATGATTCGAGGTGCATGACTATAAATCGAATAGTCTGTTTGCGTATGAGAATGATAAATATGCTTACCCTTTGGTTCAGAGATGGGGGGGGGGGGGGGGGGAGTGAGTCTATTTCTTTGTAATTCAGGTTTTTCAATAATAAATCTAACAAAATACAGAGATGCCCTAGTTTCTGCGAGTGGATTTTATTTTTGATAAACTTGAGTCTGAGAGGATGATTAAGCTACTGTCAGGTTCCAAACTTAAGAGATATTAAATCTCACCTTGTTCTGTGAGCCGCAGACTAGACCTGTATATAGTTCCTTCACCTTGAAGACGAGCATTATCTGACACATCAAAGCAACCATTGATAAACTACCAGCCACCGAGCTGTCCGCCAGAGGAAAAGGCCTCGGTGGAGTGCACGCATACTTTGTGCATATCATACCATACTAAATTTATTAAAAGTAGTTCTCCCATATTCCCCCATAATTTCAACGTCTGCTTCTCTTAAAATAAACTCACTCATCGACCCACGGAACAGGTAATGGAATAAAGGTCAGTTACTCACAGCTGACTCTGTAAATGAAGATTGCCTTGTACAGTTTTCAAATCATCGATGCGGTATCATCATCATCATCATCATCATCATCATCATCATCATCATCATCATCATCATCATCATCATCATCATCATCATCATCATCATCATCATCATCATCATCATTACCCTCATCATCATTCTTGTTATAATCATTTTTGTGCTCGTCGTCTTCGTTGCCACCTAACTTCTTGTTGTCCTTCTTGTTCTTTTTGTTCTTGTCCTTGTTCTTGTTCTTTTTGTTCTTGTCCTTGTTCTTCTTCTTCTTCTTCTTCTTCTTCTTCTTCTTCTTCTTCTTCTTCTTCTTCTTCTTCTTCTTCTTCTTCTTCTTCTTCTTCTTAGTAGTAGTAGTAGTAGTAGTAATAGTAGTAGTAGTATAGTCGCCCACCCCAAATAGCAATCGTCCCTACCAAGTTTAAATATATTAAATTGATTTTAGAGAATTTAATATTATTCTTAGTGAAAAAGAAGGTCAGGCCAAAATGGATTCTCTCTCTCTCTCACACACACACACACACACACACAAACACACACTTACACACACTCTCACTCTCTCTCTCTCTCTCACCCATCCACTCACTCCAGTCGTTTACTCCTTTTCATTAAAACAATATTTACGCATTTACATTGTAACATCTAACACACTGGCAGAATCACATGTATCTATAGGTACTAACGTTTTCCTTAAGGCAACTCCAGTGATGAAAACCCACGTTCTTCGTCGTCTAAGTAGTTAATATGTATGTCTGACATGGATTAGTGTCTTGATGGTCATGATGGTTATCTGTCGGGAGATATATTTGAACTGTCTAATCAACTGTCTCATTCCTGGCTTATACAGGACTCTCTTCGACTAAGTCTCAGCATTTGACGATGTTACACATGTAGCATAGGCATCGTATATATGTACACATATTTGCCGTGGAATTTTAATAGATACTTTTCAAACTTTATGAGGTTTCCAAAGCTGAAAGCTTACAAAACTTATTGATCGAGTTTTCCAAAGAGATGCCGGAGAAAGAAGACAGACTAACAAACAGAGAGAGAGAGAGAGAGAGAGAGAGAGAGAGAGAGAGAGAGAGAGAGAGAGAGAGAGAGAGAGAGAGAGAGAGAGAGAGAGAGAGAATTTCACAAATACAATAATTATTTTAATAAATTCATCATTTAAAAAAAGCCTAATAAAGCATTTAGCCCATCATTATTCACGAGTCGACGTCCTAGTCATAGAGAAAAAGACGACATCGAAAGCTGAAAATCAAAATGCGTTTAGCCTTCTTCATAAATCATTTTACCCAACGCCGGGTATTGAAAAACATTAGTGGCTGCTGAGTTTACAAAATCGGAAATTCAGTAAACCTACTTAGGCTGCAGTGAAACAACAATGTGACGACACGAGTTTTCAGATGGTAGGGAGAGATACACTTTTTACGAAGTTACACTTCTCCGTATATCTGCTGTACATAGAATAGCGTGACCGATTTACTTTTGCGTATGAAAGTGCAGTTTCGTAGAGTCCGTGCGATTCGTAGAAGACAGGGAGTCGGCCAATTTCGAATAGGGGTACGCGTAATAAAGAACGTGCATACTGACGAGAGCTCGACTATTTTGCTTGTGGCCGGCGCAGATTTTGAAGGGCAGAGTGGTTTGAGATGCTATTGCGTGAGGAAGGAATTCTAACGAGGCAGCAACCCTGTGACAGAGGTCATCGTAGTGTAGGGTACTGTTGGAAGGGTGTGTGTATTGTTTTATAGCCACCCAAGGTCTTATGCCCTCGTCGGGATAAGGATGTTTAGAATTCCAAGGAAGATGGTAACTGCCATTCGCCAGTGAGTGTAGAGTTCCATACTTAAGAAGGTGCGTGTGGTTCTCGATTGAACACCCACCAAGACTTAGTGTCTGTAGCAGAGCTAAGGTGTCCTCATCCTCAGAATAAATGTTATTTGGACAGTGAAATAACGTGCAAGAGCAAGAGAAAGAGACTCTCAAAAGACTAATCCATTGTGTTGTGACAGTGTTGTGACAGTGTTGTGTCGTGTTGTGGTGTTGGGGTAAAGGGCGTCACAAGCCGAGGCCTGTAAGGTGTGGGGGATGATGATGATGATTATTACATCTACGTGTTTATTTCTACGCATTATTTCCACGCTGTTGCCTTAGATGTTGCCTGTCGTGCTGTACTGATGTTGATGTTGCCGCTGACTGGGTCCTAACCAGCCTGGGATGTACCTTTGCCTCTACAACAGAGTAGTGTTGTGGTGATTTCTTACACTGCTGCAGGTTTTGCCTATGTATCGAGGCAACACATTTCCAGGAGGTTTTCGTACCTAATTCATGCACACACAGACTCACATTACCACCTAAAAACATATCCATTTAGTTAGAAGAATCATCCACTCATTGTGAAAGAGGCTGTTAGCTCTCTGAGCTACTTGACAAGAACATTGAGACATTACTTCTGTGCCACAGCTTTGCCTGGCTAATAGTTTATGATTCAACGCCATTGCTTATTATTTGAAGACTTGCATTTTGAATTGATTTGTTGATTTTGGATTTTGCTGTATACACTTTGTAAAGAAACTGCTGTTGTTTAGTTCTGTTTGGGGTTTGTTGCAAGGGGAGGTAATTGTTAGTTAGTATTGGGACGGGGGTCTATTTAGGGGTTGGGGGAAGGTTAGTTCCCATTTGTCCTGTGTTTGCTTGTTGATTGTTGAATAAAAGAGTGTGTGTTTGTACTCTGGCATTTTGTGTTAGTTTATTTTGTTTGAGTTTTATTCTTTTCACTCGCTTTATGAGCTGACGTCACTGAACCCGCTCGGGGGACGTGACATTTTGGTGTCAGAAGTGGGATAAACTCATTTATTTTGTTAGGGTATTGCCAGGTGTGTATGTTGTGTGCTTGAGTTGTTGTGTGAAAGGGTACGCAGCGGGCGGTTGGCGGGAGTGTGGGTGTATTGCACTAGGGAACACACTCGGAGTGCAGCATTAACGGGGAATTGGGTTGCAGGGTTCACTTGCTCGCCTTCAGGGGTACGACGGTGAACGATTCCTCGGCTCCTGTGACTGTTGTGTTGCGTATTCATTCTGTTAGGTGTTTGTATCAGTTAAGTGTTATTTGTTTTGTGTATACTAACATCTGTTCTTCCCTTCTTTTCTGACATGGCTACGCGGGATGCTCGAGCCGCGATGCGCCGCGACGCTAGGACTCGTAAGGAGGAGGCCGAGCAGGAGGAGCAGGACTTCCGTGATGACGGCTCTGTGACAGGGTTGTTGGAGGAACCTTACGCAGTGAGTACTCAGACCACTATGCCTAAGATGTATGCCAAATCGCCCGGTGCACAGAGCAAAGTCGAGGTCGCGCTCGGTGATAGTGAGAGATTTAGACAGATTGGGGAAAGTCTGGGTTTCCGAGACGGAGCGCTAGCGCACTATGTAGTTAGTGAGATGAGGAGGGAAGAAGAACGGAGGGAGAAGGAGGAAGAGAAGAGGGAAAGAATGAGGAAGGAGGCAGCAGAGAGGTTAGTTAGGGAGGAGGAAAGGAAAGAAAGAGAGGAAGACCGTCGGCGGTTGGAGGCTAGATTAGAGGCCAGACTGGACGCGGAAAGAGAAGCTAGGCAGGCAGAACAGCGTCAGAGGGAAGCAGACCAACGTCGGTTGGAACAGAGGATAGAAGATGAGAAGAGGGAAGAAAGAGAGGCTAAGGAAGAGGAAAGGAGGATGTTTGAGATGAGGCTAGAGGAGGAACGTAGAGCCAGAGATGAAGACCGAGCTGATCAGAGGGAGAATAGGGCTAGAGATAGAGGGGCAGCATACTCAGTCAAACTGAAACCCTTGGAGGAGAGGGAGGATGTGGAGGCCTACCTCCAGATGTTCGAACGGGTGGCAGAGATTCAGGGTTGGAGGAGGGAGGTATGGGCGGTTAGGCTAGCGCCTTTGTTACAAGGGAAGCCCGAGATACGTACCTTCGTCTAACGCCTGAGCAAGCCCAGGATTTCGACATTGTGAGGAATGCGCTGTTGAAACGCTTCAGGAAGGACGCCGACTACTATCGGAGGCAGTTTCGAGAGGCCAAGAAGGAAGCTGCAGAGACGTTTCCTCAGCTAGTAGTAAGGCTAGGGTCGTTAGTGAAGAAGTGGTTTTCGCTCGCCGGCAAAGACATCACCGACGTAGAGCAGGTACTAGACACTTTCATTGGTGAGCAACTTTTCTCCATTATGACTACCGAGCTAGAGATCTACGTGAGGGAGAATCTACCTGAGACTAGCCATGCCGCAGCAGAGTTGGCGCAGCGTGTGGTAGATGCCAAGCGGGCAGCATCAGCACCGGCACCCGTACTACCCAGTCAGAGACGCAGTTTTCCCAGACGACCGGAGACTCCTCAGCAACCTAGCAACCGGGGAAGTCAGGGTCAGAAGGTAGGGAGGACAGAAGGGGGTAGTGGGGTACGTCGTTGCTACCGATGTGGGTCGGAGAAGCATGTGGTCAGGGACTGCAAGGTCAAACCTCAGACAGTAGGCCAGGTTACAGTGGGACGGACTATTTCCACGGAGACCGCACCTCGGGCTAGCGTGTGTGCAATCAAACCTTATGATCCATGGGGCCAAGGTAGGGCGAACGGGCAGGACGTTCGAGTATTGAGAGATACGGGGGCGGAGATAGGGGCAGTCGCGAGCAGGTTAGTCAAACCAGCTGATTTGACGGGTCGGACTGTCGAGATTTGCTTGGCGAATCGATCGAACGTGGGTCTGCTACCTACAGCTTGGGTGGAGTTGGATTGTGCGCTGGTCAGGGGGAGAGTAGAGCTGGTGGTTTTCGAGGACGGGCCCGATATCATCCTGGGTAACTGGGTAACTTGATAGCGGGGAAAAGAGCCCTGTTTCCTTGTTCGGAGGTGAATGCGCGATGGCTGCAGCAGTGCAGACTCGGGCGCAGGTGAAGGCCGAGAAGAAGAGGGAGGTACCCTTAGCAGTGGTCGAACCATCCCAGATCTCTGTTAGCACCCCAGAGTTAATCAGGATGCAAGAGACCGACGAGACGCTCGCGAAGGCGAGAACGTTGGCACAGAGTGGTGGGGCGATAGCGTCAGGTAGGGCGTCAGCTGAGTTTCGCAAGAAGAAGGGGGTGTTGTACCGGGTACACACGAAGAGAGGTAGCCAGGTCACGCAACTGGTAGTCCCGAAACAGTTGAGAGGGGGGATCCTTCAGTTGGCTCATGATCCACCCATGGCTGGGCATTTGGGAGGGAAACGTACCAGGGAGCGGATCTGGGGAACATTCTATTGGCCGGGAATGTGTGCCGAAGTACGGAGGTATTGCGCCAGTTGTCCAGAATGTCAGAAGGTAGTACCGAGGGGACGGGTGAGGAAGGTACCACTACAGCAACTTCCGCTGGTGGACGAGCCATTTCAGAGGGTGGCGGTAGACATTGTGGGACCCATCAAACCCAAGTCAGATCGGGGTAACATGTACATCCTAGTGGTAGTAGACTATGCCACACGCTATCCCGAGGCTGTACCGCTCAAGGGCATAGAGGCAGAGAGGGTGGCAGAAGCGCTGTGGGAGATTTGGTCGAGGGTGGGCGTTCCTAGGGAAATTTTGACAGATCAAGGGACGCAATTCATGTCTGAAGTCATGCGGGAGATGAACAGACTACTGTCGATCCACGGGAAAGCCACCACACCGTATCATCCACAGTGCAACGGACTGGTTGAGCGATTCAACGGGACGTTAGTGTCCATGCTCAAGAAGTTAGCCACAGAACAACCTACAGCGTGGGACCGCTACATTCCAGCGCTACTATTTGCATACCGAGAAGTAGCACAGGAGTCTACAGGGTTCTCTCCCTTCGAGCTTCCTATATGGAAAGACCGTGCGGGGACCGATGGCTGTATTGCGAGACCTCTGGACCAAGGAAATACAAGAGGAGGAGGTGAAATTGAGTAGCCAGTACGTGGTGGATTTGCGTAACCGCATCGAGGAAACATGTAAGTTGGCACAAGGAAACCTCAGAACCGCGTCAGCCAAGCAGAAGCGGCACTTCGATAAGAAGGCGAAACGGCGTTTGTTCAACGCGGGGGATCAAGTGTTGCTGCTGTTACCTGAAAAACACAACAAGCTGCAGCTAGCATGGCGAGGACCGTACGAGGTGATCGAACGTGTGGGAGAGTGCGACTACCGGATCAGGATGCGTGGGAAAAGTAAACTATACCACGCCAATCTCCTGAAGAAATTTCATACCAGAGCGACGGTGGCCACGATCGTTGTAGACGACGAGGGGGTAGAGGAGGAGGAAACTATGCCGGTGTTTGGGGATATTCCCGTAATCACCTTGACAGCATCAGAGACGCCCCGCGACGTGAAGATGGACGATAACTGCCCAGAAATACGGGAAGAATTGCAGGAGCTGGTGTGGCAGTTTGAGGATGTCCTAACCGACTTGCCGCTACGCACTACACTGGACGTGTGCGAAATACGTGTGGTCAGCGACATTCCAGTGAGGACGCGGCAGTACCCACTTCCCCATTCGCATCACGAGACCATCAAGAAGGAAGTGGAAGCGATGCTAGCGATGGGCGTCATTGAGAGGGCCAGTTCGCCATACAGCTCGCCCATCGTATTAGTAAAGAAGAAGGAGGGCACGATGCGTTTCTGCGTTGATTTCCGGAAGTTAAACAAGCACGTCGTATTCGACGCGGAACCATTGCCGAACATCGACTACTTGTTTTCCAAACTGTCAGGGGCCAAGTATCTCACCAAGATCGACTTGACCAAAGGTTACTGGCAAGTGCCTATGAACAAGGGAGATAAAGCGAAGACGGCATTTACAACGCCAGAGGGACAATTTCAGTGGACCGTAATGCCATTTGGGCTGAAGACGGCGGGAGCAGTCTTTTCTCGCATGATGCGGAAGTTACTAGCACCCCTGGGAATGTCGGAGATCGACAATTTCGTCGACGACTTGTTGGTAGCCACCATTACCAAGCAGAGACACCTGGAATGCTTGGCACGTCTTTTCCTTAGGTTGCGTGAGGTGCAGCTATCCGCCAAACCGTCAAAGTGTTACCTGGGTTTCCGAAGAGTAGAGTATCTTGGGCACGTGGTTGGACAGGGAGGAATTCGTCCTGAGGTGTCAAAGATGGAGAGAATCCGAGATGCACCACGACCAACGACCAAGCGGCAAGTGCGCTCATTTTTGGGTTTAGCCGGATACTACAGGCGGTTCGTACCCAACTTTTCAGCGATTGCTTCACCACTACACGATCTGACCAAGGGAGGCAAGCCAGGGGCGGTACAATGGACCGAAGCATGCGAAGCTGCATTTTGCACACTGAAGGAGAAGCTGTGCTCTGACCGTGTGCTGTCTGCCGGACTTCACCCTACCGTTTGTGCTACAGACAGATGCGTCGGAGGATGGAGTAGGGGCTATTTTGAGCCAGGACAGGGGACAGGGATTACAGCCTATTGCGTGTGCAAGCAAGAAACTGTCGAAACCCGAAAGAAACTATTCGACCATTGAGAGGGAGTGTCTAGCGTTGGTGTGGGGTGTGCAGAAGTTCAGTCAATACCTGTACGGACGTACTTTCGTAGTGCAGACTGACCATATGCCACTGCAGTACCTACAGCAAGTGAAGAACACCAACAGCCGACTGATGAGATGGGCACTTCAGCTGCAACCCTTCTCAATGTCTGTGGAGCACATTTCTGGGAAGGACAACGTTCCAGCAGATTTCCTCAGCAGAAACGCTCAGTAGGTAGCATAGGGGGTAGTGAGAAATTCGCGTCGTAGTTAAGGTTCTTCAAGGTGTTAAGAACTGGGGGGGGGGTTGTGTGACGACACGAGTTTTCAGATGGTAGGGAGAGATACACTTTTTACGAAGTTACACTTCTCCGTATATCTGCTGTACATAGAATAGCGTGACCGATTTACTTTTGCGTATGAAAGTGCAGTTTCGTAGAGTCCGTGCGATTCGTAGAAGACAGGGAGTCGGCCAATTTCGAATAGGGGTACGCGTAATAAAGAACGTGCATACTGACGAGAGCTCGACTATTTTGCTTGTGGCCGGCGCAGATTTTGAAGGGCAGAGTGGTTTGAGATGCTATTGCGTGAGGAAGGAATTCTAACGAGGCAGCAACCCTGTGACAGAGGTCATCGTAGTGTAGGGTACTGTTGGAAGGGTGTGTGTATTGTTTTATAGCCACCCAAGGTCTTATGCCCTCGTCGGGATAAGGATGTTTAGAATTCCAAGGAAGATGGTAACTGCCATTCGCCAGTGAGTGTAGAGTTCCATACTTAAGGTGCGTGTGGTTCTCGATTGAACACCCACCAAGACTTAGTGTCTGTAGCAGAGCTAAGGTGTCCTCATCCTCAGAATAAATGTTATTTGGACAGTGAAATAACGTGCAAGAGCAAGAGAAAGAGACTCTCAAAAGACTAATCCATTGTGTTGTGACAGTGTTGTGACAGTGTTGTGTCGTGTTGTGGTGTTGGGGTAAAGGGCGTCACAAGCCGAGGCCTGTAAGGTGTGGGGGATGATGATGATGATTATTACATCTACGTGTTTATTTCTACGCATTATTTCCACGCTGTTGCCTTAGATGTTGCCTGTCGTGCTGTACTGATGTTGATGTTGCCGCTGACTGGGTCCTAACCAGCCTGGGATGTACCTTTGCCTCTACAACAGAGTAGTGTTGTGGTGATTTCTTACACTGCTGCAGGTTTTGCCTATGTATCGAGGCAACACATTTCCAGGAGGTTTTCGTACCTAATTCATGCACACACAGACTCACATTACACGCACCTAAAAACATATCCATTTAGTTAGAAGAATCATCCACTCATTGTGAAAGAGGCTGTTAGCTCTCTGAGCTACTTGACAAGAACATTGAGACATTACTTCTGTGCCACAGCTTTGCCTGGCTAATAGTTTATGATTCAACGCCATTGCTTATTATTTGAAGACTTGCATTTTGAATTGATTTGTTGATTTTGGATTTTGCTGTATACACTTTGTAAAGAAACTGCTGTTGTTTAGTTCTGTTTGGGGTTTGTTGCAAGGGGAGGTAATTGTTAGTTAGTATTGGGACGGGGGTCTATTTAGGGGTTGGGGGAAGGTTAGTTCCCATTTGTCCTGTGTTTGCTTGTTGATTGTTGAATAAAAGAGTGTGTGTTTGTACTCTGGCATTTTGTGTTAGTTTATTTTGTTTGAGTTTTATTCTTTTCACTCGCTTTATGAGCTGACGTCACTGAACCCGCTCGGGGGACGTGACAAACAACAACAACAACATCAACAACGACGACGACGGGTTTACACAGCGCATATTTTACCCGCTCGAAGCAAGCCCAAGGCGCCGACAACCTTCATCTGCATACATGCCTAGACAGCTACATGTAGCCTAGCTCAAGGGTCTCGGAAGAACCACTAACCAGCACAGCGTAACTGAGACTAGACAAGCTCTTCTCTCTCTCTCTCTCTCTCTCTCTTCTAGTCTCAGCTAAGCTGTATAGTATGACCCTAAACACGATTTTGACAGCTAAAAGGGAGGTAAACAGTTGTGTACATGTACATGCCAAATTAAAACACATCACAACAATCTTCGGCTGCGTCTTAACTGAGAGCTAAGTTCTCTTTTCACGTCCTCAACAGCCAATCACAGCCAGTCAAAGATATTTTTTTTAAGGGAAGAAGTAAACGAAAGCAAGGATACAAAGCATATTTTAGGAGCAAAATTAGTCTTATTACTTTCTTTTCGACCCCTCCTCAACCTCCTCATCCTCCTCATCCCTCTCTCTCTCTCTCTCTCTCTCTCTCTCTCTCTCTCTATTTATCTGCACTCACTTTGCACTCTCCCCCACCGTCCTTCCCCTTTGCGCTAAGAATGTTTACCCTTTTTTAACAACTTTTTTCCTGTGCGCCCTGACTAAACATGCTGGCAGCATGGATGAGCGGCGCCTTGGATATCATCATCATCATCATCATCATCATCATCATCATCATCATCATCATCATCATCATCATCATCATCATCATCTCTCTCTCTCTCTCAGTATCTTGCTATGATTGCCAAGATTCTCATAAAGATGAAAATTTCCTTCTCTTCTCGTTAAAGTTTTAAGTGGACGGATTTAGACTCTAGTCTAAACTCGCATAATAAGACACTTTGGCAACGCGAATAAATCAAAGAGTCTTTGTTCGAAAAGCGAGTGGAACCCAAAAAGTTATGTGATGCGTTTTGAACAGTTTATTCTTTGGGGATTTGGGGTGGGGTGGGGTGGGGGGATGAAATGCATTGATTAAATGTTTGCAGGTGCCGGGGAGGGCGAAGAATAAAACTTAAAAGGTTTCCATTCCATAATTCTAACTTTTACTCTCCCCAAAACCCCGTTCTCGAGTTTTAGCTATAGCTATATGTTCAAATCAATGTAGATCTTACTTTATCGACTATGCCTGTATGTATATTAAGCTATCACAAGTTTAACAAGATGGCAAGCCATTAAGATGTATTTCCAGAAACTCGCACACATAGGTTGAAAATCAGCATTTTTTTTTAACACTGTTAATTTTGTGGCAATGTTGTGGCTCTGCTTTATCCTAAAGAAGTAAAATGAAAATATGGAATGTTTGGTCGCTACCTGAACTATCTACAAGCAGAAACGTTATACAAATCGGTTCATCCAATTTTGAGATAAAGCGCAAAACGTTTGTATAATATAATTTACTGGCCACTAACCTAGGAAATAATTCTATGAAGCTTGGTCAAAACCCGTTCAGTGGTTTTTGAGATATGGCGCGTGACGGAACGACAGACCGACCGAAAGACAGACAGACATTTTCTTAAGATTACAATCCCAACGTTATTCTCTTAGGGTTTTTTTTTTGTTTTTTTAATCCCAATAACACTCACGCAGCGTTAATTTCCTACAGTGGTTTTTTTTCTACCTTACCACAATTTCGATGCACGCATAAAAAAAAATTGAGTATAAAAAATAAGAGACCGTGCCAAAGATTTTTGTGTTATTTAAGGCGGCATTTAGATACGGCGCTGACATTTGAAATATCAGGCGTATGTTACTTTCACGGTTGTTATAAATCCGAAAGGTCAAATGCAGGTATAACCTTAGAGAAAAAAGTTTTACAAGGGAATGAGATAGTGGTAAAGGATGATTAAAGATTGCTTAGTCTAGCCTGCTTACAATAGTGACTCCGGTGTACAAAGTGTTAGTATAACGTTGGCACGTGCGATACACATCGCCTGCTCAACAGTCATTAGCCGGTAAAGTTTATAGTCTACATAGACAGACAATGATGCATACACATGTTCAGACATTCTTTGTGTGTAAACGGGGACACTACAGTGAAAAAGTACACAAATGCTGTACTGGGTAAAGGTACATTATGGTGTACCTTAAATACAGACGGGGGATGACTCTGCAATACTTGCATTGAGTCTTACTGTATCCAGGCTTGTAGGAGGCTTGGGGAATAATAAGATGATCACTTGTTTACAGTGATGTGGAGGCTTTGCATGCTTTTTGTGCTTACTGACCTATCGGACTTAGACATTTAGGGGATGTATTCGATTGATTTACACTGTAAGCAGGCTAGACTAAGCAATCTTTAATCATCCTTTACCACTATCTCATTCCCTTGTAAAACTTTTTTCTCTAAGGTTATACAGGTATCAACGATCGACCGAGGAGCCCGCGGTAAAACAGCATCTTCAGCGTTGACACTGTCAGACTGTCCTCAAATATAGATGAGCCATCCGTATTTACGCAGCCCATTTGAACAGCTTTACTTGAAGAGGCAGATCATCATACACCCATTTCGAAAGGTCAATGTGCGGTCATTGATAAACCTACGTGTATTTCGCCCTTTAAAGTCTAATTTTTTTTTCCTGGTCGTATTGAAAGATTATGATATTAAAGAAGGTAAAGTTTTCCACAAACGATTCCTATCCTATCCTATCCTATCCCGTAACTCAAAGGTAGTTGGGGCACCACAGATGATCGTTTAACCAGCGTATGGCCTACTCCATCTTTCTCTGTTCTCAGCAACCCCCATGGCTTCGTTCAGTGTCAAACTAGTCCATTCTCGAATGTTGTTCTCCCACCTCTTCCCTCCCACACCGATTGTGGTTCTGAACCAGTTCCCGATGGCGCTGTTGTGGAGGACTGCACTAGTAGCCTAGTCATACAGGCTTTTGATGACTTCAATAATTTTAGGGCTGACTTTGTACTCTCTCATGATTGCCCACAGAGCTGCAGGTCAGACTCGGTCAATTGCTTTCTTGAAGTCTACAAACACATGATATAGATGTTGTTGGTGCTGTAGGCATTTTTCGCAGATTATTCTGAGGTTGAAAATCTTTTCAGTGGTACTTCGCCCTGCACCGAATCCTGCTTGTTCTTCAGCTATGATTTGTTCAGCTTAGGGTTTCAACCTGTTGAGTATTATTTTCAGGAGGACCTTGCTGGGATGGCTGATGAGGCTGATGGTGTGGTAATTTTCACACTCCTGAATGTTATCCTTTTTGGGAAGAGTAATGACAAGTTATGATCCTATCCCTCGAAACTCGAAAGTCGTTGGGGCACCACAAAAGATCGTTTAACCAGCGTGCTCCATCTTTTTCTATCCTCAGCAACCTTCAGGGCTTCGCTCATGTTAAGCCGGTCCATTCTTAAATGTTGTCCTCTCACCTCTTTTTCGGTCTCCCTCTTCATCTGCCTCCTTGCACCGTGCCTTGCAGAATAGTCCTTGCACCGTGCCTTGCAGAATAGTCCTTGCACCGTGCCTTGCAGAATAGTCCTTGCAAGGCTTGACGATCTGGTGACGTGTCAATACCATCAGAGTTTCCGTTTCTTCACCACTGTGAGCACGTCATCGTGTTTTCCAATGGCTTGTGTGATGGTCTGTCGGACTTCGTCGTTGGTGATGTGCTGAGTATAGGAAATGCCCAGAAGTCATTCCATAGGCTCTTGAGGTGGTGTCAAGCCTCTGTACCAGCTGTTCAAGTTCTTGTTCCTCTCTAGGCAATCCATCAATGTCATCGCAAAACGGAGGTTGGAGATTGCTCTACCCCCTATGCTGACTGTGCCTTTGTGATTTGCAATGGCATCTGACATGATACGCTCCAGGAAGATGTTGAAGAGTTTTGGAGAGAGTAGGCATCCTTGACGCACGCCGATTGTTATTCTGAATATGGCGCTGTTGTGGAGAACTGCACTGACAGCTTTGTCATATAGGCTTTTGATGACTTCAATAATTTTAGGGCTGATGTTGTACACTCTAATGGTTGTCCACAGAGCGGCAGCCCTGACTCGGTCAAACGCTTTGTTGAAGTCTACAAACACATGACATAGATGCTTATGTTGCTGTAGGTATTTCTCGCAGATTATTCTGAGGTGGAAAATCTGCTCAGTGGTACTTTGCCCTGCCCTGAATCCTGCTTGTTCTTCAGCTATGATTTGTTCAGCTTGGGGTTTTAACCTGTTGAATATTAGGAGGACTTTGCTGGGATTGCTGATGGGGATGATGATGCGGTAGTTTTCACACTCCTGAAGATTACGCTTTTTAGGAAGAGTGATGACAAGCGACTGGGTCCATGGTGTAAGCCACTCCCCACTCTGCCAGACCTTGTTACAGATAATGGTGAGGGCGTCAATGATCGCCTCCTCCTGTTTAAAGCAATTCTGCGGGTATATATAACAACATATACCACACAGAAGAACACATGACATCGACCTTACTAAACAAGATAGACTAAATGACCCGATCTTCTGTCACATTTATCGTCTTCTACTAGCTTCAATACCGGACTAAGTAAGACCACAGAATAATAACCAAACCAATTGTGCAGGTTGTGCAGTTCCTTGATGTTTATAAAGCACATTTTATGACAATGTCTTAATTTAAACACCTTTATAGAAGGGTGTGTGGTGTGGTGGTGGTGTGTGTGTGCGTACGCATAAGCCTTGAAATGGGTGACTGACCTTGCTTTTTATGCGAGGAATGGGTTTGTGTATTAGCCACCCACTTTTTTCTGGTGTGTGTGTGTGTGCGTGGGTGTGGGTGTGTGTGTGTGCGTGTGTGTGTGTGTGTGTGTGTGTGTGTGTGAAAAGATACACCTTGGTATCTTGACTGCGATAAGATAGTTTTAGTTCGTCATTTTTTAACGGAGTGCTCTGATTTGATTGAAGAAAGAGAACTAATTTTGAATACATCAGATTTACACAAGATTTTTAGAGATGTTGAGTGTGGAAGGATGTTTGAATATTTAAGAGTGACAGGACTGTCCATTAAGATTTAAATAGTGTTATAACATTTTAAGATAACAACTATCTGGTCCTGATTTGGCTCTTAAGAGTCCGCTGGACATAACAACCATGTAATGTAATATTTCAGAGTGATTGAGAACCCTTCAGTGACCTGATAAGTCTCACACGAAAGGAACTAGATGTGTCCTTATTGGGCATCATTGCCAAAGCAAAATCCTATGTATTTTGAATTCATTGGGTAATAAAGTATCTTGAAGAAACAGGCAAAGCTATTGTTCTCATTGAATTCAGCGTAACTAAGTTTACTTTTGTGAAAACACTTTACTCATCAACTGGTTGGTCTATAAATCAACTCTACCTGTGTAATGATTGAGCTGTTCAGTGTAGCTTTTTACACTCAACTGATAACATAATTATAATTAGGGATGTGGTTTCTGTAATAACAAATATCACTGTGAGTGTCTGTTACAAGGCCAAATCAAATAATGAGTGGGATGTCTATAATTTACGTACAGTGTATCACCCTACCACGAGGGGCCGGGTAGCTCAGTTGGTAGAGCGTCTTACTAGTAACCGAAAGGTACCTGGTTCGAATCCCGGATTGGCCAATGTGTGACCATATTATTTTCCCCTTACCATCAACTGGTTCGCTGGTGTCAGAATAATGTGACCAGTAGTCGCCTATACGCTTCGGTGTCGTGTGACTATAATCTACAGTTACCTTACCCTACCACTGAGCAATAGGTAAGCTGCATGAATAACACAGTGCAAAACGAAGACATGCCTAGCATGATTCGACACATCGCAGTGAGGGTCAAATTATATATAACATATATTCAAATACACTGGAAAGCACTACGCCACATTGTATTTGACGACAGAGGACAGAACATGCGGAAATAAAAGGTATAAGTACAGCAATAGCAGCAGAAAATAAGTGTTAGAAATACAGCAGTAGCAGCAGATTTAAAAAAAAAAAAGTTAGAAATTAGTAATAGAATGAGGAAGGTTGCAACCGATGACTGGTTAGTGAATTCTATTTCGAAGGTATAGTTGGTTCTATGCACCGTTCATATAAAAGCTCATTGCTTCGAATAACTGCTCTAGAATACTTGTGAACTTTAAACATAGGGCTGAAAAACATGAGTAGCATGAACTTTAACCTCAGAACATGCCGCTATTTCGTGCAACTTTTATATACTTTGAGTGTTCATGAACCCAGGCATCCAATTCCTGTAAAATGTACTACAGGTACCTCTTTCTCCAACATCTCAGTCTCCATAGTTTTATTTTCATCCGTCAAAACAACTTTTGCCGTTTAGCCGGCGTTTTACCTTTTCGGTGGCGGCCATTTTAGAGCATTCGAGAGTAGGCGATTGGTGAGGCTGGTGTGCATGGTATAACATAATACATCACTAAGTTGCATGTGACACAAAGCATGAGCAATTAAGATGTACATATATATCACATTTGACTACCTTAGTGCTTTTTGAGTTGATGGTGATAGGGCATCATATCGGTCTGGGTGCCTCCTTCGCCTTCGGCACTCAAAGAATTAACCTTCTTTCCCCCCGAGCACCTTGTAAAGTCAACATCTTACCTAAGCAGCATGCGACGAAGAACGGGTTTATCTACATTCTTCAAGGCAGTTTTGCATTACCACAGCTTTTTAAAGGTACTTTCTAGCCCTCGTTTAGCCGAAGAGGGGCGGGAGGAGGTAAGGGGTGGAAGATAGGGAGTAAATGTGTAACTGTAGATTATAGACACACGACACCGAAGCGTATAGGCGACTACTGGTCACATTATTCTGACACCAGCGAACCTGTTGATGGTAAGGGGAAAATAATATGGTCACACATTGGCCAATCCGGGATTCGAACCAGGTACCATTCGGTTACTAGTAAGACGCTCTACCAACTGAGCTACCCGGCCCCTGGAAGATAGGGACCCATCGATATAACCCTGCATCTAACCCGCTTTTGCCCTGTCTTCACATGCCAATCTTGAGCACTCGTGTATTTTGTCCACAGTCCACTTTATTTTCACACCAACTCCACCCACCATAAATAACAGCACTTCAAGTAAAAAAACCATCTTTGACATTCATAATCTGTATATCACAGATCGTCTGGGCTTGAATTTAGCGAGCCTCTGATAGTGTGACCGTGTATTTACATGGGTCGCATTTCATTCCACAATCGTTGAGCAAACAGTGAATGCGGCATAGGAACTGACGCAACAGGCTCCACACTACTTGGGCCTGCTCTGTTTGCATAGCCTGGATCTGTCAAAACTTAACACTGCATGAGCCTCACACGCACATACGCACGCGCGCGTACACCATAAACACACACACTCACTCACTCACTCAATACACACTCAATACACACGCATACACACTCAACGCACACGCTCAACATAACAAGACTTAAGTGATTTAACAGGCTACTTCTCTCCCTAAAGTTTTCTTAGCTAAGTGTCTTAGAAGACTGGTCTATTTTTTGCCAAGCAGTACTTCAGAGGTGGGGTTAAAAAAAAAAAGTAATTCAGCCGAGACTTTTTTTTTTCAATAAACCTATCAAAAACAAATTATTTACTGCAACACATTTCAAAACATCTGGTGTTGTATGAAATGAACCGATTTTTGATTCTTTCCAAAAATTTCAGTTCCGACATGCCGTGTCATTGCCGTCTGTGTTTTGGGCAATGAAATTGCCTTGGAAGGGAGTCTAGTCAAGTCAATAGAGGAAATGCGGTTTACATTAACAATAACAAACTTAAATAAACCTGGCTAATTTACGGCATAAAGTAGATCTAACACGCATGCGCGCGCACATCCACATATACATAAACACACACGCACAAACACATAAATTATACTCACGCTCGGGTATAAACACATCCACGTAAGCTCTTGCTTGGGTACACGCAGAGAGAGAGAGAGAGAGAGAGAGAGAGAGAGAGAGAGAGAGGGGGGTACCCTAAAAATAACAGGTTTAATCTGTGTAAATAGTAAACTTCTTGCCTCATTCCCTTCTCTCTACCCATCTCACCTCTTTTTCGCCCACTGAGATTTTTTTTTCTTCTCGGACTGACTCTTGAAAAAGAGCGGGAAAGCGTTGCTTTCGGGAGCGGGAAAGCGTTGCCATGATTTATTAATCTCTTCTTCTTCTTCTTCTTCTTCTTCTTCTTCTTCTTCTTCTTCTTCTTCTTCTTCTTCTTTTTCTTCTTCTTCTCCTCATCCTCTTCTTCTTCTTCTTCTCCCCCTCCTTTTCCCCCTCCTACTCCTCCTCCTCTATCCAAAAGCCTGCAGTGCAGCTTGACAAGTTGCCAACCACGAAACAGAGGAGCAGAGCTATTAACCGCTTTCACTCTTAATTCTAATGACCGTTTGCTTTTAGGCTCTCTCTGAGCTTATGAACGCTTAATACCTTTAATACTTATCCTAACCGCTGCTTGCAGTCAAACCATTTGAAGTTAAAATTTAAAAAAAAATAAGCCTATTTATATTACTGTACCTATTTTACTGGCTTAATATCTTATTTAAAAATTATAATGGTGTTTGATTGCTGGGGGTTGTTGACAATGTTTTATGTGAAGAAATGATGAGTTTTGTAGCTGGTGTTTTATTCGTTGACTAGGATAATTTATTGTTCCTGTCATGTTTCATATTTATGTTTTGCTATCCACAAGCCAAATTTTCTTGTGCAAAACTGGGGACAGCAAAAAGTCTTGTGTCTTGTGTGATCCTAACTAGAGGATGTTTTAAACAATGCGCATTGCTATTACGTAGTAACACTTATCGCCTTTTCCGGCTTACAATTTAACGCTAGCTACTGGATGCTTGGCGTTCCCGCCTTGTTATTCGTTTTACATTGATTACTTCTGCATGCTGTGTGATGCAGATCTTTTCTAATTCCAGAACAAAAGCACCAGCTAACGCATCTCTTTCGCATTCAGCCCGAACTATTTAACAATACAGGATGCCATCACGCGCCTTTTTTCTTCCCTAAAACTCAAAACGCGGCTATCTGAACAGATTGCTATTACATAAATCGATTTTTTAAAAAAAATATCTAGAGTGGCTGCAACCAATACCATTATTGAAGGAAGGGAGGCAGGGACCCGGAGTACCCGGAAAAAACCCTCGGTGTCCTGAAAAATCGCGTGCCTAAGTCACGTTAGTTCGTCCCATGCCGGTGTCACGTCGTCAGAGTTTTGGGTGTCTTACTTTAGCCAGGCGCCTTTGAGCATGCGCCAGGTCAAGTCGGGCCGGCTTTTTCACGATGTTCTTAGGCGTCGTAACCCTTACCCTAACCCTAACCCCTAACCCTAACCCTAATCCTTACTAAGACTACGATAGCACTGTGCGCATGCGTCGAATTTTGCAATGCGTCCACCAATCAGAATGCTCCCAGTCGCTCCCAGCCCAGATAAGATACTAGGAACTTTGACGATGTCACACCGGGTTGGACCCCGCGATCATCGCCATAGGAAAGCAGCTCACTGTCCACAGTTGTATCAGGTCACACCTTTCCTGTTCAGTTGTTTTGATGTCCTTTTTCATCGAAATGATAAGACAATGAAGATAATAAATAAATAAATACATTTTAAAAAATTTAAATGAATTAAAAAAAACATTAATTAAATAAAATAAAAAATAAAAAAAATAAATTAATTCATTTAAAAATAATAAATACAACAATAATAATAATAATAATAATAATAATAATAATAATAATAATAATAATAATAATAATAATTATTATTATTATTATTATTATTATTATTATTATTATTATTATTATTATTATTATTAATATTATTATTATTATTATTATTATTATTATAAATAAATAAATAAAGTTCACTGCAGAACTGAGCTGATTGCAGCACTAATGGCCATAAATAAAATTTCCAGTATGCCCTTAACTTTATTTAGTATTGTAATATGTGTTGATTCCAAATCTGTTTTAGAGGCACTGAACTCAAATAATAAAGAAAGAAAATCGATTATATTAGAAATCAAAACCTTGGTTCATAATCTTATAATTAATAGTACACAGGTAAACGTTTTTTTTTAATTCCTTCACATTGTGGTTTTCTTTCCAATGAGTGGGTTGATCTAGCTGCCAGAAACACCTTTCCACTCCCAATGCAAAATAGTCAATACAAATAGCACCTATCCTATTCATTTGAAGTTTTAAGCGAAGAAAAAGCTGATATAGATGTTATGTTTATCAGTTTATAGTCCCCTCTCTTCCCGTAAGGATTTTCAGAGAGGAGACTCTGATACATGTTGATATAGATTTATTTAATCGTTCTTATATAGCGCTTTTCGAGCTCAAGAGCTGCTCAAGGCGCTGGCCGATACAGGATCTAACTCGAACCGCCCGAGACGCCCACCCGCAGCCTTTGAGCGCATGGTCTGACGCCCGGACAACTGAGCACAATCCTGGGCAGCCAGAGATGGGGGAGAAGGACCTAGGTGCATGCTGGGTGTGTTCTTGTCACCGGCACTCACCCGTCTAGGACATGAGCGTCAGGATCTTTAAAGTCCGTTATGATGGAATGTATGCGACACAGACTAGGCCTCGGTTTATACTCTCTTCCGAAGGAGTAGGAAACGGGAGTAAAGTGTCTTTCCCAAGGAAACACAACACAATGCCCCGGCCTGGGCTCGAACCCGGGACCTTCAGATCCGCAAGCCAAAGCTCTACCATTAGACCAACGTGCATAGATAGATGCACGACATGCTCCTTTATTTGGCTTTGCTAATGCTCGACTTGGTAGCGGGACTAGTGGAGGCACCAAAAGGACTTCGCAAGTGGTGATGATGGCGATGACGATAATGACGACGACGACGACGACGACGACGACGATGATGATGATGATGATGATGATGATGATGATGAGAACGATAACGATTATAGTGGTCGTGATTATGGGTGCTTCTGCTGCTGTTGATTATGATGGTTGCAACGAAGACCAAATTCGAAATAAACAAACAAAACTCAATGAAAAATTAACAAATGAATAGGCGCATAAACACGTCCACACAATTACATTATTACAACGCTGACCATAAAACAAACAATAAGCCTAAGGACACAATGAATAATTTAACAAGAAGCTTAAAGACGCAATACAAAACTAGAGGTCAAAGGTCAAAATCACGAGACACCGAAATTAAAACATTGGCAATTGTTAAGGCGTTGACATCCTGTGCAAGAACAACACCCTCCCACCGAAATTAAAACATTGGCAGTTGTTGTTAAGGCGTTGACATCATGTGCAAGAACATCTCCCTTCCTTATTTTTGAGGGTGTTTTCCTTGCACGGGATGTCAACGCCCTAACAACAATTGCCAATATTTTAATTTCGGTGTCTCGTGATTCTGACCTTTGACCTTTAAACAATTCGTGTGCACTTGCAATAGGCTGCGTTGTAAACGCTCCGTTTTGCTTACAGTCAACTGTTCTGTGTCACACAATTTAATTTTATTCTGTCTATTCACAAACCATTAGACCTGCTTTAAGACAAACCTAAATCCAGAGCCTTAAACCATTGGCGTTGTTTGATGGGAATGAACTAAGAAAGGAAATAATACAACGTACACTTACCTGTTATAAAGACTGCTTTTCCAGTGGGGTCTATTAGCTTCAGTGGCCTGCTGTGCCGAAGGAGATACCAGCTCAGGATTCCAATGGCCAGGAAAAAGGCCAGCTGTATGAAGATGGAGAAGTCCAGAAGAATGCTGAAGGGACGAGGTCTGACGATGAAGACGAACAGCCCGAACACTAACGCACAGGCACCGACGAGGGTCGTTCGAGTGGCCATGATGCGGGTTGAATGTCTCTCAGTATGAATGAAAGTTAGTGTTGATATTCTTTGTTTGCTTCAAATGATCAGATTCTTGTGATGTTTAGAACTTATCACTCACAATAAGCACACTGTCGATTTTAAATGGTGACAAACCTTCCTTTCTAGAGCATACGATAATTGTCTTGAGGATTTAGAAATGATCTGCTTGTGAGTGAAGATACATGTAACACTGTTTTACTTTTTTTTAAAATTAGACTGTCGGCATATCACTGGAGTTGAAAAACACTACTTGCAAATCGTGAATTTAAAAAAAGGAAAAAAAAGAAAGAAAACGGGTAAACATCCTTTAGAGCTTATGAACGGTAACTAAAGTACAACATAAACATCTTCTAAAGAAACTACTGGTGCATCATGCCTTTCGCATTTACCTATAGGTTGTGTAAATTTCTGTACAATTTAGGATACTTGCCTGTCGTTTGGGAAAGTTTAGCTGCTCTTTCATTCGTGTTTGCACATCGTTATACGGTGATGGCTCAATTCAATGCCGTGATATAAAATACATTGAGGCTTGTCACTGTATTCAGATGGTGCGCGCGTGCTTCGGTCTGTTTTAACGTAGCAAGAGACTTAAGGAACGTGCAACCCTCGTCAACATAGTAATGATGCTAATAGTTCGCAGCTGTGATACATCAAGCATTCTTCAGTTCATGCTTGATGCCCTAATTGGTGAAAAACCTATATGATCTAGGAATTAAGGCGGCACAAACTATAACAAGTCAGTGCCTTTGTAAATCTGTCTTTGGCTGTTCGAAATACGAAGACTGTCCGTTCCAGATGTCAATGTGATGGAATACTTCCTTCGCGCTAGCTGACATTATTTAATGTTCTTATTATAGCTCGTCGTCTTCGTTTTTAATTAACATGTCACGTCTGACTGAACATCCATAAAAGCCTACAGAAGTGTCATAGGATTCGCGCTTAGAAAGAGAGAGAACGAGACAGACAGACAGCAAGACACAGGCAGACAGGAGGGGAGGGAGACAGACAAAAAGAGGGTGAGGGAGACCGAGACAGAAGAGGGGCCGGGTAGCTCAGTTGGTAAGAGCGTCTTGCTAGTAACCGAAAGGTCGCTGGTTCGAATACCGGATTGGTTAACGTGTGATCATATTATTTTCCCCTTTACCAACAACTGGCCCGCTGGTGTCAGTATAAATCGGTCCAGTAGTCACCTATATGCGAAAGTGTCGTGTGACTATAATCTACATACAAACAAACAAACAGAGACAGAGACAAACACAGACAGATAGAGCGAGAGAAGAGATAGAGGTAGAGAAAGAGGAGGGTGAGGGGAGAGATGGAGGGAGGAACACAGAGTGATGGATGGGGTTGGGGTGGGGTGGGATAATGGATGTCTTGTGCGCATGTGTATAATGTTGCAGTGTTCCTCGATACCCTATATCCCTTGTTAATGTTTCTGTGTCTTCGATACCCTATATCCTCTGCTAATGTTTCTTTGTCCTCGATACCCTATATAATAATAATAATAATAATAATAATAATAATAATAATAATAATAATAATAATAATAATAATAATAACTAGTATTTATAAAGCGCCTACCCTAAGGATCTAAGCGCTATACACGCACACTTTCTTACGCAAACACATATACACACTAAATATATACTTTAATTATAAGACAAGTTACTCTTTCACGCGTACATAGGCTTACTACTGCTGTGTAAATCAATATGACAAAAACATACTAGATTACTACTTAACCCCCCACCCCCCCAAACCCCTTTTACAACTACAGATACTGCTGAAAGACTTTTGAGAAAAGATACGTTTTAAGGTTGGATTTGAATGATTCACAGGAGGTAGAATGTCTAACATGATGTTTCTTTGTCCTCGATACCCTATATCCTCTGCTAATGTTTCTGTGTCTTCGATACCCTATATCCTCGGCTAATTTTTCTTTGTCCTCGATACCCTCTATCCCTTGCTAATGTTTCTGTGTCTTCGATACCCTCTATCCTCTGCTAATGTTTCTGTGTCTTCGATACCCTCTATCCCCTGCTAATGTTTCTGTGTATTCGATACCCTCTATCCCCTGCTAATGTTTCTGTGTCTTTGATACCCTATATTCTCTGCTAACGTTTCTGTGTCTTCGATACCCTATTTCCTCTGCTAATGTTTCTTTGTCCTCGGTACCCTATATCCTCTGCTAATGTGTATGTGTCTTCGATACCCTATATCCTCTGCTAATGTTACTTTGTCTTCGATACCCTCAATCCTCTGCTAATGTTTCTGTGTCTTCGATACCCTATTTCCTCTGCTAATGTTTCTTTGTCCTCGATACCCTATATCCTCTGCTAATGTTTCTGTGTCTTCGATACACTATATCCTCTGCTAATGTTACTTTGTCCTCTCCCCTGCTAATGTTTCTGTGTCTTCGATAGCCTCTATCCCATGCTAATGTTTCTGTGTCTTCGATACCCTATATTCTCTGCTAATATTTCTGTGTCTTTGATACCCTATATCCGCTTCTAATGTTTCTGTGTCTTCGATACCCTATATTCTCTGCTAATGTTTCTTTGTCCTCGATACCCTATATCCTCTGCTAATGTTTCTTTGTCCTCGATATCCTCTATCCCCTGCTAATGTTTTTGTGTCTTCGATATCCTATATCCTCTGCTAATGTTTCTGTGTCTTCGATACCCTCTATCCCCTGCTAATGTTTCTGTGTCTTCGATACCCTATATCCTCTGCTAGTGTTTCTGTGTCTTCGATACCCTATATTCTCTGCTAATTTTTTTTTACTCGATACCCTATATATCCACTGCTAATGTTTCTTTGTCCTCGATACCCTATATCCTCTGCTAATGTTTCTTTGTCCTCGATATCCTACATGCGAATGTTTAATGTCCTTAGTCACACTATTCATTGTAACTGTAGAGAGAATGCTTTCAGAAAAGCACGCTACACATCACCTTCTGAAGAATGCAGAACTAACCTCATATAGAGCAAAACTCACACACATACACACACACTCACACATACACACACAACGAGCATTGTAGCAATGAGACGAAGTAAGATGATGGATAGTTGAGCTTTGCAGATTTAAAAGGCTTCTTTAAAACCTGACACGCTAAGCTTTATATTAGATACAAATCGTTTCAACTCCGGCCACACTGAACTACTAACACAGTAGGCCTGCCTCACGTTTTGACTACTTCACATAACACTGCAAAAGTGCAAATAAAATATGCTATCGCAACCAGAGTCGTTTGAAAGCTCGTTGAATTTTTAAGTACAGTAATTTAGAACGCTTATTTTATATGGCAACTGTTTCTCAAGAAACTATTTTGTACAAATTCTAGCTTGGAAAACAACATAATTTAGAACGTTAGTTCATTTACAACGCCTAATAGGTTAATTGATGATACTGACAACTCGAAACATAGGTTTTATAAACTGTTCAGCAAAACTCTTTATACTACTTAAGATAATTGGAAATGTTCATCAAGCCTTGCAAAGACTATTCTGCAAGGCACAGTGCAAGGAGGTAGAAGAAGAGGGAGACCGAAAAAGAGGTGGGAGGACAACATTCGAGAATGGACTGGTTTGACACTGAGCGAAGCCATCAGGGCTGCTGAGGACAGAGAAAGATGGAGTATGCTGGTTAAACGATCATCTGTGGTGCCCCTACGACCTCCGGGTTACGGAACAGGATAGGATAGGACAGGTTCGTTATTAATTAAAAATGTTCAGCGAAGTTCCTTCACTACTTGGAAAATAAATCATGGTATTGTAAGTCATCACACTCAATAGAAATATACCTGATATCAACATTGAAGTTGGACACAATAAATAATTCGAAGTCAAAGTAATCGGAAATCAATACAACTAAAACATTCATATACTTATAAACATGCCTAGTTTAAGGTGCAAATATTCTACGAATATGCTTTACCTTGACGGCTTCATTGCTTAAGCGAGTTTTAATTCCCATTTGACATGAGCGATTGATGACTTATGTGTGACCTTGTAAACCTGTGAAAGAAGGCGATAGATGGACGGGTCAGGGGCGGACTATGCTCTTCATAAGGGGAGGAAGGGGGAGAGGAGTTCCTGATTACATTATATGACACTATTAGACTACTAATAATTATGTACCCCTGCATCTTGCTATAGCCGATTTTTGGTGTCCATTAAACGGCAAAATAAGACAGCCGTTAGTTTGCCCCGTTCTAAAAAAGTATTTTTTTAAATTTATTTTAAGTTTTAGTTATTATTTAGCCGGAGTTTGAAGCCACAACCTATCATATCAAAACTCCTTGAAAAGATTGTCCTGAATCAGTTAAATGAACATCTTGCTTCCAATAATCTTCTCTGCCCATTTCAGTCTGCCTACCGTTCTGATCATTACATGCACTAAAACTGCTCTCGTCCATATTTTTAATGACCTCTTGCCACTGACTCTGGGAAACTTTCCCTTCTCACTCTTCTCGATCTCTCTGTTGCCTTTAATATCATCGACCACTCTATTCTCCTCCAACGTCTTGAAAGCACTTTTGGTATTTCCGGCTCTTCACTCAACTGGTTTTCTTCGTATCTTTCTGACAAGTTTGGAAGTCTCCGTGAACAGCGCTAATTCTTCTTCAGTCATACGTACCTGTGAGGTTCCTTATGGCTCTGGTCCTGATTTGGCTCGGAAGAGTCCGCTGGACCTAAAGCAACAACCATGAAAATGTAATGTCCTTATGGCTCTGTTCCTGGCCAAGTTCTTTTCCCTCTGTATACATCTCCTCTCTCTGACATCATAAAAAAAATCACCACATCAATCATCACTTCTACGCCGTCGATGGCCAATTTCATGACAGTGAAGCTCTCTTGAAAATCTTCCACACCTTCTTCAAAGGACTTCTGACTGTTTCACTGACATACAAAACTGGATGACTGAAAAAAAAACTTCAGTTCAACGCTGACAAGACCGAACGCGAAGCCATACTCATTGGAACCAAACATAAGCTTTCTTCTGTCTCTACTGATTCAATTTTCCTTGGGTAAAGCACAATCCTCCTTTCTTTTCCCGTCAAAAATGTTGGTGTCACCATTGACAAAACCCTTTCAATGAATAACTTCATTCAAAAAGCTTGTCAGTCATGTTTCTTTCATCTCCGCCATACTGGTCTTATTCGAAAGTACCTCACTGCTGATGCCACAAAATGCCAATTACATCTCTTATACTTTCACGATTGGACTACTGCAACTTACTTCTTTCTGGGTTGACTGCATCATCCATTCACCTCCTTCAAATAGTTAAAACTTCTGCAGCTCGCCTGATCTTGAAAAAGAAAAGGTCTGATCACATCACCTCACTGCTCTCCTCCCATCACTAGCTGCCTGTCTCACACAGAATACTCTACAAAGTTAACTTTCTCTGCTTCAAGTGCATCAACGGTTCTAATTCTGCTTCTTACTACCTTTCAGATAACATTCATCTGTACACGCCATCACGCAACTTCCGATCAGCTTCTGATCCTCTGACACTTCGTCCCTCGAACCAAACTTATTTCTGACGGATTCCACTCTTTCCTTGCCTTTGGACCATCTGTTTGGAATCAACTCCCACGTTCTCTACGCAGCAAACCCTCAATCTTCTCGTTCAAACAGAACCTAAAAACTCTTCTATTCTTCTTTTGCTCATTAGCCATCTTCCACAACAATGGTGTGTTCCGCATGGTTTCTATGTATCTGACAGTATATAAATATATCTCTTGGCCTTGTTCGAAAGTATCTCACTACTGCCACAAAAAAAGCTAATTACATCTCTCATCTCTTCACGACTTGACTACTGCAACTTTCTTCTTTCTGCTTTGCCTGTATCAGCTATCCACCTCCTTCAACGCGTTCAAAATACTTTTTTTCTTCCTCCTATTGCTCTATGTGATGTATCCTTTTTTTGTTGTTGATCGTAATGATTTCCTTTTTAGGTGTGCTAATGCGTGAGAATTGCGCTTTGAACAGATTTGTTTTAATAGGAAAAAGCGCTATATAAATATCCTTTATTATTATTACAACTTAACCTGATCCTGCTTCTGCCAAAAGACCGTAATAAAAATAATTAAAAAATAATAAAAAAATAAATTACTGGTGGGCTAACAGATGTGTGCATTGTGAAATCAAAACAAGTCCACATTCTGGCACTTCTGTTTGCTCTTTAAAAATAGGCAAACGATTACTAGGTCTACAGTCACTTTTGCATTTTGCTAATTCAAACCTAAACATTGTCGGTCATTCCTCGTCCATCCTGAACGCAAAGAGATATAAAATAATACAATGGGAAGGAAGCGGTCACGTTCCAGGGTGACATAAGATTACGTCCTCAGAAAGTAACAGATCTATAATTATGTCAGTCATAGCAAGCCTACATCACTGGTCAATAGGCTAGCTGGATACCAAAACTACGCTTTTTCCAAATCCAAATTAAAACAGAATTTGACCTCATTGCCATAATGGGATTGCAAGTATGTGGAGGGGAGAGGAGGGAAAGGGGGGAGATAAACGTGCGTGTGTATATGTGTGTGTGTGCGTGTGTGCGTGTGTATGTTTATTTTATTTGTTTAATTTTATTTAGTTTGCCCGGTGGGGGTTTCTGTGCTCCCTAATACTCTTTTCCCCACTATAATCCGCCCCTGCCGCTGCGGGTGTTGATTGGGGAGTTAAGGGGTGAGGTATGCGGTGAGGCAGAGCCTAACGTCAATATTAAAACTTTGCTCAGGCCCTACCTGTCCACAAACTGTGTTACCTGCGATCAACACCTTAGAACAAAAGCCGAGGTACACTGTTACCTTACACAGTTATAGGCGTAGTCTATGTATCAGCTATCGCGCAGATGAAATGTGTAAATGAAATCTAGGATACATAAAGTTTATCACAATGTCCAGGTGTGTAAACCAATAGCAATAATATTCAATATAAAATGCACTAACAGGAATACTCAGTACCAGGTGTTAAGTCTGATCTGCACCAACCTGACGTACAAAACACCTCCAATGATCATTATCTAAACCTTCTCATATATATATATATATAAAGCCATGTCGAACGCCACATGCAGTTTGACACCCTCTACAGCGAGTACAATTCGGGTAAAGTATAACTAATATTATTATAATGCTGACATCAACGAGATAGTCTTCTAACGCAAAGTATTAAAGTCTACATCATCTTAATTCATTTCATTTAAGGCCTGTACATATTGTGTGTTGGACCTAAAACAGTTAAAAAGTATTAGGAAGCCAATTAACAAATTCTAAACAGTCATTTACAACCTAACAATTGTAAAACAAACGACGGTGACGGTCAGCCAAAACCCTACCAAACTTTGCATAATCCACACAACTCAAAACACTTTCCTCTACATCAGAACCGAAAAATAGCGCTGTTGAAACACAATTTTACAATACTAACATATTAAGATGATGATGATGATAATGATGATGATCATGATGATGATGATGATAATGATGATGATGATGATGATGATGATAATAAAAAAAAAAAAAAAAAAAAAATAATAATAATAATAATAATAATAATAATAATAATAATAATAATAATAATAATAATAATAATAATAATAATAATATGCGAATAAAGTTTGTAATAACAAAAAATTTGAATACACAACTGACCAGACAGCTCTGAGAGCATTCGCACAGCTGAAAACACCAGTCACAACACGGACCACTTGAGCAACTTGACTACAACACTAAGACGCACTAAGAACTTTGGACCCAGTACCCACCCGTCTTAGCCATTGTCGAGATAAAAAGTCAACCACAGACAGATATGCAACACTTTCGTAGCTTATATATATACGACACTGCTTGTTGCTTTTACAGCAAGGCGCTGCACGGCAATGAATGAATGAACAGCTGGCCTATGGCAAGTACACTTTGATGGCGGAAGTTAAGGCGCTAGGATCGTAAAGGTGGAAACTTCGCGCTCAGATGCTACACCGCATTTTTCCTTCAGTCCAAAGCAGGCTAAGTTAGTGTGGTGATTTTTGAATGGTGTAAGAAAGAGAATTCATTAAAGCTTTGCCTGCATCTAATGCAATAATTGATTGAGCCTTTGGAAACTGCCTGGGAATAGATAGAAGAAAAAAAAAGGAATGTAGATTTGGGAATTGGGTGAGTGTTTCTGCAGTTTTTGCGACATTGAAAAATCTCTTCATTAACGAAGGTCTAGTTAAGCAGTTTGGAGAACTATGGAATGTGATGACTGGGAATAGATTTTTGTTTCAAATAACAGGAATGCGATGACCGGAAATAGAAAATAACAGGAATGCGGTTTAAACCCTATTCTAAAGCCCTGCACTTAAAGTAATCGAGTCTTTTGCTTTTAATGTTTCTTTTTCAAACTGTGTAGTGTTAATAGATCCTCTTCTCTAAATTGGAAACTCTCTTCATTAACGAAGGCCTAATAGAACAGTGTGGAGAACAATGAATAGACTTGGGAATGAAGTGAATATTCTGTACTTTTCCCAACAATAACGTAATGGAGCCTCTCGCAAAATTTCTTCCTTTTTTTTTAACTGGAGCTAATTTGAAACATTTTTTCCTCTAACGTATGTAACTGATGTTTTTGAGGACAACAATAACAATGAAGCCACGGGGTAGTCTGGCACGAAAAACAAACAATATAAACACAAACTCATCCGCATACAGACATAGACACATCCACGCAACCAGCCATTCCCTCACCGCCAAACACACACTTTGAACATTGCCTTGCCGTTTTATTTTAAACTGGTGTTAAAATGTAAAAGTTTCTCCCTTAAATAGATTTAATTGAACCTTTTGGGAACATAAAGGCAATGGCAGCAGTCTTGTCAAAACCCCAGGAATAATTGAAGCATTTTATTTTATTATTTTTTATTTTATTGGAAGCAGGTGTAAACCTGAGAAGTCTTCTCTTGAACGTAGACCTAACTGAGCCTTTTTGGAAACTAATAAAAGTGAATAGAGAGCTATGGTTTGTTTGTAGCCTTGTCAAACCAAACAATCAAACAAACTAACTAACTAACCAGAGTAACTGATCCGCTTTGCCTTGGTCTCTAAAGAAAGGTTAAACTGGAAAGTCTCTTCCATAACGTTGCTCTGATTGAGCCTTTGGGAACAAAAACGATATGAAAAAAGTGGGGTGGGTGCAGTTTGCCAGTATTAATATTAAGTATTAAAACATTTTTCTTGTCTTATTTGAAGCAGTTGTGAAACTGAAGTGAAGTGCCTATATATTCAAGTCTAACTTGAAATGATGCTTTGGGAACAACAAGTCAAATGAAGCCATTTGGCGCAAGTTGTGAAAGCCATTCCTAGGACTTTAAGCAACTGCGCATTTTGCTGGTTTAATTTTATAGCTAAACGGGTATGACATTAGAACGTGTTTCTCCCCTAATGATGCAAACACAAACACCCGCTGTAGTTTTGTTACAGAGAGAAGAATGTTTTGACTGAAATAAGAAGATATAGTTCTACTTATTTATTTGTGTGGGTGACAGTATAATATACATAACTGGGAATGTATAGGCCTATGTCTCTCTCAGCTGTCTGTGTCAATTTTTGTCTCTCTGTCTCTTTGTCTCTATCTATTTCTCTGTCACTGTGCCTCTGTCTCTGTCTGTGTCTGTCTGTCTGTCTGTCTGTCTCTGTCTCTCTCTCTCTGTCTCTCTCTCTCTCTGTCTCTCTCTCTCTCTCTCTCTCTCTCTCTCTCTCTCTCTCTCTCTCTCTATCGTCTAAACAAAAAAAGCCAAACGAATCAGATAAGTGTCTATTCACAGTTTCGTACACTGGCTTGCATTCAGAGCAGCAGCATTACCCGAGATTTTCAATGGGAGTAGAGAAAGAGCAGAGATCTCATATATCCGATTAAAATCTTGAGCGTTTTTCTTTTAAGATAGTTCAACCTCGTGCTAGCTGCCTACTGTCGATAATACGCTAACACCGAGGGGGATGTAACCTCGCAAGAGGGCTTAAGACAAAACTAGAGCGCTTAAGGCGACACTGAGGCCTAAATAATGATAGTTTTAAGTACTGATACATTGCCTGCGCACGTGACTATAGTGTGTCACGCAACTTTAAAATTCGCTTAACTTGTTTGCCTTGTTTAAAGTGAATATTGAGTATCGGGGTAGTATTTACAGCACATTTGCACACACACACACACACACGCACACACACACACACGCACACACAGCCGAGGGTACACAGTATTATCATGACTTTCCTGAAACGCCACATACGTTGTGCTGACAATGGGTCAAATTTCGTCCCCCTTTTTAAGTACTTTTAACACTAACCCTAACCCTAATCCTAATCCTAATCCTAATCCTAACCCAGCCCTAACCCTAACGGATCATTGTTCTGACGTCAAAACAAGTAGGTCTGTCAAAACAAGTTATGTAGATGTTCACTGGTTTGTCCAGATAACACCGTGTAAACATACCCACCCTCCATCACACACACACATACACACACACAAACACACACAGACACATTGCATTCGTTCTTTTTGTAACATTCCTATGTTAATAGTACTAGTAGGCCTAGTAAGTTTCGAGAGTGGACGTTCGAATCGCCCAAAACAGAATTCTGCTAATAGTAATATCTTCTTAAAAACGCAGAGCTGACAGTTCATGCAGCATTGCTAGCCTATATCGAAATAACTGTACATTTTAGAGAGAAAGAACATATGGACCTTTTAATACTACAATATTTGTTACAAATAATATTATTGCACTGCCCAAAATATCAATTAAAAAAAAAAGTACTATATAAGATAATATAAGATGGGTACTGCTCTTCGTTGGAGTCTAATGCTGTTGTATGTCTAGAACTCCTAAGCCAGTATTAGATTTCAAACTCTTTGTTAGCTTTCCTATCCTATCCTATCCAATCCCGTAACTCGAAGGTCGTTGGGGCACCACAGATGATCGTTTAACCAGCATACTCCATCTTTCTCTGTCCTCAGCAACCCCCATGGCTTCGCTCAATGCTTTGTTAGCTATCCTTCTTTAAACTAAGAATCACGCGGGACTTGATTGTAGTACTAGCTAGTGCTGTAGTAATGCCTGACTCATTTAAATAGGCTGAAACTAAACTAAATAGCCTCAACAGGCACACACATTCACCCAGCGTGAGAAACGTAGCAATAGTTTGTATTATAAAATAACAAAAGCTCAAAATAGGCGTCTTGTCCTCCTCTCTACTGTTTTTAGTCTGTAGTAACACTTTCACATTGTAACAAAAACCCACAAGAGCAAGTAATTTCCGTTCACAAAATATTGAACAAAAGCACAGTATAAGCCTCTTGCTTCCCATTCCAATGGTCTTTCACTTTGGAAAGTTTTCTCTCGCGAGACACGTCGTATTTGTCAAAGGAAAATAAAAAAGAAACTAATACAAAATACTTATACTTGCACGCACGTGAATGTGAAAATGAAGGAGACAACAGAAGTCGTCACTGTCTATCCGAGCACTGGACTGCAAAATCCGACGCTCGCTTTCAAACTAGATTTTCGCAACTTCAACAGTGCAATCGCGGCCGCCGCCTCTAGTGGTTTTAACAGCGTAGCGATCACAACAGAACGTTACATTGCGGGCGGCGTAAATGGAGAGGTTGTTTAGTGGTGTAGCGGAATGCGGTTACGCTGAATAGCTACGTATTGTTTGGACTCCTGACTGCAAGCCTAAATGGAGAGGTACGCGCTTTCTTCGACT
This sequence comes from Oncomelania hupensis, assembly GCA_036898135.1. Lineage (NCBI taxonomy): Eukaryota > Metazoa > Mollusca > Gastropoda > Littorinimorpha > Pomatiopsidae > Oncomelania > Oncomelania hupensis. The sequence continues at coordinate 34,281,454 of CM072512.1, forward strand.
ATTACTTGTTGTTCTTGTTCTTGAGATATGAATGAGTTAGTTAGTTATTCATTGCTTACAGGGTCCAGCGGACTGCAAAGAGCCGAATCAAGACCACAAAATCAAGACCACAAAATCAAGACCACAACTTGGCTGAAAGAGGACTCACCCCTGATCAGCATTAAAGATCTGCCGAAATACCCTAGTTGTAACACAATAAAGACATCAAACGCAGGGGACGCTGAGGATGTAGGCCTACTCTAAGTTATCGAACCCCCGTTTACAAAAACAAAATTAAACACAAACATCATTATAAAATATCAACAAAACACATACATATAAAATGCCTACATTGCCAAATAATAACATCATAGGAAGCCCCAGAGACCACCTGGCAGAAAGCGTCCAATATTCCCAAGCTGATCCAACAGACCTCACACACAAATGAGGAGTTTTGTCCCGGAAGAGTTTTTAAGAAAAAAGGTAGGTGACTGGTCTAGAGAAGAAGAAGATAGTATAGTAGATTGATAGAACAGAATAGGAATGAGAAAGAACAAAGGAGAAAGACAGCGACAGTGGGAATTTAAAGCACTAAATTTCCAGAAAGTGGGGATACTAGTTATACAGAAACCCCCGGCACCCCCACGGAGGGACGATATGAATGAACGTAGGAAACTGTCTTACATACTTAAATAATCGTTGTTCTAGAAGGAGGATAGAAATAGTGGGGAGGGGAGGGAAAGAGTGCGTGATGTGGGTGGGTGGGTAGGCATGGCAAGGAAATGCAACGTGTATTCCAATTCACACACAGACACACACACACGCACATAAAGATGGTTGGTTGGTTGTTTTATCATAGAATGTTCAGCTAACTGTGTTAGCTGCATAGAATGTTTAGCAAACTGTGTTCGCTGACCATTCTTTGGTTTTATTAACGTCTTTTTTTTTAAATCTCACTAACATGACATATAAGCTTACATACACATTCAAACTCACGCACTTGGACGGGCACACACATATAGACATCAAGAATTGTTGGGTGAAGTGGGTTAGGGGGGGGGAGTGTGTGTAGGGGGAGAGGGGAGAGAGAGATAACGGTAGGGAGGATTAGAGTTTGTAGAACTCCACTTTCGAATGAATAATGGCGAAGTCCTAAGACATTCTACAGAATAATAACTAATACTTTTGCGTCTTTGTGTGTGTGCGTGGGTGTGTGCGGGGGCGGCGGAGGGGTGGGGTGGGGGGGTCGTGTATGTGCGTGCGCGCGTGGGCGTGTGGGAATGTGTGTATGCGAATGTGAATGCAAAATGTGTGGATTTGTGTTATGTGTGCGTGTGTGTTTGTGTGTGTGTGTGTGGGTGTGTGTGATACAGCCGTTGTTTCTTAGGGTGTACATGTATATGTCGCAACCTAACTGGAATAAGAGAAGCAGTTCATATTCAGTCAAAAACTGTCAAAGGGGGAGGGGGGGAGTTGAAGGCAAGTATCCTTTAAAATTTATTTTTTCTCAGTCAAACTGAGAACAATTCAGAAAAATCCATTTGAAACTGAAAACGTAGAATGTACGACCGATTCGTAATCACTTTATTTAAAACCGATGACTCCATGGAGTCCATTGACAACACGATGATATGCTCACAGTGTTGAACAAACGGAAACTTCGATGGTATGGTCACCTCACCAGATCATCAGGCCTTGTAAAAACTATCCTGCAAGGCACGGTGCAAGGAGGAAGAAGAAGAGGGAGACAGAAAAAGATGTGGGAGGACAACATTCGAGAATGGACTGGTTTGACACTGAGCGAAGTCATGCTGAGGCCAGAGAGAGATGGAGTACGCTAGTTAAACGATCATCTATTTCTATCTCTCTCCCCTCTCCCCAACGATTTTCGAGTTACGAGATAGGATAGGATAGGACTCCATTGAAACTTGAACACGTGGGAAAGACCTCTACTTTGCCCAAAAAATATTATCAAAGTCATAGTGGGTGGGAAATTAAACTGGAATTTGTTGAATACTAATGAAAGAACCGGAATTTTAAGTGAAGTTATTGTGTAGTGTGATGACTATGAGCAATTCCAGTTTGCAGTGCTAAATACTAGGTGGAACTTTAGAGACTGCGGTCTGCTGTTAGTTATATCATAACTATGGTATGCTAATGATAACTGTTTAGGCTGCAACTATGATTATCGTGAGATCATTATATTTAATCGGAAATAGCGCGTCTCGTTTACGGAAGCTGCGTTGTCAAGTGATTGTGAATAATCTTCTCATAAGTCTCATAGAGATGCATTTGGTCACAATAAATGATACATCTTAATGAAATGTATGTTGTGTGCGTAATATCACATGACCTCTGCGTCACCGTAGATTGGCCTACTTAGGCAAACTAATATTGCTGAGTACAATATTATCCTTTGTCCTGCCATAGCCATAAAACAGACGAATACATATATATCCAAGCTGGACCTAATTGCTCTTATGAGGTCCACAACCAGTGAATAAGTTTAGCGAAAAGCGATGGCAAGACGATTCCAATAACGAATTTCCCTTACTTGCGTGTACAGATAGGCCTGTCCTATCCTATCCTATCCTATCCCGTAACTCGAAAGTCATTGGGGCACCACAGATGATCGTTTACTTTTTAACCCATTGCACTGACTGGTTATGGTATTTCTTCACTGACTGTCGTGCACAAATGCTGCTGCGTACTTTCATGCTTTCCTACAAGACAAATTTGCATTTCAGCTTATGTTCTTAAGAGTGCAAAGAGCGGACGATATTGTTTGATGTCATAAATGAAGAGTAGAGACGCAGTATTCTAGGGTGTAGTTTAGCGGGCACAGATTAAGTGAAGACCGCACCCCCACGATCACTTAAAACTTCCCGCCGTCAGATTGAGATACACAATTCGGATTGTCAGAATGGGAATTCTCTCCTCACCTCCCCCCCCCCTCACCCCAAACACCTTTTTTTAAAAATCTGCAATAAATAATAATAATAATAATAATAATAATAATAATAATAATAATAATAATAATAATAATAATAATAATAATAATAATAATAATAATAATAATAATAATAATAATACAAGTATTTATATAGCGCTTTTTCCTAATGACCTCAGTTCAATGCTCTGTCCTCTCACGCATTCATACTCAACGTTAACATCGAAATACGTACGAAAAGAAGTTAAACACAAACAAGACACTAATAAATTATACAAAGACATAATACAAACATGAAAAAGAATATTTACAAGTAAAATATAAAAGACGAGGGAGGAGGGGTCGGGGAAAATAGAGCAACTAAGGAGTGAGGGAGCTGGGGACATGCGTGTGACGGCGGTGGTCTGAATCAGAAAAGAAGGAATGATGATGGTGATAGTAGACGAGATCAGACATGTTTAAAGAAGAGATGAGTTTTCAAGTTGGACTTTAAAGTGGCTATGTTCGGAGAGCTGCGAAAAGAGAGAGGAAAAGAGTTCCATGTTGAAGGACCAAGCACTTAGAAGTTTCGACAGCCCGCAGAGGAGAGTTTGTAGCGGGGTATTTGTAGCATGAGGGTGTCAGAGGAAGAACGAAGATTTTTAGATGGCTTGTAGAAGTGAATGTTCTGAGTGAGCTAGGAAGGGGCTAATCCAAGGACGCACTAGTAACAGAAAGTACAGATTTTATAGGTAATCCTCCGAGATACAGAAAGTCGGTGGAGAGAATGTCGGAGGGATGTGATATGATCACTTTTTTTTCTTTTTGAAAATCAGACCAGAACCAGCTGAGTTCTGAACATGTTGAAGCAGAAGAATTGATGAGGAAGGAAGTCCTATAGTTACAAATACTATAATAACCTTTTGTGTATGACTTGTCTACTCTTACAGACAAATTACGTACATTTAACTGACAGTTTAACAGACAGGTAAACGAATAACTATCACCACAATAACCAGGGTATGACGACTGCACACACAAAAATCCAGCTAAAACTGATGCATGATTGTGATGGTGATGCCACTCTTAAGTCTAGAAAGAATGCGAGGACACATTATTAACTGTCATAAATAGCGTGACCTTTGTGTATGGTATTTCAACCAGGAAACTCATCGTATATGTAGGTTATCCTCTTGCTCATGCATTGCGCACCATTCAGGAAACAGAAACTGATAATGTAGACATAGAACGACTCAATAAGGAAGCCGTTTAAGGAAATCGTTCGAAACGAAGCAGCTTGCCTGCAACCTCACCGCTTTCTCGCTTTCCCTTCCAACACGATGATAAAATGGAGACGCGTGATACTTACAGTACCTGCATTTGGCGAATATTTTATTTATTTTGATCGTTCTTCTTCAAAGCAATTAATTTATCAAAAACAAAATAGAATACAAACATCATTATACAACGAAATACAGACATATAAAATGCCTACATTACTAAAAAATAATATCATAGGAAGCCCCAGTGACCATTTGTCAGAAAGCGTCCAATATTCCCAAGCTGATCCAACAGACCTCACATGCACACAAAAATGAAAAGTTTTGTCCCGGAAGAGTTTTCAAGAAAAAAGGTAGGTGGCTGAAGGTAGCGAAGAAGAAGGTAGTAAAGTAGATTGATAGAACAGAATAGGAATGGGAAAGAACAAATGAGAAAGACAGCGACAGGTGGGAATTTAAAGCACTAAATTTCCAGAAAGTCGGGATACTATTTATACAGAAACTCCCGGCACCCCCACGAGGGACGTCTAGTCTGTACACGCACGCATTCCATCATATGGACTTTAAAGATCAAGATGCATAGTGCCCCGATCTTCACTGTCACCCGCACCTTGCTCTACCTATTTCTCTATCCCCACCCTACTCCAATGGAAATAATAACCAACGTCGCCTACTAGACTGTGATCGCACTGGCTTCCGTAATACCCACAAATATGAAAGAGCAAACAGTATGACGAGAACTGAACTGACGTAATAATTAATTGCCATAGTCACACTCCTAGTGTTGCTTTGTTAGGCTACAGCGCTGTAGCTGTAGGCTACCCTAATGAGAATTTCGTTGCAATGTCTAATCGAGCTGAGTGTCAGTGCTATCCCAGCAAATTGTTGTGAATAAGCCTATATTTTATGCCTGTGTCTAAAATACTCCAACGTGTCCATGCTAATGGCGTCGCTAGGAGGCTGGCAAACAGTGGAACACGAACCATGCATCACGATAATGACAGCGATAAGGACGTTTACCTTTCTCCTGTATTACATTAACCCACACAGAGAATCAAATTCTGCGGAACAGTTATACTGTGAGCCTTCTGGACGTGGAATTTATGGTTTTTTATACTCATGTGATGGTTAAATCATCGAACGCACATCGAATAATGAAAAAGCGGTTGATGCAAGACGCGACTGGCGTGAAGTTGTAGTCCATCAATTGATTGAGAAATAATTAATTAAGTATATTATACTATGTCCTGTGGCGGCTTTACCTGACCATTGAGATTTCAGTTCATTTATTTCATGGTCTTTACACATAGTAATCTTAGACCAACAACAACAAGAGATTTATTGTTTACATTACCAATATAAAAATTTTAACACGTGAATAAAGCTACCAAAAGATCATTGAGAAACGGTTGAGGTAATATTTTCTGGCGCGGTTCCCAGCAATATATTGTAAGCCTGTGGTTTCGTCTTTAGAATAAGGACCATTTGTTTCTACAGTCTTACCCAGTTTGCCATTCTCATGGTCGAACACAGAAATATCTGTTACATGACGATCGACCGCGGCCTATGACAGACTGTCCAACACGGCCTTATACAATGTCCTTTCCCTCTTCTTACAGTCAGTGTTAAGAGTCTGCGTAGACTTCCTGTGGGGTGACAGATCTTTGGTCACCTCCATCGAAAGAGCAGAATAGGAAAAGATCTCTGTGGCATCGTCCTTCCTCCCCCCTCCCACCCCTCTCCCTTCCCTTCTCCTGATGATGATGAGGACGACGGCAATGATGGTGACGACGATGATGAAAACTAAATTCTCTAATCATAGATCTCAAATACTTTGTAGTAATACCAGTGCACTCTGCTCCCATTGGATAGACTGGCTGGCCAACGCGTGATACTACATTAAATATAAGGATCGAAGTTTGATCCTTTTTTTAAATCATATGCAAATAGAGACAACCGAAGCAATTACGATCAAACCACAGGTAATTTTATAGTTCCAGTTTGCTGTAGCTCAATTGAAGTAAATTAGTTTAGTTAGGATTAAATAGCATAATAATGATTTGTTTTGTTCCTGAAGGCTCTGTGTACCTTCGTGTATGTAAACGTGCGCGCGCGCGTGTGTGTGTGAGAGAGAGAGTGAGAGAGAGAGAGAGAAGTTGCTAGTTATTTTAATACCATATGATAATAATAAATGATATAATATCATATGATATTAAAATAACTAGCAACCTCTCGATCTCTAGAGAAAATGTCATTTTTATAATACAGTGAATGCCATTGTTATTATTGGTGCATTTTAAAGACACAAACACACACCCAAACACACGCACACACACACACACACCCACACACACACACACACACACTCACACCATTAAAAACACACACATACGCAACCTTAGAAACACATTCAGGAAATTGCAATTTAAATTAAAATTCAGGATTCATTTCAAAAGAAAGTCACAATCACAATCCAACGTACAAACTAATGCTGTACAGACGACAAAGTATATAAAGTAAAACTTGTCTGTAAAAATTGGCACCGACACGGTACGTAGCTGGATGATTGCATTGTACATTACACGGCAAAAACAGAAACACACACGCTGACACTGAATTATCTCGTTACAAAGAGTAAAGCTAGTGTCTCGGAAACACATACAACACAAAACAAAACCAAAAACTGCCATAACAAGTACAATAAAAGTGATTAACATAATTGAAATGAAGTTTTTGGCGTATCTCGTGCATTTTCCTTGCCTAAACAATACGTAATAAAAAACACGTGCGTACACAGGCTAAAGGAATGGTAATTACCATAAAAAAAGAAGGCAAAACCACACAATGCACATTTGCGAGCTCAGCTCTATCTCTCTCCCCACCCACCCACCCATCCATCCACCCACCCACCCGCCATCCCCAAAACTCCATTTTTACGTGTTATGTTGTAGATGTACATTACCTGTGGCATTTACTTTTAATCTTACACAGCACTCAGGTTTTCTTTCAAACGTCCAATAGTAAATACTTTGAATATTTTGACTATTACTTACCTATTATTATAACTATACTTTAAATATTTTGACCATCAATTACCTATTATTATAACTACCGCTCTTTCTTCTTGCCTCCTTTTAAAGGTTTCAAAGGTTTTTTCAGGCTCTCAGCCCAATGGAGCTTTTTAGGCGACAAGGGAAATGAGAGGGAATAGAAAGACAACATACACAAATTAATGTGAACGTCAGTTCACAATAACCAATTAATGCAACCCCGTATCAAACCTTCAAGGCAAACATTTAGTAAACGTATGGCACACAAACAAAGCATGTGCTGTCAGTTATGATGAACAATGTCCAAAATGAAAGATTATCACAAGAAACAACCAAATTTGAATATATGCATACATAATTCTGACAGGCATACAGAACTCATCGAAGAAATTATGTACATCGATCATCACACAAGACGAGATCACAAACGCAGGACTGCGGTTTGACACAGACCCGACAGGTCAGTAACAAAAGAAAAATAAATAAATGAAATAGCAGAACCATTATATGTTACTTAAATAGTGACATCAAAATAATAATATAACGGTTCAAGTTCATCAATATTTTCTTTGACTTCGAATGCATTAGTTCATTGAAATTAAATACTTAACCGCTATATGTAAGGCACCGTGGCAAAAGAGAAAGCCTGCTGTCTTTTAGTAAGGGATTTGTACAATTAAATATATAGTAAAATTGGTCACCTAATTAATTTAGATCACACATGGGACACAACCTTTCTGTTCTGGGTATGTCAATATATCTCTGGGACTGAATTAGAAGTTTCTGATAACTAAGCCTAAAATTTCAACGAATACCTCCATATCATTTTTCTTATTTCTTGGAGTTCTGCCGCGAAGTATGGTTTTGTTGTCTCCTATGTTTTGTCCGCCTCAAAGAGATCTTAGCTGGAAATTGTGCATTGTGTCCGTTTGTTCTGTTTTTGTCGTAATTGCCATTCCTTTGGCTTAGGTACAAACGTGTTTCTCATTATTGAATGCTAGCAGTACTTTGTTTTAATTGTACTAAACAACACGTACTTTCTAATGTTTAGTACAGCTGGTTCTATGATTCAGAGAGGTTTTAGGTCATAATTATTCCCCCTTTTTATTTTAGCCAAAGTGGCACTCACTGCACTACCACATGTTTTCCCCGACAAACCCAAACTTCACCAGAGTGGTTGACAAGTAGGTTATTTTTAGCGTACATAAAAAATAATAGTAATTAAAAAAAACCAACAACAACAAAGACGGCGACATTAAACTAGTTGAACAACTCAAATACAATTTTCACAAGCGTTACAGTTTACACTTCACGGCATGGTGAGTATGTATGTATGTATGTATGTATGCATGTATGCATGTATATATATATATATATATATATATATATATATATATATATATATATATATATATATATATATATATATATATATATATATATATATATATATATATATATATGTGTGTGTGTGTGTGCAACAGGGGGTGTGTTTGTTTGTGTGTGTGTATGTGTGGTGTGGGGTGGCGTTTGTTTGTGTTTAAGGGGTGAGGGTGGATAAGTCTAAAGCAGTTTTCAATGAAAGATATTAAAATAAAATTGCATAAACAAATTGTCACATAAATTATACGAGACATCAAATGGCTGCCTCCATCCAAAGGAAGATCAACAAACCATTGCGTGTAAACAAACCACAAAAAAAAAAACAGAGAAACTAGACACAAAGTACAATTGAGAGCAAACATCCTAGACACTGGCTTTTGTAGTGGAAAAGAGCGCCTGCTTCTTGTGAAAACGTGTGCACAATCATAAACAACAGGAAATGTTACAATAATGTTATATTCTGCTACCCAAGCATAAGTTATGTAGCCTACTCACTGTACACACTAGTATCATGGTCATGTGCGGGATTTGTACAACTTCAAAGAGTGGGGTGTGCGTCATCTGCCTGAAAACCACAAGCAGTTAACATGGAAATAACCCATCCAACTGATAACTTCCGAGGCGTACATTTACTACGCACATTAGGCAAACGACGTTTTGAGAATGTCCCAGCACAATTGTAGGTATAACTTATCGATTGAAGCACAATAATAATAATAATAATAATAATAATAATAATAATAATAATAATAATAATAATAATAATAATAATAATAATAATAATAATAATAATAATACGTGTATTTAAATAGCACTTTTTCATAAGTTTAAATCAGTTCAAAGAGCAGTTCAGTTCATGATGATTCAGTAATGATTGTCATTCTCAAGAAATCAATATGAGGTTAACTCACAATGTTTGAAAGTTCATAGCACTGAGATACAGGTTTATAGTTAACTATGAACACTATAACGAGACAATGTTAGAAGCACAACTTAGGCCCCAAAGATCACTTGGAACTTTTCGACTTCTCGACTGTTTATTTAATTTACTCTCAGTCCAAGTGCTTTTAGGCACTTTCTTAAGTAGACCTACCAAAACTCAAGTCGCAGGAGTCGTTTGGCATTAGATCTCTTAATTACCCAAATTAATGACAATATCATCGTTAAGACAGTCATCCTATTTAGCAAACTTGTGTCAAAATGACGACCGCACCACTTAAGATAGCCATCCTCTTTTAGCAGCAATGGGTTTCAAAATCATGACTTAGGAGCCTGCTTGAAAGACTCTTGTCTGACGATGAGCTGCGGTTTAACTGTGGGCGTGCTCTTAGCAAAGATCTTGTCCAGCCAGGAGTCAGGCAGATGCCTGAGGATCTCTAACCGCCAATAACTGCCCGTACTGCCCGGCACATACCGATGACACGGCTTACGAGCACAAACAGCTAGTTCCATCTGCTCGATGACCTCTTCCACCTGGTCGCGTGCCCGGTTCATACTGTCCCGGATCTTGGACATGGCGGCGTTGAAGTACTCGTCGCCGTAGTCTTCTTTGACGTCATGGGGCGTCATTGACCACGACCGCTCGTTGAAGCTGACGTAGTTGTCGGCTGTAGCTATAGGTGTCCTAAAAACATGATTTTAAAAAAAATGAATACAAAATGATTAAATTGTTGGACTTCTCGAAAAAAAAAAAAAAAAGAAAATTAAACATTAATAATTTGGTTCAGTGTCTTGCCATTGATCAGAAGAATTTTTTTTAGATCTCATCAACAAGCAACCTAGCCCAGCACTCCAACTTGAGTTATAGAAAGTCAGTTGGATGGTTGGTTACTCTGCTTCCCCTACATCATAGCTAACAGATTTAAGATACTGGAAGATAGCTGGTTGGTTTGACAATCATCATCATCATTATCATCATCATCAACATCATCATCATTATCACCACCACCACCACCAAAACCATCATCATCATCTTCTTTATCACCGCTAGCACAGTCATCGTCATCGTCCTCATCTTTTGTTCATTTAGCGAGTATGTACTTGTAAAGCCCCGGTTCTATGGAGATGACGGAGACGTCAAACTTCCTCATCTCTTGCCTCAGAGCATCACAGAACGCCACCACGGCTTTCTTAGACATGGAGTAAGCTGCGTACATGGGCAACGTCAAACGACCTGGAATTAAAACACATTAGGTGAACCGATGGTCGTTAGCAAAATTGTCATTTAACGTTGTTGTAGTTGTTGCCATCTTCATCGTCATCATCGGAGAATTCCTACACAGACAGTAATTCTGCATTCACTGAGTAGCTCAAGAGGAAGTTGTAACTCTGACATTTTCGGCAATACCATTCTTGCTTTAACGAAGTCATGTGAGCAAACACACATTACGGTAGAAGAGAAAAAGATATCTACAAGTATTAGGCTAACGTGCGGATGGTTAGCGAGTAAGTCTACATAATTATGACACTTGCGAGAAACTAAACTGATATGATCACCCAGTAACATATACAAACCGCGCTTTCATCCAACCTCTAGTTACCACCCTACTTTTGAATTATAGTTAACACAATGAAGAAGAAATGGATCATGACGTCATTGTAGTTACTATGACGTGACAGTGACGTATTAAATGACATACCTGCGAGACTGGCGACGTTAACGACCCGGCCCTTGGAGTGCCTGAGGAGCGGCAGGAAGGCCTTGGTGATTCGCACTACTCCCATCACGTTGACGTCCAGGATCCGTTGGAACTGGTCCACAGAGCACCACTCAATCTCCGACACCAGACCCATGCCCGCGTTATTCACTACCGCCCATAAATCTACACAACACGTCAACAGACCGTCAAATCACATCAAGGTGCACAATTTCTATCTCAAATGTAGTTTGTCCATGTGATTGTTAACTGTCTTGTTTTATAATACTGTTTAAATGAATAATACAGGTGATGTGATACAGTAAGTAGCAAAGTGGTAGTAAGTAGCAAAGTAGTTGATTGATTGATTTATTGTTGCTTTAGGTCCAGCGGACAAACAAAGTAGTAAGGAGGCACTGTGGTCTAATGGTAGTGCTTCGGCTTGCGGATCGGAAGGTCCCGGGTTCGAGCCCTGGCCGGGCCATTGTGTTGTGTCCTTGGGAAAGACACTTTACTCCTGTTTTATTACTCCTTCGGATGAGAGTATAAACCGAGGTCTAGTCTGTGTCGCATACATTCCATCATAACGGACTTTAAAGATCCTGACGCTCATGTCCTAGACGGGTGAGTGCCGGTGACAAGAAAACACCCAGCATGCACCTAGGTCCTTCTCCCCCATCCCTGGCTGCCCAGGATTGTGCTCAGTTGTCCGTGCGTCAGACCATGCGCCCAAAGGCTGCGGGTGGGCGTCTCGGGCGGCTTGAGTTAGATCCTGTATCGGCCAGCGCCTTGAGCAGCTCTTGAGCTGGAAAAGCGCTATATAAGAACGATTAAATAAAATTAAATAAAGTGATATTTTTTTGCTATGATACAATGACGGTGTGCGAGTCGATGTGGCGTGAATGTCTTTTTAAATTTGTATCGGTTTTTTTAATCTGTTTTTTTTTTTCTTTTGTTTTTTTCCTATGCGCGAAGCAAGTTCTCTAGTATGCTGTTATATGTACTTGGAGCTAATAAAAAGTTGAAGCCAAAGTTGACTAAGTCTACTGATGGCAAAACGAGAACATTAGATTTTATGTTTATACTCAAAGATCCCTGACTCCATTGTTGCTGCTGCTGCTGCTGATGATGATGATGATGATGATGATGATGATTGGAATGTTGCGATGTTGGTACTAGTTGTAACAAAAGGTGATGGTGATGGTGATGACGATCGTGACGACGACGACGATGATGATGATGATGATGATGATGATGATGATGATGATGATGATGATGATGATGATGATGACGATGATGATGATGACGACGACGATGATGATGATGACGACGATGATGATGATGATAATGATGATGACGACGACGATGCTAATGATGATAATGACAGTGGCAGAGGCAAAGGTGGTAGTGACAAAGGCGATGGTAAGGATGAGGTCAGACCAACAGGGCTAAAAGAATTCTCTTTCAGAATGTTAGGTTCCTTCACATATCCGTTGCCTACCAGCCAAAACGTGGGATACGTTTTTTTCGCAGGAAGATGCTTTTCTTGAAGACTGCATTCAGGCGTCCTCATACGCTTTGGTCCCCACCAACTCCTTTGTCCACCCATCCATCACTTACCAATTTCTGTATCTCACCTTTCCCTTTCAGATGCTCAGTGACGTAGTTCAGCGCGCGCTGCACGTGGAAATCATCTGTGACATCGAGATGAATGACGTGTAGGCGAGGAGAGGTGGCATCTTTTAGTTTGGCTGCGCCCTCGCGGTCTGGCGCCAGACAACCGGCGAAGACTGTGTAGCCCACGTCATGGAGACGTTTCGACAGCATCCAACCGAAGCCGCTATCACATCCTGGCAAAAGTACAATATAAGCCTATTATTTTACAAAAAAAAAAAAAAAAAAAAAAAAAAAAAAAAAAACTTAATGAAGTGGTTTAAAAAAAAAATCACTTTCATTTGTCAAACAAAACTAGCATCGCTCACTACTGAAAAGCATTTCATGTTACGTCTATCAGGCAATTTTCCTCCATTCTATAAATATTCTTTTACTGTGTAGATCGTTCCCAAACGATCAACAGGTGGCAGTTTAGTGCTGCTTTTGAGTTGAAAAATGTTGGTGACATCATTGAGACAACAACGGCAGTATTAAGAGAACCGCCATCTCCGTTAAAAGCGCGACAAGATTGCTTTATCGTCGTCACGCCCGTGCGCGCTCTCTCCCACATCCGCCATCACATCACTCATCACCCAAACCACACCAACGTGCAATTGTCTTACAAGTCAACTCACTTTACACAAATGTGCAGCGGATGCGCGAACGATGATAGTGTTATATAATTATTATTATTATTGTATGATTCTTATATAGCGCTAGTTCAGCTCAAGGCGCTGGCCGATACAGGATCTAACTCAAGGCGCCCGCTTGCTGACTCGGGCGCACTGTGTGACGCTCAGACGACTGAGCACAATCCCAGGCAACACGGGAGGGTGAAGAAAGGAAAACTATACACTGAAACAACCCTCAGACTAATTAGCAACAGTAAGATGGCCAGTGCTCCGCACAGTCAATGATAATGTCCGGGCCACCCGGAATGGAACCCGCAACCTTTTTGTAACACGAGCTCGTCACTCTACTAACTGAGCTATACCGTTGACCATTATTATTATCCGGTATATGTGCTTGGTCCCATACATTGTAACATTACACCGTTAAAGAAATGGAAAAACAACGGTATTATCATCTACCTTCGCCTCCTTCATCACCACCACCACCAGCATTACCACCACCACCACCTTTATCATGCTCATAATCTTCGTCAATCATCATTATCATCATCAACAATCGCCATAACCAGCATCGCCACTACCACCACGACCATCTCAATCATCATCATCGTCGTTATCATCATCATCGTCGTTATCATCATCATCGTCGTTATCATCATCATCATCATCATCATCATCATCATCATCATCATCATCACTACTGCTACCACCACCACCACCATAACAACAACACCATCATCGTCAATGACAACGTCAGCAAAAACAAGGTATTGCGGTATTAGTAATGAGGCAGTATAGGCCTTACCTGTGACGAAAACAGCCTTGTTGTGGGGATCCACCAGTTCAGGCTTACTGCTGCGTCCAAAGGGCAAAAGACACAGTACGGCAGATGCTACCCCGTAAGCTGCCACACACGTGTACGGGTACTCCGCAACCCAGTCTTTGATGTAGTCGGGTGGATTGGTGTACAGGTAATACCCGACTCCTGCCGCTGCTGTTGCTGCTACCACTTTCAACATGGCGACGTCGTTGTCGATCCACTTCCTACTACAAGTCGCTTTAGAACTGGAGTGTCAACTTAGAGAATTATTCCATCTAGGCACAGTGTTAGGCGATAGTTGAATAGCCAGTTGAAGTCGAATGAATGAAGACAAGTCCTGCCTGAGCTAAAATTAACAAGCTTAATTTAGCCTTAGGTGGTTGCACACCAACTTGCTGACAACTGTACAATAATTACGAACCCCTAACGTTTTGTTATTTGAACACCCAATGTCATATCTGCTATGGTGGCCTCTACATAACAATGAAATACACTCTTAGGGCAATGGTCAATGCTAACTCAAGTTACTGATAACATAATAAGATTATTGCAAACCGATCAGAGCTACACGATTATGCAGAATTGTTAAGTGCACAATAAACCCGTCGTCGCATAAGATTCTCTTTATTTGTTCAATACCGACATTAAGCTGTGACTCTGTGCATGCTCAGTCAGAACCCACCAACACAATTTTCAAAGAAATTATACTTAAGAGGATTTCAGGCGAATTCATCAATTTTTCCACCGAAGTCTGGCATGCTACTTCCTGCACCAACTAAAATTAGAACTCGGAATTATAATTGCGCCATTCTATTGGCTGAATCTGTCAACGTTTAACTATTCATAACTTGAAAAAGCACTTAGCAATCCTTCCTGTCAAATGTAATAATCCGTTCTTTGAATTAGGCAGACTGCGCGACCAGATTTTTTTTCAATTTGACTACCCGGGGGTCTCACCGAAACTGCTGTAATGTACACTGATCAACGGAGTGCTTAGGGTTCACATGGGCTATATAGGCCTAGGGCTGTATTTTTTTTTAAATTACTTTTGTTCTATTTGTAACAGATATTAGGCTACCCAACCTCAGCCTTGCATTTCGAAATTTGTATTGGGTCCGTCGATTCCATGGTTTGCTTTTTAATAAGTAGGCGAAGCGCTTTATAAAAAAAATAATTATATCTATTCTATTTCTGGAAATGTCACAGACTAAAAGTCTACATCCCTCCCTTTCTAAGCCTTCCTCTTCGTAAATTTTCTTGCGTTCGTCCATTCCCTTGGCTGCTTTGTGATAGGTCTAGTGCTTTATTTTATAAATTATAAAGACTGAAATGTATTATTTCTATTCTATTCGTTCCAGATTTATACAGTATACCTATCCTCCTCTATGGAATTCCATTTGTAAAATATATGCGAATTTTTTCGGTGCTGTTTACCACTTTTACCTCAATAATCTTTATTTAGAAACATATTTTCTAAATAATCATTTGTTTACACTGTAAGATTTCTCTAAATAATATAATTTATCCGTAAATAACTCAGTGTTTACCTAAACAATGCATTGTTTACGTAAATAAATCGTGAGTATTGTTGCTAAATAAGTAATTATTTTCCTCTATAATGCATTATTTTGTGGATTGTGTGACGTTTCTAAATAATGATTTCTTTACCTATATAATGCTAAATAATGTATTATTGAGAAGATTTTGCAAAAACTATTCTTTATTTAGATAAATAATTTATAATTTAGTGACTGCAATTTTTATTATTTAGGGATTCTGGGATTCGCTTAAAAACCTTTTTTTGGGGTGTAATTTGAATGCTTTCTATAATTAAATGCAAGGTCTTTCCAAAAATTGTGTATTCAAATTTTGTGTTAATTATTTATTTTTTAACATAAATCACTCACAAATTCGAAGATAAAACGTCTGTAACATCCAAGGTTAGTTTTGTGCGGGAGTGTTCAGTGTTTTTAGTATCTCAGTCAGAAGAAAAAAAAGAATTCTTTCTTTTTATAATTATTTACCCCAAAATGCAGAAGAAGTGGCAGTTGCAGGAGTATTAAATTGTTGAAAAACTGGAATCAACGCTTCTGCTATTTTTTGTTTTTACAAGATCGCTGTTAACTTGCGAGTTCTCCATGTTTATTTACCCTGAAGGCAATCCCGCCAATACAGAAACACTGAGGGCTCGTTACAGTTTCCAATGTTAATACTGTTTCGAACATATAAAAAAACAACTAGAGTGAAATAAAGAAGTTGCCTCTTTTTAAATCGCAAAACAGCGTAAAATTACGATTTTCCAATTTTCTTTATCACTACAAACAACCTCACAGGAAAACGACTTATATTTACGAATACCCTAAATAATGAAATTTGCAATCAATAACTTTAAGCAATGGATTGTTTACGTAAATAATGCATTATTTAGCAACATCTTCTAAATAATACATTATTTAGCAAATTCTGAAGAATAATGATTTATATAGGTAAATAAAGAAACATTTCTAAATAATAGATTATTTCACACAATCTGCTAAATAAGGCATTATAAAGGTAAAAGAAAAAAAGGCCTTATATAGGTAAAGAATTCCTTATTTAGCAACAATGTCTTATGTACCTATACCATGATTTATTTAACTCAACAATATATTGTTGAGGTAAAAATTAAGTTATTTACGGAGAAATTATATTATTTAGAGAAATCTTACACTGTAAACAAATCTTATCCTATCCTACCCCATAACTCGAAGATCGTTGGGGCACCACAGATGATCGTTTAACCAGCGTACTCCATTTTTCTCTGTCCTCAGCAACCCTCTTGGCTTCGCCAGTCCATTCTCGAATGTGTTCCTCCAAACTCTTATTATGTCTCCCTCTTCTTCTGCCTCCTTGCACCGTGCCTTGCAGGATGGTCTTTGCAAGGACTGATGCTCTGGTGACGTGACCATACCATCGGAGTGTCCGTTTCTTCACCACTTTGAGCATGTCATCGTGTTGTCCAATGGCTTGTGTGATGGTCTGTCGGACTTCGTTGTTGGTGATGTGCTGGGTATAGAATATGCCCAGAAGTCTTATGTAGCACCTCATCTCGGTGCTTTGTAATAGTTTATTTAGAAAATGATTATGCTTCTAAATAAAGATTATTTAGTTGAAAGTGGTGAAATTAAATAGTTTACAAAGGGAATTCCATACTCCTCAGCCTTACGTTTCAAACCATTTTTTTTTTTGCATTCGTCGATCCCATGGTATGCGTTGTGATAGGCTTTATAAAACTTTAAATTATTATGTCTGGTCTAGCCAGTTTGTCGCAGATTTTTTAAACAGCCTACCTACTTACCTCAGCCTTGCATTTCAATATTTTTCTAGTGTTCGTCGATCCTTGCGTGCAATATACTGCACAATACTTTTGCGGTAAAGCGGTCGCTGAGGATCCGAGGACTTTAGAGCTATTGGATATAAGTGTGTATTGTCATCGGCTGGATATCGTGACACTCAGAGTGACTCCCGTGACAATTCCATTCACTGTGACATTCTTGCTCGACGTCGTTATACAACTCAATAGGACACAAGGCTTTAGCAGTTAACTATTAGGTGCAGTCGACCACAGTCCTCACTCTGCAATGAAAAATGAGGAAAACATTTCGTTATTGTTATAGTAGGAGAGTGGGAAAAAAAGTGAGAGACAGAGAGATTTTAGGCTATTTATATTTGAGAGAGAGAGAGAGAGAGAGAGAGAGAGAGAGAGAGAAGAGGAGTGTATGGGGGGAGGGAAGGGAGATTGGCCGGAAGTCATATTAGGCTTAATTAGATTGATTCCGTGCCTAAAGAGAGGGTGTGTATATTTTGCGTCACAGTAATTTTTTCATGCACCGATGATTGATGACCGTTGTAATGCTTAGGAATAACAACATTTTACTTTTTATGCAAACTGTGTAGTGTACACGATGAAGATCCATTTGCAATATTATTTAACGTTACATATGCTGTCACAAAGTTCAAGGAGCCAAGTAAAAAACAACAATAACAAAATAATAATAATAATAATAATAATAATAATAATAATAATAATAATAATAATAATAATAATAATAATAATAATAATAAGTATGTAAATAAATATATAGATTAATTAATTAATTAATTAATTAATTAATTAAATTACATTAAAATAAAATCCAATTAATAAATAACACGAAGTAAAATAAAATAAAATGTAAATGTTCTACACTAACTAGCAGAGTAAAAATCCAACCCATCCAACCAGTTAACTTTGATCTAACTTAAAGTACAAGACCTTAAGACTGAATATATATTTAAGAGATTTGTTTGAACTCACCTCTGATAGCTTACCAATGACAGTAGTCGAATCAGAGAATTTAGTGACCTGAAATGAAGGTTAAAGTTTTACCGTCCTATTGTAAGGGAATTCAGGACGAGATCAGTACAACGGCCAACAAGTCTAACAACGATATATATGGCGAATACTATTAGCATAATTACCTCAATTACGGTCAAAATCTATGCCGCGGAAATCCACATCCTTGATCTAGCTGACTGGATGTCACCAAATATTATGTTCTCTCACTTACTCTCATTTTCTCTCTCACTTACTCTCTCTCTCTCTCTCTCTCTCTCTCTCTCTCTCTCCCCCCCCCCCCCCCGTGGGGGTGCCGGGGGTTTCTGTATAAATAGTAGTCTATCCCCACTTTCTGGAAATTTAGTGCTTTCAATTCCCACTGCTGCGGTCTTTCTCATTTGTTCTTTCTCATTTCTACTCTGTTCTATCAATCTTCTATACTAACTTCTTCTTCGCTAGACCAGCCACATACCTTTTTTCTTGAAAGCTCTTCCGGGACAAAACTCCTAATTTGTGTGTGAGGTCTGTTGTTTCAGCTTGGGAATTTTGGACGCTTTCTGCCAAATGGTCACTAGGGCTTCCTTATTATTTAGCAATGTAGGCATTTTATATGTATGTGTTTCGTTGATATTGTATAATGATCTTTGTATTCTATTTTGATTTTGTAAACGGGAGTTCGATAAATTAGAGTTTAGCCTCAGCGTCCCCTGCGTGGGATGCCTTTATTGTAAAGTGACCGGCTGGTGGAATGCCTTCAGTGTTACTGTTAGGGTTGTTTCAGCAGTTCTTTTATGCGGATCAGGATTGAGTCCTTTTTCTAGCCAAGTTGTGGTCTTGATTTTGTGGTCCTGATTCGGCTCTTTGCAGTCCGCTGGACCCTATAAGCAATGAATAATTAACTAACTTACTCTCTCCAAGCTGACATTAAAGTCTCGCCATATAGAAAGAATTGCTTCTATTATACTTGAGTAGCACTGAAGCATGATCGATTGAAGAGTCAAATTGCTCTATGCATACTATCATTTTCATTAACTTTATACAGGGAAGAGGTTAAAAGGTTGAAGGAGAAAAGACATACGTGATTAAACGTTTTTTTATGCATGTATTTCGTTAAAAGATTCGCATAGCGTTACAAACGAACTCAATACTCCGAATATATACATTTGTGCCCCAGAATGCCGCCAGACCGTGAAACTTCATGGAGTACGACAAGATTATCATAACGATTATTGCATACATGTACACAAGATTCTTCAGTGCGCAGATAACTATTGCCAATAAAATGCACGTACTTTCAGTTGAAAATTTAAACACAGGCCATTCTCTTGGTTCAAATTAAAGGTGCAAGGTAATAGGTGCAATTTTAGCCCTACTAGCATATAACGCATAGGACTAGACTATAGCTTTTGCTACTGGGTCATTCCACTCACTGTAGAGTTTTACATTTCCTTTATTGATCAATTATATATTTCACTGTTTGCCTAGAGCTACGATCGTGATAACCAGGGTTAAGTGCAAGTAGGCGATGGTCACTGAAATGTTAGACAACGGTCACTGAAATGTTTGCTGTCACACTCTCGGTACATCTGCAAAGGTTATCGTTGGTAGCATCAAAGTGCATTGATTTACATTGCTTGTCATACCAAGATCAGGAACTTCCTTTTAAGTCAGAGGAGAAAAGAGCTACGTACGTCAGGTTGAGTCAAAAATTGTTTTATTTTTATTTGAACCCACATAGGGTGTACCAAATTATTGGCTGTTCGTCAAAAACGTATGAAACCTTTCGTGAAACCTCGTGGTACAAGGAAATTTATCCAACAATAAAAATCTGGACTAATCAAATTAACGCTGTAAATGTCATCACGATGACCTATAATAATAGAAAATATAAAACATCCTGCCTTCAAATAGTTTACTTACCACCGTAAGTCAATACCTACCCGTCTTTTTCGATTACTATGACCATAGGTTTACCACCAACAGTCAGAGAGAAAAAAAATACAGTTTTAGATATACCAATACACCAATGGACTGACACTGTGACAGTAGCAATAATAAATTACTGTAAAACTAAATCCTATTGTCTAAATCATGAGCTGTCGTGAATCGGATGTCAAACCTAACCCAATGGTACACGATAGTTTTTCGATAGTTATTGCAGTCAGTAACTATCCTTCGGTCTTTATACAGTCTACTGTTATTATTAAATGAGTCATTCTAAGTGGACAAGGGAATCAATCACACATACAAGTAAACGGACAAAAGCAATCGAACAAAAGCCACACTCGCTCACTGTCGGGGTCAGGAGTCAACCAGTAAATCATACCATATTGATCATTCACAAATAACCCAAACACAATAATAATCAGATGTGTTTTTGAACTACCATGCTTCTCGCCAAGTCACTCAAAACAATGTAACGACCGTAGACTACACTGCCGTACCGACTACATAGGCCTATCATATCTTATCCTTTTCCTATCCCGTACCACGAAAGTCGTTGGGGTACCACAGATGATCGTTTAACCAGCGTACCTAGTGTGTGCATAATGATACTCCCTTGTCATTCTGTGTGTGGGTGTGTGCGTGCGTGTGTGTGTGGAGTGGAGTGGGGGGGGATGGTGGTGATGGGTATACTGTGTGCGAGAATCAAATAATCACAGGCGCTCGTATATGAATAAGATAACGTCCTCTGTATAGAACGCGCTTCTCCCAGTACTTTAATACTACTACTACTACTACTACTACTACTACTACTACTACTACTACTACTACTACTACTACTACTACTACTACTACTACTACTAATAATAATAATAATAATAATAATAATAATAATAAATAATAATAATAATAATAATAATAATAATAATAATAATAATAATAATAATAATAATAATAATAATCATAATAATCATAATAATAATCATAATAATCATAATAATAATAATAGAGGCTATAAACGCGCTTTTCCCCAAATCACCAATGAGGTTTAAAACGCGGCGATCTGTACCATCATACACGCGCACATATTTCACCCACTCTCACTCTCACACACAAAAAAACACAAATCTATTACTCAAAACGTATGGCGTAAAGGCAACGAGATCGCTATCAGAAGACAGAAAGGAATTCGAAGTTTTAGGTTTTAAATTTTAGATTGACTAGCATCCAATACAATTATTTAATATTGACATACCAATATATTATTTCAAGATCTGAAACTCTTCTCAGCGAAAATCGTGGGTCGTCGCATTTTTCAAACTGATATAAAAAGTACTGAGAGGACGCTGCCTGTCCAGTAGAGCACTTGTGCAAATAATGTGCATACAGAGCGCTTTTGTAATATTAGCAAATATGTAATTATAACAACAGTCCTACAGTTGTGTAATCGCACTGAAGGACAAAATTTATGATAGGCTCCTAGCCAGCAGGAGTAAGCCTACTTGTAAAAGATATGATACCTACGCAGCAAGAAACATGAACTGGGTTATCAAAACAAACCACTCCATTGCAATCGTGTAAATTATACACAAACACAGAGTGGGTGTACTTACCAGTAAACGTGCTACTCCAGAATATTTCGCCATGCATAACAGGACACACAAGCGCATGCTGACAGATATTCGTCGTGTATACTAACTAGACGAGTGGGATATTAATGTTAAAATCTTCTGTTTAAATAATTATGTAATAAACGCAACACCTATGAGCAAAACACATCTGAATTTGTCTGTGTAAATCTAGCGTACTTTACTTATTGAATCGATTAAAGTCATTTAAGGGCACAATGATAATAAAGTTAGGTTGGCTGTTTTAAAGAGAACGGACTACAACTTAAAAGTGCCAAGTAACAGACTTACCATAGACAACACAGCAGCGTTTCGACATTACATAAACACACTGAACAAATAATAGTAAGCTTAAAAATGCTGTAGAATAGGCCTAAGCTGGTGCTAGGTCATACAGCATAAATTATCAATAATAGGAACTCAACTCGGTGCCTTTGAGGGATTCCATAGTACAAGTACTCATCCGTACCGATGATGTACACCTAAATAGTAATAAAACGGTAGCAAGGTTGGAGCTAATGCCAGAACCCCATATTACACAGGAATTGGTAACTCAACTGTCCTTATTTCATACTACATACAAGCACCTTAAAACTTCTGCAGACTGTAGTCCTTTTATTATAGTAATCAATAAAAAACCACAAGGATCAAATACATCTGCAACAATCGAATCGTTACAGCTATTGTAGTGAATAAAAGCGTACCTGTAACAATGGAAAACATAAACACACAGCCACGAACCAACCTGGGCGGAAAAGAACAGCGTTGGAGCATGCATACCTGTGTTCTATTGACATACTCCCCGATGTACACACGCGAGCTAGACCACCATCAAAGCATGACTCAAAATTGGGTTAGAGGCATGCCTAGGTCGACCTAGTATCCAGTTAGTGTAAGTCCACTTAATTAAGCGCTGTCAGCAACGTCGCTGAGAGGGTACCTTGTGTATTCATTCACAGTTCCACACACACAAACACACACACTCAAACGCGCGCGCGCAATCATTGACTCGCCCGTTAACATTGACTAACACCTGACCATAGGTACAAAGCCAAGTCAAGTCTAAGCGCTTTATTCCATAAAACCCCCTAGGGCACGTGGATACAATAAAAATAAAACAGAATACTAATAGAACGCATAAAATACAACACAAAACACGTATGTACAAACATTATAAAACTAAAAGTTTACCAATCAAACTCGCACATAAAAAACTCGCAATATACACACATTCATTAATGATTATTATCGTGCAACACTAACATACTACATAAAAATGATGTCCACACAACCTGATCACAAATCGCACGCTCTCTCTCGCAAGATTGGGTGAGAAGGAGGTGGAGGTTGGGGGAGAGGGGGAAGGTGCAAAATAGTATTGATTGGGGGTACTTTACATGTTTATAAATTATCATTATTGATTGAAATTAATTATTATTATTACTGTCATTATTTTAACAGCTCATATCACCTTCGATTCCATTACGTTCTGAAGCAATCCATTATTATTTTTATGAGCTTAGACAGTTTCAACAGGATAGTCTTATTTTTTGTTAGAAATCACTTTTAAAATTTAATAGCATTGAGTCGCACATAAAAATACCTTTTAAACGACTCTTTTTGATCATCATCAAAATGTGGACATATAAAAATAAAATGAAATTCATCTCCTAGCTCATTGAGAGTACAATTATTACAGATCCTGTCACGTCTGTGGATTTAAAAACCCATCCCGTTTGTACTGGAAGCTTATGATTTAAGGTTCTAAAGCAGATAGATTGGCGGGCAAAATTGTCAAATATTCTTCAAATTCAAAATGTTCTTTAAACATTCTTCAATTATAATATAAATCGTTTGTGTAAAGTTTTGAATGCCAGTTTTGTACATGTTGATCCTGCAGCCTTTTCTTTATCTCTTCTTTAATCTCTTCTTTATCTCTTCTCTTCTGCTGCAGAAGCCATGAGGGTTGCTGAGAACAGAGAAAGATGGAGTACGCTGGTTAAACGATCATCTGTGACGCCCCAACGACCTTTGGGATAGGATAGGATAGGATAGGATAGGATAGGATATGATAGCAGAAAGATTCGATCCTTGAGATTGATCATATCAAACATTTCCCAACACTAGTTTTTCCAGACAATTCCTGACACAGTCTAAATAATCAGATTTGTACAAGTTCAGTTTGTACATTTTCAGCAAAAACGTATAAAACACACACGATAATTTAGTACTATTTCTTTCAAAAGCAAGGTTATACCAAAAATTTAACATACAGATTTTTGCTAGGACATCTAGAGGGTACTGACCTACTTCTCCTAAAACCATACATGTCGGTGTACTTTTTCCAAGCTTTAACGCCAAGGCGCGTAAACTGAACGGGGTCCGAAGCGTCAACCGGTACCACACCCACCACAATACAACACCATCTCGATTATTTCTCAACAACGCCATGGAGTATGATGAACACGCGCGGCTGCGTTTTGGCGGTGTGGACTAGCGACTGCATAGATACCTAAGCCTTTTATTGCGATAGCAAAGACGATCTTTTGAGCGCTCGGAGTCAAATTTCGCAAATACTAGTCATACAATATACATGCATGAATAATTATATAAGCAGATCATCATGTCTAAGCATGTAGAATATAATATGAAGATGATATGGACTTGTACCTGCATGCGTGTTTGTATGCATGTGTAAGTGTATGTTGTAAATTTATGTATGCATGTGTATATGTAAGTGTATGTTGTGGATGTATGTATGCATGTGTATTTGCAAGTGTATGTTGTGGGTTTATGTATGCAAGTGTATGTGTAAGTGTATGTTGTGGGTTTATGTATGCATGTGTATGTATAAGTTTATGTTGTAAGTTTATGTATGCATGTGTAAATGTAAGTGTATGTTGTGGGTTTATGTGTGTATGTTGTGGGTTTATGTATGCACGTGTAAGTGTATGTTGTGGGTTTATGTATGCATGTGTATATGTAAGTGTATGTTGTGGGTTTATGTATGCATGTGTATATGTAAGTGTATGTTGTGGGTTTATGCATGCATGTGTATATGTAAGTGTATGTTGTGGATTTTGTATGCATGTGTATATGTAAGTGTATGTTGTGGGTTTATGTATGCATGTGTTTATGTAAATGTATGTTGTGGGCTTATGTATGCATGTGTATATGTAAGCGAGAGGATGAATGAGTGAAAGATCTTCTAAAAATCACAAATTGCGTATAAACGTAAAATGTAATAAATAAAAATAAAGCAGATCATCTCATAGAATGAAATAGACATTTTATGAGTTTGTTTGTTGACTTTAAACGCACTTTCAGAGGAGACTACAAAATAAATACGGAAACTGCTGGCGCCACAATATACCTCCTCTAAACTGTACCTGGGCCAAATTACACGATTAGAGTGCCTGTATATGGCGTTGATTTTATTTATCCGTACAAAATATATTGTATAATTATACAATGAATTTTATATCTATAAAATACATGCTATAGCACTTTTTATAGTTATAAAGTAAACTTTTCATCACTACAGACTACATTTTACGGTATACAAGAGAAATCATACGCGATCATCAGGCCGTTTGTAAATATTATACAGAAAAACTAATGTATCTGTAAACACTTTTTTTGTGTTATCTATAAACACTACATTTTATATACAAACAATTCATTTTATAACAACAACGATTTATAAACACTTACTTGTATCTATAAACACTTAATTTTATAACTACAACGATCTGTAGACACTTTAATCTATATACACTTAATTTTATAATAACAACGAGCACTTATATCTATATAATGCATTGTATTTGTATAATGCGTTAGGACCATTTATTTTACACTCGGCGCCCCACAATAAATAGAAGACGCATTTTCTATGTCCAGTACCTCACCAACGACGAAGTCCGACAGACCATCACACAAGCCCTTCGACAACACGATGACCTGCTCACAGTGGTGAAGAAACGGAAACTCCGATGGTATGGATACGTCACCAGAGCATCAGGCCTTGCAAAGACCATCCTGCAAGGCACGGTGCAAGGAGGCAGAAGAAGAAGAAGAGGGAGACAGAAAAAGAGGTGGGAGGACAACATTCGAGAATGGACAGGCTTGACACTGAGCGAAGCCATGAGGGTTGCTGAGGACAGAGAAAGATGGAGTAAGCTGGTTAAACGATCATCTGTGGTGCACCGAATTACGGGATAGGATAGGATAGGATAGGAAGGATAGACCTTACAATAATTGTATTCTAACGTTCTCATTGTATAAATGCTTCTCTCCCTAGTATTATTTTTATTTTTTATACAGCGTTGATTTCACTGAATGCCTGTATATAGCGTAGATTTGAGTGAATGTAAATAGCGCTAATTGGAGTATCTGTGTTTATTTATTTATTTATTTATTTATTTATTTATTTATTTATTTATTTATTTATCTATCTATTTATTCATTCTTCTGCAGCGCTTTTCCAGCACAAGAGCTGCTCAAGGTGCTGGCCGATACAGAATTTAACTCAAGCTGGCCGAGGCGCCCACTTCCAGACATCGAATCCTGGGGGTGAAAGGACCTATATAGCGCTTAATGTGCGTATTTGTGTATCCGGCACTCACCCGTTGAAGACATGAGCGTCAGGATATTTAAAGTCTGTGCGTTGGAGTGGGTGCGTGCACAGACTAGTAGACCTTGATTTATACTCTCATCTGAAGGAGCAATATAGCGCTTATATGGGTCACTGGATCAGTGTGTATAGCGCTTACGCATGAGACGATTTGCTATAGAGAATCCACTCTAGAGGCACCAAACTCCTGTAAGACAATTTGCGGGAATATCACATGTGCTGAATGTTTAAACCCAATACAAACCTTATAATCTCTTTATCTCTCTTGCTGACCGCGACCTTATCCGCGTCTTCCCTTCCGATATCACCACATAGACAATGATTCGATTCAGTTCAGTAAAGCGCCTTCAGCAACTCATTGAGCGAGAAAGTGCGCTATGTTGTTGTTGAGTAGATTCTGTTCCCGGATACCTAAGCGTATAGGGGGACGTGAATATGAAATCATGCTGTAAAGCGAAGTCATGATGATAAAGTCGTGTAGAAGCAGTACGCTCGAGGCGGTTGCAGAGTTGTTGAAGCAGACGCGCAGACGGGAGGGAGGTAGGTCGTAATGCTCAAGCGCACTCGAGGAGGTGTGGCGATGGAGCCCTGGGGACTTGCGAGGAGGGCGTGTGAGGAGGGGTAGACAAACGCGGGAAAACTGGCGGCGCAGAGCGCCTGCAGTCCGGAGGTCGCCACTCTCCACAACGATTCCCGTGTTGCCCGATCATAGTGTAAGGGGAGAGCTGCCAAGGGGTAGAGTGGCAGGCAGCAGGGCGGCGCGGCACCTTTCAACGAACCGCCGCCGGTACTCAGTCCAAGGAGCCCACAGGATTAGAAGAGGAGGCATGGTTGTTGAGGTGGAGTGTCGTTTCGACGTCTCTCCACTCTGCTGAAAGCGTCCAATGCCGACAAGGCTGAAGGGACAACCCGGAAAGCCAGTTAAGTCGAGGGATAACAGCAGCTTGAGTCTGAACGCCTGCTAGGAGCAGTCATGAGCTGAGCCAGAAGACCGCTACAGTGGAACTTGCTTGTCGGCTGACCGCCGCAATAGTAAATACAGGTCTGCATGTGTTGTGTTGACTGCCGCAGTAGAAAATGAGGTCGGCAAAAAGAGATGTGCTCAATGCCTCTACGAATGTTCAGCACAGGAGCTCAAATGCTGCTGGGGCCAGCAGCTGTCTGGAAAATGAATGGGACGCTGGGTGCGCTATGAAAGAAAAATCGCAGCACCGAGGACGGGGAAGGATCGAGTGCGCTGGTTAAACAAGCATCTGTGGTGCCCCTACGACCTCCGAGTTATGGGATAGGATTGGATAGGATCGCAGCACCTCCTCCAACTGTACTTCGAAATGAACGCAACTGCCGCCTCAAGCAGCGTGCTTGAAACTGAATGAGTCCTGTCCGCTGCGGCCCTCCACCAGGAAGGGAAGTAATTCACCATTGGCTACATGCAGTGTTTTTGAAGGCTGGTTGTCACCCCGAACAGCACGACATAAAGCTGAAGTGACAAACACCCCGACATAAAATTGTTATGATCGCATCTTGATGGCGACAACTTCTGACTGTATTGAACGGATGTGCGATCGAACTTGGAAGGCAAAAAAACCGGTAGAAATAATAGAGTTCAATTTCCACACCACTTGCCCGACACCAACTGCTGCTTCAAACCTACGTCGACATAACATATTTTGTTGTTACCCAAACTGTAGCTATGTAGTTTTCTATCAAAATTAAAGGAAGAGAGCGAGGTGTTGAGGGAAGAGAGGAGATGGAATGGGGCAAAAAGATCAAATAAAACAGCACAAAAACACCCACCCCCCCCCCCAAAAAAAAAAAAAAAAAAAAAAGACTGACAAATTAAATGAATTACTTAAACAAATATTTCAGGACATATGAGGAGTAAGAGTGAGTAAAGGGAAAAAGGAAGAAAATTAAATTTAAAAAATAAATTAAAACACTGAGTTTGAAGCGGTTGGCCTACACCCTAGTGCGTGCATGGCATCCCATTTCGAAGTAAAAGTTTCAGAACACGCAAAGTTTTTAAATGTTTTGTATATAAAATGGGGTGAGTAGTGTGAGGGAATTCCTTTTTTTATTTTTATTTTATTATGATGCTGTTGCACTGCTTCAGTGATTTCATTGCGCGCACACACACACACACACACACACACACACACCACACACACACACACACACACAATGCACCCGGCATTTACACACATTAATGACACCTCTATCAAACCTCCAGAACATTTAGCATCACTCATGATCAGTAAATTTGTCAGTTTCTACACCTTTTCACAGAACTCTGCACATAGCTCAAACAACCTGGATCAGTATCATAATAACCTCTTAATAACAAAATGCACTGAGAAGTTTTACCTATCCAGAAATACACGAAAACAGTAATATTGGACAGCATTAGAAAGTCAGAAATGCATCTTAATAATCCCATTGTTCTGAATGAACTCCGCCCTATCGCCAAAAGAACGAATCATGTTTGGGTTTCCCGAAGTGAACAATTTCATCCATTCACAATAAAATCGGCATGAAAAATTTATTGGAATGCCTGCTTAAGGCGTTTCTGGATGGATGTAGCCTTACGCTGCACCCTTCCATTGAACTGCGGCAGATGAAACGATAAGGTCTTTGGGGTGAAGAGTGCCATTAGGTCTTTTTCTTGGGTCGAGCAGCCATAATCACTCCGCTGGTTCATTTGCTGCTCATTGTGATGTGCTAGGTATGAGGTGTTGTTTCTTCAGAACTCCTGTGAATTATTGATGTTAATTTCGCTTATAAACGATGAGGACATTATCCACGAGTATGCTGACTTCGGTGTTGATTGGACTGTTTGGCATGCTGGGTAAGGAATTTTGAACTTTGGGATTCTAGGATACTTTTGAACTGTGATTTTATTAAGCTTGTGTGATTATTGAGTTTGCTTTAACTCCTTTTTACCACAAACCACACCATGGTGCAAATTTTATATAATGTCAAAATTATGCTTGCATATACGCGTAATTCAACTGTGCAGTAGCTTAAAATTAATACGCACATTTTGACAAACGGGCTAGTGGCTAATAAACGACTTTGTTTTCTCGCTCTCTTCTCTTCGTTCATTTCGTTCGTATAGTAAATTAAAGTCTCCAGACACCTGAGCGTGCATGGGACTCTCCTCTGAATGAACATTGAGGTTTAACGTCTACACCCCATCATTGGCGATATGGCAGACCGGGAAACCATCACAATACAATACAATACAATACAATATAACTTTATTGTCTGATGTTCATCACATACAGAAATTTGACTTTGGCTCGTCGTCCGCAAGAAGCATGCAATATATTCATTCACAGGGACCGAAATCAACGCTGAACCATAGGAGCAATCATACTCCTAAAATGGACAATGAAAATGGCCACTTTTTATTTCGACCACCACGGGATTCGAACCTGGGTCATCGGTGTGCCAGGCAAACACTCTACCACTTGAGCTACTCTCCTCTCTTTCCATCCTTCCCTTAATACCGAGCGTTGTGGCCGCGTGATCTAAGGCGGGACTAACTAGCTTTAGTTAGTTAGTTAGTTATTCATTGCTTAAAGGGTCCAGCGGACTGCAAAGAGCCGAATCATGACCACAAAATCAAGACCACGACTTCGCTGAAAGAGGACTCACCCCGGATCCGAATAAAAGATCTGCCGAAACAACCCTAGTGGTAACACTGAAGGCACTCCACCAGTCGGCCACTTTACAATAAAGACATCCCACGCAGGGGACGCTGAGGCTGTACTCTAATTTATTGAACCCCCGTTTACCTAAACAAAATAGAATAAAAACATCATTATAAAATATCAACAACACACATACATATAAAATGCCTACATTGCCAAATAATAACATCATAGGAAACCCCAGTGACCATTTGGTAGAAAGCGTCCAATATTCACAAGATGATCCAACAGACCTCAAACACAAATGAGGAGTTTTGTCCCTGAAGAGTTTTTAAGAAAAAAGGTAGGGGACTGGTCTAGCGAAGAAAAAGATAGTATAGTAGATTGATAGAACAGAGTAGGAATGAGAAAGAACAAAGGAGAAAAACAGCGACAGTGGGAATTTAAAGCACTAAATTTCCAGAAAGTGGGGATACTATTTATACTGAAATCCCCGGCACCCCCACGAGAGGGCTAACTAGCTTTGTCTACAGGTTAGAAACCAATGGCGCCTGACAGGTGTGGGAATAATCCCGCCTCTGAGTGTTATGTTTCTCCCAATATTATTTACTTTCGATTCGGGCATCGTCTCGGGGTTTCTCCGAGTACTCCGGTTTGCTCTCTCAGCAAAATTTGAAAAGCACAACTAATATTAGGTAGGTTGGGTTGGGGCGCACCACAGGATGCGAATAAGGGCCTGAATTTCCCGATTAAAAAAAGACAATAAAGTGTCCAAAATCATCCTGCAAGGCACAGTGCAAGGAGGCAGAAGAAGAGGGAGACAGAAAAAGAGTTGGGAGGAGAACGTTCCAGAATGGACTGGTTTGACACTGAACGAAGCCATGAGAGTTGCTGAGAACAGAGAAAGATGAAGTACGCTGGTTAAACGATCATCTGTGGTGCCCCAACGACCTTTGAGTTACGGGATAGGATAGGAATAGGATAGGAAAGTGTCCAAAATAAATAAATAAATAAAAATCTCTTATGACGACAGTTATAAAATTAATGGATACTTTAACGATTCTACTTGTTTAGTTTGTTTTGGTTTTTGTTTATTTGTTGTTGTTTGCTTGTTTGGTTAATTGCTTGTTTATTTCTTCCTAGAGCGCATCATGTCGGATGCCCTTACAGATCACTTAGGCACAGTCAGCATAGAGGGTAGAGTAATCACCAGCCTCCATTTTGCGGATGACATAAATGAATTGGCTGGAGAGAAACAAGAACTTAAACAGCTAGAACAGAGACGACATTACTTCCAGAGCCTTTTGAATGGAAATATGTGCAGAGAAGACCAAAATGATGACCAACAACACCAATGGCATCAACACGGAAATCAAAGTCCAAGGCCAATCCCTAAACACAGTGCGTAGCTTCAAATATTTTGGAGCCATTGTATCAGACAATGGGTTTCGGCAGGAAGTCCCCTCCAGGATCGCACAAGCAACTGCAGCCCTGACAAGGTTGAAGCCCATTTGGAAAGACAGGACCATTAGTCTACACTCCAAGGTAAGGTTGCTGCGCTCCCTTGTCGTCTCCACCTTCCTATACGATTGCGAAACATGGACCCTCACAGCAGACCTACAACGGAGAATAAAAAGCATCGAGATGAGGTGCTACAGAAGACATCTGGGGCATATTTCCATACTCAGCACATCACCAACGACGAAGTCCGACAGACCATCACACATGCCATTGGACAACACGATGACATGCTCAAAGTGGTGAATAAATGGAAACTCCAATGGTATGGTTACGTCACCAGTACATCAGACTTTGTAAAGACCATCATGCAAGGCACGGTGCAAGGAGGCAGAAGAAGAGGGAGGCAAAAAAAATTGTAAAGACAACATTCGAGGATGGACTGGTTTGACACTGAGCGAAGCCATGAGGGTTGCTGAGGACAGAGAAAGATGGAGTACACTGGTTAAACGATAATCTGTGGTGTTCCAACGACTTTCGAGTTACGGGATAGGAAAGGAAAATCAATGTCAGTGCTTACCAAAATATAATTTAGGGTGTTGTTTTTTGTTGTTGTTGCAAAATATCTCACAAAATTATTGAAATAATTACTAAACTTGACGCATGTCCCACATTGACGTTAACCCACGAAAGAAAAAATGAAGTAGCAATAATTGACCTCTATTTAAGGTCAAGGTCAAAGCAAATTAAATTTCCGGGTTAATCAAAACCACGAAATTAAAGTGTAAAGTGTGTGCGATGCTAGCGCAAAATCTGCTGAGTGCAATGCCTCACATTTTGTTTACAAATGACGATTGCACTCTTTGATGCCCATTCATTTCATTTTTTTTTTTTTAAATACTGATTTATTTTATAGTGATCATCAGCCCGATGCTGATTGGCTGGCTGTACTAATTTTGGAATCACGTCCTTAGTAATCTTCCATCAAAGTGTCATTTGCTCCTCTTTCTTCTTCTTTTCTTCGTAGTGTCGCTCAGTTTTTGTCAACCACTCTTACCCTAACCTAAACTAATAATTATACTAACCATAATCATAATCCTTACCAATCAGCATCTAGCTGTTGCTCACGTTTTACTAATTCTCGTCTTTTTCTATAGAACTTTGAGAACTGACGTGGTCTCCAAAATAAAGTGCTACAACCAGTATCTTATACGATCAATGTCGAAAAAAATCAACAACAGAAATCCAACCGGTATAGACACGTTTAAACATGTTAACTCCTCTTTTTGTGTGTTTTGTTTAAAAACCAGAATAGAATAAATTCAGCAATTGTTCTGCGCAATTTCCATCAGACTACCGCGCGCGTTTACGATGTCGCGACCAGCTTCCTCAGAATTCTCTGCTGTCAAGGGAAGCTATCAAATGTCACAGGGTGATCTCCATTGGTTATTTATTACAAGTACATAAATGTCGTCTGCTATTTGCATCATCATCCCTACATCAGATGAACGCTAGTAGTTGTGGTAGTGATAGTGGTAGTGATAGCTGCATCTTACCTCAGTACGATTCTGCATAATGATTAACTTAATTCGTTGCAAAGGGATTTCGTCAGAGAAGAACAAGGAATAGTGTAGTTGCTTTCTCCATATTCTATAGCCGTGAGATAAGTTATTTATTATTTTATTTCATTTTTATGTAGCGCTTCTTCAGCTAAAGAGCTACTCAAGGCGCTGGCCGATACAGGATCTAACATAGGCCGCACGCGGCGCTCACTTGCAGCTTTTGGGCGCACTGTGTGACGCCCAGACAACTAAGCACAATGTCTAAAAATAATTGGAGCGATGTTTTCCACACTCTTACTGGAACCCTGTGATGGCGTGGTCATGCCCGTTCTTTATTGTAGGCCTGTAAGACCTATAGGGTTTGTTATTTTCAAGACGTTTATAAGCTCAAAGAGCCGCTCAAGACGCTGGCCTCTGAGTCTATCTAGCATGCACAACATTGTTTACTGTACTGAGTCTAGTCAGGATCGAACGAAAGTCATCCAAAGCGCACATTAGCACCTTGGGACTCCGAGTCACCATATATAAGTGACACGGAAAGACCTGGAGGAGGAGGAACAACGAAGCTTAACGTCCTATTGCATCAGCGTTAAGGACGATCACCACGTCGCCACCCTGACAACAATGATTATCATCATCATATCAAACTAAGCTAAGAACTGGAGTGAAAATGAAGAACCAATTTATATAGGCCTAGAAGGATCACTGCGTCTCGCGACAGCGAGCTGACAGTAAATCTTCGTCATCCATTTCCACTTTATGTTTATTTATTTTTCTTCTTCTTTCGCTTCATCCTCATCTTCCAAATCCTCATCCTCCTCTTGTTTGTTGTTGTTGTTGGTCTTGTTGTTTGGGATGCTGTTGTGTTGTTGTTGTTGTTGTTGTTGTTGTTGTTGTTGTTGTTGTTGTTGTTGTTGTTCTTCTTCTTCTTCTTCTTCTTTCATCAAAGCACCCCATGCCAATCTTTTTCGTTTTGCATATTGACTCCTGTAGAGAAACAGCCTTTATTTCATGACATATTGTTACAAGTCCCTGAAGTGGTGTGTACGTCATTAACACAAGGACGCTTTCATTTTCTACCGTGGTAAACAACTTAGAAATGAAAAGATCAAAGGATTTGAAAGCGATTTGAATGCAATAATACCACATCAATCACTCCAGTTTAGCATGGAAATAATCGAGAAGCTTTACTGGCGCCCTTCAATTGAAAGGAAATGTGAACTCTTAGTCCTATATAAAAAATATCATAAAGCTATGTGAACTCTTAGTCCTATATAAAAAAAAATCATAAAGCTAGGTGAATTACGACTGCCACAAAATAAAATAAATCTTATCAAGAAGTAGGTTACACGCCAGTCTAAATTTAAAAGACGTTAAGTTATTGTAGGTTAAAATGTTTATTGCTACCGCAATGCGAAGTTGAAAGTGCGATGGATAAATTCTGGATTTATCTTTCTTGTGATGTTGCGAATTTTACAATCCTGTTGTTTTTTTATTGGTCACGCTGTGTTCGCCGCCAGGGGTAGCTAGGGGGGCTGACAAGTATCAGCGGTATTGTTACGTGGATACCGTGTCTCAGCATAGGCCAGGAAAAGGCAAGTTCACCGTGAACAACATCACTGACGTCACGCTGTGCACCCACATCGTCTTTGTGCATGCGGAAATCAACCCTGACAGCCTTGACCTTGCACCCGCACTCAATGGCGATTTTGGTGGGTATTTTTGTTTGTTTGTTTCTTTCTTTCTTTCTTCCCCTCTTTTCTGTCTGTCTGTCAGTGTGACTGTGCTTCTTCATTCCTTCCTCCCCCCCATCCTCCCCCGCACACACTTTTTTTTTTGAATTTTCTTTCTAATTTCCTTGATTGTGAAATGCTTTCAGGTCACATATTTTTAATCCATGTGAAATTATTCATGTTTTAGTTATTTGTATACCATTTTCTATATCGAAAATGTGTAGGCACGTTACAAAATTGTAAGGTTAAAATGTACTGCCTCTTTTCCCTCTAACAACTGAAATAAACAAGTAACGCTCGGCGTTGTACAATGAGGTTTTTTTGTAATCTCCAGCCTACTTTCTACTTGTTGGCAAGTTGTATACCCAAGCTTCTCGTTACAACTTAAATCAATCAACTAAATTTAAAAATATATAAATTATCAATAATATGTGTGTCTCTGCCAGTAGGCTTTGGTGTTCGGCAGTTTCAGGAACAAATCTAAGTAAATCCATCATTCTTCAAAGAAACATACAACCCTCCCACAAATCAGTGTAATCGATCAGCTAAATTAATCAGCCAACCTACCAAACAGCTATCCTATAACACTAATCGATTCCATTCATATTCAGCTGATCTTAATACTTTATCCATTACTTTTACAGGTAAATAAATGTGTTTGTCCCACCGCCGTAGCTCAGTGGTAGAGCGTTCGCCTGGCACACCGCCGACCCAGGTTCGAATTCCGTGGCGGGAAAGATAAAATTGTTTTTTTCACTGTCCATCTTAAGAGTATGGTTGCTCTGGTGGTTTAGTGCTGATCTAGATCCATATTCTTTCTTCACTGGGATGGTTATCCCCGTCTGCTACATCGCCAATGGTGGGTGTAGACGTTAAACTTCAATGTTGATTCGTATCGCTGACCTAAACAGTACAGGGATGAAGAACATGAACGTAAAGCTTCCTGTCTCTTTTGCCAGACAACTTCAGGGCACAAGTGGAAGAGCTAAAAACTGCCAACCCCGCTATCCGGACCCTCCTGCTTTTGGGGGGACCCGCCGGACCCATCTCGGACCCCAGATACCTCTCCTCCACCTTCTCGGTCGTCGTAAACAGCACCGACAGCATCGACATATTTGTCGGCAAAACCGCCGGTTACCTAAGGTTCCTGGGCTTTGATGGCCTGGAGGTGGACTGGAGGTACCCTGGGTATCTAGGCAGTGTGCCAGAAGACGTTGGCAGATTTACCACTCTCATCAGGGTAGGTTGATGTAAAATAACATGATATATCCTCTTCTTCTTCTTCTTCTTCTTCTTCTTCTTCTTCTTCTTCTTCTTCTTCTTCTTCTTCTTCTTCTTCTTCTTCTTCTTCTTCTTCTTTTTTGATTTCATCATTCTAGCATTCTCAATGGAAATAAAACTGAATACAATGAACTGAAAACAGCACCTTTAAAAAAAGCGTTCGCAAAATTAGTAGATTCATTTTGGGGTGGATGTACATGCTATCAAACATGATAATGAAATTTCAACTCTTTGCATCAGTCTATTATTTCACCGAGAAATGTGCTATTTAAATTGACAGTGTACATTTGCTTACATGCCTTGTAACTCCTGACTAAACGTTTTAGCGAAACATATATAGAGAATCCTTTAACCTGGTGTGTTTGATCTCCTTCAACTTTCCAACTTGTCTTCTTGTAATTTATCAGTGTTCATTTTTTTTAAAGAGAGAGAGAGAGAGAGAGAGAGAGAGAGAGAGAGAGAGAGAGAGAGAGAGAGAGAGAGAGAGAGAGAATGCTGGCACTTTTCCGTAAAAAGGGTTGGTTTTCCAGAGACTGCGGGAGATCTTCGAAGCTGAAGCAGAGGAATCGGGTCGTGAGCGGATGATGCTCAATGTTAGAGTGACTGGGGACAAATATCTGCTTGGTCAGACTACCAAAGTGGAAAATTTCATCTCGTACGTTATTTTATTTTCACTTCTCTACCATCCACAAGACTTATCATTATGATGACTTTCAGATTTAGTACACGTAAACTACCTCTCTGCTTAAAGGAAGATGTGCGCCACTACCGAAGGTAGCGAGCGTCAGCAACAAAGAGTATGTCTTTCAGATGAGTTGATAGCCATACCTAGGTAGGTCAGTTTTGGTGAGTAGGCTATTTCCTGTATGCAGTTAGTTATTAATGCTGTAGGCCTACGTGAATTTGAACAATTCGGTAGTGCTCAGTGGCGCCAACATTTATCTATGTACAGTACAAACTTCCTAAGGGACGTGAATTTAAATCCTGACTTCAGCGAACTATAGACATATTTTGTGTGAAGAATATCGGTGGCCAGCTCCTAAGCGTCTCCTTGAGACCGAAACGCACTATGCAAGGAGAAATAATTCACACTTAGTCTTTTTTTTTCTTGGTCGGAAAATTCCACTTTGTGACTTTTGTTGCTAAATTTTCTGTGCGGATATTTTCCCCCTACAGATACATAGATTACCTGATGGTGACTGCATACGACTTCTACACAGCCGAGACCGTGATCGGCCACAACAGTGGATTGTACGGGAAGAACAACGAGCCTAGTGAACTAGCAGTCCTCAATGCGGTAAGGGGCTTTTGCTTGGGTTTAGTAGGATAATACAATTGTGCAACCTAGAGGTACATTTCTATGAATGAACATGGAAGTTGAACGTATACACTCACCATTTGGCGATATAGAAAGGGATAGGGACCGATATCAACTTTGAACCACCAAAACCATTGTACTTCTAAAATGGACAGGGGGAAATGGCCATTTTTATCTTAAGACCACGGGATTCGAACCTGGGTCATTGGTGTACCATGCGAAAGTTCTACCACTGAATTAGGCGGTGGGACAAACCCATTTATTTACCTGTACAATTAATTGATAAAGTATGAAGATCAGGTGAATAATTATATGAATCTGGAAATCGTTTAGTGTTACAGGATGGCTGTTTGGTAGGTTGGTTGACTATTTAGTTGATCGGTCCGAGAGACCATCACACAAACCATTGGACAAGACGATGACATGCTCACAGTGGTGAAGAAACTCCGATGGTATGGATACGTCACCAGAGCATCAGGCCTTGCAAAGACCATCCTGCAAGGCACGGTGCAAGGAGGCAGAAGAAGAGGGAGACAGAAAAAGAGGTGGGAGGGTAACACTCGAGAATGGACTGGCGTGGCACTGAGCAAAGCCATGTGGGTTGCTGAGGACAGACAAAGATGGAGTAAGCTGGTTAAACAATCATCTGTGGTGCCCCAACGACCTTCGAGTTATGGAATAGGATAGGATATGATGTTCATGTTTCTTTGGAGATGGATTCACCTAATGTTCCTCTGTAGGAATTACTGACCTTAAGACTGACATTAAACGAGCTGCACTATAGCACTTCCAAACGAAAAACGATGTTTGCAATGTGAGCCGAATGCTACTACAACTGATTACAGTGTATGTTATTGCTACTATTGTTACTATTATTTTGGTTGACATTTATTTGACAGGACTACATAGTGCAGTACCTGATCCAATACCTGAGTGTCCCTGCCAGACAGATCGTGCTGGGCATCCCTGCCTTCGGGCGGGCAGTGGTGTTTGTCAATGAGACCTTGCAGTCTTTCGGTGTTGCCCATAACGGTTCAAGCCCGCCAGGACCTTTCACCGAACAGCGCGGCCTTCTTGCTTACTACGAGGTTGGTTGGTTGGTGTGGTGGTTATGATTGTTGTTGGTGGTGGTAGTGTGATGGTCGTGGCGATGGTGGCTGCTGCTGATGATGATGATTATGATAATGATGAAGATGATGACTGGGGAAAATGACGATAATGATGGCAATGGCGGCGATGCTGATAAGAACCACGATGATAACGACTACAACCCCGGCCCCGTCTTCGCCGCCGCTGACGATTACAACGAAGGCGAAGACGACGACGATGATGAATAATGATGATGATAGTGATGATGATGATGATGATGATGATGATGATGATGATGATGATGATGATGATGATGATGATGATGATGATGATGATGATGATGGAGGTAATACATATTGCTGCGATCGGTAGAAAGTATCGCCAAAAC
Source organism: Oncomelania hupensis (assembly GCA_036898135.1). NCBI lineage: Eukaryota > Metazoa > Mollusca > Gastropoda > Littorinimorpha > Pomatiopsidae > Oncomelania > Oncomelania hupensis. Next base: position 34,320,863 of record CM072512.1, read on the forward strand.
TCCCGCTAGCAGCAGGTGAAAGTATTCCCTCCATCCCTTCAAAGTATACTTTGGGCTCGCTGCTAGCCGCGGATGCGAAGCGCACTACTGTTTAAAAGTGACGGAAAGAGCGGAATATTGCTACAAGGGTTCGGGTAAGGGGATGATGACGGTGGTGGTGGTGCTGTTGCTGCTGCTGATGATGATGATTATGATAATGATGAAGATGATGACTGGGGAAAATGATGACGATAATGATGGCAATGGCGGCGATGCTGATAAGAACCATGATGATAACGACTACAACCCGGCCCTGTCTTCGCCGCCGCTGACGATTACAACGAAGGCGAAGACGATGACGATGATGATGATGATAGTGATAATGATGATGATGATGATGATGAAAGTATTCCCTCCATCCCTTCAAATTATACTTTGGGCTCGCTGCTAGCCGCGGATGCGAAGCGCACTACTGTTTAAAAGTGACGGAAAGAGCGGAATATTGCTACAAGGGTTCGGGTAAGGGGATGATGATGATGATGATGATGATGATGATAATGTATATTTTGTGACATCTGTAGATTTGTCAGCTGTTATGGGACAAAGCGTGGCAGGCAGTGTCGGGAGAGGCGCCTTTTGCCTACAGCGAGACGGAGATCGTCACTTATGACAACGAACTCAGCATTGCCAAAAAGGTCTGTTGTAATCTGTTGTGATCGCTTGCGATCGTCGGTCTACATTGTCTGTAAAGTGCAATGCTACAAATGCCTGGAGTGTAATATAATAGAGATCGAAGGGTTATCCAAACAGACCTAAATGAGTGTAACAGTCTACTTTGTGATCTTCAGACTGTTTTCAACCTTTTAGCCTGTAAGACTAGTCTTGCCCTGACTAGTTTATTGTCACCTAAGCTTTTAAACGTTGTATTCCTATTCCCTATTGTCTAGCCTGGCACTGCATTCGCTGAGAAAGCGATCCGAATTTTAACTACAGGGATGACAAGTAATCTACGTTTTAAACCCATAACCAAACCATCACGGTATATTGGGATTTACATAATTTCTAGTAAAACTGGAAAACCCGAAGCAGCCTATGTAAACTAATTTATAGAACCATTACTTCATAATTGAAGGCTTAATTTCACTACCCTCTCGCATGCTTTCAACGTTAATACAGTGCATGAGAAAATCTTAAGCAATGAAACTACTTTCTGTAATAGTATTTTTTTTGTGAATCAGTCTCAACACTTGTAAGCTTCAGTAGTAACCAGCTGAGCTGTTGATAGTATCAGTGCATTATGGTAAATGAATGAATGAATCAATCAACTAATCAATCCATCTACCAATCAATTAAACTGTATACAATTGTTTTATTAACGATTTAGGCAAACTACATCAAGGATAAGAAGTTAGCCGGGGCAGCGCTGTGGGATTTGAGTTATGATGACTTTTCTGGAACATTCTGCGACAAGGGACCCTTTCCTCTGGCCAACGCTCTTAAAACTGTTCTGACTACTTCAAGAAGTTCGTGAAGATTTATTTTTGTTATATTTAATGTGTGTGTGTTTGTGGGTCTTGCTATGCAGTCTATGAACCTGTATTTTTATATGTGTGCGTTCGTCTGTCTGCCTGCGCCTCTTGTCTGTCGGAGTTCTTACTAATCCCACAAGTAAGCTTACTCCTAGTTGCTTGAACTCGTTCTTTTTAATTTGTTCGTCCTTCTGTGTTCTCCCGTCTTGTTTAGTTTGTTGTTATTTCCATTGTTTTTTCTTTTCTTTATTTTTTTTTTAACGCATATGATTGTATTTTTAAAATTTATAATAAATTCTTTCCAAATAGCTAGCCATTGAGGAGCAAGGAGTCAAATAAGCCAAGGGAGGCAAGTTGCATGAAACAAAAAATTGATGGCTGCTACTTGTCTTCTTTGGTGGGGTGTTTTAACACGGTGGTTTTAAAATATAAAAAATAAGCACACAAGAACCTATTCAAAAGTAAGCTTACAAGTTCCCGAAACCAGGAACTTTGTAATAGAAAACATCACTAAGATTAAATAAGTTTAGTCATTGTATGCTGCATCATAAGAAGCCGTCTGTTTTTAGATCTATTGCTTGTCTTGTACTAAACTTTTAGGTGAATGTCCGCCCGGGGAACACGGGGATCTGGACTTGAAGGGCTGCTTACCTTGTCCTTTGGGCACCTTTCAGCCTCTGCCGGGCACATTGTCCTGTGAACAATGCCCACAAGGACTGACCACCATTTTTAAAGGCACAACAGGAGAATATCATTGTATCTGTAAGTATCTAATTTAAGAATACAAACGGACAAACGTATTGCATTTCAGAATTATGATGGTATTTACTTTTGGATTATTATCAGTCTCAAATTAAAGTATGTTTAATACCGGTAAGGACAACAATCGTGTCGCAAGTGTACGTTAGAGGATATGGGTCCGGTGATTCTCATGAATTCAGATTCGAAGCATCATATTTTAAGCACCGTGTAAATTTTTGGGTAAAGGTCTTGCTGAGCTCTTCATGTGGCCAACATATCCTTACGCGCAAAATAACAGATAAAATGAATCAATTTTAGTGTGTAATTTTATGACGATTTCTTATTAAACATTAATTTTGTTCACAGTACCTTGCCCTTCTGGTACGGAGTACAACTATGTGACGTCATCCTGCGACCCTTGTCCTCTGGGCTACTTCCGGATGGAAGGTCGTGACCCCGCGTGTCTGAAGTGTGACCCCGGGTTCGCGACTGTGGCTACCAGGAGTAGCGACTGTGTCAAGAAACCAAGTAAGACACTGGGAGATGTCTACTATGAAAAGTAGGAGATGATGATGATGATGATGATGATGATGATGATGATGATGATGATGATGATGTTTTTATTCATTGGAGTTTTCATTTAAGGTATTAATTTTACACTCTCTGTGTTGCGTCCCAGAGGGGGTCCAAGAGTTGACGCCGCGCCAGATTGACGTCACCGCTGCTTTAACGTTCGCTACGACGTCATGCGAAAACAAGCCCGTCAGCATAGGTGCCGTGAGCGCGCTGGTGGCGGATTATTTCCAGAGACTGGCACAGTTGTGGTCTGGCCTGTGTGACTCTCCTTCCTGCGACAATGTCAGAAGCGATGTCATTCGGGGCTGCGAAGGGTTCTACATGAGAAGAAGGAAGAGACAAGCCGCCGAGAAGCTCGTGATTGTCATTCACGTCGCCAACATATCGTACGTTGTTTCAGTGGCGTAGCTAGGGGAGAGGGGTCCAAATTCGAAAGTCCCCCCGGGCCCCCACTTGAGGGGGGCCCCCAAAAAAGTGCGCGAATTTTTTTTTAACATTAAATATTAAATATTACGCCACCGCCATGTAATCTTCGTAGTCACGTTGTTATATAAGTTAGTGAATTTAGACTTATATATAAGTAGGCTACATTATCTCATATCATGATGTCGACTGTCAAAATACAGGGGCCCTTAAAGAGGCCCCCAGGGCCCCCAAATCCCTAGCTACGCCACTGCGTTGTTTCAATCTTACCCTTCCCCTTTGCCTGATTTAAGCTCTAACACACTGTAGCGCAGAATGTAATAGGTCCAAGCCACACTAAATCGGACTTTAGACGAATATATTGTATTTGTTTAATAAGTTGTTTTGTCGGACTTTATTATAAACAGTAGTCACTTTCTACAATATTATTTGTTGTTGCTGGTTTAATGTTGCAGAGAAGAAGTGAACAACACAGTGTCCACCAGAAAGGCAGTGGGGGTCATCGGCTCTGCGCTGTCAGAGAGAGCGGAGTATGAACCACTGGTCAGTAACGTTGCAGGTCTCCTCCTGTTATCGTCTAATGCCTCCTTATTTCTTTCATATTCTCGTCCTCGTTAATTCGACCCGAATCCATTTCTTCCTATATTCCTTCCTTCTTTTGTCCCATCTTCACAAGCTAATCTTATTAAAATTGCTTGGCGAAAAAAAGGAAATATAATCAGTTCTAGTCTCGTGGAATACGAACCAATGTTCAGTGACAGATATGTAGTAGGCCTATTTTTTTCCTGTACCCTCTTCCTCGTCTTCTTCAACGCGTATGATTCAGTTAAAATAATCTTCACAATGAGATTCATTCCATATGAGACGAAAAAACTACGAAAATATTCCTTTGGGACCCTGAATAGTAATTTCAGGATGACCTACTAACGTAGTATTTATTCTGCCTTTACAGAGTACATACGGTATTCGCTTGACTAAAGTGGACAGTGTGGATTATCAGCTTGTGTGCGAGAGGGGCTTTGCTGTCCAGGGTGGACGCTGTGGTAAGACTGATCTCTTGTCGTCCCCAATCATACCATGTCCTAATGCCACACTCCCAATTCCAAAATTTCTCTAAACGATCTTTAAGTGACTTGATTATGGAAATCATTTCAGTCTACATGTATGTACCTTCTTGATATTTTAAGCGCCATACGTGCAAATCGGCATAAAAGACTGCTTGAAAGCCATCGCCCTAACGCCACCAATTTAATTAATAATTTCAGCGCTCTGGCTGTAATATACATTAGATGGTAAATAGATAAATCTCTTGGTATGTTGTGGGACATTCTGCTTTGGACCTGACATTGCCATAATAGTCATAACAGTGTGTACTTACTATTTTATTTGCTGGAATAGTCCCTAAGTCAATTTGGGGCTGATTTTCTTCGTAATGCGGTCTTGTAATGTTATAGTAATTAAACCTGATGTTATCAATTATTGTCACAGTATTGCTTTAACGACTTAAATCACAGCGGAGCACTTTAGTATGAAGTGTTTATTGGCTTGCAGAGTTGTGTTCAGTCGGCACATACCACAACACGACAACGGCTGCGTGTGTAGCATGCCCCGTGGGTCAGTATCAGCACCTGGAGGGTCAGGCAGCATGCTGGCCGTGCCAGGGAGCACTGACCACAACCAAATCAGGAGCAACGTCCGATGCCCAGTGCATATGTGAGTTGCCTTAGTCTCCTAATAGCGAACTTTTTGTGTAGAGCTCATACTAATAAAACTAGGCGTCTCACTTCTCCTTCTGTTCCAGCTGCTCCTACTCCTCCCCTCCTGCATTTCTGCCTGTTTCTATTATGGCGGTCTCTCGAATAGATTAATTATAAGTATTTCAGTAGGTCTGTATAGTTCAGATAGTGGCAGGGGCGACTTATGCTCTTCATAAGGAGAGGAAGATGGGAGGGAGGAGAGGTGTTTCCTGGTTACATAATGTGACACTATTAGACTACTAATAATCACTGCATGTTGCTACAGCCGATTTTTGTTGTCCACTAAACGGCAAAATAAAACAGCCGTTAATTAGCCCCCTTAAAAAGTTTTTTTTTTTAAATTGTACTTTTAGTTATTGTTCATACGGAGTTTGAAGTCACAATCTATCATATCAAAACTCCTTAAATATATTGTCCTAAAACAGTTAAATGAACGTCTGGCTTCCAATAGCCTTCTCTGCCCATTTCAGTCTGCCTGTCGTTCTCATCATTCAAGGCACTGAAACTACACTCGTCCATATTTTAAATGACCTCTTGCTTGCCAATGACTCTGGGAAACTTTCCCCTCTTACTCCTCTCGATCTCTCTGTTGCCTTTGAAACTATCAATCACTCTATTCTCCTCCAACTTCTTAAAAACACTTTTGGGATTTCCGGCTCTTCACTCAGCTCTCTTCGCATCTTTCTGATAAGTTTCAGACAGTCTCCGTGAACAGTGCCAATTCTGCTCCAGTCCTACTTACTTATGATGTTCCTCATGGCTCTGTTCTTGGCCAAGTTCTTTTCACTCTGTAAACTTCTCATCTCTCTCTCTGACATCATCAAAAATCACCACATCAGTCATCACTTCTACGCTGACGATGGCCCATTTCACGACAGTGAAGCTCTCATGAAAATCTTCCGCACCTTCTTCAAAAGATTTCTGACTGTTTTACTGACATACAAAACCTGATGAATGCCAACAAACTTCAACTCAACAAGACCGAAGCCATACTCATTGGACCCCAACATAAGCTATCTTCTGTCTCTACTGATTCAGTTTTTCGTAGATATAGCACAAACCTTCTTTATTCTTTCGTCAAAAATCTTGGTGTCACTATTGACAAAACTCATTCAATGCATAATTTCATTCAAAAACCGATCAATCATGTTTCTTTTATCCTCACCGTATTGGTCTTATTCAAAATTATCTCACTACTGATGTCACAAAAAAGCTAATTACATCTCTTATCCTTTCACGACTGCACTACTGCAACTTACTTCTTTCTAATTTGCATGCATCATCCATCCACCTCCTTCAACGCGTTCAAGGCTGATGAGGATGATGGTGCGGTAATTTTCACATTCATGAAGGTTACCTTTTTTGGGAAGAGTGATGACAAGCGACTGGGTCCATGGTGTAGGCCACTCCCCACTCTGCCAGATTTTGTTACAGATAATGGTGAGTGCGTCGATCATCGCTTCTCTTCCTGCTTGAAGCAGTTCCGCGGGTATGTTGTCCACAAAAATAACACCCCTATAGAGAATCAGAAATGGCTGAATTATGAACAGACCTATCAATGTGGGAAATATCAACAGGTAGTGTAAACAATACAAATACTACTACTACAACAAATGAGAAAATGCACTAAAAAATTTTGTTTGTTGTCAACAGCCCCATGTGAGGCTCATCCCAACTACTGCTTTCACGGTGGGGTTTGTCACTTCAGAGAGGGTGACAAGGGGGGAGTATACTGTCAGTGTCTGAGTGACTACAAAGGAGAGAGATGTGATTCTACGAGTGGTAAGTCTGCTGCGCTCTGACAAAAATAATAAACTGTTCTTTTTCTTTCTTTCCCTAATCAGAATTTTGGGGCATCGCCATACTGGTGTGATTTTTTTGCATATACGACCTTAGATTTGCTTTTCTTTTTAAAAAAAATCCTACCGTAAAGATATCCACATTCCGTTTTTGAGGAGAAGAGGCCTAAATTGTTCATAACTGCTATTAATGTATTTATGAGATCGGATTGTAGGCTGCCAAGCCGAACAAAAGACGACAATTTGGTCAGTGGCTATTATTGCTGAATTATTGAGAATTCAATGAATTTTACATTGACTATTGGAAGGACACTGACAGAATGTAAGAAGTAGTCTACTCTTTGACAGACTTAAAGTTAAACATAAATAAACCAGTCAGTCATAGCAGATCAACCAGTCAGCCAATCCATCAGCCCAACAATGGATACATCAACAGAATTCATTATAAACATTGAAGTAAAGAAGGGAGACTAAAAGTGTAGCCCAAGTGATACATGACCATTATGGCGATTATTGTATTTGCAGATACAAGCAGTGCCAGTACAGGAACATTAGTAGGGGCGATCGTTGGTGGGATCCTCGCTTTTCTCATCGTCATCCTCATCATCATTGGCTGCTGTGTTTGCTTCAGGTAGACCTACCGGTTTTCCATTACAATAACCCATATACTCCAAAGTGCATATATATAACAATTTGCAAGAAGAAAGAGTATTTTAGCAAAAAATTTTTTTAATGTTAAGAAGGCTTACCATACAGTATGGACCTCTCGTATATTACTAAAATTACAGAACATTCGCATCTCTGGATGCATGTTTCAGTATATAAAACACTTTTTGTCCGAAAGATATATATGTATCAGGATAGGTAAAACATACTCAGAATTTAAGAAAGTAGATATAAAAATTCCGCAAGGTTCAATTATAGCTCCTGTGTTATTCAGTATTTTAATATTTGATCTTCCAAAAGCATTAACAAAACAAACTAATATTGTACGATATGCAGATGATATAGCAATATGAATTAATACACCACTGAGAAAACATACATACAAAAGAACCATAAATGATGTTCAAAAGTTATATCAAAATGAATTAAATTTACTTTGTAAGGACATGAAAGAAAATGGACTGGAATTATCAAAGGAAACAACTTACCTGATGTTATATAATAATGGTCAGAATCCTAAGTACTTACCAACATTAAAATTAGAAAGAACTGAATTACAATATAAACAAACTATTAAATTCTTAGGAGTATATTTGACTTCAAAACTAAATTGGAGAACTCATATAGAATACCTACTTACAAAAGCAAGAAACGAATAAATAAATTTGTTAAAAATAATTATTTCTCAACCTTGGGGAAATAATTCGAAAACTTTACTTCATTTAGCTATTTCACTGGTAAAATCTATATTGACATATGGATAAGAAGTTTATTTCGCTGCTTCTAATACATATATTAAGAAACATCAAAGTTTAGATTGCATAGCAATAAAATTGGCACTTGGAGTTCCAGTTAGTACAAATACAATTAAAAGCTATAAAGAAACGGGAATCTTATTATTAAATGAACAGAGGCAATTATCATGCTTCAAATATGTAATTCTAAGTTTATCAGTAAACAATTCAGTATCAGATGATATCTAGATCTACTTTAAAGAATATCCTAAATGCGCATAAGAATTCCTTATATTCAGCTAATTAAGAATTTTATAAACTCAACAATGACTGAATGTAATAGTGATATATTGAATATTCCGATTCAGCCATTATTACCTTAAATACCATTTTGGGAACATTTATCTGCTAGCTTTGAAATAGAAAATTCTAATATTACTAACGTTGAGAAATTAAATGTTCTTGTAAGTGAAGTAAAGGAACACTTATACCAATATTATCCAAAACACCTAAAACATTTACAGATGGATCTGTACTTGAATCATCTATTAGTGGTGCAGGGTTTGTTATACCAGCTTTAAAGTAGAAAATTCGTAATGTATTGGAAAAGGATTTTCTTTATTTTTTTGTGTGAATTGTATGCCATTACAATACATTCTTGAAACATCTCTGGATATATTTAAATTGCTAATTAGTGTAGATTCAAAATCAGTTTTACAATCAATTCAAAACTTTGAAAATACTAAAGATGTAATATTTGAAATTAAGCATATTATAAAATTATTAGCAAAGGTACAAATGTTGATTTTTGTTAGGTTTTGTTGTTTGTTATTGTAACATGCCAAAATTGGAGCTGCAAATACAATTTGATCACATTGTAATAAGATTATATATTGAGTTTCATTAAATTTAAAAAATTGAAAATATAATAAATAATATTATATATTATTTATAATTTAGGTTTAATATTATATTATTTTGATAAATTATTAAATATAATAAATTTAATTAGAATAAATCATTATATTGTATTAAATATAATTTTTACATTATAATGTTCATAACATAAAAATATATAAAATTAATATTTTTACATTAAGTAATATTTTTATGTGTTTCTATTATTTCTTATGAATGTACAAATTTATTTTACTTATATAATGAAAATAAAGTATCTATATACATTTGTGAAACTGCCTATAAAAATATTTTATAATAAATCAAATTTATTACATACTAACATCCAAATTACTTTTATTTTCTAAGTAAATTTGTATATTATGTTTATATTTATGTTTATTTCTTTTTTTTGAAAGTTTAAATATCATTTTAAATAGTAAAGGTTTTAAAATAAAAAATTAAACTTTAAAAATCATGTTGTTGGTCTTTGTTATATTTTTCTTTTAATAAAAAAGAATGATTTATTGATAATTGGTTTTATTGTTTTTTTTTCTGGAATCATGTTGTTTTTGTTTTGAGTCGGATTTGTGATGTGTGTATAAAAATTTTTTGTTTTTTTTTTTGTATTTTGTGTTTGATGCTGTGGTATGTCTTTGCAAGTATAGGAAGATAAGTTTTATCTTTAATGAATTATAGGCTTGTTGCTTTCACTACATATGATGTCAAAGTACGTTTTTTTAATAGCCCTTTTTTTTTCAGGATGAGGGCAAGGTCCTCCCATCTGTGAACTGGCAGAGCAAACACCACTACATGACCTCTACATTTTTCGTCAGTCTTCTTCTGTTGCATCGTGCCTTGCAAGATCCTATGTCGACACATACATTGACCACCTCTACATGTCATGTTGTCCAATGCTTGTGTGATGGTCTGTCATTTCGTTATTGGTGATGTGCTGGGTATAAGAAATTCCCAGAAGTCTTCTGTAGCACCTCATCTCTATGCTTTGTATTCTTCGTTGTAGATCTGCTGTGATCAGGGTCCATGTTTCGTAAGCGTATTGGAAGATGGAAATGACAAGGGAACGCAGCAGCCTTACCTTTGGAAATGAATAACATTTTAAAATAAGGGGATGAGAGGCTGTTGAATTGCTTTCACTAGACACCATTGGCATGATGTCAAAGTACGTTTTTTTAAAATATCTCTTTTTTACAGGATGAGGAGTAAGGTCAAGCTGTGCCAAGTTGACGCAGAACGCCACCAGAACTCCGTGCAGAGCAACAACAACCACTACATGACCTGGGGCACCTTCAGTAAAGGTTCAGGCAGCTCTCGCGGCGTCAAGTTTGTCGACTACATTGACTACTACATGTGGCTCAGTAGTCTACCCCCAGGTGAATGAAAGAATGCGACTAGTAATGATGATGATAGTGTTGACGTTGATGATGATGATGATAATGTAATGGAGGTGGTAGTGATAATGATGATGATGATAATGATGATGATGTCGAGGTCTAGTCTGTGCACGCACGCATTCCATAGCATGGACTTTAAAGATCATGTGGCTCCTGTCCTAGATGGGTGAGTACCGGCTACACAAATACACCCAGCACACAGTAGTTCCTTTATACCCATCCCAGGTCGCCAAGGATTGTGCTCAGTTGTCTGGGCGTCAGACTATGCGCTCAAAGGTTGCAAGTGGGTGCCTCGGGAGGCTGGAGTTAAATCCTGTATGGGCCAGCGCCTTGAGCAGCCCTTGAGATCGGAAAGCGTTATATAAGAACTATTAAATAAAAATAATAAGTGATGATGATGATGATGAAGATGATAATGAGGAGGAGGAGGATGGCTTCGAGCAACCATCACCATCGTAATACAACACTACTTTTCAGAACAACAGATGGGTCAGGCCCAAGCCCAACCTCAGAGGTACTCTGGAACAGGTCACCGCAAGTCCAAGGACGGTATGTCGTCCAGGTCGAAAGCGACGTCTAACTCCAAGCCTGGTCATCTCGTGACCGAAAGTCACCGCGCTGGACACACTATCAACGCCATGCCCAACGTGGACACCAACATTGCTGAAACCAACATTGATTCCACGGACAAGTCAGATGCAGAGTAAAGGAAAAAAATGCTTGTGTAAATGAGAAGAAAAACAATGCAATGAAACAAACAAACAACAACAAAATTAAAAACAGAAACAAGAGTAAAAGAAATAAAACAAAAAAAAAGAAAGAAAGCATAAGTTAACAGAAAAAGAAACGAAACGAAAATGAACTAAGACGTTACATTAAAACAAGAAAAAAATAGAAGACGAAATGGAAGGAACAAAGAACAAACACGAAAAGAAACGGAAAACAAAGGTGTCGCTGGGAAATGTTAATGTGATCAGAGTAGTGTTACTATTGTTGCTATGACGAAACACTTGCGAGTTAATGGTTTCAAAGTATGGACTTGTGGTTGGCTCAGTGATGAACGCAGTGTACTGGAATTAAGGCGATAATATTGCAGCATATACAGGCTATGGTTCAAAGCCCCTTGACAATCTGGAGTATTAAAAAAACAAAAAATTAACATGTAAAACATACCCTGAGACACTGCGCCTCTACTCCTTTGGATGAGAGTATAAACCGAGGTTTGGTTTGTGCATGCACGCATTCCATCGCGCATCTTTAAAAATTCTCATGCTCATGTCCTAGACGGGTGAGCGCCGGCTATACAAATACACCCCATGCACGCACTAGGTCCTTGCTCTCCATCCCCGGTAGCCCAGATAAGTCATTTGGGCGTCAGACTATGCGCCCAAAGGTCGCAAGTGGGCACCTTGAGTTAAATCCTGTAGTGACAAGCGCCTTGAGCAGCTCTTGAATTGGAAGGGCGCTTAAATAGGAAAGATTAAATACATAAATATTACAGGAATAGACTACTTCTGTCCAAACAATGCAATTTCCTTTAGTGGTAATGCAAGTTACATGATATTTGAAACAGGTATTACCTAATGGCCAATATACACCCCTTCAGCTTGAAGGGAACATGGTTGATTTGGTACAAACTAGAAACTTTAAGAACGATTCTCATGATACAGCTGTGTAAATACTCATCTATGTTACAAAACCTAATGTTCAACTTCCATATAGTTTGGTCCTGTCATATGAAGCATTGTTGCAATTAGTACATCTAGGTAGGTGTGTTAAAAGAATGAGAAAATGGCTTTTTCATGTGCTTTGTGCGGTAGTTTTGAATGTCATTGTAAAAATCATTTACTACTTTGCATGTACAGCCGAACATGCGTACATCGAACACGCATTCAGGGAACAACGCCTTTTCTGAAGAAAAAAAAATCCCCTGCCAGAGTTGTCCTTATTTATTACTTAGAACTTTCTGGGTATTATTGACACGTACATACGTACGTATGGCGTACATTCTCTTACATCGGTTAAAAAAAAAAATCTCAAGACCCCAAATTTTGAAGGTTATGATGAATTTGAAGTACCAATGCAAATGACGTACATTCACGCAAATGAAATAACAATAGGAATTTCTTGTTCATAGCTCAGAACTGTCGATATCATTTGGGTGTCTGTAGAATAATGCACATGCTTTATGGGCATGTTTCTTATGTCATGGAAAACATGATCACAAAACTGAAAAGAATTCAGCTCACTCTGATAGAGAACTTGAAAATAAATTTGCATGTGGAAACGCATCCACAAAGGAAAAAAACCAACATATTTTTCACTCGAAAACAGTATAGCACAACAGTAAATATCAAGAAATCGCATCTTCCTAATTTGTAAAAAAAAAAAAAAAAAAAGTGGGTAGACAATTGGGTAAATTATAAGCTTACATGCCTGTATTGTAAGCTGCGCTACGAACAAAATCAAGTTTAAAGGGCAGATTACCCCTCTGTCATGTTCGTCATTCATAAATCTACTTAATTTTGTCACAACATCTGATTTTTAAATTTCACTGAGAAAAAGACCATTCCCCAGTTTGTACCCTGTTTTGGTAACATTCCCGATAGATCAACTACTACACGTGTGTGTGTGCGTGCGGGTATGTGTGTGAAGACCTGGCCAAAACCCTTCTAAATTCGTACCCCATTGTAATAACTTGACGAGAATACAGTTTAAGTGTACTGGGTTTTAAATCTTGCATCCAAGACTCATTTTAGATCCCCGTTGGACTACCAAAGAGGGGGGGGGGGGGGGGGGGGGGGGGGGGGGGGGGGGGTGAGGGGGGTATCTTTCAATATAAATAGTTCGCCAACTTTCTGGAAGTTTAGTGTTTTAAACTTCCTCTTTTCAATCTTTATATTTTGGCCTTCGCTTTTCTTTTCTGTTATATACAATATTCACCCTTTTAATATGTCTGTCACCTACCCGTTTCCTTGAAATCTCTCCCAAAACTCCTCATTTGTATATGGGGTCTGTTGGGTCAGCTTGGGGATATTGGACGCTTTCTGCCAAATGGTCGCTAGGGCTTTCTATGGCATTATTATTTAGCAATGTGACAGACTGTATTCCTTGCTGGGCATTCGCTCCGTGAATGAGCAACACCGCCACAAAACCCACACTGTGGGGATGAAGATGGTGCTGATGAGGAAGTCTGCCTAGTAGATAGAGAGACGTCAAATGTTTTGGCTTCGATTTGACCACGGAATTCCGTGGATTTGACGTGGTCAAGATGAGTAACGTCATCGCCCCTGTTACATGTATTGGGTTTTGAGGATTCACGACCTTCGTGTTGACGGTCGATTCTGACTGCGTCTGCTAGGAGTAAGATTGTCTTTTGATTGCAAACGGTTACATAACGCGTCTTCGCGAACGCCTACCACGATTCTGTCGCGAATGAGCTAATCTCGAATGCACATCTGTCAGCGATTTGATGGAGATAGTGAATAAACGCGTCGATGTTGTTTTCATCCTGTTTCTGTGACCGATTGTTGAATACGGCTCGTTCGACAATTGCACTCGTTCTTTGTGAGAAGTAGTTCGATATTTTAGTTTGTACCTGTTTGTAGGAGTCTTTGTCCTCGTTGATTTTCAGGGTGTCAGGTCAAATCTTTGCACCATGACCCACAGGCTGTGAAGTCCGTAGGCCTTGCCTCAAATGCATACTATACTATAGGCCTACTATGTATAGTATGTAATTGAGGCAAGGCCTACGGACTTCACAGCCTGTGCATGACCCAGCGACTCCGGTCATCCTTCAATGCGTTGAAGGGTGCTGGTGGAGGAAAGGAGAGCGGAGGGTCCATCCCACCGCTGCCACCATATACAATGTGTAGGTTTAACGTAAAGAAAATCAAGAGACTCCAACAAGGAAGGCTGATTTATAAGATGGCGTTTACTGAACGGAATGCGCAGGTGTGAATGTTAGTTGTGACGATTGCTATAGTGAATGAATGCATAGGCATATGATGTTGTGGTATAGGCGTGTGGTCTATGGTGTATAGTATTATCATTCAGTGGGGATACGATTTATACAGAAAAAAACCCGGCACCCCAACGGGGATACCAAGTTGTCCCGATTCTGCTCTTTGCAGTCCGCTGGACCCTATAAACAATGACTAACAAACTAAGTCATTTTAGAGACACTACTACGGCTAAGCCAAACTTAGGGGAAAACTTTTCCACTGGACATCGTTGTTTGTGTGTTCAACTGTATATACGTTACGTTCCTAGCTACTTGCGATGAGCTAATGGTTAGTGATAGGTATGGTGTAATAAATAAAGCAAAGTTACTCATAATTTTACATATGTTTCTAGAATGGTGTTGGGACAATAACAAAGTCAGAAGAAATTATTTATTAAAATCTGCTTCTCTTTGCGTCTTTCATGCTTATCAATTTTAAACATAATAAATAATGCTGATTTATGTTCTTTGTCAGTATGATTTTGCAAATAGTTGCTTTCATTTTGGTGCTTTGGGCATAAAGAGGAAAAATATATGACCAGTTTGAATGTGCAATGAAAAAAAAAAGTTGACAGTGGACAGCAGAACAAAAATACACATTGAGTAATTAATTCAAGACTACATCCAAACAAGTGATTAGCTTTTCAATTTTATTATCCCACTGTACAAGCTTTTACAATTCCAAAACTTACATGAATTTATGTCACATATTTACCGTTTTATTACAAATTATTTTAAAGAAGTTTAACACTACATGGCTGGTGTAAATTAGGGATTAAAAAAAAAACTGTGAAAAAAAATTTCCAGTTAGCAACAATTCATTTTAAATTAAAATTTCTTGGATATGTTTCACAACACAAAATGTTACGGAGAAAAATCACCTTGTTCATCAAAATCTCAAGGTAAAGTTTGGAAATCATTATAATAAAAAACAAAACAAACAAACAAACAATATGCTTAATTTTGAAACATGGAGAAAAATGTGTTCTTTGTAAGTTATGTGGTATTAATATGATAGCTATAGTTCTGAACTTATATAATCTGAAAACGCCATTACCATGTTTTTAAACACAAATAATAGTTATATAAATACACTTAATGTCAGATTTTGCATAGATAATGTCCAAGGCACTAAATATCTTCAATCTCTTAAAATACAATGTCTCAAATTCACAAAAACATATTAATTTCTGTGATTGATAATATAATTGTGCCATCTTCAAAGCTTCCTTTGAAGCGTAATTTGCATAGAGGTTTTAAAATGAAATAAAACACAACACTTATAAAAAAAAACTATAAACGTTTAAATAGACACTGTTTTACTCAGTTAAATAAATAAATTATTATTACAATTAGATAAAATTGGATGTAAACATATATACGTATCACAGTAACGCTGACATACTTTTATGTTTCATGTAACGAGAAGATACAGGGACAAAAAAATCTCATTACGTAACCCACAACAGTCTAAACCCTGTATGATCACATCGAACAAGCTATTTGAAACAAGTATTAACTTTGTTCAAAATAACCCAAATCTTTTCAATGGTTCATGTACATTCAATAGCCACAAAACCCTAATAATGAAGAACATAGCACGGAAATAATAAAGAACATACCTTGGTGACCAATATTGATGATAAAAAAAAATAAATTCTGCCTTATTGTGATTCCTCAATACCTACCAAACTACTAGGAAAATTCTGTAATGACTCACTCGAACTCACGATTGATTATTCCAACAAACATCATGCCGTACATAACTATGCAAGTATTGTAAAACACAAGAAACACACACACACACACACCCAAAAAAAACAGGGAGTAAGCATAAAGTTAGTATATACTTACACAAAATATGCACATGATTATAAGAGGAATGTTTTTAGAGACTAATCGAATTAAGATTATTATATATACAAGTCTGAACGATGAAAACAAGAACTAAAACTAAAACAAAAGTACAGCTTACCTGATCTTCATTCAAAACTAAAATACTGTAGATTATTTAGCACCACATCATTTTGCAAACGAATTACAAAATGAGAAAGTCTGTAATTTTATTGGAAACAGTACAATTTATAATCAAGTCATTAACCTTTATAAAAAAAATTAATCTCAGAATTGTATGAGAACTGTCTGTTCAAAATAGGACCCACATGTGATGTGATTGCTTAAAAAAACCACAATAAATTAAATGGGCCGTTCTTTTTCTGCTGAGAAAACAAAATAGTTCAAAGGGCATAAAATAAACTATGTAGTTCTGCAATGTAGAAGGAAGGGAATTAATATCATATGCAAAAAGTTGCTTTGTTGAAAGAAACAAAAATTACCGTGAAGCGGATAAAACCAAATTTATGTGAGATTGAAACCCTCATGAAAATGAGACATTATGCATGATTCAGGTGAATGAAAAACATACAGAAAATGATACAGAAATGCTTCTAATACATATTTGTTTTTCTGAGTCATATGGGCTTTGATGAATATTACATGAAATAGATGAACAAAAATGATTAGGCCAACAACAAAAAAGTGTTTACGGTATCCTGACCGACCCTAATTTTTTGGCCCGATCCTGAACTATTTCGGGGATCATCTTAGAAAAAAAAAGGAAAAAAGCCAAAAAATTTGCAACCAAGGTAAATAAAATTTAAAACAACAAAAAAAAAGGTTGGCTTACATACCTTTTTTTTTTTGTGTTGCAATGTTACCGTAAACAAGGACTTTTTTGGGGGCCTTACAAAGCTATGGACATCAAGATTAATCACACACAACCCACATCATCTATGTACTGAAGATATGACGCTGTTCATATGATTAAAACATATGAAAAGTAACAACACAGCTAATCCATACCAAAAGTGATGATCAAGACCATAGGATTAGGTATCAGGGCAGTGTTCTAGTGCTTCCCTCATTGTACAAAGTTGTGAACAATCACAAACTGTGATTGTGCGCAAGATAGAGATCTTTAGCTACCAAGTGCCCCAGGGCCACTTATAGGCAGGTCATGACATTGACAACCTTTGTTTCTGAAACAAAAGCAAGCAAGCAACAATAATAAAAGCCAGTATTTTCTTCTTTTTTCGGCAAAGGGTAAACATAGATTTAATTAAATGTATGAATTCTATCTTCAGCTGCATCGGAAAGTAAAACTTGCAAACCACTGAAAACCTTCTGAAAGGCCTGGAAAGCTCAGTAGTCCATCAATCAGTGTTCACACTTTTGGGTCACCTGTTGATTTACCTTGTACACAGACCAACAGTAACACATCAATATAACCACGAGTTATGTTATTCAGCAGTACAGTTATCAGATTTACATAGTCTTTTTTTTTTCAATGCTGATAACAAGTCCTAAAATAGGTCTTGCTAATTTTTTTTCTTTTTCAATTTGGAATTTATTTATTTATTTATTTACACGAACAGTAGCATGGATATTTAAACAAAAAAGTTCAATCATCAGCACGTTTGTGACGTGGTGTTTTGGAAATCTTTGTTGATGGATTTAATGCAGCACATAAAAAGATATCGCTTCACACAAAAGGGTGGTCCAAAAGCCGTTTCCCTTCCTCCCCGCTGTGCACAATAATTTGGGGTGCTCGGTTGGTGATTGCAACGGGTCGTTTCTGCAAGCAAAGAAAGGCGTAGTCTGTAAAATAAATGATTTGCAGCATTGTGAGGGCCATTAGTGAATAACCTGCAGCATGATGAGTGATGCAGTACAATCAGAAAAGCTGTGCCTACATGATGAACTGCTTGTTCTAACTTGATAAACATAATTATGCTCTGAATGCAAAAGTAATTGTTCCTATAAAATGCAAAAATGCAGCTCCAAGAATTACTCAAAGCACTTTAGTCAACAATGTAATCATGGTGGTTACGCTCAACAAAATAATCTAACCTTAATCATATTAAATAATGTTATTAGGCCATTCAACTCTAATAATTGTACTAATTGTATTCATTACTGAAAATATGCGTGATCATTTAACAAAACCAAACCAATGAATTTAACAAGAGAAAGTCAATTAAGGAACTGATGAACATATCCCATTCTTCATGGACTCTTGGTTGTATTCTAACGCACTGTACTAAACTACCACTCACAGATAGTCTCTTTAGCCAACTGACCAACGCATCAACCATGAAAGTGGTGATAGAGCCGACAACAATATATTATCTAATAGTGATGCATTATTAAAAGAACTGGTATTAAAATGATTGTTATTCTTTGTATGCTTATTGTTTTTGTTTTACATGGCTGGAAATCACTTTTCTAATATAATCTTGTGGTCGAATAACATTTCTCATGTCTTAATAAAACAACTAAGAAACAATGGAATTTAATGCAAGAACTTCTTGACAAAGTATTGAAAGGAACGGATCCCTTGACATCAATTACAACATTTATTGATTTAATCGGTCTTATACAGAGTTTTTCCAGCTCAAGAGCTGCTCAAGGCACGGGTCAATACAGGATCTAACTCAAGCCACCCAAGACCCCCACTTGCAGCCTTTGGGCACATCCTCTGATGCCCAGACAACTGAGCACAATCCATGCAACCAGGTATAGGGGCAAAGGGACCTAGTGCTTGCTGGGTGTATCTGTGTAACCAGCAATCACCCATCTAGGACAGGATCTTTAAAGCCTGTGTAATGTAATGCGTGCACGCATAGATTTAACCTTAGTTTATACTCTCACCCGAAAGGCAAAAGTACTTTTAAAGAAACTGTAGTTCGAAGCGCATACAGGCATGAGATATGAGAATGTTGAAATTAACTGAAAATTTAGCAGGGGTCTGGGAGCCGGCATAGGCCCCCAGACGGGTCAAAGGGTGAAACCCCTTGTAAGGACCCCCAGAAGCTGAACGTTTTTCATATTACTGATTGAAAAAGTATCACTCCTTACATCTTAACTGTGAAAAGCATATTGTTTTGTCACCAATCATTTATAATCAGAGTCAAACACTGAAGCTGTGCTGATGGTGGTTTACGTGTACATTTGAACATAAGCAGATGGCATTATTTAGCAGTTCATATAATTAATAAATTATACAGAAATTTACTAAAATTAATAAGAATAAAATACTGAAAATGTAGATGTTCTGAATTGCTGTCTCTTAACTCTATTCAACACTTGCTCATGAATGTACAAGTAATAGAAGTTTACGTGTACATTTGAACATAAGCAGATGGCATTATTTAACAATTCATATAATTATACAGAAATTTACTAAAATTAATAAGAATAAAATGCTGAAAATGTATATGTTCTGAACTTCTGTCTCTTAACTCTATTCAACACTTGCTCATGAATGTACAAGTAATAGAAAGAAAAGACTTGTGGTGCAAGGTTGAGTTGAAAAAGAAAGTGTCACGGGCTCCTCCACCCACTTCCAACTCCAACAGTTTTTGACACTTCCTTTCTTGTCTAAATCTCTTGCAAGAGCATTGTCACTTGGTTTCAATTTCTGAAGCGGCATGTTGATGATAAGAAGGCACACCATATACCGGAACAGGAATTCTCAAACGGTTTGTTTAAAAAGGTTCGAAGCCACACCAGTAGTGTATCGAATACTAAGAGCGCCGTTCTCAAATGGCTTGATATTATTAAAACCTCCGTTTGAGCAAATTGATGATAATATGCTTTGGGAATAAAAATTGGTCTACTCAAGATAACATAAAACAAAACCGACCCCCCCCCCCCCCCCACCCCTTCTCCCTCCTCCAATTTTTTCACCGGTTCTGTGTGAATCTCAGAAATGACCCCTTAGGATTCAAAATGAATGGTTTTCCGTTAATTCCCAGAGAAATCTCATGCCTGGCATAACTGTTTATAATAAATGACAAAATAACTCACATTAAATCTGAAAGGTCCCTTCCACACAGAGATGAGGACAACAGCGGCAATGAGAACAATGATGAGGACAGTATACAGGATGATGGTAGTCTTGGGCGCTGGCAGGGACTTTTTCGCCTTGACGTCTTCAATGCTCACCACTCCCTCATTGAAAGTGGGGCTATCTATCTGTGTCTTGCCCACTGCAATAAAAATAATAAGATGAATATTATATACAGAAATAAAATAAAATAAATGAACAGGTCGATTTATTTCAAAGGGCCACAATGTCACCTTTTTCAACCAGGTAGGAGAGATTAAGAGTGAGGTGGAGAAAGAGAGTGGAAGTGAGTGACAGAGCGAGGAAGAGAACAAAAGTGAAGAGAGAGCGAGGCCAACAAATTGGCCCATTCAGTAAAAGTTACACCTGATTCCTTTACAGTCTCACATGCGCACACTTTCACTCATACAAGTCGCATATTCCGCATTTGACTCAAAATGCAAAAACCTTCAAGTTCTAAGTTCAAAATTAACTTTAAATACAGAAAAGAACAAGGTCTTCAGTTAACTAGGTATATTACTTTTTCTTGTTTATTTATTTGACATGAAAAAATCTAGATCAAAACAAGGGGGCTGTTCATTTACATTGATGGGAAAAAAAGCTTACCAATCATTAACTGATGCTTTTTACTTCTCATGCCCCATTGTCCAACTGTGCAAATATTTTTCACAGTTGTTATATTCTACACCTCTACGATGTATGAAGCTGAACAAACATCTACAACATTACATTTTTACTGTCACAGAAGTTGTCATTTTAAACAAGGAGTTATGTTTCAAAAGGACAAACATAATGTGTCTAAAGCGAAATGAAATGTGTCTTGCAACATTATATTCAACAGGCATATCCATCAAGGAAACATTTCACACAAGAAATACTATAAAGTTTCCATTTGGGCTGGCCTGTCTGCTTGTATATTAAAGGATGATCAATAATAAAGCCAGTACATATCAAAGAATGATGAACAATAAAACCTGGACGTTCACTTGCCTGTATACCAAAGGATGATAGACAATGTCAAATTCATGACAACTATGAACAACAACATGAGAAAATGTAGATGGCATTTCAATCTGCTGTAACATGTTTGCACTCTATAAATGCTAATGTGAAAATGCACACAGATGTTTCTAACACTACAAATATCCATTTTCACACACTATCTGCACAAATCTTAACAAATGTTGTCTTATGTGTTCTTGGCTGAAAAACTGTTAAAAGCTCAAGGGAAGGGCAGCTGAGATTCAGAGAGACACCATCTGTTATTAATTTACTTAGCAGGAACTTAGCTCAACACTAATTTATTCATGCAACTTGAAGTTAGAATGCTCCGTGGAACAAATTAAAATTAAAAAAAAGATTATCAATGAAAGCCCTAAGGGAGTAGCATTTTTGCATTTGTTCAAGTGTAGCTGCATTATAATGAGAAGTAAGCCAC
This sequence comes from Oncomelania hupensis, assembly GCA_036898135.1. Taxonomy (NCBI): domain Eukaryota; kingdom Metazoa; phylum Mollusca; class Gastropoda; order Littorinimorpha; family Pomatiopsidae; genus Oncomelania; species Oncomelania hupensis. The sequence goes on from CM072512.1 coordinate 34,342,728, forward strand.
ATCACACTATACCAACCAAAGCCACTTCAACATGCCACCTTTCCCTTCATAACTGACTGAAACTGCTGTCCTGCTTTATCTTGCTACATATGTTATAACAACTACCACCAGCTTGCCCCAACTACAAGATCAACTCTGATAGCTCTTGTCAATACTTACATTGAACATACCCCACTTGTGGCATTAACTAATATAACATTGAACATGTCCATAACTAAAATAATTTGCCAATACATGGTGAAAACGTCAGTAGCTTGGAAGTTTGATGAATAGGAAAGGAACTTGGTCCATTTCTTGAAAATAAGTTAACTCTGTTCTCATTCAAAGTTCAATAATTTCTCTCTCTCTCTCTCTCTCTCTCTCTCTCTCTCTCTCTCTCTCTCTCTCTCTCTCTCTCTCTCTCTCTTGCTCTCTCTCTCACTCACACACACACACACACACTTCATATCAATATATCTGATTTGCATAAAAAAAATTTTTTTATAAAGTAACAGCTGCGTGCTGCTAAGTTAGTACATTTCGCCCTTGAGCTTGTATTGTATGAGAATGACAGAATATAAAGTGCCTTGTGGGTTTCCAAATTTGTGATCAAACACAAATCATACAGCATATGAACACTTTTTAAAACTCAAGCTGAGCTCAGTCTTGGATATTTGGATACTCGGTACAAAATATTAATTGAACCACATGCAAAGGGCATCTTTATTTATTGTATTTTATTTATAATAATAATAATAATCATAATAATAATAAATGAAAATTTATAAAGCACTGCAAGGTCTCCAACAGGTGAATGCGCACAAACCCCCTCCACCCACCCCTCCTGTCTCTCCCTACCTCACAGTTCAAAATACATACATTACAAGTTACATGGAAGCTTCAGTCACAATATGCATACCTATTAAAGCAATAAAATGATTTTAAAATATGCAAAATTAAAAACAGATAACCAAATTTTAATAAAACATTAACAGTAAAACGATTTACACAAATGAAGAGTAGAAAGGACACAAAGTATGCAATCTTATATATAGCGTTTATCCAACTCGAGAGCTGCTCAAGGTGCTGGTTGATATAGGATCTAACTCAAGCCATCCTAGGCGCCCATCTTTATAAGCAGAACGATATAATTATAAACATAAAACATTAAAAACATTACTTAGACTTTTAAACAAGTTTTCTTTGCTGCATAATGCAATATATATCAGAAGCACAATCACCACTGCACCTCTGTATGTATAGATCTTCAGTACACTTTTGTACCATAAAATACTAATTAAATTTCTTCAGTGGATGCTGATTTCATTCTTTTCAAGTAAACTTACCTAAAAATATGTCTTTAGATGTATTAAAACAATGATACCCTATACTCAAATAAATTCTTTTACAACTTTTTTTGTGTATGCTATAATTTAACAAGTTTTCTAATAATATTGCCTAAACTAGTGGTAGTGCAGCGTATATCGCTGCGTGGTAATACAGTAGTTAGTTAGGTATTCATTGCCTACGGGGTCCAGCGGACTGCCAAGATCCAAGGCTGAGCTTTAATGTTCGCCAACTCGCCAATGGCCCCTAAAAATAGTGTGTGGCGAGCTCGATTTGGGGTACCATTCGCCCGGCTGGCGACTTGAAAATACCGCCAGTGGTAGAGATTCTGTACCTGTACACGGACTTTTGACTTGCAATGTAAAACAAAACACGCGCCAACCGCTTCTGCAGTCAGCACCGGAGACCCATTCCGATGCATGCTAGGAAGTTAGGTAACGCTAGCAAAGCGAGGGATTTGCGAAGTAAAAATAGCCTTTTCTCGCGAGACTTTCTTCTTTCCCTCGCCGCGAAACGCTATAGCCCTGCGAGATCCTAGCCTTCTTGCTTCCTTGCGTGTATCGGAACGAGTCTCTGACTTCCTTGATGAGTCACGCGAGACTTGCCGTACTTTCGATATTCCCCATTCTCAGTCTTTTGTCAATCTCGAACGATGTGGCGCTTTTTAAGCGGTGTCTCGGAGCCTCCAGCAAAAAAAAAATAAAGTCCGAAGAAGAAAAAAAAAACAGCTGAAGAAGGCACACCCAAGCTCCTTCAAGTTTTGGAACATTGAGTAGGAGGATGTCGATGATTAATAAATTATACAGTGCTTGTTTTAAAAAATGAAACAGTGTATTTGTTGAAATTTATCTTGTTTATTACCTGCAATACTGAATAGTTATACAGTTTTAAAAAAATGACCGTGCTTTCAATCAAGGGGTCTGGCAACCTGAGAAATATTTTGGCAACTTCAACTTCCCAGGTTAGGAGCCCGGCTGGCTCCTTAGCCTGGCTTGCTAAATCTCAGCCCTGAAGATCCGAATCAGGACAACAAAATCAAGACCAAAAACTGGGTTGAAAGAGGACTCGCTCCTGATCCGTATAAAAGACCTGCTGAAACTACCCTATTGGTAACATTGAAGGCACTCCACCAGCCGGTCATTTTACAATAAAGGCATCCCATGCAGGGGACGCTGAAGCTGTACTCTAATTTATCAAATCCCTCGTTTACAAAAACAAAATAGAATACAAACATCATTATAAAATATCTACAAAATACGTAGATATAAAATGCCTACATTGCTAAATAATAATATTACAGGAAGCCCTAGTGACCATTTGACAGAAAGCGTCCAATATTCCCAGGTTGACCCAACAGAACCTATACACAAATGAGGAGTTTTGGAAGGTTTTTCAAGAAAAAAGGTAGATGACTGGTCTAGCGAAGAAGATAGTACAGTAGATACAACAGAGTAGGAATGAGAAAGAACAAAGGAGCAAGACGTCGACAGTGGAAATTTAAAGCACTAAATTTCCAGAAAGTGGGGATACTATTTATACAGAAATCCCCGGCAATCCCGCAGGGAGAGGGAGAGAGTGGGGAGGGAAAGAGGGGAGGCAGGGGATAAGGGGTAATACAGTAATACTATTGTAGTAACTCAATAATAACATTAAAGGAGTCATAACAGTATTTAGTATCATTTCAAGGTAGTGATATGTAGTTAAATTAACAAACAATTGATTAATTTTACCTGCGGGTTCTACAGCATGAACTGGCATTTCATCATCATAATCCTCATCAGGTAAAGAGTCAGAGTTCACAGTGGGAGTGCTGGAGGCTGAGAAAATCAAAACAGAAACTGCACCAAACGCTATACAATTTAAAAAAACAAAAATTGCATACACAAAATGGGAGAGAAAGAAGAAAAAAAACACTAAGATAAAAAATGTTATTTAAAAAAACAAGCACTAATCAAATAAAGTGTATACATGTCAAAGAATCAAAATAAAGAAATAATATATGTCTGAACCTGAAATCAAAGCTGTGAATCAAATAGTAAAATTAGGTAGTCAAAAGCCATTTTTTAAAAATGATTTCCTCATCACAAACCTGACATAGATTTAAAGAGCTTTTCATTCTGAACACAGTGGTATATTTTTTTCCTCCATAGGACATATAGGTAAAAAGTTATTAATATTTGAAAATGCTGAATGTTGGTGTTTTTTTGGCAACGTTTTGGAATTGAAGAAATTGACAACTTTGGAGTCTCAAAGTGAAGCCAATATTGATACCAGAAAGCTGATTTTTGACAGGTAACCCCTTCATATGTTATACTCCAAGCCCAATTTTCTTCAGGCCTATCCCATGTAATGTTCAGCCGTTTTGGTGCTTCAAAGTTGGGAAATCATCAAATTCGCAGTGCGTGCCGGCAAATTATAGGCCTCCTAGTGTGCTACTACGCTCAGCACTCGTGTCGCTGAATAGGCCTACGAGTTGGCCATGGCCGTAAGAAAACCTGAACACCGTTTGGGTACACTTTTCTACGGCAAAGCGCTCCGCGATAGAGTAATGCACAAATTAATAAATACCCTAGTTTTATAAAGGAAAGTCTGCTCTTTATTTCTTGCTAATTTTTAAACTTCTAGTTAAAATCAAACTTACATCAAAACCGCTTTATCCACTTTGTTCGGTTTGTAACAACACTTTTACACATGAAAGTCCACCATATTTGATATGTAAATGAAGCTAAGTATCCGAACTTCTCATTGGTTCTTATTTTTAGGCCATCCAATGAACTATCTTACAGTTTGAAACGAGCCACCTCTCAGCAAACGACGCTGACAACTTTTTCGCAACGGCATTCAGCGCTCGGATAGGGGCGTATTCAAAAGCTGTTTTCTCGGAATCTTTTGCATAAACATGCATTAAAAACAACACAGATGTAAAGATAAAGCTTTCAATTTTTATTTGAATACAGCCACTGTTCGTTTTAATGCAGTTTTACATTAATAATAAGTGTTGAAAGTGAAGTCAAAACTGGGTCTAAACTGCCGAGCGGACAAGAGCCAATGAAGGGCTTGGAGTACCTAGTAAAATCTAGTCAAAACTGAGAAAATGTCCAACACCCGAACACCTAGTGAAGTACAGGTCTGTATATTATAAATAATAAAAAGTATAAACATGGGTAAAAGCTTAAAAAAAACCAAACACCTACACAAACAAACCACTACTTACCAGGTTTCTTGTTCTGTGGATCATAGTACCACTCATCATTGTCTTCATACTCCTCTTCCTCATTATCATCATAATCTAAAAACAGAGAGAGACAAAGATGTTATGGGTATGACTAAAACAAAGTAAAACTGACAAAGTATAATTTGCCAAAGTAATTAAGTTTATGGTATGCACTACAATAAAATGGGGTGGAGAAAAGGTGCAATGCTTTGAAACAAATAGGTGTGCAATAGTAGTTCAAGTCACGATTATGTTCACAATGTAACTTTACAAGGTCCAAATAGCAAACATGAAAGCCTGCACATACGAAATAATGTTTCTTGTGTTAATTCTCCATTCATTTCAACATTTTCATTCAACTGTTTTTTAATGCAGCATTAAATTTGAGAAATGCTCAATGACAAAGCATAAGGATCAATACTTAATTGGTCAATTGTACACGAACTGAACATATAATAAGGATCAATACTTAATTGGTCAATTGTACATAAACTGAACATATACCTGACAACTATTGTTGTGTTTAGCATATTTTAAGAAAAAAATATTATTATTGTTCTCGATACTATATCATATGTCTATAGTAAATATAATTATAATCATTACTATGAATTTTAATATTTCATTCTTAAACAAAAGGCAACCCTGGAAATTAACATAAGATTACACTCCTCACCCTTTTTCCGCTCCCCTCCCTACTCACTCAACCCCAAAAAGAGGTGTTATTGTTAACAATATCAAACTATATAGCTCGCTCATTCTTAAACACAGAGTAACTCCGACACAAACACACTAATTCATTCAATATTATACACCTACCGAGACACTTACTACACATTGCTATAAGCTATACAACCTATATTGATCCACAATTAGTCGCAATGTAGGCAAAAGACGCAGTTTATTATAAAGATTAATAATGTGTACATGTAATTTTACAATTTACAATATCATGATGCTGATCATTGTCAGTGTTACATTATTCACGAATAATGATTTAATGACAGTTACTGCAACAGATTATTAGCACTACAAACAATGAAAATACTGGTGAAAATAACAAGCAGATCTGATAATTAATAATTCAATAACACACAATTACTGCTAGTAGTAGTGATCCTGGAATACAACTTTAAGTTAACATTCAAGGAACAATAAGTAATTTAATGTAACAATACTTATGCAAGCTAGCAAAGCACAAGCATCTAAATAAAATAACTGTAAACAATAATACCAATCATTAGGAGGAAGAAATGTGATAACATTACACAAATATCATAAAATGAAATGCCTATATCAGTATATGATACAAATCATAGAACATTTATACTGTACTTTAGTCATTGGAAAAGTTATATAAAGACACTATGTGGTTCATAATAATAATAATAATAAATTGCATTTATATAGCGCATTTTTCATTAGAATAACAACTCAATGCGCTTACACACCTCATTCGTACGCATCATCACAACATACGCACTACATCATGTCCAGCCTCATTCAGAAAGTATTATTAATGGTCTAAAACCTCTTGCGGAACAAGTGCGTTTTTAAGCAACTCTTGAAGGAAACAAGGTCTGTACAATGTCTTAAACAGGCTGGCAGCGCATTCCAAACCTTGGGTGCTTGAAAACTAAAAGACCGCTCGCCAATTGTTTTAAGCCGACGTTTGGGAGTTATCACAAGTTTTTTTTTTATCTGATGAGTGCAAAGAATGAGTTGTAGTGTAGGTAATAATAATAATAATAATGAAGTGTTCTTATTAAGCGCAATTCCCCTTGCGGGCTCAACGCGCATGCAAACAGCAGCCGCACGCATTCATACAAAAATACTGCCATACGGGAATGGAGGGAGGGGGCAGAAAGTACTGGATAAGCATAAAAATGTAAACGGAGTAATGGTTCACAGATTAAAAGCTGCGCGAAAAAAGTATGTCTTGAGCTTTGTCCTAAAGCTCGCCAGCGATGAAACGTTCCTCAGCTCAGTGGGCAACGAATTCCATATCACAGGGGCCAGAGCACTGAAAGAGCTGTCTCCGACTGTTTTCAGGTTAGTTCTTAGAGTCTTAAGAATCTTAAGTCTTAGGTAGCGAGTACCTCAGACAGATATGGAGGAAGTGACTGGTCAAAGTGGCGGAAAGCGAGGACAGCAATTTTGTATTCAATTCACTATTCAGAACTTGACAGGGAGCCAGTGAAGCTCCTTTAAAATTTAAAAGAGGTGTAACATGATCATGCTTCCATTTTTTAAGCACGAGCCGAGCAGAACAGTTCTATACACTGCAGTCGGCTAACTTCATCAATGAGGAGACCAGCTATAAATAAATTACAATAATCAAGTCTAGATGTCACAAAAGCGCTGACCAAATGTGTGCATGCATCCCTTGGAAGAAACTGGCTCAAGGACTCATTACGCCGAAGCTCAAGAAAGGACAAAACGACAGATGGTACTGATGTGGTCATGCATGGACAAAGAACTATCTAGTTTGACACCCAAATAGCGAACAATATTACTAAATGGGATGGTGCTGCCGCTAATGTTTGCCGAATCGCTGCCGACCAGCCTAAGACGGGAAGGTGCGCCAACAAGTATAACCTCGGTTTTGTCAGGGTTAAGCATCAACCTGTTGATATTCATCCAAGTCTGGACACTGTCAATACAGGTTTCTACTTCAGACACAACAGAAGGGAAGTCATCAATTCATACTTATTATTGGCTTAAATAATAACTTGCAAACTGTCTAAACAGGCTTATATACATTTTGGGAGTGCTGGTAAATGCAGGGTGTGGTGTGCTTTCAAGCTCTAGAGAAGCTAGCACCTTGCTTGGAAAAATTCAGAGAAAGCCCATCATGCAAACATAGACAAATAATATATATATATATAATTATTAATATGTTAAAGTGAGTCTTACTGTCAGCCTTAGACCAAAATAAGAAAATAAAAGTCAGATGACAGTTTGAACATTTAGTTCCCTAATACCATTATACGTGTATAATTAAGTTTAATTGCTACAGGTGCACACAATTAAGCACACTTCGTACCAGCACAGAGTCAGAGTACACAAACACTGACGGCATAAGCTTGAAAACATCGATTTGGCTATGGAGGGTAACAAAACCTGTGTCCGCTTTCCACTGTGATGCTCTTTTAGGGGATCCCTGCCTTCAAGTTAAAAATTGTTTTACCTTCTTTTTTTTTTTTTTTAAACAAAGCTTATTGTTTTGTTGTTTAAGCACTTACTTGAAATATTTCATCTCAATAATGTAATTCTCCTAGTATGACCATACTAGTTACCTAGTGTAAAGGTATGGGGGAAAAAAATGGGGTCTCAAGACTCACTTTAACAAAGTATTAATTTTAGCATTGAGAAGGTTGTGTTACAACAGCTTGGATCAAATATCACATCAAATAAACAAAGCTCTACAACTGAAATAAAATAATGTTTAAAAAAAGAAGAAAAAACACAAACTAAAAAAGGACCCGCTGAAGTTGAACTTCTGCACTTGCTGACACATTCAACTTTCAACTGTTATGGTTTATTAATTTCTTTTTGTGTAAAACTAAAAGGTTAAAGAACCATTTGAACTAATTAAACAATGAATACTGAAACCAAATTGAAATTGTAATAAAATATTAAAATAGTAATGTTATATAATTTATGATATTTTGCTCAGAACAATAACATTAACAGCTGAATGTGTCATGACAAGAGTTTAAGATCATTGAGAGCAAAACTTCTAGTTCTACAAAACTTAAACACAATTTGTTAACAGAATTGTTAATATGTATACTAATGTCTAATAGTAATAATGAACAAATACGTCAGATCTAATCTAAAGCAGAATCATCTCAAAAAGCCTAGGGTCAAAAATCTCCCACAAGCAGAACAAAGGTTAGCAGAGACCTATAAACAGGGGTTCCACGACTGTGACTTACCACCACCACCAAACCCTTTGCCTTTGGCCATCTGCTTCCATTTTTCATCAACGGCCCATGGGTCTTCATCTTCAGAACTGTCCTGTTCCTTGGCCCGGTCCTGCTCCATTGCATCATCTGCCCATGGGTCATTTGCCAAAGGATAAGTGCTGCTATCAGTGAGGGTTGGAATGGTGGAAGAATACTTGTCCGTCAAATCTTTATCCAAACGGTGTTCTTCATAATCATAATCTAATTCTTTGTATTCATCATCTTCATATTCTTTACTGTCATCTTTGGCATCAGCTGTCATCTCGCCATCCTTATCTTCAGAACTGTCCTGTTCCTTGACCCGGTCCTGCTCCATTGCATCATCTGCCCATGGGTCATTTTCCAAGGGATAGGTGCTGCTATCAGTGAGGGTTGGAATGGTGGAAGAATACTTGTCCGTCAAATCTTTATCCAAACGGTGTTCTTCATAATCATATTCATCATCTTCATATTCTTTACTGTCATCTTTGGCATCAGCTGTCATCTCGCCATCCTTATCTGCTGACTCTATGTCTGGCTCGACTACTGCAGCATTGTTTTCTGCCTTTGAAGCAGATGATGATTTAACTTCAGCATCATCAAGATCTTCTTCAGGAATGCTGGCCGGCTTCATGATGTTGAATGATGTCAGGCCAAAGGCATCTGCCAACTTTTCTCTAAGTTTTTCTCTCTCCTCTTCTGATGCATTTTCTGCTACTTTTGTTAAATCTTTCAAATCACTCTCAGACAGGACAGAAGGTAAGCCTTGATCTTCAGTAATTTCACCATCTTTGCTGTTATTTGTCTCATCATACTCATCCTGATTTTGGGATGTGTCATCTGTCAGTTTGAGGTCTATTTTGTCTACAGCTTCTTGCTCTGATGAGTCGTCATAGCGATCATCAGCATCGTCATCATCAGCATAATCATCTTCATCATCAGTAGCATAATGATTTTCATCATCAGTAGAATCATCATTGTCGATGTCATCATCCTTGGCTGCATCATTGGATTCCTTGTGTAAGTCAAAGTCTAGCTGTAAGTTTTCCAGCACATCATTGAAATTGCCCTTTGTGGGCTGGAATTCTGTTTCTTCACTGCCACCCTTCACGTCAGCTTCCATGTTACTTCCAGCAGTAATATTAGCTGGTAGAGCTACATCTGTCTTCATGGTGTTGGTATCTAAGCTGTCAGCATTTCTGTCTGCTGCTCCTGAACAGATTGCATGCATCTTGTGGGAATAGCATACTAAATCACACAAATGTTAATCAGTGTATATTATAAAACGCATTTTTTTCATTCACTGTTTTCACATTACACTACTAGTAATAAGTTCTTAAAAACAAAAACAAACATGTCCAAAATAAAAAAGGCAAAACATGATTTATAGTATACTAACTTTATTTTTAAATACAAATACATGAAGTATAATATAACTTCAACCCTCCTTGCATTTATTCATGCTGTTAAAAAATTAAATGTTTTCATAATTTATTAATGATGTATCTTTCATTCTTTGATTCAGTGATTTCAATTTTCCTAACTTAAATTAAAAACAAAACAGAACAAAACAAACAAGAAACAACTTTTGATTCATTTATGTTTTATTTATTATTGCGAGAAAAAAAAAATTCTAATCTGACGAAGTACTGACTAGTCTGACTTGTGAGAAGACACAAATATATCTTGACCACACCCAATTTCTATTCCTTCAGTTCAAAGGCTTAGTTAGTAGTAAGGAATTAGATAATCATTGAAAAGGGAACTTGGGTCCTCATATTAATAAGGGTCTCATTCCCAGACCCCTGGTAGGCACTGAGGCCAGGGGTCTGGGACTAAGACCCTCATCAAGATTTAAAATATCAGAGATATGTAGAGAGAGCAAGTTTAATATGAGGGCCAAAGGCTGTTATCCTATATGCCGAAGACGAAGTATGCTATGGTAGGAAGGTAGCCCATGTCACAAAACTGGAAAAATCTAGTTCATATGCCGCCCTATTGAGGCTATTCATTACTTTATTCGTCGTCTTTTGTTACTGGGACCAGTGGAGGTGCCAATGTCATGAAGGATCGCGTGACTGTATACATGTATTCAGTGTATGTCGTCTTAAGACTAATAAGAACAGCATATAAGTCGATCTTTTAACTGACCTGTTTCTCCCTGCGGCTGACCAATGATATCAGAACCAATGGTATCAGAAGTCGAAGAAACTTTGTCCAAGTCACTTTCATCGCAATATACAGGTAGCGACAACAAGGTGAGAACAGCAAAACATGCCAGAAACAAGCACCACCGTTCCGCCATCTCTGCGAACTTCAACTTGCTTCAAAATTCCACAACTACTGAAGTATGAAATGACAAACTTGGTAATTATCAGAAATAATCGTAAACTTCTAACACACAAAAATACAAACACTATTAACGATTACAGCTGATAAATTTTGAATAAGAAAACTGTGGATAAGTTATCATAGAACACCCATCCTGCTACTGCTACCCGAAATTGTTGACGCAGTCGCACTACTGTCTGGCTTCGTCAGCATTTACACAGCAGTTGCGTCCCTTGTTACTGTATGTTTGTGTGCTAAGCGACTTATTATTATCCTTTACGAATCATGTACGAGAAGAGCATGATGGCGGGAGTTATGTACAACATTCTGCAGCTGTGTTTTTGTAGCGCTATATATATAGGCCAATTTTAATTAAAGCCATTGCTGAATGGTAATGTTTGTAGCACATCATAGTTGACTGGTAAGAAATTGAGAAAAGGTCAGGTTTCAGATTGTAAATTATGTCATTTTATAGTCTCTTTGAACAATCGTCTAGAAATAATACTTTTAGTTTTAAAGTCACTTATTAGGTGTAATTGGTTTTCTACTAACTCCGATGATGATTGTTTTTACTATTAGTGCTATTAATTAGAATGATTTAGTATGATTGTGGGCGCCTATAGAAAGACAAGACAATTAGGTCTCTGTCACTGTGGTAATGTAGTGTCAAATTTTGTAAGCACTCGAGCCGAGTCGAGGTTCATTCATAATCATACCGGAACAAATTACCTGCACATATTAAACTAACAATCTTAAAACATTTAATAACCTTCTGAAAATGTAAGTTTCAAAGTGGAAGCAAAACAAGTGTTTGATGACTATTGTCACCAATCCCCTGAACAAATTCGCTAAACAAGTGGGCAAAATTAAAATATAACATCATACACAAGAAACTTGAAGAAAGAGAACACGTAAAATGTTTTTTTAAATGACTGTTTTCCCATAAATGTCATCTTTTTTTGTGTGTGCCTAACTTTTGAATAGTGGATGTGTGATTGATGCATGTATATAATGAGACAAACCTACCATGAAAATTTGATCAACCTTGCTCAAGCCAAGCAGCTATCCAAAGTTGAGGTATGATAGATACAAATTACAAAGTCCAATTTTCAGAAAAAAATACTATACATACTGGCCACTTATAAGTTATATTTGTGTAAAATGTACATTTTTAATGGTTCCCTCGGAGCACGTGAGTCATGAAATTTGCCATATTATTATTATTAGATGTGGTGGAGTCACCGTTGTTTTTGGGTAGAACCTTTGTTATTTTCAGAGCATATATTTCTTAAGAAAATACCACCTTTGAAGTAGTAGAAATGGTAATTTCCTGCTCTGGTACTAGCACTTGTGTGATCTGCATCTACAATCCTCCCCCCAACACGTACCAAAACAAATTCACATGCCTCACAGAAACTGAAGAATTTCTTGAATACCACATTATGCACACCTCAAACGTCGTCCTTATAGGCAACTTTAGCATACATTTTGATCAGCCACAGAACAATGACACAAGACAGATGATGGACCTTCTTGACTGTCATGATCTTAAGCAACTTGTTGACAAACCCACACACAAAACACACAGTGTTGATTGGATCGTCACACATGAGTCGACTGACCTGGTGTATGGCATTCTTCTGAACGACTACCTCAGATCTGTTCACTCTGCCGTTCTCTTCTCCCTCAAAATAGCCAAGCTGTCTAAACATAAAAAAAAAAAGTAGCCCGTCGCAACCTTAAAGAAGTCAACACCGACACTTCACGCAGAAGCACCTTGGCGACCTTGATCGTCTGCCTTCCTAGGATCATGACCTTCACTTTGACTCCACTCTTCACACATTTCATAAGACATAAGACATAAGACATAAGATTCTTTATTCGCTTCAAATGTAACACACAGAAGAATTTGCTTTGCGCGTCTGGGAATGGCATAAATCATTAAAAGTAACAATTAAAAACACAATTGGTCCCGACATCTGTGAATATCTCGGGACCTAAAAACAATTTCTTCAATCATTCACTCACATCCACAAAGCATCAGCGAACCGCACACAAATTTTGTCAGGAAACGAAACAAAAAAGCAGACTACCAAAATAAGGAAAGAAAACAACAAAAAAGCATGCGCTCACACATACACACACACGCACACACACACACACACACACACCCTCAAAATGTAACGACCGCAATTCGTACACATTTGTGTATGAAGACGTGATGACGTCACTGCGTAATTTTTCGAATAGTTTGTGAACTGTTGTTAGAGCAGAGACTATACATCAGCCTAAGCGAGAGGACGTTTTTGTGGGTGCTCTGGAAAGACCTGTTTCTTTAGGACTTTAGCTGTATAAGAATACAGGTATTTGTTTATTATTATTATTATTATTAGTGGTATTTATAATGAACTGCTAAGCTATTCTTACGAAAAAGGAAGAGTATTGCTTTTTGTAAATTAGTACGTTTAGGGTACAGAAGAACCCATGTTTGAAAACAAAGTTCGATAACTCGTGTCAATATTTATTTGATCATGTGTATACATGTATGTGTGACTCAGTTTGTAATTATGATGCCATTTTTTATATTCAGTCATATGTGAAGATATGGGCTGAAATAGGAACGTATTTCAGTTGTGTAATTTGAATATCTATTGATGAATGAATGGGTATAAATATGTTATAAAATGGAGGTGAGCTGTGTTTGTAATATTTGTCTCATAGTCCATTGTGTGTAGCCTATGCAATGTGTGTAAAGTGGCTATACTAGGTATTGTCACAGGAATGCTGATAATAGTGATTGTGGTGGCGTGTAGAGACATTCTACAAAGGGAAATGATCCTTGCTCAATGTGAGCTATAAAGACATACAGTCTCTTTAAGAATAAGAGCAAAAATTTACGATTGTGTACATGTTGTATACAGCGGGGCGGTTACGGAGCAAAGAACCCCTGATGTGCGGCGGATGGATCTGGTCCCCATGACATCACTGGCCTGACCGGATGTGGACCCCATCTTTGCCTTGCCTCTCCTTCGGATACCATCACTGGTGCAGAATTGCAACAACGGTGCCGAAGTAAATCTCCGGATCGACGCCACGAAGACATCTGCAGCGTCTTCAGTGTGGGTGGCTGTGACTCCAGCGACGGCTAGTAATTCCGCGCCTGGAGTGCTTGATCCGTGAAATAGGTCAGTAAATAAAAACTGTGACTTCTGTGTCTCCAAGTCATCAAAGTGAAATATTTAAAGTGAGATATTTGTGTCGGTGCTAATGAACAGAGTAGAGTCGAGTGACGTCCCCAGAAAGGGACAACGACTTCTACTAGTGTTGAACTCTGAACGAAACTGGGTACATTCATATCAGAAACTGCGTGAACTTACTGAGTAATCTGCGTGCACTCACCCAAGCGCCCGGGTGGAAGTATTACACTAATTATGGGCACTTAACTATCGTATGTGTGAATTTATTTATATGCTAGAAATAATTGTATGATTTAATGTATCTGTGAATTTAGTGTATGTGAAGATGATTTATTGTGTATGTTCATGATTGAGTGTGAAATAGCATAACACTTAACAGAGGGCAAAGAGAAACAACTGTGTATTCTTTGTCTTTGTCTGCAAGCACGTGTGTGGCAGTGTATGAGTATAGTAAACAGAGATAGAACACACACCTTATACTGAGCGTCAGACAGCCACACTCACACACTCATTCATTACACCATAAGTAGTTATACATATATTTATTTAGATTATAATACACAAAAAACCCTCCGTTACATTTGGTGACCCTAGACTCTCTCTGTGTTAGCATTAAGTCATACATATTTATAGGTACCGGCAGCCTCCATTCAGTCATGTGGGAAAGTATGGGGAATTCCCGAATTTGGGCTCTCTTTAAACCAGCTTTTTGAATTTATGTTGTGGTTCAGGACATAACAAACTAATGAAAAATAAAGATAAATCTGTACTGTATTTACACGTGTTGTTTATTTTTTTTTATCATGAACAAGAATGTTTGTGTGTGTCCCGATAACACGCTTACCGATTTACCGCATCACTCGACTGGAGAACAATGGCCGACCAACAAAAAAATTACAAAGCCATGACCCCTGTCACAGAAGTTTCCAAGCCTCGTTCTAACCAATTCATTCATACTGTACAAACCAATCCCAGTCGATAGAAAAATGAAAACACTGCGCATACGAAGTTTCGAATAGCATGCACAGTTTTAAATTTGAGAGATATTTCTTAAGAGAAAACGCATAAAATTTTGACCTTTTTTCAAAGCACTATTGGCAGGAACCTAGAAAAAAACAACTATATAAACCGCATACCGAAAAAAAGCTCATTTTCCGAAGAATTTAATGGTATACGAAACTATGGCAGGGAAGCAACTCTAACTGAGCGCGTCAATCAGAAAGCGAGGCACTGTCTTGCGTTCGGTTCAAAACATGGAGTCGGCAAGCATGGATTTCGATCCATTTATGACCAAGCTATCAGAACTATTCGGTACGTACTGCTGCCTGCGGCTAACAAACAAATATATTAAAGATATTCAGATTAATAGATTTTTTAACAGAATGTGCATTAGCTGTGATATTTTGCATATTTTAAAGGGAGAGATTGGCCGCATGGCAAAACATTGATCGATCATGGGTTGAATTTTTTTTTTTTTTTTTTCGTTGGCGGGGACAAGATCTGTGAAATAACTACACACGCACGGTCAGATTAGTTTAGAAACGATTCCTTTAGATGTTGACTGACCAGAAAATATTTTTATGAGGCGATGTGTATGATATTTCAATTAAAAAATAAAAGACAGTAGGCTACCGTGAGTAGGCCTATATAATGATATGATATGATTATGTTTACAACTAATAATATAGTAATAGTAATTACAACATTTATAAATAGTTATCACTCTCTGAAAAGATATAAAAATAAATACTTAATCTTGGAGTGTAGTGGGGATAGTTTAGGAGTGAGAAAGTGAATCATCATAGTTATTTATTCATTATGAAGCATAGCAACAGGCATAGCAAATCAGGTCCCCCTCTGCTGCCCCTCTCTACACCCCGAACACTCTTCTGCTGCCACACTATCCCATCTTTCCCTTAAACCGATTACAGTATTTATTTATATTGACAATGTACTTTTTGTGGCTTATACTTGTTGATAATTATGGCATTTAAACATGAGACCTTAAAGTTAAACAAAACTTTATAGTAACTGGTGATTTGGGGACCGACGTCTATCCACAGCCATTCGAGTGTGTGCAAGTACTAAAGTAGTACTAGTCGTTTAATTTTGCAGTGACATTGCATCTTCATTCTGCATGGAATTTCTCTTTAATACATAATACTGAACTACTACATACATTGTCATAAGTTTGTGTGCAAAATTTGCTGTCAGTTGGACTTATAGTTTTTTTAAGTGTATGTTGGTGTCTTTACGGACATGAAATTGCAGCCATATTTGATTCTTTAAATTCAACTGACAAAAAAGTTTCTGGACTTTACAAGTAATTTAGCTTTACCTGCACAGCAACAGGTATTTTTGAGTCATCTGCAAAATTTTATGCATGCAGCTGCTGTGGTTATTGAGATATAATCTTTTTCAGTAAACCACCCTTTACAATCTTACTTTTTCCATCCTGCAAATCAGTGAAATATGAAAAATTAGCACTAAATATTTCAAAATATAAAAATCTCTTGTAGCTGGAAAAAATTACTGTTCAAATATATGTTGTTTTATTCACAAATAAGAAGTTTTAAGTGTCTCAGATAATTAGTTTGGGTTTTGCAGGCCTCCAGTTTGGCTCCGCGGTGAAATTCGCACACAGCAAATCCTGTTTTTTTTGCAAAATTAGCAATATGGTGTTCCAAAACTACTTAAAGGAATAACTTTATTGCATGTGTATGCACTGTCTATAACATATAGATCAAGATAAGAGCAACAGATGATATATATATTGCAAGGAAAGAGCAGTCTGTGGCTGCAAAGTTGGGGAAATATTAAGCTTTTTCCTATGTGACGCAGTTCTGCAAGGATAAAATGATGTATCTCAAAAACTATCGAAGATAGAGACTTAATTTTTTTTTTGTTTTTATTTTTTTACAAAGCAGTTTCACAAAACAACAAAAAATAACAATGATATTCAAAACAAAAATTTGGCTGCCGGTACCTAATATTTATATTTAGTGAGGGCACCACTAGTTATTATATATATATACTGTTAGACTAGTGGGCTTATCTCCCTTGGACTTCTTGATTATATTGTGTATGACTGTGATGTTTTGTTTTGTGTGACAATGCCGTCTCCGGCGTAACGGCTGTGCCTGTGTACAGTTTCTGGGCACTAAGGGTTTAATTCTTTTTCTGTCTGTGGGTTGCTATTTTCTTATTTTCAGCTCTGTTCTTCTGTTAGTGGGATTGCTTGTTTTTGTTAGTTCTTTGCTGTGTAGGGTTCTGTCCTTTCATGCGTGTGTTTGGGTGTATGTTCTCTTTGCCCTTATTTTAAGTAGGTTATAGTGTTAGAATTTCAGCCCCATTTAATTTAATTACTTTTATTTATTCATTGTGGTGTTGATTTGCATTGGGTTTGATGTTATAATATTCTGTATTTATGTATGTAGTTATGCTGGATTATCCTTGTTAAATTGTTTCCCTTGATTTAGCTTGGTTGTTAAATTGTTTCCCTTGATTTAGTTTAGTTGTTAATACATTGTTTCCTTTGGTTCATGTTGGATTGTTAGTGCTGATAGTTTTGTTTGTGAATTTTATTTTATTTTGGTTTAGTAATTCTGTTTGACTTTGAATTTAATTGGATATAGAATAGTTTAGTAGTTATTGTGACAGTTATTGATTTTTATTATTTATAAAATTAACCTTCATAAGACTTTGCTATTTGGTTGACTTTATTTTCCTTTGGTCGTCAACTTGGTATTATAGTATTATTTAGTTCTAGTGCTTATTGTGTTGAGAATTAATTGTTTTTTTTCTCATTTCATAATTCTTTATTTAATAACTTTGTTTAAATAATATTTCCTTTGTGGGCATTGTATATATTTTTCATTAGGATAGTTTTTTACACTGTTTATATAATTATTCTCTTGGGGAAAGGGAGGTAACAATTTTGATTGTGAATGGTTGAGCGTTTGATATATTTTATTTGACTTAGAAATTTATTTTTTTTCCCTATTGACATTAATATAAACTTTAAATACTTGTGAATAGATTCATTACTGTGATTATGCATAATAATATTATCATACTTTAAAACTAAAAGACTGTTTGAACAAATATTTGGATACAAACTTAACTTAGTAATTTAATCTTTCACTGTATATTCATTGTGCTTATTATCAACTTCAGTTGAAGTTCTTCAACATATGTTGTGAATATATTGACTTACTGTATTCAATTTCATATTTAAGACATTTTGTCATTGCTTCAGAACTTGTAAAACATATTGGGATAATATAATATATAATTTGCTTTGTATAAATTGATACTTGACTGCTTTCATTATAATCTGAATTGTGCATTGTATTGAAAAGCTGCTTTTGAAAAACCTTAATTGTTTTCATAAGATCCGTTGAGCAATTTATAGTTGCTTTGGTTGATTGCATTTTGCCATTACTATTTTGACACTTTGATATTTTATTGATTTACTGGTTGAACACTTTGATACTTTTATAGTAATTTTTTTTTTGTGATTGTTGATCTACATTGTACTTAGCCATGTCTGATGATTATGATCAGTTGTTCCAATTTTTTATTGCTCAAGCTACAACTTTGGGTATTCCTGATAAAGAACGTGGGAAATATGTACAAGAATGTTTTGATCGTATTGAAAGACAAAAAGTGAGAGCTGAAAAAAAACTAGAAGAAGAAACAAAACAGAAAGCATTGGAAGAAGCTACAAAGCAAAAGCAGGCAGAAGTTAAACTAGCAAATAAACAAGCAGATGTTGAGTTAGAGAAAGAGAAAACAAAACAAAAGGAATTTGAGTTTCGTTCTGAACATAGACCTGAGGAACAAGATACGGGTTTTGGAAACAGAGGTAGAGATAGTACTT
Organism: Oncomelania hupensis; assembly: GCA_036898135.1. NCBI lineage: Eukaryota > Metazoa > Mollusca > Gastropoda > Littorinimorpha > Pomatiopsidae > Oncomelania > Oncomelania hupensis. The sequence continues at coordinate 34,361,628 of CM072512.1, forward strand.
CTTTTGGTGCTAGGCCTGTTTATCCCAAGTTGCCTCTTTTCAAAGAAAGACAAGATGACATAGATTCATACCTTTTTCGTTTTGAGACTCATGCTACAGCCCTTGGCTGGGATAAAAGCAAATGGGTTACATTTCTTTCAGCTTTGTTAGAAGGTAATGCACTGAACTTATACCACAGTCTTGCCGCAAATGGTCAGGTTGATTATCCAACATTAAAAGACAATTTGCTTAAGAAGTTCCAGTGTACTGCTGAAGGTTTTCGCAAGAAATTCCGTGAAGTCCGACCAGACTCAAACGAACCTTTCCAAACATTTGGTATTGAATTGAACAGATTGTTTGATAGGTGGATAGCTTTGTCCGGTGTTCCTAGAAACATGCAAGGAATAATGAATCTTGTGTTAGGTGAACAGTTTCTAGAATGTGTGTCACAAGATCTCGCTACTTTCATTCGCGAGCGTGGACTTGTCACATTGGATGATATGGTTAAAACTGCTGAAAGTTATCGTCTTGCTCGTCCCGGAAAGAACTTAGCACGCAAATCGGCTGCTACAATTTTCGGTTCAGTAGGATCAGTTGATGTAGCTGAGGAATCGCAAGCTGCTGCTGGCTCTGCAGATTCTCGCGGTGGGTACTCAAACTATCGAGGTCGTGGCTATTGGAGAAATCGTGGTGGTTTTCAAAAGAAAGACCCAACATACACAGATTCGAACCAAAAGGTCGAAGGTCGTTTTGATCAAACTCGGGGATCTTACAGACGTGGACGTGGAGGTGGTTCATTTTACACCAATTTTGATAATTGCCCTCTTTGTGATGGTAAAGGTCATGGTCCTAAACAATGTCCCCTTCGAAATAGTCAAAATCCTTGCCCTGTTTGCAACATTGGTGGTCATACTAGAAAAGGTTGTCCCTTTGTTGTAAAGAAAGCCACAGCTTCAGATGATAAGACAAATAAATCAAGCTCTGGTTGTGCAGTTGTCCCTGTAGACTCTGAAGTTGTTTGTTCTGTTTTTGATCAGACACCTGGTCACTTGCATTTAGAAGTTGGTTCTGTAAACTCTACTGCTTGCTCAGTTCTGCGAGACACAGGTGCTACCATTTGTGGTGTTCGAAAACGTTTGGTTTCTGATGAGCAGTATGTACCAGGTACTGTTCGTTGTAAAACTTTTGGTGGAGAGATAAACATCTACCAGCAGGCTAAAGTTGTTGTTTCTTGTCCATATTTTGTTGGAGAGTTGGTTTGTTGTGTTCTTGAGGATCCAGTTGCTGACTTGATTGTAGGAAATATTCCAGGTTTGATTGTTCAGCAGACCCAAGATACCAGAGTTGCTGCTGCTGCTGCTGATGTCCCTGTTGCTGCTGTCACTACTCGTGCTCAGGCTAGGAAGCAGGATCTCCCGCACAAACCTCTTGTCACTGTGTGCGATGACTTGAAGGTCACTCGTGTTGAACTTATTCAGTTGCAGAAAGGGGATGCTACTTTGCAAGGTTGTTTTAAGTTAGCTGTTTCAGGTGAAGAAAAGGTTGTTGGTTCTGCTACTTATACTTTTTATTTTAAAGATGATATTTTGTACAGAAGGTATCAGAAATCCAAGGATATTTTGCATCAGGTTGTTGTTCCTGAAAAACTTCGCACTTCAGTCATGATTGCTGCGCATGATCAACTTTTGGCAGTCCATTGTGGAGTTCGTAGAACTTTGACTAGGATTCTGTCCCAATTCTTTTGGCCTGGTGTTTCTGCTGATGTGAGTGCTTATGTTCACACTTGTGACATTTGCCAGAAAACAATTTCAAAAGGAAAAGTTCCCCCTGTTCCTTTGGCGACTATGCCTCTTATCTCGACGCCATTCGAGAGGGTCGCTATTGATCTAGTTGGGCCTTTGTCTCCTCCATCTGTTGAAGGTCACAGATATATTCTGACTTTGATTGACTTAGCTACTAGGTTTCCCGAAGCTGTTCCTATGAAAGACATTTCTTCTGTTGCTGTTGCTGAAGCTTTGATGAGTATTTTTTCAAGGTTAGATTTTCCCAAGGAAATTCTTTCAGATCAAGGTTCTCAGTTCAACTCAGATTTAATGAAACAGTTTCATGCTTTGTGTGGTACTCAAGCCATACGTACTTCGCCCTACCATCCTCAAGCAAATGGTACTGTTGAACGGTTTCATGGCACTTTGAAATCTATGCTTCGAAAGGTTGTTCATTCTCAACCTAAAGCTTGGCATCGCTATCTTCCTGCATTGCTCTTCGCATGTAGAGAATTGCCGTCAGAAAGTACAGGTTTCAGTCCTTTTGAACTGATGTTCGGTCGCAAACCGAGAGGTCCCATTTCTCTCATTGCTGATTTCTGGACCGAAGATCACAACTCTAGTGATACATCAGCGAAGCCATTGTACACTTACCTCTTTGACCTGAAGAATATTATTTCTGAAGTTTGTGAAATTGCTTCCCAAAACTCTGCAGATTCGTCTGTCAAGAACAAAAGGTACTTTGATCGTCGTGCAAAGGCACGAACTTTTTCTGTCCATGATGAGGTACTCGTTCTTCTCCCTACTGGCTCTAACAAACTTCTTATGACATGGTCAGGTCCTTATTTTGTACAGGAATGTCTTCATCCAGATTATAGAATTCTTGTGAAAGGCAAGTCGAAGATTTTCCATGCAAACATGCTCAAACGATATCTTCGTCGTGCTGATGCTGCTGTTGGTGTTGTTGAGGATTCTACACGGTTGTCAACAGGTGTTTTAGTTGACTGGTCTTCCATTTCTACTTTTTTGCTTCCAGATGTCGAGGTTGTGGAACCTCATTGTAGATGGGGCATGGGCCTTCTGCACCTTGGATGACATCTGAAGTAATTAATGCAAAACAAGCATGTCGCTGAGCAGAGAGGAAGTGGCGAACCTCTAAGCTAGAAGTTGACAGACAGATTTACAATAAGCACAAAGAACAAGTTCAGACAATCATCATAAACGCCAAGCAATTACGACATACTTGGCAGCTCTTCTGCTACTCCCTTGCCCAACAACATGAAACCCTTCCAAACTCTCACTTCCCTGAATACTTCCACAACAAGACCCGAACCATCCGTGACAAACTAGACAACATACCCTATCAAAGGTCTGACACTCCTCCTGCTTTTACAGGAACTCCTTGCACACACTTCAAACCTCTGACTCTCCCTGAACTGGAAAAAGTCATCAAAGAAACCACCTTAAAAACTTGTGACTTTTACCCTCTTCCTACACAACTCTACTCTGCCTACCTGTACTTCTTCCTTCTGTCCTTGAAATTATCAACTCTCTACAATCAGGCAAAGTCCCAGACTCCTTCAAGATTGCTATAGTCAAAAATCTTTTAAAGAAACCATCACTTGACCCTAACACACTCAGCAACTTCCACCCTGTTTCAAACTTAATCCTTCATCTCCAAGCTCCTTGAAAGAATAGTTCTGAATCAGCTTAACTCTCACCTTCTGTCCAACAACCTTCTCTCTCCTCTTCATATTGTCCTAACCACTCCACTGAAACTGCTCTTCTCAAAATAACTAACAATATTCTTTCTGCCGCTGATCAAGGTGAAATCTCTGCCCTTGCACTTCTTGATTTCTCAGTGGCCTTTGGTATGGTCAATCACAACATCCTTCTTCAATGTCTTCAGCATACTTTTGGCATCCTCGGCACCGCTCTTTCTTATTTCACTGACCACTATCAGACTGTTTCCATTGACAAACTGAACGCCTACTCCATTAGGCTTGAATGTGGAGTACCCCAGGGGTCCGTGCTTGGGCCTGTACTGTTCACTCTACACTCAAACTCTTGACCACGTCTTTGACCAACTCAATGCTCTCCATCGGCATCATTCTTTTGCTGACGACTCAGAACTTCAAAACAGCTGTACTCCTAATCAGTCTGACATTGCCATATCCACTCTCTCTAATACCATCACCGACGTACAGAATTGGATGACAGAGAACAAACTTCAACAGCAACAAAACCGAACCCATTCTGATAGGGACCACATCCAAACTCTCAAAAACCACCTCTGACTCGCTTGGACTCTCTGACCTGTCTGTCTCTTTGTCTTCTAGTACTGTCAAAAATCTTGGAGTCACCCTAGACAACACTTCTCCATTAAAAACAAAACATATTTTCTGTCTCTTGCACCTGCTACTTTCAGCTCTGCCACTATAAGCAAAAACCTCACCAAAGACGCTACAGCCAAACTTGTCACTTCTACCATTCTCTCTCGTCTTGATTATTGTAACTCCCTACTTGCTGGACTACCCGCCTTCTTCTACCTATCATCTTCAACGCATTCAAAACAGCTGTTCCCATCTTGTCTTCAAAAATAAAACATCTTTTATCATATTTAAATGTTAACAGTTTAGTCTGAATTTACTTAATTTTGTGTGGTCCTGATTCAGCTCTTGGCAGTCCGCTGGTCCCTATAAGCACTGAGTATCTATCTATCTTAAAAATAAAAAGGAAGACCACATCACTCCTCTATTGCAACAACTCCACTGGCTACCTGTCTCACATAGGATCAAATACAAGCTCAAAACTCTCACACAAATGCCTCAACAAACTTGCTCTCTGATTTCCTCTCACTCTATCAATCTTCCCAATCATTCCGCTCCTCAAACGACAAACCCAACTTTAACATACCTCAGACAAAACTTAAAACTTCAGGCCAACTCTCCTTTCCTTTTCAAGCCCCCACCAACTGGAACTCCCTACTTCTCCCCCTTTGTCAACAACAGCCTTTAGAAGCATTCAAATCTGGCCTCAAGACTTTTCTATTCCCTAAATAATGCTTTGATTACAGTGCCTCACTACACCACACCACACCTCCCCTCCCCCCAACCCACCTCATCCGCAAGCCTAAATCAGAGCAGTTGTAAATGGCCTTGTACATAATCGTTATTTCAAATGTTCCCGTGCTTATTTTTGAGTGCCGTGTCTCTGTGTGATTGCATTGTCATCTTCATGTAATTTATGCACAAATGTATATCAGCTTGCTTGAATTGTTAATGCAAAAAAGAATGTGTATGAGTGCGTCTTGAGTCGCCTTGTGGTGAGATATATGTGCGCTTTATAAGTTCTCATATTATTATTATTATTATTTTTATTATTATTATTATTGTTATTGTTATTATTATTATTATTATTATTATTATTGACTCACAAGTCACATGCATTGCAATGTTTTTAGTCTATGTATTAGTACTAACCCAAAATTTAAAATATTCCAGATTTTGTTGCAAATATCCATGAGTCCTAGATTGCCCAAAAATGACATCCAAAATAAAATCAAATGTCCATCAGTGCAGAAACGTTCACTTTGCTAAAATACTCGGAACATATTTTATCTACCACAACAAAACTTGGTAGGATGGTGTATTGCCATGAGAGTCTGAAAATTATCAGTGATTAAATGACCTCAATTGAAGGTCAAGGTTACAGAATTTAAAAAAATTAGTCAAAAATGAAAAAAATTTCACAAAATTTCAAAATTGTATTAAGTTATTAATAACGGATTTAGGTTTGTTTGGTGCACGATAGATATCAATGAGCCACACCAGCCGTGCAAGTTTGGCCAACCTCACTCCAAGGTCAAGGTCACTGCAGCTGTCCAAAAGTTGGTTCCTATGAGCCTTTTGAAATGACATTGACCCTAAACTATGTGAGCTGCAAAGTGCAGACTTGTAATGTACATTAAGATCATACTTCATAGATTGATCTTTTATATCTATATATCTATATCTATCTATATATCTACATACATATATTTGTATAGAGAGAGAAAAAGAGAGAGAGATCTATAATATATAGTTATTTAGATATATGTTATAATTATGTTCCATTTTACGTTCATCTTGAAGGTCAAGGTCATTTTATACAGTATGAAAACTATTAAAATTTTTGGAATAGTTCTATACATGACCACAGTATGCATCAACATTGGTTATTTGATCATTCAGGAGCATGCATCAGAGGTCATGTGAAGGTAAAGGTCATTGCAAGGTCATTGTTGTTTTTGAAATAATAAATCTTCTGCCATAGTAGATCTTGTATGAGTGTTCATGTGGAGCCATAGGTGAAGTTCATCTAAAGTGTGGTTTGGTTCAGCTGTTTTGTTTCATTTATTTAAAAAAATAAAATAAAATAACTCCACTACTTAATTCATGCACTGGGCACTGATTTTCATGTAGAATATTATGACTAAGTTCTCTAAGGGGCATGTGAGCTGCGTCTTATGGGCGTTATCGTTCTAGTTATTATTATTATTATTATTATTATTATTATTATTATTATTATTATTATTATTAATTTATGTATTTATTTATTTAGTTATTTTTATTTATTTAGTTGGGGTTTTTTTTGCCTTGGGAGGACTGGGGTGTTTACCACTTTTTATTCTACCCAAGAGCAAAACTCATGGCAGATTTGATTGAAAGAAAGTTTTTATTCAGCACACGCACATACACACTAAGAAAACAAACAAACAACTACAACAAACTACCAGTAAACTTGTTTTTTAATACAAGTAAAGCATTTCCAGGTTTTGTACAACAAATGGCCAATTTTTCCATAATATGGTGCCTATAAATTTGACAAATTCAGAGTAGACTATGGCGCTTGTGGGTATAAAATGTGATGCACATGTTGTAACATAAAGGTTAGGTTTAAAAAAATGCAATGCAATGGTATGATTTGAGTTACAATGTGAAGTTTCCACATTAGTGTAATGCAAAAGAAAATATTTCTCGTTGCTTGAGGGTATTTAGTTTCTAATAAGAATGAAGAAAGGAAATTATAATAGAAGTACATCCTTGGGACAAGAGAATAAATCAAGGTCTAGTCTGCACACTCGCATTCTATCACATGGACTTTAAAGCTCCTGCTGCTCATGTCCTATACGGATGAGCACAAGGTACACACATAAACAGCAAGCACTAGATCCTACTCCCTCTTGGTCTTCCATTCCATGATCACTCTGTTGTCTGGGGTATTAGATGATGCAAATCAAGCAGCAAGTTTGAACTTTGGGCAGCTTGAGAAAGCTTTGCCTGGCCAGCACCTTGAGCAACTTTGCGCTGAAATAACACAATATAAGGCCTCCCTCCCCCCAGAATCTCCCCCCTCCCCTATCCTTCCCCCCCATCCCCCCTCCCCCCCCCTCTAATGTCTGTTTATGGTATCCCGACCGACCCTAATATTTTGGCCAGACACTAAACTTTTGGGGGGGGGGGGGGAAGGGGGAGATTGCCTGAGTTAAAAAAAAAATCACAAAAAATCCGCACCCAAGATGGAAAAGTTTTAAAAAAAAAAAAAGACCTACCGACCCTTTTGTTTTTCATATGTTGCTGTAAACAAATATATTATTTTTGGGGTCATAAGCACAACATACATATTACAATTATTTTTAAATTAAAAAAAAACAACCACAAATCACAAAGTGCTTCCATAAATCATTTTACAAAATCAATTGAACTTAACAAACTAAAAACAAAATCTGATCACATCAATAATAAATTTCATTTGAATTGAGGTGAAATGTCTCCTTGTTCTCAGTGTCATAATCCCCAAGGTACTAATGTTAGTCAAATGGGGTTTTGTCCATCTACCAGCTACCTTTGTCTCCCAGATGAGCTAACCTCTGATATTAACATTGGCAAGACATCTTCACTGAATTTAACAGCTGCAACCACCTGCTCTTGTTCACAGTGCAAATGGTTGGAGAAACAGTACTAGTGTAAAACTGTCAAGGCTAGTTGTCCTGGGGGTGGTTTAATGGCTGCTGTTATTCATGAATCTCTACATGGCTTCAAGGATATTAGTCAGTGCTCATTCAGCATTGGCTCAAGAAGCATTTTACGATGCAAGGGCAGAAGTACCTAAGAATATGGGTGTGTTTACTGTTGTCTTCCTCTTCCTTTTGTGTGTGTGTGTGTGCGTGTGTGTACGTGTGTGTGCGTGTTTGTGTGAGTGTGTGTGTGTGTCTTTGTGTGTGTTTGCGTGTGTTTGTTTGTTTGATTGTTGCTTTAGGTACAGCGGACTCCTCCGAGCCAAATCAGGACCGGACAACCCCCGATCCGCATAAAAGATCTGCTGAAACAACCCGAGTGGGAAAATTGAATCCCCTCCACCGGCCAGTCACTTTACAATAAAGACATCCCACGCAGGGGACGGCTGAGGCTTTACCCCAACTACTCGAACCCCCGGTTACAAAAACAAAATAGAATACAAACATCATTATAAATTATCAACAAAACATATACATATAAAATGCCTATATTGCTAAATACTAACATCATAGGAAGCCCTAGTGACCACCCAACACTCCCAAGCTGATCCAACAGACCTCATACACAAACAAGGAGTCTTGTCCCGGAAGAGTTTTCAAGAAAAAAGGTAGGAGACTGGTCTAGCGAAGAAGACGATAGTATAGCAGATTGATAGAAAAGAGCAAGAATGAGAAAGAGCAAATGAGAAAGACAGCGACAGTGGGAATTTAAAGCACTAAATTTCCAGAAAGTGGGGATACTATTTATTCTGAAACCCCCGGCACCCCAACGGGGGAAACGTGTGTGGAAACCCAGATTTTGTGAAAGGAAAGGAGAGAGTGATTTTAATTTTTTTATTTTTATTATGGTAATGAGAATGAGGATAATGTTACTTTTACTTTTATCGTTCTCATAATAATATTGCTAATGATTGTGCTACTACTCTTTATACAGAATGAATGCTACCCATTGATAATGATGGTGGTAATAGTGATAACACGATGATATTTCAGTTAATAAATACTTCAGTTAATAATAATGATGGTAATGTTTCTACCTCTAATGCTACTGTTTGTATTATTAAAACTAATGCAACCCACTGCAATAACAGAAGATACAAATACTGTCAGAAATTGCATTTTGATTGAACGCACATGCATGCACAACACACATGCAAATAGTGACACATACACATGATACACATGCTTTGAACTTCTGAAAATATATCCATGCCAACTATACATTCATATAAATTAAATATAAAACCACATTCAATGTGACAAAAAGTGAACATGAACATCACTGGTTTATCACACAATGATTGCACGAGAGATCTTTATCAGCCTATGAATGCTACAGGCTGTTGACTGCACTGAAAACACAACAGATACTAGCAATATAAAAGACAGGGCAAACAAGATGGAAAGCCATTCAAATGTATTTCCAAAGCACCCACATATATAGTTCAAAACAGGACTAAGAGTAAGAGTGTTAATTTTAATGAAGCTGTTCTGTCTATCCAAAATGAAAATATGTAACAACTTTCTGCAACCTGAAACTTATGAAAATCGTTTCAACTAATTTAGGATATAGCTCAAAACGTTTTTAGAAAATGATAGATCTTCGAGATCTTAATATTTGAAAAAGCGCAAAAATGAATTACATGAATGAGCTACGTCATCACTGAAGTGGACAACTTTGTAAGTAACTGGTCTTGGAAATTTTGTTCAGTTGTTGGATTCACTGATGTGGATGCTAGAAGGTGTAGATCTGCTGAATGGTCGTGTTACTTTCTGCCAGCATCTGGATCGTGTCAACATGTGCTTGATGGCTCTTTTGTAGCGCCTATCTGTGGCCATGTAGATATAGGGATTCACCAGTGAATGCATGTAGTAAAACACAGCCAGGTAGTCCTCAAACGCCATTGGTGGGATGCACAAGCACCCCAGGTTGATCACTGAGGCAATCCAGTAAGGTGCAAACATGATGATGAAGACTACCACCACAAGAATCACTGTGCCAAATGCCCTGAATGTATGACTGTTTGAGGATTTATGGGTGGAAGGCTTTCTTTGTTTGTTTTTGCCTTCTTTGTTTTTGCCATCTTTGCTGTTCGATTCCTCACTGTCAGTAGTTGTAGTGATGGGGGCAGACCATGTTAACGATCTGGGGCATTGTGATGTTGATATCAGACTGCTGCTGGCAGCTTTTCGGATGCGTGGTAATGATGCTGCTGCAATGACACTGTGAGTACTAGCACCATTATGAACAGGGGAGTGGCTGCCTTTGCTAATTTTCTGGTTTTTCTTTTCTGAAAGTGGGACATATATTGTAGGTTGTTTTTGGATGTCATTGTTATTTTTGAAGTCTGCGTCAGACAAAGGTGTTGTGTGTGTCATTTTTGTCAGCGAGATGCTGTTTTGTTTCGTTTTACCATTTTCTTTCATTGAATAGTGGTCAGCCATTGCTGAGAAGTTATGCACTTCAACATCTTTGGAGTCTGTAGCATCGTCAGTATTTGAATTACACATCGTGTCATTTGAGTCTTCTGGTGCAGTAGTGATGTGAATAGCTGGTATTGTGACCTTTTGCTCATTTGTCCTTTTGATGTCAAGAGACAATGATTGGGAATCGCTGTCTTCATCATCATACTTGATATCAAATTTTGGTTTAGCCTCACCTTTTGTGTGATGCTGCTCAATGTTTGTATCTCCTTGAGATGTGTGTGTTTTGTGAACCGAAGTTGAGGTGGCCAGTGTTGCTATGTCTGAGTTGGGGCCATTGTTTGGTTTCCCCTCTTCAGAGGTGTGTGCCTTGTCACTGTGTAGCGATGAAGAAGCTGTGTTGGGAGCAGGTATGGTGTGAGAGACATTTAGAAAAGCTTTTGGGTTGATAGAGGTTGCAAATACTGTGACAGATTGAGACACACGTTGGTTCGAGTGGATTTTGCGGATGTGTTGCCGAGCCACACACAGAATCCTTGAGCTGGTGAACACAAGAATCACCAAAGGGATGAAAAAGACGAGGAAGAAGGAGGTGATTGCATAGACGTGCTTCAGCACAAAGTTACAATTGTCTAGAGGGAAGGTTGTGTACTTGTACTCTTTGGTACTCCGTGCCATCCCTCCAAAGACTGATGCTGCAGAGTAGGCCATCCAGATAACCCAGTTACTGAGGATACAAGCCACTGTACTTTTAGGTCCCATGTAGCTATGGTAGAAGAAGGGTTTGTTGATGTAGAGGTATTTGTCAAGTGATAGCAGCACGGTACTGTACGCTGCCACAGTGCTAAAGCCCAGGTCAAAGAAGATCTCCAGGTCACAGAGGAGCTGAGAGAAGGGCCAGTTTCCGTAGAATTCCCACACAATGTTGATGGGCACGACGAACATGGAGTTCATGAGATCCAGCACAGCCAGGTTTAAGACGAGCCAGTAGTAGGTGTGGCGCCGGAGTGTCTGGCTTTTGAGGATAATGTAAATGGAGAAGCTGTTGCCTAACAGCATGAACACATTGCTCGTGGTCATGATGGTGATGATGATGGCTTTCTGTGGGGTCATCTCAGTATCAGTTGGGTCCCGCTTAGCAAGCGAGTCAGCGTCATTCCCAACTTCATGACCAGTGTTTATCGTTTTTACGGTGGTGTTCATGGCATCCATCATGGTATCCATCTTGCTGGACTTTGCTCACTTGGAATTTTTAGTGTGCTGCAGGATGTGAAGCCACGAGGCACCAGAGATGCTCTACTAGGCCTGAAATCACAAAATGTTTACTTTTAGGTCTGAATCCAAGCTTGCAGTCCTGTAAACGTAACAATCATTGGAATTATCAGGATATCATAAAATGATTAACGTTGTAGTGCTGAGCAATGCTTGGAGACATTCACCATGTATGAAATGAGTGTGATATGAATATTCAAACATCATATGAATGATTGATGCTCTGAAAATGTTTAATCCTGTCAGTTTCAAAGAAAAACATAACTATATTTGTACTTGATTGTCAACGTAGTTTGTAATATATTTTATGTTTGATATTTATGTAAATTGTAGTATATATTGAGTTTACAATACAATATGATTAAATGCTTGTTACAAAGATGTTAAAAAAAAAAATTTTAAGAACACAAAAAATTCCTGTTTAAGCTAGATGTTAATTATCTTTGTACTTTAATTATAATTGTTATTTCATCTTTGAACAAAGTTTTAACTTTTGTTTTGCAGTCCAGAAAGATTTTTCTTGTGTTGCTGTGATTAAGACTAAGAAGACAACGAAGCACGATGGCAGACATTATCTACAATGTAAGATAATTTCTCAGCAGACTTATATTTGAATTAGTATGAAACAGAATTGTTTTTCTTGGAGCGGACTATTAATTATTATTTATTGCCATAGTATGGTTAGTAAGAATATTACTGTATTATATTATTACTGAGATCAGACTATAGGTAAAATATGTAATGATCGGGGTTTTTTTGGTAACGCTTTATTGTCCCTTTTTATCTGGAAATTCTGGGCCGCCTCCCCTGGGGAAGGCATAGTCGCAGCCTGTGTCGCGCCCAAACCCAACCTACATAATAGTTGTGTTTTTGAAATTTTGCTGGGGGAGCAAACCGGAGTACCCTAAGAAAACCCCTGAGACGTTGCCCGAGTCGAAGGTAACTAATATTCGGAGAAACATAACGCTCTGATGCTGGCTTGCTCCCACACCTGTCAGGTGCCCTTGGTTTCTGGCCTGAGGACAAGGCAAGTTAGTCCTGCCTTAGCCCACTTGGCCACAACGCTCGCATGTTATTGAGTTTTGTTGGGGCATACCACAATTTTCTTATCAGTCACAAGTCACATTATATATATATTGTATATATATGTGTGTGTATGTGTTTTCTACCAATGATTATTGAAATGTTTCATATGATGTAAGTGATATATTGTGCTAACTCTTGCTGTGTTTGAGTTTGTAGAGAACACAAATTTATTTAATATTGCACTTTACCCCCCCCCCCACCCCCCATCCCCACCCTCACTCCCCTTTTGTAAACCCCCTCCAATTTAAAAAAAAGAGACTACATTAAAATTTTTAAAAATTGCAGATTTTTATTGATTTGTTTTATTTATTTTGATAAGTTAAAAGATTCAAAATGTTATGTATGCTTCTAAAATTTATTTATTTATTTATTTATTTATTTATTTATTTTTCTTTGTTTACAGGTTTTGTACACCCATCAGAAAACCAAGAAAGCTAAAACTTGGCAGGATGGAACTCTCAAAGTTCTAACGAAAGGAACAAAGGTATTTTGTAAAACATAAAAGAACACTGTTGAATTTGAAAATGTTTTAAGAAATCAAATAGTTTATAATCTGAAAACATACATTTTTTAAAAATAATAAGTTGAAATAAAATGCCATTAACATGAGTAATGACACCATTTTTCCAGAATGTTTTATGGTAAATAATAACTTGCGTGTTAAAAATAATCGGTTTTATTTTTTAAAATAAGAGATGGAAACATTTTAATATTTTATTAATTGAGAAAACAAGAAAACATCAATGAAAAATAATTATGTTGCTTACCTTGCCTGGTGAGAAAATTTATTGCTGAAAGTATGGAATAATGCAGACACACACTTTTAGATTGGAAGGTATCCTTTACATAATAACATTTTCAGATTTTAAATCATCCTGCTTTCATTGTATATTTGATGAAGTGCTGAATCACAGTTTTCCAAATTTTTTTTTCCAGCTTTGATATATAATGTCCACGAAAAACAAAATCTAAATTCAAATTTTCCAGTGTTTTGTAGTAATTGTTTTTCTTTTTATTAATACAGTATTCACATCAAATAAACAGAGTAGACATGCACATTTATTTTTTTGAAGTTCATTTCTTGGCCAAACTAAATGAAATCTAAACTGTTCCAGTCAAACACAACACATTGAAGAGTGTACTAGAACAGAAGTGGAGATGCTGTGTTTTGAGCACTTTTCCAAACACCACCAAGATCAGAACTTTTTTTTTAAATGTTCACCCAGAAGTGAGAACAACGGGTTAGCCTTGAGTTTCCGAATGTTGAATTACAGCTGTATGTCGACAATCTAATCAAGTCTTTTGGTTTTATTACAAACCTCCACTTGGCTCTCTCAGCAGTGTTAATAAGGAGGCCAGCAGTACCAGTGTTGGACTGTCACAATGTCCTTGCGGGAGATCAGCTAGTGATGTGCGTCTTAACATGTTTATAACATCCACTGGGTTTGCACAGTGGAAGAGCACTGTCTTGTTAATTTATAAACTGCCAGTAAGAGTTACAAGCGGTTGCTGTGTGCTGGCTGGTGAGGAGTGCAATGAGGAGCGATGCGCAAGAGGTTCGCTATGTGCAGTTGACTTGCAGCCTCTGCGTAAGACTTCAAGATTGGCCTGTACTTTAAGCAGGTGAAGGTGGAGGTATTGGGTGATGAGTATAGCAGTAGGGCAGGAAATTAAAATTTTTGGATGTGGGTGGTTGGAAATTGTGGTAATGTGCATGAAACCTTTGGGAGTTGGTTCTCTCCTGTTGCCTTTCAAGTCGTACAATAGACCCTTGAGTTGGAGATTGGGGTCAGGATTTATTGCCTACTTTACCTGAAGCAGGATTTATTAAGATCTTCAGAGGCTGCAAGAGAAAGCTTTCGTTAATAATACTATTCATAAGGCTTTTTAAGTTTTGGAACTTTTTGAAACCTTTCCGAGCCTGAGATTTGAACTGTAACCAGATATGGATGCAACCCCCAAAATTTGTGACACTATCGGCTAAGGTGTACCAGAGTTTATTGAACTGACGCAGTCTTGGTTATTGTTTGTGACAGCAATTTTGTAGTGATGGTACTTGTAGCCATTAAGTGTTTCAGAGTCCTTCAACCTCTTTCCGTTTCTTCTCTTACAAAGCTGTAGATGTGTTCAGTGTAAGCTTATTTCAATATTTTTATTGCCTCTCAAGCTAAAATAGTCACTAGTGGGGCTCTGACTCACAATCCCAATTAAACTTGCTGTTCCACTAATTGACCCGATCCATGGGATGGGTGACAGTAATCAGTGGTGGGTACCTAGACTTCTTATAACATGTAAAAAAAATATCACATAGAATGTAGTGTACTCAGTTCAGAAGGACTGACAGTATGTTTGGATTGGTCAAAAAGCACGCAACATTGTTAAGAAGGTACAACAGCCAAAAATCCTTGGTTCTATGTATTATAGTCACCCAGTTGTCTGCATCTATGCATCTATGGTCATTTATCCATTCACAAACATGAGGAAGTGGTAATAAAATATCCATGGCTGTGTTCAGCAATAGCTCACTAGCTTTTAACAATTTTGTACTCAAATGTATAACATCACTCTGGTCTTATAAGAGACTTTAAAACAGTCTTGAATGGTTTAACAATACCTGATCAAAGACGTCATCACAAAACACATGTAATAAAATATTCTATAATTCTACAATTGCAAGTGACAAAGAATGAATATTTAGCAAATCTTTGGAGCATCAAAATAAAATGAAACTTAAGTAAATAAAATGTACTATGAAACAAATGCCTTTGATTACAAAAAAAAAAAAGAAGTAATTACATAGCATGTCACTTCATAGCTTGAACAAAATTACAACACAATATTTTTTGTTCAAAGGACTATAGCTTGAGCAAACTTAGTAACCTTTTGTGCCAGTCACACAGACTCTGAGATTGACACACCTCTAAAATCTGTGGTAGAGCCTGGCGTGGAAAGTCATACAGCAATTTGTCTTTGCTAGACAAGGGACGCTTCAAGCTGTCAGAATGCTGTGCTTGGGTCTCCATTGTTCGGGCACAATGATGAATTAGGCTCTGATGTTTTAGAGTTTATTTTGGCCTCCCTTCCTAAATTATCTTCTCAATATAGTAATATAGATCAGTAGCGTGTGAAAGTGTAATATGGAAAAGTTGATGACAAATTGACTGAGGTGATTTTAATAAAGGGTACTTTACAGCTAGATTTTAGTATTACCTTATTGCAATGTAATGCATCAGAAATACCAGTCTGAAGCTTTTTTTTTTCTATAGCTTTTATTTGAAAGGAAACATGTTGAAACTTATTTTAAAGAAAATTAATCTACACTGTCATAACACAATACTGTATCGCATTCATGAAGAGAAATACACCTCAGTGCTTAATGCGACTGCCACCAAATTACTGAGTTATCAGAAATAGTGTTGAAGATGCACTTGAATGTAAAGTGGAGTTTTATTAGTTGGGTTTTCCCATTTTCACTGTAACAACCATTCTAATACACAATGAAGGATTTTTATTTGTGACTTCATTTTAACTTTTACACAATTTGTGATTTTAAACGATCTGCCAATCACCCTCGCACACACACACACACACACATACACACAACACACACACATACATGCCCACAATATACACCCACAGGCACACTCACACTGATGCACACACAATTCAAAAACAATATGTATTAAGTAACTAAACATAGATCTAGAACAAAGAGTTTTTATATTCGCCTCAATTATTCAAACACTTTAAAAATAGGAATTATACAGTTGCAGACAAACCACTTCAAGCTGTAAGAATGCTAATTAACTACACTCTAAAAACAAAAAAAAATAGATCAAATGCTATCGTTTAATAAATAAATATTTTTAAAATGTGAATGAAGGAGAAAAAATTGTTAATGCTATTATTTTAATGAAGGAGAATGTGCTATAAAATGTAAAGCCAGTAATAATATAATTTACATTTCGATGCAAACTACTGGAATTTTAAGCTGTTACGAGTACAGTACACCTATTTTTTCTCAAAATACTCTTTTATCTTGGTGGGAAATTAGTTCTATATTAGGGGTCCCAATTCTGAGTACAGCATGCTTTCAAATTAAAGAGTTGCTCAAGGTCTTTCTACCATTGCAGTGTTGGCCTATGCTAGATAGTTTAGTGGTCATGTCATGATCAAACCCATGCTGGTCAAACACAAACGTTCTGAACGAGTAACCTTGCGCATGTGTACTAAAAGAGGGCTATCCGGTGACATAGATAAGTGTCCTTGGTGTTTGTTCAGACAATCAGTGTGATTGATGTTGGGTTAGAATCTGATGCTCTCAGTACGCACAACCATTCTCTACTGCTGAGGCATTCTTCTTCCGCTGATCCTATTTCTGCCGTAAATCATGATTCTCGTTATAATTTTAACGTACTTATTATTTGTATTTTGTCTGGTATAACTGACTATAAAAGATAGGTAGTTACTCCAATTACATTTAAACACTGGTTTTCTAGGGGGGGAAAAAGAGAGAAAAAGTAAAGTATAGATAGACACTATGTCGGTGAAGTATTCAGCGTTTATAGTGCCATGCCCATAAACTTTCAGCTTCTTGTTCTGAACTAATCAAATGTGTTTGCACTGTGTGTACCTTTAGTTGAAGGGTAATTCAATGTCATGTAAATTATAGAATATCATGCACTGATATAACTTCATTGAGGTTTGTTAGGTACTAGATACTCATTCAGTCATTGTTATTAACTGTTTAGGTTAACCGTCTGTTGAAAGTATTTTCTTGATAGTTACTGGAGTTGGAAGAGATTTGGTTGAATGAGTGTATTTTATCAGTTTCTTCTTTGGAAGGGCGTACTTTTCAGTGTGCTGCAGGTGGAAATTCGAATGATAAAGTTGAGCCAATTTGGTAGAATCCGGGTAAGCATTTTTAAGGAAAAAGTGAAATGGCAACTTGTTTTGTCAAGTTGACTGTGATATAGATGCGGCCTTCAGTTGTTGTACAGCTAGGCAAATATTATTTGGTTTGGCAGTTGAAATTCTGTTTAGGGTCATAGTTTTTATTCGAAGAAGATTCGTTTTGGCCTCCCCCCTCCTTTCCCTTAAAAAAACATGTGGACCAATAACAATCTACGGGATAAGAAAAAACCATAACTGTCGAAACACATTACATTGAGCTACTTAGAAAATTTGCTTTTTAATGCGTATACTATGAGCTACTGGAAGACTTAAAAAAGCATTTCATGAGCGATAACATGTGTGGCATGTAAAATCTAATAATGGTGCAATCATGTCATATTGAATAATGTTGCAATCATGTAACACTGATTGTTGAAACCAGGCAGTGCTGTTTGATGAGAAAGGCTCCAAGCTGGACACCCTACACTTGCATGCCGAAGATGTAACATCAGGAGAACAACTGGAGAGTGATAGGTTTGTATCACTTTCTCGTCTTTTGCAGATGCAGTACAAGTTGGATAATTTCGCGGCTGCTTGATTTTAAATTATAATTAAAATTCAATCCATGCTTTCACTGTATTAAGATTGTGTGCTGTAGTCCCATAATGCAGCAGGGAAAAAGATGGGAGTGTGGGAAACGGGGAAGGGGGGAAGGAAGGGGGGGGGGAAGGAGGGTAGTAGAGGAAGAGAAGAAAACAATAGTTAGAATCAAAAGGAAGTAGGAGCTGGTTGTTGCAAATGCCTGGCCAGCTTCATTTGTACATAAATAGGATGTTGAGCCCCGAAATGTCTTCTGCAAACAGCATGGAGTTGTGCAATAAACAAGTGGACTTGGTACTTATATCTTTTAATGAGCTGGCATTTTAATGCGACAACATTGGACTGTCTTTTTTCTGCATTCTATATTACTTTATACCGGTTTGTGTCGTGGGTTTGAGCAGTGGTCGATGGCCACATTGGTACTGATAGTTGTCAGTTTTGTCAACACTTGGATGGAGTAATGTTAGCATCACATCAAACTGCAAGCTGATGACCGCCAAATGTATGTGCACTAAATCAGTATTACCATAACCAGTAGATAACCAATCTCACTACCAGTCGTAACTGACTGACCCTTCTCTCTGATAATGGTGAAATAGCCAATAGGTCACCTTCAAAGAAGGTAGATAATGAGTTATAACTAGTTGAAGACACCAGTATTAAATTTCTTGTCCATCCTATCAGGTATTTGCACAATGGCAGGTAAATGCTAGTTAGTTCATGACCTTTGGTCACAAAAATATTATTCCAGTATGCAGTTGTTCTGAATCGGGGTCAAGGTCAGGAAACTTGCAGTACTGAACTGCACTCAACTTCTGACCATTCTTTCTGGTAATAATAATATTAATAGTAACATAATATTCCTTCAGTGATTGGGAATCAAGGGCCTACAGCCAGTTGGTCATAATTTTGGTAAAGCTGGCGCAAATTTGCGTTGGGTGTATTTATTTGTGCACGTTTTCAGGATTTACTGTTTAATTTATGAGATGCTATGTAGGTTGCAGTTGTTTGGTCAAAATCTGTTCATATTTGAAGATTCTCGTAAATAAACCTCTTTCTTGGAGTGGGTGGTGACTGGTGTATAGAATTTTGCCCACTGGGCTCTTGGTGATCAGAGGCTGTAGTATGGTTGATTTGTGGGTGTGAATATTTGCTCACATGTTAGTTCTGTCCGTCAGTTGTCTTTGCCCAATTTATGGCAGATGGCGATCTTGTTATTTAACGACATATGGAAGTCAACAGTGACCCTGCTATAAAGACCTTAAGGGAATGCTAAGGGAAATGGCAGAAAGCACTGCCTGTCAAGATGTTAGGAGACCCCAGAAGCACTGCTTGTCAAGATTATATGACAGTTGTTTATACAGATAAGCATAGGGATGGATAATTGTTGAGTGAAAACTTGATGGGTGCGTGATAAGGGGTATTCAGGTTTAAGGAAAGTATTTTGTATCATACAAGAACAAACTGCCTTACATCTCATGTTGAAATTATTATTTTTTTTAATTACAGTACATTTTTTATGAACTAAACTTCAGGCGACATCATGGTTGGGAAGGGTTGTCCGCCTTGGGGCTGCCGGAGGGAGTTTGCTCCCTTGTTGTCAGTCTCTCCTTGATAAATCCTACTATGGGAAGATCCTAGGGCATGTGATTATGCAGGACAAGTCGACACGACATATGTCATCTTAGCCTGGCCCTTCATCTTATTTTGGGGGTTCACAGTACAATTGCTGGCTGGCATACTGTGTAGGTTTGTGGCAATGGTCTGCAAAGAGTGCCATGGCACTAGCAGCCAGCAGTCTTGTGTGCTATCATCACGCTTGCTACCTTTCAAGGCACACATCCCAGGGATAAATAAAAACAACTGTTTGGGTTTGGCTGTGTTTTCATGGGAAGATTGAGAGTTGGGAGTCAAATACTCCAATGAGCTACAGATTGATAAAATATTTATATTTCAATGGAGCGCTTTATGCAACATTACATTATTATAAACATCCTGTTCACTATTTATGCAAATTAACAAAAAAAAGTGGACTGCATACAGAGACACAAAAAGGAAGAGTAAGTAAGCTAGTATGAACTCTGATATTCCTTTAAAAAAAAAGAGAGAGAGACCTAATTTACCACTGCGAATTAATGGAATAATTAATTTGTTTACTTGCAGGTACTATATCCAAGTGGAAGGTGTACAGAAGCAGTCTCTCACAGCATCTCAACCTTCTTCAGCTACCTTGAGTCAGTCTTTAGTACCTTCCTCCACACCACCAACCACCCCAACCGTTTCATCCAACCATTCTTGTCCTGAATCAGGGACAAGGTCAAGAAACGTGCACTCCTGTAGTGGCGGCAGTTCTAGTGGACTGAAGAGAAAGCGAAGTGTAAGTTTGTGCGCTGTTTGTGGCTGTTGTGTCATCCTTATTTGCCATTATTTGCAGTTTACTGGTTCTAAAGAACCAGCAAGCACAATTAATCTTGATAGAGGAGAGAAAATGCATACTTATGGGTAGGCACGCTCCATGGATGCATTCAAGGCATTAAAAAATAGCTGAAGACTTTTGATGACGATTTTGTGCGCAGGTCTTATAGCAGTGAATGTTTTGTTATTCTTTTAGATGCTACAAGTATTTCAGCAGTACTTCAGCTACTATCAAACACATTTTATGAGAAATGAAGAGATATGCAGGGTGGAGAATTCTCCGCGAATCCGCGGATTTCCGCGGAAGGCATTTGCATTTCCGAGAAAAAAATATTGAGTTCCGAGTGTGAGAAGCTGAGGGCTACCCTTTACTGGGCATAGCGGCCAAAAGCGGCCGAAGGTCTAAACAGGCGAAACGTCCAAAAGCGTCCGTATCAACCATGTGGTTATATTCACGCGTTGTTTGAAAGATTGCGAGACTTCCGGCAATTGACTTCCGGTCAAATTCTGTTGTGAAAACATTCGACTGCATTTCCACAAGTTTTCTCTGTGATGCGTTCGTTTTTTCGATTTTTTTTTCAAATTTTCTTGTGTGTGTGTCTAAAATGGATGGTTTGGATTCTTCGACTGATGAAGAAGAGTTTACAGGCTTCCATTTATCAGACATTAAAGTGAGAGAAATGGACTTGGAGTCGGAGGAAGAGATCGGTACTGACATTAGACAATTAGTGTCAGTAGTGTGCATGCATACGATCTTTCAGACTGGCATGAAAGTGAAGAAGAGGAGGGGGCTTGTTTGGACTTTTTAAAACTTTTTTATTGTATACACATGGAGTAATCAAAAACAAGACATGACAAGAGAAGTATAAAAAGGTAGATAATCAAAAGAGATTTATTTCTGTTCATTTTGCATTTTATTTCATTTAAATCTATACACTAGTCACTAATACCTAAGATGTAGTGTTTTTACTAACGTACCCCTAAATATCTCTAAAATTATAAAAATTCTTGCCTGTTTACAGCTAAAAAATAGACAAACGTGTGCCCAGTAAAATTTGAAATGTGGAGTTTGTGTGTAACAGTGGTAGACCTCAAACTTTGTTAGGCCTACAAATCAAGATTCTTAACTTTTTTGAAAGACATGTGCATAAAACATTCTTTTTTTGGGGTTGTTGTTGTTTCTATTCATGTTTACTTTGTGCTTTTTGCTTTCAGGAGAGGCCCTAAATTACTTTCAAAATAGCATAAATTCATTTTCTTCCAGGGGGCGAATACCGGGGCTTGGCCCCTGGGCCCCGGCCGGATTTCAGAGATTTCTTGATTCAGTTGTTCTCCACCCTGGATATGGCATTAATAGGCATAAAATGTTGAAAAGAGCTGAACTATTAATTCGCAGAATTAATTGTGAAGGTCATGTTACGTAGATTTATATCTCAGTCAATGATTGCTTAACTGCATTTGGACCAGACACTGGCTTATTTGCACTGAGTTTCGTTCTTCATGTTAGCAATCTTTATTCTAATTCTTTTACCTCTTCTATTGCTTTTGTCGGTCTATTTCATTTGGTTGTTGTCAGTTTGTATTTTTATGTGTGACAACTCCTCCCTTCCCTCCACCTTTTCCCTCTGGTCCATTATGGTTTGAACATCTCCTATTGTACAAGTACATTTCATATCGAACTCAGCTAAAGAGTTCTTTTACACATTTTAGATCAATATTTAGACAAGGTTAATGAAATAGGCAGTAGTTACGATTGTATATTACTTTTATTTTTCAGGGATTCATCCCACCAAGACTTGTTCGACCACCAGCTTCAGGAGAAGAATCAGATACCTCTTCCCCACAGGTTTTAAACAATCGTTTCTATGGCAACTGTGCCAGCTCAAATGCTGCCCGTGGTGCTAGAACTTCTTACCAAGCTTCACTATTCAAAGACAGTGCAGGCAACATCCAGAATGAGGGCAAGTCGGCAACTACAGGGGGTGCAACATTTTTCAGCTCTGTCAGCAGATTCTCTGGTGAACGATCATGTGCAGAACTAGAAGGAATCGGCCTACCTGACCCAAAGCTTAGTAGCAATGAACCTTTTTCTTCTAGAAGACAGTCTTGGTCTGCCAATAGAGCACAATCATTCACAAAAACAGGGATTACTGGCACATTTCTTGGTGGAGAAGTGGACAATTTCAGCTTTGAAGTTTCCAGTTCTGACTCTGCCGATCTTTGTAGAGAAGGAAAAAGGGGTGAGGCACCCTTCGGGTCACCAGAACTCTCTGAACCAGGGCTTGCTGTGATTTCAACAAACAGCCCTTGGGGGACATTTGGTTCCAGCTTGAATAAAACTTCACCTGTTTTTCCAACTCTGCCCCGTAGCGACACTGGGACCAAATTCGGGCCACCAGACGAGTATGGTAACAGAGATGGAAAAATAGGGTCAAAATTGGAGACGTTTGGATCAGGGAATGGAGATCCAAACATTTTGAAGCTTATTGCTTTAGAGGAGAATCAGCCAGTCGGAAAGGCAAGCTGGAATGAAGACATTTGCAGAGAAAGGCAAACTGTTGGCTCCAGAGAGATTTGTGCAGAACCTAAAAAGGTCTCAAAGTGGAGTAAATTTCAAACTCAAGAAGTGGAAGTGTGTTCTGACGAAGATGAAAACCAAATAAATCCTTCATTTGAAGGAGCATCTAACTCATCTAGGCAAGAGCAGCTTCATAGAAAAAACATGGAACAACAACAAAAGTCCAAATGGAGCAAAGTTCAAGTAGCAGAAGAAAGGGAAGATGAAGCATCCTCACAGATACAATTTCCATCCAGCTCTCATACAGATTTCATGAGTGGGAGAAATCCTGTAAAGAAAGTTCGGGCATTGCTCGGGAGAAAGTGTGATGCTTCACCTGAACAGGTGTACCCTTTTCGAGACAGTAATCCTGTGATTGAACAGTTGAATCCTTTTAAACACGGTTCAGACACATTTATGGAAACATCTATGACTAAGAGCAACCAAGTGAAGTTAACTATCAGTGATCAGACCAAGAAACGATCAGCTAGCGAGATCATGGCATTGCTAGGAAAGAAGAAAGTTGGAGGAGAGGTGGTACAACCTTCAAGCACAGCAACAATGTCTGAGGAGCCAGTCACAGGTGAGCAACAGTCAGTGCCAACAGCCTTGACTGGGGAAAATGTAATACATTTTTTTCAGGGTTCTGATGCAAATGACGGTGAAAAATGTACTTTCACCCCTTCTTTATTGCAGGAACCTCACACATCTAACCCCATTCTGGGAGCAAATCAAAACACGAGTCTAAAGACAGTGTCACCTGACATTTTGAGTCCAGTAACAGAATATGTCAATTATAACACAGCATTTTCTTTCAATGGTGAGGTCAGAATTGTACGCAGTCCTGATGTGAGTCAAACAAAGCAAATGTCCGCATCAGCTAGACCCAGTGTTTTACAGAATGCACCTGCACATTCATGTAGCTTACCTGTAAGTATTTTAGCTTCCCCTGTTCTCTCATCGTCAACAGTGTCTCTCTCCAAACATGACTTTGAAAGTCAAGGTACTGTATGCACAGGTGCAGGGTGTGTATCAGACTCACAGCAGTATTCTGAAGCAGAGGCTATGTCGCAAGAATCTGCTAGTCAATCGTGTCAAGCCTCCAGAGGGTCTGTGGCCCCACGTTCCCAGTGCACAGAAATGGAAGACAATTATACAGAGTGCTTTGACATCAGCTTCTCTCCCCTTTCAGATGTTAAGGAATCTAGTGATGAAGAAATAGCTGAAGAGAAAAGAGAAGTAATTCAGAAAACTGAAGAGAGAGCAGAGGAAGTAACACAGGAAAGAGAAGAGAATAAATTGTACATTATGCTGGAATGTGAGGAGAAAAGAGAGAAAATTATTCAAATCTCTGAAAAGAATACAGAAACATCACAGAACAGCGAAAAAGAAGAAATTACACAAAAATCCACAGAGAAAGCAGAAGAAGTTGAGCAAAATCCTGGTGAGATAACAGAAAATGTGAAAAAGATACCTGAAGAGGTTGAAAGTTTGAGTTGCAATTTTGAACAGAAAATAGAAGAAACCATACACAAATTTACAGAGAAACTGGAGGATGTACACACATCAGAAGTACTTAATCCTGAAGAGGTAATAAAACAAACGTTTCAGACACATGAAGATGAAACTATAGGATTACCTGAGAAGTGTGATCAAAAAGCAAAAACAGTAGAAACATCTGGAAAGATGTTAGTGGAGGTTGAAGAGAAAAGTCATACTAGTTCTGAAAGATCTGCACAGGATTCCTTGGGCAAAGTGGAAGAAAGGTTTTCGGTGTTGTCACCAGAAATACCAGAACTGGCTGGCCCCTTAGCAAATGAGATTGTTTGCAGTTCGGATCTGCAGAGTGAAACTTCAAGAGAGAGAAATGATCAAGAAGCGGTGCATGAATCTGTCAACACACTTATAGAAGACAGGCAAGAAAACACACAATACATTCCTCCTCCAAAAATTGAACAACGTCAAGCTAAGAAAGATGGTGGCAGTTTGTCTGACGTTGAACATCCAGCGTCAGTTGAAAATGAAGCGTTTTCTAGCATCATGATAGATGCAGGTTGTAGCAAAGCCAGTATACAACATGAAGATGTTTCTGGCTTCATCACTGTAACAGACAGCCTTGGCATGTTTGATAGCATAAAGACCTTGAATGACCTTGACATCAGCCAAGACTCCTATATTCATGGTTCAGCATCCCAACAGTCGCTGTCACAGAAGTGGCAGACCTCCAGCATAGCAGATGGGTATTCCAGAGATAAGCTTTGTTTTCCATTTTCAGTCCAAGACGTAGCTATGTCAGTAGAGACGGTAAATTTGCCTAGTTTACAAGCAATAGAAAGCGCTAAGAATTCAACTTTAACAACTATGGCTGTGTTTTCTACCAACAACATTGCTGAAGGCAATCACTCGGATCTTGCCCTTTCACAATGGACAGACCCACAATTACCATCAAGCCAAGTTTATTGTGAAACTTTCGCATCAGTGTCTCAAGCTTCTGTGTACATGCCTTGTTCTAGCCCTGTTGTGAACAGCAGTGCTACACATAGTGCTTGTCTTCATCAGAGACATGATCAAGCATCTTACATGTCAGCAGGTGATATTAACAATTCCAGTCAAGTTTGTGAGAGCCAGAGCACTGATAGTATTGTGGGCGATTGCTCTGAAGACTTCCACCAAGAAATTTGTCTGCCTTCGAAGTCAGGATGTAAACGACCTGCCAGCACCACACTCAATACTGAACAGACTAAAATCCCTAGACTAGGAGAAAGTAGGTCTCTTCGACGTTCAAACAAATTTTCAGATGATTTTGATTTTAATGCTCAACATCATGGAGACTTTAGTATCCAACAGGATGTACAGTGTTCAGTGTCCTTTAATGCTGGAGAACAGTTATTTTCACCTCCTCCTATCCTGCCTGTTCACAGAATGTTTCAAACATTGTCAGAAGTTTTGGAAGAGCAAAATAGACAAGGTCAAATGCGGGCAATTTACAGGAAGGCTAGACAGGGATTTGTGGAAGAAAGAGAAAGACAGGAATCTGGATTTGAAAAGGACGTTCCTTTGCCAAGATGGTGTACATCTAACAAGATAGATGATTTGCCTTCATATGAACTTTGTGAAGAGGGTGTGCATCATCCGAGTGATATAGGTGAGTCGATGTCATCTGATATGTTTTGTTATTTCTGATTTGTTGTAGATGATGTGTTGATTATTACATGGTTTTGGTTTTGGTTTTGATAAAGATATTCTATTCATATTCGTCCTTTGAAATTATATCGTGTTATGAATTTAAAGCTTCCAAAATGAAGTTGACATAGAAAATGATTTATCAGTCTTCCAAATGCAGAATCAAAACTTCAACATTGATACTGACAGGAATGCACTGTCATTTGCTTCAAAGTATTTAAAACAAATTAATACTACAGCACCAATGCTGACAGAAATGAGCTGCCATTTGCTTCAGACTATTCAGAAGAAGAGAGCCCCTACCAACCTTTGTCCTCAGCGCTACCCCACCCGGACTCTCTGATCAAGGGACATGGAATGGATGTCACGACCTACAGGGGAAAAGAGACAGCGCCAGACATCACACAGAAGGCAAGTACTGTGGTGTTTGGCTGTTTGTTAATTTCACATAGCAGTTAACTGTTAAGTGTCTTTCATTCATTATCTATGGGAAGACCTAAAAGAAAAACTTCAACTAACGATTTAAAAATATTTCAATTATATACAGCTGTATGTTTATTTTTTTTTCCTTTTTTCTAGATTGGACGTTGAATTTGTAGACTTCTACATTTCATTATTTTCACACAGCATTTTCATAACCTTTTCTTAACTCTTTCCCTGCCAGGCATGTTTCCACGTTTGTGCCAGACATTTCTCTGGCACCGGAAAGAAAGTTCAGTACCTTAACCATTTAAGCTACTGTTTTTTCAATAATAGTTGTTAAATAGACATATTTCATATCAAATTAAAGGTAAAAGAGTGAAGAATAAGAAGAAAAAAAATGTTAATTTGATTATGTTATTGAAATATGTGTTTTGAAAGCATGTTGATCTTTTTGAAATGATAAAATAAAATAAAAATATTTCTACATACCACAGTGATAAAAAAAATCTGGAGGAATAATTCCAATCACTGAATCAGATTCACACACCAGAAAGAACATTTATTTAGGATCAAAATACACTTTACAGTTTGAAATTATATTGATTATTAGCAGAGTTTGACACACTGTCGATTGTGCCCATCACAATGCTTAGAAAAATGCACACAAAAAACACTCTAAAAACTAATCAATTTGAAGAAACTACGCGCGTGTCGATCGAGAACGAAAGTAGAAAGAGTTATCTCTCTTTGGTTAAAATAAAACTTGGATTGGACTGCGCAAAAAAACGGAACGAAACGGATTACTAAAATCGACGATATATCGTCGATTGGCACAAACATGGCGGCTCAGATCGATGATATATCGTCGATTGGCAGGGAAAGAGTTAACAGACAGCATGTGAGTCGTATGAGTTTTGTCCTTCTAGTTTATTTTTGTTTTGTGCAGATAGCCCAAAAAATGACAAATTACAGAATGTCTGGCATGGTAGTGAGCGATCCTGCAGCTCGT
This sequence comes from Oncomelania hupensis, assembly GCA_036898135.1. Taxonomy (NCBI): domain Eukaryota; kingdom Metazoa; phylum Mollusca; class Gastropoda; order Littorinimorpha; family Pomatiopsidae; genus Oncomelania; species Oncomelania hupensis. Next base: position 34,389,290 of record CM072512.1, read on the forward strand.
CCGATGGCTTGGAGAAAGCCACTCACTGACACCACCACTGTGCCAAGCACCTCCTTCAGAAGACCAGCAGAACCTCTCATGACAAACACAGCCACACAGCCATTCACAGTTTCACCCATCTCTCCCTCACACACTAGAGACAGTGATGTGTCTGACTGGCTGTATAAGCTTCAAACTAGTGATAATGCACAGTTTCCATCAGTGCCCAGTTTTTCTGACTCGTTTCATCCAGGAGGACCATATGGTGATGAATACCAAAATAAGGCTGGGTATGACAGTCCATCTGCTTGCTTTTCTCCGCAAGGATTTCTACAAAATGCTGGTACTCTCATTGCTGCACATTCTTGTACTCCAGAAGCAAGGCTGCTTTCACCTGCTAGTAAGATAATTTTACTGAAGATTATTACTTTGTACTATATATATATTATTGGAATGGAAAGGATGTGGCTCAATTTAGACAATGATGTTCATATTTCCTGCCGACAGTGTTAAAATTAATTGGGACTTTCTTTAACTCTTCTTTGGTAATCACAGAAATAGTGACGAAACCTTTCTATATTTTTTAGTCATTGACTACATTTATCTATTGCAAATGCACTTCATATCTTTCATAGACATTTGTTCATTTTAAAGTCACAATTGTGGTTTTAGGAAGATACTTAATAAATTCAACAGCATCGTTTGTATTGCAACATCACTGAAATGTACCGTAGGTACTTTTCATATTGTGTCGGGGATTGCGCTTGTGACTTTTTGTAGTGCTTCTATATACTGTTGAATATGTTTTTTCAGTGGCATTGGAAGAGGATGAAAGTGCTGCTAGTTTCTTTGTGGATTGGGCAAGTGGGAAACCTTGCTTCGTTGAGCCACCACACATTCAGCAATCATTGTTCAGATCATCAGATGTTGCACAGCAAGTTCCAGGTCAGTTTGACCTTTTCTTCATGAAATAATTATTACAATTTAGTTTTGGAATTTTGAGAAAATTTCACTTTAAAGTAGGATTTGTTATTGTTACAAGGGATGTACACAATGTTCCAAGCATGTCTCGGTAGTTAATATAGACGGGCATTATGTAAGTGGGCAGTCAATCAATATATATAATACTTGTGGTATCTCTTATCCTATGGCAGTTGATATTTTTGTGTGCAGATGCACTGACACTAATGAAGGTGACTCAAAGGACGACAACCTTTCCACCATCTCCAAGACAGCATCATCATTATCTGCAGCAGGGCAGTCATGTGTTTGAGGCAGCTGAAATAACAGGGATTTCAGAAAGAATGTGTGACAAACAATTCACAGGAAATGTCAGAAGACCAGTGTTTGAACCAAAACAGATGAAACATTTTGAGTCTACTTCCTCTTGCCAAAGCCAAGCAGACGTTTTTAGCACTCTGAATCAGTTGAAACATGAAGAGTTCAATGTTAGTGCTTCTTGCCTCCATGCCAAACATACACAAGCTGTTTATGAAAGAAGTGAAGAAGGAGACAATATGATTTCAGTCGTAAGTGATTTGCAGTCGTCTGCCCCAAACCTTCAGAATACGTTTCTTACTGAAGAATCAGTAGAGAATGATAGATCTGCATGCGCTGAGGAAACTAGTCGTCTGAGTCATTATGTACCTTTGAGCGCCAAAGATGTAAAACCCTGCATAGCAAAGACTATGGTGGAGGTTATGATACATGCACAGTCTCCAAAGCTCTTTTCACAGGTTCCTGCTTTGATGACAAAACCTGTATTTAATGTACCTTTATTGAAAGAGTTGACGAAAGCAAAGAGTGCAGATACCACATTGAAAGAAGCACAGAGTGCTGACACAAATTTCAGAGCACTCAGAGAACATGCTTATAGGCTTCGCCCTGTCACATGTGACCCGAACGATGTCATGATGAAGCATACAAATGATTCACATTCTGAGTTCAGTGTTAAAAGTCAGTTCCAGAAAAACAGAATTTCTAGCACAGACATAAAGGCGGATACAGGTGAAAACCCAGATGAAAATATAGAAATGAGAATGGATGAAATAGACAGAAATCACACATGCAAGTTTTCTGAAGATGACATTTCATCCAACTCACTACAAACCAAAAGTCATAGCTTTGCGGATGCTAAAACAACCATGAACAAAGCCAAAAATGCTGGTACAAATACTGGGGTTGTTGACTTGAAACATATGGATCTCACAGGATTTGAAGACAGTTTCCCTGATTCTGATATCCTAGATGAACAGCTCATTGCAGCAGAAGAGGCCGCCATGGCACAATTGACCTCTGTGCAGCATACAGAGAATGCAGAAGTGAATTGTCAAATTGTGAAATCAGAAGAGCAGTTTGATAGTAATGTTGCAACTGCTGGATCTCCATCTGCATTGCCTTTTCGCTCAGATAGACAGACTAAAATGGACCTAGCAGATGCTGACCCTGGAAGTGGAAACCAAATGGTCCAACCTGATGTCAGTAAAAATGCAAGTGTTGAATGTTTGAAGTCTTTGCCACAACTGATGTCTTTGCCACAACAGATGACTGTAGAAAGCAAAGAGATTTCTAATGAATTGCCAACCCAAGACCAATTTGGAGAAAACAGTACTGCAGATAGCATTATTGTTTCCAGTGGAGATTCAGCCAAGCTGAAGTTAGAATGCAACACAGTTAGTTTCGCAAGTCACACCCTTCCAAACTCTTACACAAACTCTCTGTACCAAGAAAATGAAGCTAGCTGCAGGAGTATATGTGAGCATGAAATCAAACCAAGCATTTCTATTGAAGATACCTGCTCCTCTGTTAGTGGACTGTCTTCTCCTGGTATCATTGTCACAAACGCATCATTAGATATTGAGGAGGTGGAGACAAATTTGACTAATGCAGTTCACAAACAACACCTGATGCAAGAAATGAGAGACTGGCCGAAACACACACGTGAACCAGCCACATCCTTTGACTCTTCACTGTCATTGCAAAGGAAAGTAAGCAGATTGGCTCAGCAACTTCAGTCAGTTCAGCCATCTTTAAAAATGAATCAGCTGGCAAAATGTCAAGGCAGGGGTCAAATTGGAAAGAATCCGACTGACAGAATGCATCATGCAACCTTTGAGGATCTGCTTGTTCCTTCTATGACTGATAGTCCTCCTTTGGATCTCAGTCCATCAGATTTCGAATCACGGAGGGATTGTGTTCATAGATTACCTAACAAAGATCTTCAAAATAATGTTGTTCAGGCTGGTTTAAAAAACAACTTTTTACAGACGTTTGATAAAGGCCGTGATAATAAGGGTTTAAACATTCAAGATGAGGAATCAGACCTTTCAGCTGCAAGTCAACAGCCTCTCAACAGAATAAATCATTTGAACTTCATCCCCCCAGCGTTTCATTCAACTATTCAAAACTGGCGCAGAGAAAGTGGTTTGTATTCTAAAACTTTCAGCAAAAATGATGCAACCTTGTTTGACATCCACGAGTCCTATAGAGGTGTGTGTATTAAAAAAAAGATATGGTTTTAAAACATTATGCAGGTTTATAATTTTCTCTATAATGATTGGTTGTGTTGTCGTAGAAGGTTATAACTGTTGCACAAGGGCTTGAAACTTTCTCTTTTATTATTATTATTATTAGTAGTAGTAGTAGTAGTAGTATGTTTATTATTATGTTTATTATTATTATTTTTATTATTATTATTATTATGTTTATTATGTTTATTACTAAATTGTGTTTATTGATATTCTGTTATGTTGATTGGATATATTATGGTTCAACTGGAACTGCAGTTTTCTGTAAGTGATGACAATGTTTCAAATGTTTGTAAATCAGAATATTGTATAAATCTATAATAATTGTAATTGCATATCTATTCAGCTTCACAGAGTGAAACACGAGTGCCATCATCACAAGCTAAAGGTTTCACAGCACCTACAATGCGAACAGGACTGGGCAAATTCAAGATGTCACAAAGCAGCATTGCTGGCATTACTGGCAGTGACAATATTACTCAAATCCATTTCCAATCCGAGGTATGATTAATTTCTTTTGTGTGTTTCAGATCTTCTTTAATGTGTTGTAGATTTTATTGGTATTCAAGTTATTATAGGGCGGTCAATAAACATCTGTGCATGTGGATATAGGAATAGACCATTGAAATTAGTCTATACTGCGAAAAAGGTTGGTGCCCTTTGGGTTCGGGCACTGAATAGAATAGACCCAACGTGTCGTAAGAGGCGACTAACAGGGGTCATGTCAGCACGGCATCACTGGGCGAAAGTCTTCTACACAGAAGTCATGTTACTACAGGTTCAACGACCACGTGCTCGGGGCCAAGGCGAACCACACTGTATTTGTGGATATCGGCTGTTGCCAACAGCCTGGAGAGGATTGGGCCATGCCAGGTCTTTCTTGCCCAAGACACACTGCATGATGAATAAAGCCATTTACTTTATACCGGATCGGTCGTCGCCCGGGTCGCCAAGGACCTCGCCTTCCGTTGGCCACCAGGACGGAGGTGATAAGTATGCTACTGATGGACAACTTAGCAAGATCCGCACCAGAAACAACATCGTCATAGGAACCTGGAATGTCAGGACCCTAAATGCGGAGGGAAAATTAGAAGAACTGGCCCACAAGCTGGATCACTATCGATGGAATGTTTTAGGGATCAGCGAACTGCGCTGGAAAGGCATAGGCGAAACAATGACCGACAAAGGCCACAAGCTTTATTTCAGCGGTAGAGATGACAGGCACAAACACGGCCTTGGATTCTTGGTCCACAAGAACATTTTAGCCACTGTCATGGGTTGTCGCCCAGTCTCCAGTAGGCTCATTACCATCTGTTTGAGATCAGCCATCATGTAGGCCTATGCCCCGACATCAGACTATGACAACAGCGAAGTGGAGGATTTCTATGAAAATCTACAGGCAGTCCTTGACCAAGTACCGAAGAAGGGCATAGTCATAATGGAAGGCGACTGGAATGCCAAGGTTGGCCAAGATGTGCATCACAACTGGGGAGACACATGTGGACCCCACTGCAACAACGAGACACATCACAGGGGTCTGAGACTGTTGGAATTTGCCAGATACAACAGTCTGATACTGGCAAACACGTTTGGTCTTCACAAAAAATCCAGGCGATGGACATGGCACAGTCCCGGCGGGGAGCATCACAACCAGATCGACTACATCATAATCAAGAAACGCTTCAGATCAAGCATCAACATTAGCAAGACATGCACTTTTCCAGGAGCAGACATCAGAAGTGACCACAATCTCGTGATGATGTCTTTCCAGCTCCATTTGAAGAGAGTGAACACAGCAAAGTGCACTAGACTGAAGTTCGACCTGGACAAACTGCAAGACCCGGAGGTGGCAGAAATATTTCAGGCCTCAATTGGAGAGAAATTTGCACCACTGCTCATTTTGGGAGCTAGTGAAGTAGATGTCAACACCATGACCACCACCTTCAACTCAGCTGTGACAGATGCCGCCACGGAGATCCTTGGAAAGCACCGGCCAAAGAAGAAGCCGTGGATCACACCTGAACTTTTGGACCTGTGTGATAAATGAAGAGAGATGAAAAAGAAAAAGAACACCTCACAGAGAGCTGATGCCTACCGTAAAATCAACAATGACATCCAAAAAAGCATGCACACAGCAAAGAACTGGATAGAAGACCAATGCCAGGAAATAGAGAACAGTCTGAACAAGAACAACAGCAAGAAGGCCTACCAGACTGTGAAGCGGCTGACAAGTGTCAAACAGCCCAAAGTCTCCATGATCCAAAGCAAGTCTGGCATATGCCTTACAGAAGAACAAGAAGTCTTGGACAGATGGACAGAGTACTGCTCTGACCTTTACAACCACACATCAAAGGACCCATCAGTTCTAGCATGTCCTGAGAACAGAGAAGAAGAAGAAATCCTCCCAATTCTCCGAGAATTTGAGGCAGCAGTGCAATCGTTGAAGAAAGGGAAGTCAGGAGGAGTGGACAACATACCCGCGGAACTGCATCAAGCAGGAGAAGAAGCGATGATTGACGCACTCACCATTATCTGTAACAAGATCTGACAGAGTGGGGAGAGGCCTACACTATGGACCCAGTCGCTTGTCATCACTCTTCCCAAAAAAGGTAACCTTCAGGAATGTGAAAATTACCGCACCATCAGCCTCATCAGCCATCCCTGAAAATAATATTCAACAGGTTGAAACTCCAAGCTGAACAAATAATAGCTGAAGAACAAGCAGGATTCAGGGCAGGGCGAAGTACAACTGAACAGATTTTCAACCTCAGAATAATCTGCGAGAAATACCTACAGCACCAACAACATCTATATCATGTGTTCGTAGACTTCAAAAAGGCATTTGACCGAGTCTGGCATGCAGCTCTGTGGGCAACCATGAGAGTGTACAACATCAGCCCTAAAATTATTGAAGTCATCAAAAGCCTGTATGACAAGGCTACCAGTGCAGTCCTCCACAACAGCGCCATATGAAACTGGTTCAGAACAATTGGTGTGCGTCAGGGATGCCTACTCTCTCCGACACTCTTCAACATCTTCCTTGAGCGCATTATGTCAGATGCCCTTGCAGATCACGAAGGCACATTCAGCATAGGGGATAGAGCAATCTCCAACCTTCGTTTTGCGGATGACATTGATGGATTGGCTGGAGAGGAACAAGAACTTGAACAGCTGGTACAGAGGCTTGACACCACCTCCAGAGCCTATGGAATGGAAATAAGTGCAGAGAAGACCAAAATGATGACCAACAACACCAATGGCATCAACACGGACATCAAAGTCCAAGGCCAATCCCTCAACACAGTGCATAGCTTCAAATATTTAGGAGCCATTTTATCAGACAATGGGTCCCGACAGGAAATCCTCTCCAGGATCACACAAACAACTGCTGCCCTGGGCGAGTTTGAAGCCAATTTGGAAAGACAGGACCATCAGCCTACATTTCAAGGTAAGACTGCTGCGCTCCCTTGTCATCTCCATCTTGCTTGCGAAACATGGACCCTCACAGCAGATCTACAACGAAAAATACAAAGCATGGAGATGAGGTACTACAGAACACTTCTGGGCCTTTCCTATACCCAGCACATCACCAACGATGAAGTCCAACAAACCATCACACAAGTGATTGGACAACACGATGACCTGCTCACAGTGGTAAAAAAACTGAAACTCCAATGGTATGGCCAGGTCACCAGATCATCAGGTCTTGCAAAGACCATCCTGCAAGGCACAGTGCAAGGAGGTAGAAGAAGAGGGAGACCGAAAAAGAGATGGGAGGACAACATTCGAGAATGGACTGGTTTGACACTGAGCGAAGCCATGAGGGTTGCTGAGGACAGAGAAAGTTTGAGTAGTACACTGGTTAATCGATCATCTGTGGTGCCCCTATGACCTCCGAGTTAGGGATAGGATAGGCAAAAAAGGTTCGAGGCAGACTTTGGGGGCCCTATGTGAAGAAATTAAATAGAAAAATATAAGTAATGTTTCTTATGGTATTGTGTTACTGGTTGGGCAAATGGTTGGTTTTGGTTAATTGCACTTTGTTTGGCTTGGAATAAAGTTCTTTATAAAGAACTACTGAACTTGAATTGTTTGTTCAAAACTCCTTGAAGCTTTTAAATTGTAATAACCAAGATGAAAGCTAAACTGTTTCCCATTTTGGTTGTTGTGGTGAAAGTATCAGAGCAACGTTTGTCAAGAGCTGCAGTTCTTCAGTCAACAAGATGTAGAAAGTCAGGCCTTACCTCTGCGCCATGTTGTCATCCCTCCTTCGTTTGACTCCGTCGCTTCCTACAAACGAACTCTGGCTGCTGCCCTTACTGGTTGGTGATCTTGGTTTTAAAAAAAAAAGTCACCTAATTTGGTTCTTTGAAGTGAGTGCTGTAAGATTTATTCCTGAATTCAGCAATTTCTCATTACTCAAATTTTGTATACCAATATAATGGGTATAACTTGAATAATGGTGAATGTTACTATATAGGCTATGTGTTGACCTCAGTGTCAGTGTAAATGTTTTCAAGAAATCTAATACATTTATATTTTTGCATAATTATACAAAGCTTATGCTGAGCATTTTGCATTTGAAATTTGGTTTTTCTTGTGTGTGTGTGTATGTGCGTGCATTCCGGCATGAATATATATATATTTCTGTGTGTGTCTGTTTACTTATAATTATATGGATATAGCATCCTTTATGTTATTGTTATTTGTTGTAGTAGAAGCAGTAGCAATATAGCATCCTCTGTTATTATTATTATTAGTAGCATTAGGAGTCTAATTGTCTATTTCAGAATTTTTGAATCTGCAGCTGTTTGCCATTGCCAAGTCCTTCCATTCTGCGCTGTCCAAAGCAGATGTTTCTGGATTTTGTGAAGGTATGTTATTTAATTCTTACAAATAGTTATTAAGTGTAAGCATGGCTCTTCATTGTTCTCGTTCTTCAAGACCATGAGTGATGGCCTTCAAAACCCGATTTCAAATCACCAGTCGCACTCGACATCTCTCAGTATTGAAGTGATACAGGTCTTGTGTTAATATGCTCATCAAAAAGTGTTTACAGGTTCTGTTTGATGGGGTAGGATTAGTATACATTGGCATGACATTTGGATCCAAGAATGCCTCTCCATCAACAGCAAAATATCACTTTAAATCACGCATAAGGTAGAATGATGGCACATAAAAATTCACACTCAACACAGGCGCAAAGACATTTTATTCATACTTGCTAATATACTGACAAAACACACACCCAACAAACAAATAAAGTAACTAACAATTTGGGGGGTGGGGAGGGAGGGGAAGAGGTAGATGGTGAAATTCTTTTCGGCACCATAGATCTGAAAGGAGTGAAGCAAACAAAATGACCTCAGAATATTATTTATTGAAATTAACTTCTAATCACATTTGTGTTACTAGACAACATTAAATTATAAACAAAATGGAAATTAAAATTGATTGATTGATTTATTGTTGCTTTAGGTCCAGCGGACTCTTCCGAGCCAAATCAGGACCGGACAACCCCCGATCCACATAAAAGATCTGCTGAAACAACTCTAGTGGAAAAATTGAATGCCCTCCACCGCCAGTCACTTTACAATAAAGACATCCCACGCAGGGGACGGCTGAGGCTTTACCCCAACTACTCGAACCCCCGGTTACAAAAACAAAATAGAATACAAACATCATTATAAATTATCAACAAAACATATACATATAAAATATATATTGCTAAATAATAACATCATAGGAAGCCCTAGTGACCACCCGGCAGAAAGCGTCCAACACTCCCAAGCTGATCCAACAGACCTCATACACAAACAAGGAGTCTTGTCCAGGAAGAGTTTTCAAGAAAAAAGGTAGGTCATTGATCTAGCGAAGAAGAAGATAGTATAGCAGAGTGATAGGACAGAGCAGGAATGGGAAAGAGTAAATGAGGAAGACAGTGACAGTGGGAATTTAAAGCACTAAATTTCCAGAAAGTGGGGATACTATTTATACTGAAACCCCCGGCACCCCAACGAGGGTACTGTTGCCGCAGTGAATTGGTTTCAACTGGGGCTTTCACTTTTCCCTTTATAGGTTAGAACAATCTACAGTGGCAAGATTGCTCATGACCCCAAGGGGTGAAATTAAAATTAAGAGAACTAAAATCAAAATGAATTAAATGAAAGTCAACACAAATAAATTATGTATTTAACACACACAACGCCAACCAACCATAGGATAGGCCTATGTTGAATAAGTCATTTTCTTAGAGGCTAGATTTAACGTCATACTTTGCAAAACCAATGACGTTGTGCTTAGAAGTATGTGCAGAGGCTTCTTTCATGTTATTATTATTGTTATTATTATTATTATTATTATTATTATTATTATTATTATTATTATTATTATTATTATTATTATTTCTATGCAAAATGGATGTCTTACCTGTTTTGCTGCTGTCTGTTAAATAATGATGTAAAATTGTACACTATTTTGTTGGACTTTTTATACAAATATATTAACTTTATTTTATTTTGTTAATTTATTTAACTCTTCTTTCTTTTTTTTCTTTTTTTTTCCATTATTTATCAATTTCATTCTTTTTGTTTATTTAATTTTTTTAATAATATTTAGGATCTGAAAGAGGTGGCCAGTCATCAGGAAGCAACAACCCAGTGTGCAAATGTGGCAGTGCATCTAAGGTGGTGCAGGTGAAGAAAGACGGAGCCAACAAAGGGCGCTTTTTCTACGCCTGCTCTGCGCCCAGGGAAAAGCAGTGCAAAGTCAGTCCTTTGTTCATTCAGTTTGTCAATGAGATGCAGTGGTGTACAAGAATGTGCAGACTCCTCTCCTATCTTTGGTGTTAAACTGGAGGGAATAATTGCAACAGCACTTATGATGACACATATTAGGACTTTTAGATTCTTAGTTTATTTTTATTTTTAAACAAGTTTTTTTTTTTACACTTTGAAAATTTGAGAATGGATTTTTATTGTCTTTAGTTTATAGAGCAAGCAGTTTTCTTTGGCATCATTGACTAGGGTACTAGTTCAGTGAAAGTACCTTGCCTTTCAAGTTTGTAATAAATATTTCATCTTGTTTTAATTGAATGTTTCAGTACTTCTATTTGAGCACTTGGTGACTTATGATCTTAAAAGTTCTTTTTGGGAAAGTCTCCCATTTGATCACTGACACTGTTACGGTGTTTCAGTTCTTCCAGTGGATGGACCAGCCCACCCACAGTGGCGGAAATAAGGCAGGATCAGGAACAGCGGGTGTCAGACCCAAGTTCAGCGATGCTTACAGCATTAGTGGCTACTTCCGCAGCGCTGGCATAGCACTCTTCTGTCAGTGCAGCTTTGTGAAGCGAGCCGAGGACAGCTACTTCAAGAAAGGCTTTAAGTTAAGTTGTTTAGATATAAGATGCTGCCTTTTTATTGATAGTTTTATTAGCAGCAGACGGCATCGTGACCCATTGTTGTCATAAGGTACACCTAGTTATAGGTCTTTTGTTTGAAACGAGTCATAACTCAAAATAGCACATTGTGTTTTAGATTTTTGAGTATTCCCATTTTCTGTAACTAATAATTAATCTGTTTGAATTTGCAGTGTCTTATGTGAGATCCTTGCAATGTGCTTTTACCATACCATGTGTACCTATGTACGTTATTACAATGTTAGAATTTCTTTTTGGGTACTACTGATACCAATTTTCTGTTATTGTGTATCTGTTGCAGGCATGGGTAAGACCAAAAGATCCAGACAACATAGAAAAGAAGAGCACTTTTATCAAACTTTTAAACAAGGACTCTGCAGTTACGCATGCTAAAGGTATAGATAAACAGCATTTAAGATGACTAAACCCTGTGTGAACGAACGTCTGTGTGTATTGGTCTATTCCAACTACCTTCTTTTGAGTAACATTATTGAAATGTTTGCCTTTTATCAGGATAGAAGTGTTAAAAAAAAAGAGAGTGTGCATTTATGTTGTTGTGTGTTAGACAGAACATTGGCATCTTTGTTATACAAAGGCGGTGTAAGAATGTTACTTCGTGCATAGTAAAATTATCTCAGAATTTTATAACTGGATTTCCTCACTGTGAACATTTATTTTGTTTCACTTAATGTTATTAATTACTTATGAGTTACTAATGACTTCATTGTGATGGCATTTTCGTACAGATGATTTGTGGGTGGTATCCAAGAGCCTGAACTTTGCGAGAGGTGAGACATTTGTGGCACGCAGCACATTCCATGGCCCCAACACACGCGGTGAAGTGGCCATGGAGCCTATCACTGGTTTTTCTGCTTCACTGTGGAGAGATGGAGGTATTATTAGCAGCTGCGAATAACATACACTCATAATGTTTATTTAGACACATTTATGTTGTACATATCTTCATCATGATCATATTAACAAGTATCATTTAGTTACAACTTTTTTTGCATCTAGTTTTACAATAGAATTGTTTTTCTCTGTGGATATATTAATACACCATGCAAGTTAAAATGCATAAACATAAAATAGTAAGCTGTGGATGTTTTTTGTGCAGATGTGTGTCACGCTTTGCACTGCGGTAATGCAGCAACAGAACTGACATGTCTGAACAACTTGCAGGACTATGTGGACATCATGTCTCTGCCTATTCTTCCGCATCTCCTTGGCCACCAGTAAGTGTCACTACTACTTAATTTTTTTTTACAATATTTATTTTGGTACAATTTGTGCTTAATCATGTTTAGGATTGTTATTTCTTTCTCCAATGGGTGATCCGGTATTCATTTTGGGAGTGCGCAGTGTGCGAACTGTACTGGCGCAATGTTGTCAAGTTTTTAGTTTTCAATAAACAGCATGCTCTTGACTGCTGTATCATCTGCTAAACCTAACATAGGGAGACTCACATTCACATATACATGACGGATATGTCATCTATTGGTCTCATATGGGTATTTGCTGTGTAGGTTCACTTGCAAATGCACTTTAAAATGGTTATCAGATTGATGTGATTCGTTTGTCTCTTTGGCCCATACTGTTCCTCTGTTTTGAAATGCAATGGACCCATTTTCCATCCAAAAATGCACTGGTGATTACATGACCCGATACGTTACATTTGAGCAGTTGAGGGCATTTAGATTAGTTGAGAGTACGTTCAAGCCTTTTTGAAAAATGATTTTACAATAAATGAATATTTTGCTTTGATGAAGACTTTTATTCAGTTCAACAGTGGACATGTGCCATTTGAATGGTCAATAATGTTAAATATATAAACATGTATGTGATGCGGTTCAAGATGTTAGGAATGAGGGGGTTGAAACGGGCATTTGAATAAGATACTGTTAATTTTTTGTGGTGTTGACAGAAACAGCAAGCCAAGTGTAAGCATCAGAGGATTCAAGGCTCCAACAGTGTCAAATGACAAACCTGGCAAGCTTCATCTGCCTGCAGATGTCATTGTAAATATTCTCACTTTTCTTTTGCTTTATTTTTCTTTCACGTTTTATTTTGGTTCTTTAGTTATGACTATTTCTTGCTCTTTGGTTCTTGAGTCAAGATTATTTCTTGCTCTTTTCTTTGATATGATTTTATATTGATAGTACCACATTACTGCAATTCTGTGCTTTCTAATATGATTTTAGGACTTTACACTTAACAACTAACAAATACAAATGTTGAACTGTACTTCAGTGAACCTTGTTTTCATCTTAAATACTTTCACTTATAACTGCATAATAGCATTATTCTTGAAAAGCAATGTAGGGACATGAATCATTCAGTGATCTGTGCAATGATTTATTGCATGTCATCTTGCAGGATAATTTGGCATTACAGTTTATCAGCAAGTATCGTCTGAACACTGACCAGGCGTCAGCACTTGGGCGTGCAGCAAACCTTATGAACAAAGACTGCGACCCCCTGCAGTCTGTCCTGCTTATTCATGGTAATATTTCCTTCGTGTCATTCATCTGGCGTTAGATTGTTTCTAACATAAATTATCAACAGTATTTTTTTTTTCGTGTTCCACTTTGATGCAATTCTGAAAATATCCCAAAATGCCAAATCAATTTATGTTTGTTAGACCAGAGGAGAGTTTAACAACTTTTAAACTTACTGAACACAAACAGGGCCATTTTTGAAAACAAACATGTGGTATCCCAAATGCAGCCTGGGTTAGATACAGTGTATTAAAATCTTGAATATTTTTGCAGTATATTCTTGAATATTTGCTCATAGTTTATTTCGTTCTTGCTTCTTTCTGGACAAGTAAAGGCACCAGTTATTATTCTCCTTTTTTTTTCATTTATGTATCTCGTTTCTTTTGTGTAGTTTGAAAATATAAATTTCTCGTGATTTTTCATTCCAGGTGTGTTTGGAGCAGGGAAGAGTTTTCTGTTGTCAGTTCTGATTCTGTTCCTGGTGGAGGTGTTCCAGCAGAATGACACTTATACTCCAGGTCTGCCCTTTCCATGGAAACTGCTACTGTCTTCCACCACCAATGTGGCTGTTGATCGCGTCCTGCAAGGGTAAATAATTACAATTGAAAAATCCTACACAAAGATAAAGAAGAAAATGGATGCTGGGTTGTGCATTTGACTTGTCATGAGGAAGGGGAGGGGGAGATGCAAAACAGCGTAACTGACTAGTATTTCAAGGGGCTAAAAACAATAGTCTTATTTACCTCTAACAGTTTTTCAGTGCAGATTATCGATTTTCATGATGCGCAGATTGTTGTTCAGTTCGGGAGGTTTGTTCTTTCCAGGCTACTGGATCTTGGTTACGAAGACTTTGTCCGTGTCGGCAGTGTCAAGAAAATTGCTAAGCCAGTATTGCCTTACAGGTAACATTTGCAAATAGTTTTATTATTGACATTTCTTGGCCGTTTCTTGTGTCTTAATACTATAACTGCAAATACTCAAAAGTACGGCAACCGGTACTATTTGATCAATTTTGTTCTCCAAAGTGGATGCAACAGCTCTCCACATGAATGTTTAATTCATTGATTGAAAGTGTGACCTTCCGTTCCTCGGGACTTTTGTGACGATCCACATATTGATACAGAGCATTCTCAATTGTCTTGCTTCTGCCATTGCAGTGTCCACGCCAGTGGTACAGAAAGCCAGGAGCTGAAAGACCTCCAAGAAATGTTGAAAAGCGCTGACATCACTCCTGCAGAAAAACAGTAGGTTTTGCTAACCACGTTTAGTGTTCCCTGCAAAGTGGGTACAAAAATGAACACTTCAATAATCTATCGTTGTAGCCTTTTCAGTGAACCTGACTAGGCAGGCAAAAAAAAAAAACAACTAAAAAATTTAAAATTGAGCTTTAAATGCTACAGTGGAGTGGCTTGATAGGAAATTAGCATATGTTGATATGCAGTTAAAAATGAATTTTATTGGAAAGCACCCTGTCTTTTATGTCTTTTACTAAGACTAGCTGCTTTTTCCATTAGAGGTCAGTGTTTGTTGGTTTTTTGTTTTGGGGGGAGGGGGGTGGGGGGGTGAGGAGCATGAAATGATGTGGGTTGTTTTGCAGCTGTGTACGTAAAAGCATAGAGAGACAGCGGCTGGGACAAAACCGGAAACGCCTGGGAGCGGTGAGGATGGTGGGGGTGACTTGTGCTGCCTGCTCCTTCCACTGCCTGGAAAAGATGCAGTTTCCGGTGAGTGGTATTTGCAATAAATTGTCCATTTGTTTTTGTATGTATTTATAGTTTTTATTTGCTGCTTCATTGCTCTGTCTTTTTAATTAAGTGTTCAGAATAACGGTCCTTACTAAAATGTAAAAATGCAAGAAACCACCCAAAAAAAAAAAAATTTTTTTTAACTTATTGACTGTTAAAAACAAAAGCACGGTTATACCATCTAGTCCCACTGTGTTTCATGTTCATGAATGAAATACCATGGGATACCAAGTAAGGACACAACGTATGTTTTGTCCAAATTTTCTTCAAATATTGCTACATAAGATGGTCTTGTGGTGCAGTGGATTAGTTGCCAGTTTCCTATGCCGAAAGGTCGCGGGTTCCATTCCCGCAAGGGGCTAAGATATGTGACTTGGGTATGAGACTATGGAGGTAACGAGGGTTTTCTGCGAGTACTCCCATTTCCTCACTCTTTTCAAAAATGGTTTTGGATGCAGGCGATTTAAAATGTCAAAAATAAAAATTTGGGCTCCTTTCCGTCTTCTAATAGCAATCTAGCAATCTTCCTGCCTTTACACCACATGTTTGAGTGATAGATGTGTGTTTGTTGTGTGTGTGTTAGAGTGGGTGAAACGTGTGAGCGTGTACATTGGTACAGATCGCTGCACTTTGAAACTGAGATGACTTGGGGGAAAAGCGCGTATATAGCATCCATTATTTTGATTATTATATGACGGAAGGAATAATCAACTTTCCCATGTATGATTTAGTCAGTGGGCAGTATTAGTTGTTAACAATACAAAGAAAAATAAGAATCGGGTGAAAACGGAAAAGAAGGAACAAAAGAATACTTGTAAGAAATAATTAATAGAAATTTCTGGTGTGCAGTTTATTGTCCTGGATGAATGCAGTCAGATGACTGAGCCTGCCTCCCTGTTGCCCATCGCTCGCTTCGCCTGTGAAAAACTCATCCTTGTTGGAGACCCAAAGGTACTTTACAAATAAAGTTTCAAAAGTTTAGTGGTTTAGTACTAGACTCCACTAACAAATTTAAATTGTGGTAAACTGGTGTAATGAGTAGGCTGTTTACTGTGCCTTCTTGGTATGTAAGAAAACAACATTTGAAAAGAAAAAACAAATCTAAAATTGAGAGATAAAAAAATACTTTATAAACATTATTCAGATTAAAACTAATTTTAAATCAGAAGATAAAAAATCAAATGGAGGTTGAAAACTGCACAACAGGAACGTGATCCTTTGTATACCTCTTAATGAAAAGAGGTTCAAGCCCATTTGGAAAGACAGGACGATCAGTCTACGTTCCAAGGTAAGGCTGTTTGCTGCGCTCCCTTGTCATCTCCATCTTCCTATACGCTTGCGAAACATGGACCCTCACAACAGATCTACAATGAACAATACAAAGCATGGAGACGAGATGCTACAGCAGACTTCTTGGCATTTCCTATGCCCAGCACATCACCAAAACGAAGTCCAACAGACCATCACACAAGCCATTGGACAACACAATGACCTGCTCACAGTGGTGAAGAAACTGGAAACTCTGATGGTATGGCCACCTCACCAGAGCATCAGGCCTTGCAAAAACCATCCTGTAAGGCACGGTGCAAAGAAGCAGAAGAAGAGGGAGACAGAAAAAGCGGCAGGAGGACAACATTCAAGAATGGACTGGTTTGACACTGAACGAAGCCATGAGGGTTGCTGAGGACCGAGAAAGATGGCCTACGCTGGTTAAACGATCAACTGTGGTGCCTCAACGACCTTTGAGTTACGAGATAGGATTAATGTAAAGAACATAGTCTGAAATAAAATGGAGAATTTAAATGTGAAAAAGACCAAAGAGCTTGTAATAGACTTCCGTAGAAACCCCTCTCCCATTCTAGACCTTTTCATGGATGATGTTACATTTGAGAAAGTAACCAAAGAGCTTGTAATAGACTTCCGTAGAAACCCCGGTCCTATTCCAAACCTTTTCATTAATGGAGTTACAGTTGAGAGAGTAAGTCAATACAGATACCTCATAACCGTCATTATGAATTTTACTGATAACACCCAGGCCATTTGCAAAAAATGTCAATCCAGAATCTACTTCCTTCAGAACTTTCAAGTCAGTAGCTGCATCCTTCAGACCTTTTACACTGCTTTTATCGTCAGTATCTCTTTTATTTGCTGGTACGGAAGTTTGTGCGTGAAAAAAAGACGAGTGCTTGATTGAGTGGTGAATGTTTGTGGGAAGTTTGTGGGTGTGAAACAAGAGTCTGCATGTGCTGTATGAAAGGCGTGTTGTGCAAAAAGCTCTTTCCATCATCCATGATGAAAGTCATGTGCTTGCTCACCACTTCCAGCTTCTACCTTCTGGCCGGCGCTACCGAATGCGTAAGATTCATACCGTGAGAACTAAAAACAGTTTTACACCACATTCCGTACATCTGATTAATAGATAATAAATTCAACCAGTTGTGCAATATGTGTGTGTGGGTGCGCATGTGTGCACTGTATGCAAATTAAAATCCAGATTTTTAAAAAATTATATACACTATGTTGTAACTTCTCACAAAGATAATAAAGTTGTCATATTTGTATTTGTATCCAATCCAGTGTCCACTTGTATGGCGCACAATAGTTGAATTTGTAACAACAACCCAGTTTTATTTCAGTGTCAATTAATTAATATCGTTATTGTTATTGTGATGTGTATTTTTGTTGACTGTTTGTACCATATTGTGATTTCTTGAAAGAGATAATAAAGTTGTCGTATTTTATCTTATCTATCTTATCTTATGTGTCTGTCAGCAATTGGATCCGACCCTACAAGGCTCAGATGCGGCTCACAGCCAGGGACTAGAACAGACCATGCTGGACAGGCTCATTATGATGGTAGCTTGCTCTTATATTTATGTGTTTATCTCATTTACGAATGCATGCATGAGTGTGTTAGTGTGTAGTTGGATGCAAGTTGAAGACCCAGTTATTGTTTGTTCACTTATATGCTCTTGTAAAATGTAAATGGTCAATCTGTTTAACGCCACTTGGTTGGTCTGTTCTTCAGACCAAAATTTGCCAATCTAGAGCTGCAGAGTTTTTGTTGTCTTAATATAGCTGTTTTGGCGGTTGTGTTATATTGGGAATTCAGCTAAAACATTTTCAAGCTGAAACTGTATTTTCTGTTGTTGTGATGACAGGGTCATGAACCAGTGATGTTGAAAACGCAGTACCGATGTCACCCAACTATCAGTGCTGTGTCCAACTCTCTCTTCTACGACAGACAGCTGGTAGATGGTGTCACAGCTCAGGACAGGAATCCTGTTCTGGTGTGTAGCATTTCTGCATCTTTATTAAATGACTTGTTTGTGTACAATCTGATGCTAGGATACTAAGATTTCATCCATGCCTGCTGTTTATTAACATTCCATAGCTTGTGTTGCCTAGCACTTACAAATTTGTATATGGCAATTGCTCTTTTGAATTTTGCTGTTGTTGTTTTCTGGGGAATTTACTTACTTACTTACTTACTTTTTCATATATACTTCATTTTGGAATACATATGCATGCAAATAAATTTGATTTATTTCCTTTTGTTCCTCACACTTGCAGGACTTTCTTCCAACGATGTGTTTTTATGACATTTCAACTGGTCGAGAACACTCAGAGTCAAGTGGCAGCTTCATCAATGAGTCTGAGGCTCAGTTTGTCGCTTTGCTGTTGTCGGTGCTCATATCGCAAGGTCTGCAAGCAGCATCAGTGGGCGTCATTACACTGTACAAGGCACAGGCTAAGCGCATTCAAGACATCATCAGGACTTCCAAGTGAGTTTCTGTTAAATTTGTTTAAACACCTTTCTTTGTGGATGCTTCAGGCAGCTTGAGTTAGATTCTGTATTCACAACTTTCCGGCACCTCTCATAAAAACTCGTGGGTATCGCCATTATAAATTAAAACGAGGTTAACATGAAACCAAGTTCCGGTCTAGCTTGTTTTGCTTTTATCAAAGCTTGATGCGTGACTTTTAAATATGGCAAATTGCCGAAAACGACCATTGTTAGAGCCAGAAAACGAGTGGGATAAGTATAAAAACGGTGGAGGAAGTACATGCTCAGTGAAAGGATGCAAAAAACAATCGTAGAGGCCTGTATTTGTGGCGACTTCGGAGGTGCGTCGATCATCGACAGAAAGTGAAACAGGACCTGAAGACTCTTGTAGTTTTCCATAGCTTCGCCGTCGCAACCTTCACAAAACACGAAGTAACTGACTATTGTAGGCGAGCGTTGTGGCCAAGTGGGCTAAGGCGGGACTAACTTGCCTTGTCCACAAGCCAGAAACCAATGGCGCCTGACAGGTGTGGGTTCGAGCCAGCATCTGGGCGTTATGTTTTTCCGAATATTTTTCAAAAATTCACAAATAATGTTAGGTAGGTAGGGTTTAGGCGCGCCACTGGCGATAGAAAGGGATAATAAACTGCAGCAAAAAAAATAAAAATATGTGAGGGTACGATACAGGTGGCCAGTGACACATGTTATTATTCTTGAATATTTGGAAATAACTCACTAAAACACGCGGAGAAAAAAAACGGAAGTATGTTTCATTGAGGGGATTCCCGTTGGTGCATAGGATAGCAGAAAAGTGTGAATTGGTCAGCATCTTTAGCGGCTCTTGAGCTAAAAATAAAAGGGTTATATAAGAACGATTAAATAAATAAATTAATTAAAAGCCAAAACCACAACCACTGGATTCTGATTCTGTATTCTAATAATAAAAAAGAATAACTGTGTCATGTGGGTGTATAAAGGAACCAATGGCAGATGGAGATGCAAGGAGTGCTGGTGTCAACAGTGGATGCCTTTCAGGGTGGAGAGAGAGACATCATCGTCTTGTCCTGCGTCAGAACTCAAAATCTGGGCTTCATTGACAGTGATAAGTATGTAAAATTCTACAGTACCTGCACTTACTGTCATTACATTAAATATTTTACTGTTGCGTTATTTATTTATCAGTGACTGCTGCTTTAGATATTAGTCAGTGGCTCCTTTCAGCAGCTGCAGATCACATTCATATGGATATCATTGTCTTGTGCACATTTTTTGCATTTAATTCTGTTTGGGATTTTTTTCTCAATTTTTTGAATCCATGTTGCATTTGTTGAATGAATGCTGACATTATTTATAAATTCATTTTGTTGGAGTGAAGTTAAGTTGAAACATTGATTGTTTGAGGGAAGTTAAGTTGAAACATTTCTTTACATCTTTGACATTGCTGTAATGATTAATGTTTTTATTGCTGCAGGAGAATGAATGTTGCCTTGACCAGAGCTCGCCACCATTTACTGATTGTTGGTCATCAGCAAAATCTCCATGGCAACAAGCGCTGGGCAAAGGTCATCAGTCACTGTCAAGGTCAGTTTAAATTCGTGAATGATTGAACTTTCTTATTAATTACACATACTGTACCATGACTCAACAAGTGCAATGTTTTGGCGTTGCTAGGTGATAGTGCCCTTTTAGCGGAAGCTGGCAAAATCAAATCAAACATAGAGTTGCTTCCCCTGCACCAAACCGTCACGTGCCCCACGTGCCACAATACGCGTCTAAGCGCTCACGGCAAAGGACAGCACACCTCAATTCTTATTTGGCACTTGGTTAGAGTGGTTGTGCCTACTGTAGCTCTCTTTTTGCTGGCTTACTGCGTTCGCCCGGTAGTTCGTTGTTGCTGCTGCCGGCGGAGTTGAAGGTTTTCTCCATTTTGTCTAGTTTATTATCCTGTTATCCCATTACCGCAGCGGTTCGTCGTGTTCCACCCCGTCGCTGCGTGTCTCTACTTCGTCGACCGTTCACGCTAGATAGGTCGGTTTACGGTCCCTTCTGTTGCTGTTAGCGCAGCTCCCGCTACGTCCGGGATTTCTTCGTCCCCTCTTCTGCCGTCTTCACTACCGCTTTGCTTCGTTGGCTTCGCTGTTTGTCCACTCCTTCGCCCCCTTCTTCGTTGTCTTCTGCCTTTCAGGTCAGTAGAAGTGGTGGTGAAGAGGTGGGGAGTGGTGGTAGTGAGGTGAGGGGTGGCTCCTTGGTCTTGCCAGAAGTGACCTTGGGGCCGTTTCTGGTCAAGGTTTCGACCAGAAACATATAAGTGGTCGCCCTAGTTTAGGACCACATAATTTTTCCAGCAGGGACGCTCCGGCACGGCCGGGCCAGCTACTTGCTGAAGCCGTTCCCTTCTGTTTCCTACGGGATTCAGACCGGGTCGGGACTTCTGGCTTATATAAGTGGTCGCCCTAGTTTAGGACCACATTAAATGTCCGGCGGGGACGCCCCGGCACGGCCGGATAAGCTACCTGCCGAAGCCTTCCCTTCTGTTTCTTGCGGGATTCAGACCGGGTCGGGCCTTCGGGCTAATGTCCAGCTTGGGTCACGTAAAGCACTGTACGCAGTGTTACGTCCAGCTGCGACAAGGGGTGTGGCTTCCGGTTCGTCCGGTTTGTCCCTCATCTCCCCAGTCCAGCCCCCATTGCACTCCACTTCCGCTTGCGGTCGTGGGGCGGGGGCTCTGGTTTCCGGTACGGGGGGTACGGTACACCCGTCACCCTCTTCCTTTTCCGGTTTGGATTCTCCCTCTCATCCTCCTTTGTACTCCACTTCCGCTTGCGGTCGTGGGGCGGGGGCTCAGGTTTCCGGATCGGGGGGGTACGGTTTGCCCGTGGCCCCCTTCCGTTTCCGGTTTGGGTCAAGCTTTCCCTGTTCACCCTTCGACCTCTGTCACTTCCGGTTTCGGTTGTGGGTCGGGGGTACTGGTTTCCGGTGCTGTTGGTTCGATTTTTTCGTTACCTTCCTCCGGATTACATGAGAACGCCGCTTTGCCTTTGTGCGCGCCGCCTTCTGGTGGGGGTGGGGCACTCTTGGTTCCTCCTACCCTAGTTCCTGATTTCTCGGGTGCTGGGGCGTTCTATCCAGCCCTTAACCCTGAGGCTCTTTTTAGAGAGGCGGTTCAACACGCTGCGGCTTTTTGTCCTCAGGTGGTGGAGGAGGTTTCTGTGCCCCTACCACACCTCCATTCCTTCCTAGTCTGATGAGGCTTGCCTTGTATTCAGGGAGTCTCCTAGTGTTAAACGTTTTGTGGATTGGGCCTTTTCTACGGCTAGAGGACTTCAAGAGGGCGAGGCCCCTTCCTCTTCATTTGAGGAAGTCCCTCGGTTCCCTAGAGCTTCCGCTGTGGGCTCTTTTTTGAGTTTGTCTTCATTGACCGGTGTTCCCGGGAAGTTCCTCTCTCGGTCGTTTCTTCCGAAGTCATCGCTCCCGGTTTCCCAGGATGATCTTGCTCTTTTGGGGGGCCTCAAGCCTTTGCCTCCTTCGTCGATCCCTGTTCCAGTCGGTGGTCTGGCACAGATAGAGGAGGCTATTGTTAGGTCCCTTGAGTATACTTCTCTCGCTGACGCACTTTCTGCTGCGCTGTCTTCTGCTTTTCTTTCTGGGCACGTTTTCTGCGACGAGGGTTCGTTGATTTCGGTAAGGTCCTTGTTGCAGGCCCTCTGTACCTCCATCGTTCTGGGTTGCGAATCGCAGGCTATTGCCTATGTCAACCTGCTTCTTGCGCGTCGTGACGCTTTTCTTCAGTCAGCGTCTCCGTTGCCTCCGCTCTTGTCCTCCTCGCTTCGGGTGGGACCCTTGGTACCCGACTCTCTGTTTGGTCCTTATGTTCGCACAGCGGTTCGCGAGGAGTCGGACCGGTCCCAGTCGGTTGGTTTCGCCTTCTGGGCTCGGGACACCCCTTCGGCCCCGCCTTTCTTTCCTGACAGGTGTCGAGGTCGCTCGGTCCGTGGTCTCTCTCCTCGGGGTGGGCCGTGTGGTACTTCCTCTTCCCGTGCCAGGGTTGAGGTAGGCCGTAGGCGTTTACGCAGTGGCGCGTTTTCCACCAGTCCTATCCCTGCCTGTCCACCCCTAGGTGTTCTACCCCTCCGGGCAGGTGGCTTGGCTCGTCAGTTTCATGCTTGGCTCGGCCTCCCCTCTGTTAGCAGTTGGGTTCTAGAGGTGATTCGGTCGGGGTTCAAACTTCAGTGGGGTTCCTCTCGGCCCCCTCTTCGTCGCTCCCCGCCTTTGTTTCGCCCCCTGTCTCCTCCTGAGGCTCAGGCGATTCTCGATGCGGAGGTCATAGCCCTTCTCCAGAAGGGCGCTATAGAGGAGGTCCTTTGCCCTCACTCCCCGGGGTTTTACGGCCGCCTCTTCGTTGTCCCGAAGGCATCCGGCGGTTGGCGCCCGGTGCTCGATCTTTCCTCGTTGAACAAGTTTCTTCGCCGCATTCGTTTCCGCATGGAAACTCCCGCTGCGGTGCGTATGTCTCTGCGCCCGGGGGATTGGGCTACCTCTATCGATCTTTCTGACGCCTATTTCCATTTGTCTATTCATCCTCTTCACAGGCGTTGGATGCGTTTCGTCTGGAGAGATCGGGTTTTTCATTTCAAAGCCCTTCCCTTTGGTTTGTCTCTCAGTCCTTGGGTTTTCACAAGGATTGTCAAAGAACTCGCTGCCGTGGTCCGCGGACTCGGGGTGCGGTTCTCTGCTTATCTTGATGACTGGTTGGTCAAGGCTAGTTCTCACGATCTCTGTCTTGTGCACACCAGGCTCGTTCTCCTTTGGGCTCGGCGCTTGGGGTTCTCTATGAACCCTCTCAAGTCTGAGTTGTCTCCATCTCAGGTTTTCAACTACCTGGGAATGTCGTTCGACACTCGCGATTGGTCGGTCCGCCCTTTGGCTCGTCGGGTGCAGAAGCTTCAGTCCCTTCTGCTACTTTTGGAGAGTCAGGATTTCGTGTCAGCCAGATTTATGGCCTCTCTTTTGGGGTCGTTTGAGTCTATGGTTCCTCTGGTTCCCCTCGCGGGAGTTCGCAAGCGGCCGATTCAATGTTGGCTTTCTTCCCGTTGGAGTCAGTCCAGCGATTCCTGGGACGCTCTTTTTCCGGTCACGGCGGACCTTCGCGCTTCTCTGCTTCCTTGGTGGAATGTTGAGTGGCTTTCTTCGGGGGTGCCTATCTCCCCTCCGCTTCCGGTGGCCGAAATCTTCACGGATGCGTCTTTGGTCGGTTGGGGTGCGCATACTGGCAGCCTGTCAGCCCACGGTTTTTGGTCTCAGGACCAGCTGTCTTGGCATATCAGTCGCCTGGAGATGGAAGCCGTTTGCCTGGCTCTTCATCGTTTTCTTCCCTCCCTGCCTCGGGGCCTCTTGCTCGTTCGCTCCGACAGTACCACTGTGGTTTCTCTCATCAACCACTTCGGGGGTACCCATTCCCCTGCTCTCTCCTTGATGGTGGAGAGCCTCCTTTTGTGGTTGGCTGATTTCGGTTGTACGCTTGTGGCCAAGCATGTCAGCGGCTCTGTCAATGTCTTGGCCGATCTTCTGAGTCGCCCTCATTGTGTGGTTTACACGGAATGGACGCTGTCCCACTCTGTTCTTCAACCAGTTTGGGCGGAGTGGTTTAAGCCTCTGATTGATCTTTTTGCCACTCGTTACTCTGCCAGGCTACCCCTGTTTGTGTCACCGGTCACAGATTGCCTGGCTTGGGCGGTGGACGCGTTGTCCATTTCTTGGGAGGGGTTGGAGGCTTATGCCTTCCCGCCATTCCCCCTCCTTCCGCGGGTTCTCAGGAAAGCTGAAGAGGAGTCCCCTTCTCTCATTCTCGTGGCTCCCTTTTGGCCAGCTCAGCCCTGGTTCCCCGATCTCCTTCGTCTTTCCCAGGGGCGGTGCATTCCTCTCGCTCTCGGGGCGCGATCGCTTCTGCAGCCTCGATCTGGGATTCCACACGGCAATCCAAGCGTTCTCCGTCTTCACGCTTGGCTGTTGTCCGGCCTTCTATAGGGGCTTTCTGGGCTTCAGGAGACCTCGGCCGGTTCCAGCTTGCTTCCTGTTTCTGTCCTGCCATACTCGAGAGGATGGCTTCTTGGACTCGGTTCTGTGGTCATAGCCCTACAGTCCCGGTCCTCTTCTCCAGCCTGTTCACGGTAAGTTTGTTTCAGATAAAGTTGCTTCCCTCCGTCCTTTTCGTGCTAATCTGCACTTGTTGAGTCATGGTACAGTATGTGTAATTAATATTAAAATTTTATCTCTAAATTTATTATTAATAAGCATACTTACCATGACTCAATTTAATATCCCTCCCACCTCCCCGCAGTTCCAAATAAGAAATGAGGTGTGCTGTCCTTTGCCGTGAGCGCTTAGACGCGTATTGTGGCACGTGGGGCACGTGACGGTTTGGTGCAGGGGAAGCAACTCTATGTTTGATTTGATTTTGCCAGCTTCCGCTAAAAGGGCACTATCACCTAGCAACGCCAAAACATTGCACTTGTTGAGTCATGGTAAGTATGCTTATTAATAATAAATTTAGAGATAAAATTTTAATTTTTTTTTTGTGGCGTCTTTTGTAGTATCGTAGATCTGTGAACTAGTCAAATGTCTGTAATAGGAGTTAAATGTTTATTGTTAATAATCACGCCTTTATACCTTTGTGTTCTTTGCCATTTTAATCTAACAGTGTCATCTAAGAATAGCAGCAGTTTTTAACACTTATCTCCCGATCAGATCTCGCCACTAGTGGTGGACCCCATCTGCCTCTCCCCAAAAATGTATTTTTCTTTTGAAGGGATTATGCAAGAAATATTCTGTTGTTGAATTTCTGATTTTCTAACCTTGTCACACCATCTTGATGCCTAAAAGCATCGAGAATGTTGCTAATTTATTATTCAAGAGGCTTAAACAATTTTTTTTTTTAACCTTGTCACAGCTCTTCCATACTGATGATCAGTTTTCATGTATCACAGATTGTTGCTCAATGCTAGGAATGTGTGTTTTATCCACGGTCTTGGATAATTTTATTTTTGCAGACTGCACTGTTGTAAGCCTGAGAGCAATATCTGGCAGAAAATTATAAATCTTTATAGTGTTGGCAATCTGACCAAAGTTCCTTGTGGCTTTGTACAGGTGTGGATGGAGGAGTGGTGTCAGGGGCAGCAGCGTCCAGACAGCTGCAAGCATTACTGGATCAGGCCTGCAGTGAACAGTCTCCTCAGAACAATGAAAACTTGCATGCTGACTATATGGACCAGCCTACAAGTGATTATGTTCCCATGCGCAAGAGAAAACAGAGAACTGGCTCACTGATAGGTCTGTGGATGATTTGTGTGTGTGTTCCTACATGTGGGTGTGTATGTTCATGCATGTGGGTATGTTTGTTTGTATGCACATATAGGTGTTTTACAATAGAAGGCAATGTATGTGGGAATAATACACATTTGAACTGTCTTGGAGAGTGAATCAAAGAAACTTTTGTGTTTACACTACCAGACTTGCCTACCGTACGGTCGTTTGCCGTATTTGTATGCAATTTAGTCTTGGAGTATGGTTGTCTGGTCACTTGCTTACTTACTTAATGCCCGTCACCCCTGCCAGGGTATGGGCCGCCAACAGCAGGTCTCCAAAGTCCTCTGTCCTGTGCCATTCTTTCTAACTGACCCCAGGTGTAGCCCATCTTGGCTGTGTCGCCTTGAGGTCGCGTCACCAGGTTTTTCTTGGACGGCCTCTCTTTCGCTTTCCCTGGGGGTTCCACTTAAGTGCCTGCCGGGTGATTTTGTCGCTGGTTTGTGTAGGGTATGCCCTATCCAGCCCCATCTTTTTTTTTCTGATTTCATCTTCAGCAGGGAGTTTGTGGATCCTTTCCCAAAGGTTGGCGTTGCTGATGGTGTCGGGCCAGTGGATCTGGAGAATCCTTATAAACAGGCATGCTACTTTTCCACGATTTCGCGGATTTCCGTGACAACCACTTTTGGTTTCCGCTTAAGTTAAATTTTTTCCGAGAAAGTTAAAAATTTTCAATGAAAAAAAAAATCGAGATCAAATTTTAAAATCGCGCAACGCATTTGTGACCCTGTCAACCTTAGGCCAGTCCCTGTGAAAAACCGCGGATCCAGTTTAATCAATGCACATGCACGTCACGATATTCGACTTCCGCATTCTTTTCCGTACCGCCATAGTAAGTAAGAAGATGTTCGTTTAGACTCCGCTTGCTTTCGCTGTAAGGTGCCTGTTCCGCTTCAGCTGCCAGTCCGTCCACATAGGCCTTCTTATCTTTCTTGATGCTTCTTTTCACTTCTCTATGGGCTCCTGTGTAGTCTTCTTGGGCCTTGGCCTTTGCTGCTCTTCTGCTGTTGTTGACTGTTGCCTTCTTCTTTTTTCTTTCTTCTATCTTGACCAAGGTCTCTGCTGTGATCCACTCTTTTTGTTGATGTTTCTTTGGCCCCACTACTTCTTGGCATGACGATCTTAGTGTCTCTTTCACTTTCTGCCATCTATTGAGTACACTGTCTTCTTCTTCTTCTTCAAATAATTCCTGAAGCACTTCGAACCTGTTCCTCAGCACCAGACTAAACTGTTCTTTTGTCTTGGGGGGGTCTTTCAGAAGGCTGAGGTTGTACTTCATTCGGTTGTCTGGTCAGCTCGCAAAAATACGGTCAAGTGTTTTTAATTTTTTAATTAATTAATTTATTTTATTCTGATTCCGATTAAAAGACACACAGTGTAGTTACTTTCCTTATTAAGAAGGCACGTGCGCACATGTCGTAAGTTCGCCGCACTTGTGTTCTGGTTTCCTCCATTCTGCTCAGTGCTGTGTAATAGTGTGAAAAATGAAGCGAAGCCATGATGCAGGCCACCCCTTGGGGTCATGAGCAATCTTGCCACTGTAGATTGTTCTAACCTATACAGGGAAAAGTGAAAGCCCCAGTTGAAAACCTGTGTTTCCTTTATAGGCATGACAGATTCACTGCGGCAACAGTACCCCCGTTGGAGTGCCGGGGGTTTCAGTATAAATAGTACCCCCACTTTCTGGAAATTTAGTGCTTTAAATTCCCACTGTCGCTGTCTTTCTCATTTGCTCTTTCTCATTCCTGCTCTGTCCTATCAATCTGCTATACTATCTTCTTCTTCGCTAGATCAATGACCTACCTTTTTTCTTGAAAACTCTTCCTGGACAAGACTCCTTGTTTGTGTATGAGGTCTGTTGGATCAGCTTGGGAATGTTGGACGCTTTCTGCCGGGTGGTCACTAGGGCTTCCTATGATGTTATTATTTAGCAATATAGGCATTTTATATGTATGTGTTTTGTTGATAATTTATAATGATGTTGGTATTCTATTTTGTTTTTGTAACCGGGGGTTTGATTAGTTGGGGTAAAGCCTCAGCCGTCCCCTGCGTGGGATGTCTTTATTGTAAAATGACTGGCCGGTGGAGGGCATTCAAATTTCCCACTAGGGTTGTTTCAGCAGATCTTTTATGCGGATCGGGGGTTGTCCGGTCTTGATTTGGCTCGGAAGAGTCCGCTGGACCTAAAGCAACAATCAATCAATCAATCAATCAATGATGCAGGCCGTTCTCAAAATCCGAATAAAGATGAACCAAACAGCAGGCCAGAAAAAAGCTTTTTTGAAAGTCTACAACAAAAAGTGGCTTTGACTGACTACATCTACGAAAGGGCCAGAGTTTGCAAAATGCACTTTGTTCAAAATTGACTTCACCGTTACACATGGCGGTCGCAATGACTGCGAAAGCGTGTGTCACATGAATCAAAATCACATGAGAAGTTTGTAGAAGCTGCTGAAGGCCACATGTCCATCAAAAGCCTTTTCCATGCATAGTCCACTGGTGCCGAATACATGCATGCATTGTAACCTGAAGCATGTGTGATGTGTTACTTATGTGAAAGAAAGTTTATTTGCCCTATCCTTCAAAACGTTGACCTGAATAAACATGATTTGAAGCTGAATTGTACCTCCCATTATCTTGCACCATGTTGCTATTTTTAAAGAACACATTTCATGTATTGCATCATTTTACAAAACTTTGTACAGCTTTGTGCAGCATCAGCTTACTAGTCTTTGGAAAACAAATTTCAGGATCTGCTTTATGTTTTGGAACTCTTGTATATCATTTAAGTTTTTTTTAAAGTTTTTTTTTATATGGGCATTTGAAGAAGTGTAATATATCCTCAATCCCAGTTTTTTAAATACCATTACATTTCTGTTTTATTTTGGCAGGTAAATCGGCACCCATCTTGCCTTCAGAGCATCTATTGTCACT
The DNA here is from genome assembly GCA_036898135.1 of Oncomelania hupensis. Taxonomy (NCBI): domain Eukaryota; kingdom Metazoa; phylum Mollusca; class Gastropoda; order Littorinimorpha; family Pomatiopsidae; genus Oncomelania; species Oncomelania hupensis. Next base: position 34,418,539 of record CM072512.1, read on the forward strand.
GGACAGTGACTTCAGCGCATCCACCATTAGACTCCAGACTGAAGCTTCTGAAGTGCCAGCCAAACACCATTCAAGACTGGACACACGCGCATTCTGCCATGCTATACCTAACACGGCAACTGTGCATCAAACCAGACTTGTGGACACAGTTACTGTATCTGAAAACACTCATGGTAGAGAGCTTAATAATGGTAATAGTGATGAAGATGATAATAATTTTGCTGCTTCCACAGCTGTTAGCAGTGTTCGGGTTAACAAAGCAGCAGAAAATGTAGACGCATTCAGCAACGACTCTGATTTCAGTCCTGTAGCGAGAATATCTCCTAGAAGGAAGAGGTCTACTAAAGTCAAACCTTTGGTGATTGAAAATAATGAAGACAATGATAGTCCTTCTTCTGATGACTCTTTGCCTGAGGGGCTGTGATAATGCTTGTTGAGCCTGTGATGTTTACAGACCATCAAAGTAAGATGTTACCATTATTCTTTGGTGCTGCTGTTGGTGCTGTAGCAATCCATTCTCTTACTGTAGTTTGTAATACAGTTTAGGTTAAATGCAATAGCGTTAGAAGTTGGGATGTTTTGTAATGCATTCTTACGCATCGTTTCCTTTACACTGCTCTCGGTGAGAATTGAAGCAGTTGTGCTTGTAAATCTTTCTAATTGAAATTGCGTTTAGTCATCAAACAGAATAGATTTGGGACTGTATATGTACAGGGTGTTCCAAAAGTCTTGGGCACATTTTGACATTGAATATTTCCAAAACTATTAAGGATATAAAAACGCATCTGGTAAATTCAGAAAGCTTGTAATCTCAATTTTTACATGGAATGTTCAAAGATGTTCAATGTGAGCACCAGTGGTCACACGACACACATCAAGCCGAAAGTCAAATTCTTGCCAAACAACTCCCAGTATTTTCTGGTTGAGTGAACGCCATTAATGGGTCTCAAAAGAAATAAAATAATCAACAGCTTTACAAAAAACCAATGTAATTAGCTTTAAAATGGCACAACTTTTATCTTACTACCATTCATAGTAATTGAGATATGGGGACTTCAAATGTGCCCAAGACTTTTGGAACACCCTGTATATTACTCTGAATTCCCCCTGTGGGAGTTTTGGGGGATTCTGTATAAATAGTATTTCCACTTGGTGGAAATTTAGTGCATTAAATTCCCACTGTTGCTCTCCTTTGTTTTTACTCTGTTCTATCAATCTACGATCTTCTTCGCTAGACCAGTCACCTACCTTTTTTCTTAAAAACTCTCCCAAAACTCCTGATTTGTGTATGGGGTCTGCTGGGTCAGCTTGGGGATATTGGACACTTTCTGCCAAATCCATATGCTTGCGCCTTGAGTCGCCTTGTGATGAGATAGGTGCACGTTATAAGTTCTTGTATTATTATTGTTAAATGATCAATAGGGCTTTCTATGGTATTATTAATACATTATTTAGCAGTGTAGGCATTTTATATGTATGTGTTTTGTTAATATTTTATTATGATGTTAACATTCAATTTTGTTTTTGTAAACGGTGGTACCCTGTGAGGGGTACCATTAAAAAAAATATAAAAATAAAAGTATCCCCACTTAGTGGAAATTTAGTGCTTTAAATTATTACAATTTCTGTCATTCTCATTTGTTCTTTCTCATCCCTAATCTGTTCTATTAATCTATATACTTTCTTCTTCGCTAGACCAGTCACCTTCCTTTTTTCTTGAAAACTCCCCCCAAACTCCTCCTCTGTGTGTGGGGTCAGCTTGGGGATGTTGGACGCTCTCTGCCAAAGTCACTTGTGCTTTCTATGGTATAATTATTTAGTAATGTAGGCATTTCATATGTACATGTTTTGTTAATATTTTATAATGATATTTCCTTCTTTTTTTTCTTTTTTTTTACATTAAAAGTGCAGCCTCAGCGTCCCCTGCATGGGATGCCTTTATTGTAAAGTGACCAGCTGGTGGAGTGCCTTCGGTGTTACCATTAGGATTGTTTCAGCAGATCTTTTTTAGGGATCAGGGGCGAGTCCTCTTTCAAACAAGTTGTGGTCCTGATTCTCGACTCTTTGCAGTCCGCTGGACCCTATAAACTATGACTAATTCTTCTGAACTATTTTTTATTCTAACATAGGTTTGTTGATGGCTTTTTTTGTGCCTGTAATAATTATGTAAAGTTCTGGTGATTGGTTGTAAAGACAGACTGAAAGGATCAGTGGTTTTCACTAAAGTGCTGCTATGAGTTTTTGATCATCTAATCATTTGTATTGGCAAGTGTGCAGGTTGCAGTACTTTGAATGCATCGTTTTGCTAGTATGCTTTGGATAATTTTGCCAGTGTATGTTATGTAATGGCCAGTTCATGTTTGTGAATGTTGAAGATGAAGCTTCAGTTAGAAATATTGTTAGCTAGTTATAGGGACCATCGTACTGCAAAGAGCCAAATCAGGACCAACAGAAATATTATGTATTGCACAAGGTCAAATTACATCTTTTACAAACGAATTTTGTTTGTTTGAAGGTGCAGTTTGCAGATAAGGCATGGACGTGGCATGACAAATATACACTTGACAACACCACACATTCGTAACTCTGATAGTGATAAATTTATTTTTAATTTCATTCCCACTTGACACTCCTAGATTGACATTTCTGTGTTCAGTTAAGTTTCTTCTTGTCCCATTACAAGCCTTATTAATAGCCATTTTATCATATTGAACACAAACATACAATGAAAACTCCATTGGGTGACCACACATTTCACAACACACTGTGGACAAATGAAGTACAATGCTGCACAAATACCAGTGCAAATTGTAGTAAACACACGAAAAAGGCCTTCTGGAGAGCACAAAAGCAAACATTTCTGAAATAACTATTTGAAATAATTACAATGCAACAAAATTAAACCAAAATCATTTTTTAAATGTGGTTGTTAATATTACTTCCTGAAATCTCCATAGGAGATAAATTGCTTCAAACTCACCTTAACGTTTCTGGTCTGGATAGTAGCATTATATGTTCCAGACTGTATACCGCTACTTTTTCCCCTCTCTTGGACCTTTGCTGCTGTTAAGGTGCATCTAAATTGTTTTTTTTCCCATTCTTTTTTCGTTTTTGTGATCCTGGAAACAGGTCTACAAACTTCGAAGATAGAGTACTCAAAGAGCGAGTCCAGTCCACCTTGAACTTGATCTCAGGGCTATATCTGTATTGCAAACACCGAAGGCTGTCAGACAGAGTCTAAGGAATTTCTATTTGAGAAAATGTCTCAAATTTACATATGAACAGTGTGACAACAAATAAGGGTCCGACGGCATTGACTCAAATCTGCAGACACCCAAGATCTGGTCATGTTGCAGCATCACAGGATTGCTTATTATAACATGGGCTCACAAAGACTAAAATAAAATAAAAAGCGAACAGGACCTTTCATAAACAATCTCAGCTATTTGTGAAAATTGTTCAAATGCCCATCTTAACAGTTTGACAACAGCAAGCTAAGGAAAGCTCTTTGGTATTCTGACATAATAATACAGACTCGAAGCAATGGGTAGGAAATCCACACCATGACACAACTCCGATTCAGTAAAATGTTACTCGACAAAGTAAAAACCAACTCAAGTGTACAATTAAACGAATCTGCAATACACTCCAGAAAAGAAGTTATCATTTATCTGCATGTTAGCAAAATACATTATGATTGATTGAATGAAGCCCCATCCACTGTAAAAGGTGATTTTGGGAGAAAAATATGCTATGCAGAACCGAAATTAGCGATTACAAACAGAAAAAGAGAGGTTGCTCCCATTTTTTGCAACCAGTAGGCAACCTTTTTGAAAATCAATGCAAAGTTGAGCTTTGTCCATACCATGTGCAGCAAGCATGCTTTCTACAAGATGGAGCCTCAGCCTGTGCAACACAATGAACAATGATGATGACCTCGGACTGGTAATTAAATTTCACCTCTTATTTCACCACTGTTTTTACTACATCCAATATGACAATATGATTGAGGCAGTGGTGGCTTCATATAACGCCAGACAGATCAGGTTCAAATACAAACACTAGACTAAGCATGCTAGCAGAATCACTGTTTCAAATTTTACAGTATCGAGCAAAATTTCTGTTTGAGAAGCTTCCTCTAAGGCATTGTGACTGTGACTATTAGAAATTAGTCTAGCATCCACCAGTATGAATTCACAATTTATTTCTGGAAGCAACCACCAACCTCGTGAGAGTGAATGTTTGTGTATCGGCTGAATTTGGTTAAGTCTTTGGTACAGAGGCATTACTCAGGGTGGGCCGTCGATTAGCAGAGGCATTGGACAATACAATTCATACAAGATTATTGCTTTAGGTCCAGCGGACTCTTCCGAGCCAAATCAGGACCAGAGAGACGTTATCTTAAAATATTATAAAACGATTCAAATCTTAAAAAACAAGCCTGTTACTCTTAAATACACAAACTTTCACATGACACCTCCTTAAGAGTCTTCTTTAAAACTGATGTATTAAAAATATATTCTCTTTCTTCAATCAAATCACTAAATTCAGTCCTATCAATAAAATCCAAACTAAACAAAACATGTCGATACGATTTATATGCGATAAAACAAACCAATATCATGAAAAAATTGAAACAGATGTTGACCATTACATACTTTAAAAATCTCTTTGAAAGGTATGGAACCAAAATATGTTTCTCTTTCCTCAATCAAATCAGCACACTCAGACATGAAATGGTGAACGGAAAAAGATTGATCACATGCAAAGCACCATGGTGGTTCTCCTTTTAAAAGGAAACTGTGGGTGACATAAGAGGCATTGGAAGAGAGGGGTCAAGCACAGTACCCAGGGACAGTGTTGCCAGAGCTTGGTCTTCAACAGACATCAGTAACTCCGGAACCAAGGAGACAAGAACAAAGCAGCCACACAACCTTCCACCCAATCACAAGGCAAGTCTTACAGTTGATGAAGAAGATTATTTAAATTAAATACAGATGTGCATCAAATGCTAGAAAGGGGACTGAGATGCGACGGCGGGTTAAGGGTTGCAAAGCAACTAAGCAAGCAACCAGTCTAGTGAGAGGATCGAATCTTTTCATCCCCAGGTGACGATGTTCACAAAAACTATCAACACTGTTATGTTGCAGCAATGAAAATTGAGAGATCACTTGTGACGAGGGTGGCTGCAGCTTTACTACCATTTCCAGTGAAGGAGTAACAGTTTCTTAGGTATTCGCTGGTGGAAAGAAATCAACACATAGAAAATTTATTAACAATTGAAGTGACAAGTGGATGGAAAAAGTTTATAACATTTACTTATGGTTTATAAGGGGTTCGGGTGTGACAAATGACCTGGAATTGCCATGGGGGCAACTGTTCCAACTGGATTACAGATTTTCGTAATTTGCACAATAACACTGGGGCATAAGTAGGCCTCAGGGAGTTGTCTCCCATACCTTATAGGGGTTCTATCCTGACAAAAAACCTTTGTGGGTTCAAGTGTATACCCAAACTATAGTCTTAACATGTACGCCCCCCCTTTTTTTTTTTAATAGAACTGCGTCCAGACCAGCGTATACCACAACCAAAGTTCATGTTTCCGGTGATTGCTGAGTACGATTCAAAATGCAACGGAAAAACCCAAGAATCTAGTCCAAAGTCACAAACCCTGAAAAGTCACATGTCTTGATAGAGATTTCCTATCCTATCCTATCCTGTCCCGTAACCCGGAGATAGAGATTTACCTATCTTTTTAATAGCTGCCAATACACGTTAATACCATATATTATGACTGGATGGAATTCCACACCCTGAGACAGTACACATTCGACCCATCTTGAAAGCCCGTTTTGCTGTTTTGACATAGTTTTTCGCGATTCACCACGAGCACCCCCATTTGGGTCTTGCTGACGTGATTATAAAAACAGCTGTCAGCCGTTATGACCAAACAAATCCTTTCACTAACAGTTACCACAAACGTGACTACTGTTAAATCTACTTCAAAACTATAGGTGAGATCCACTTTAACAGTCACGGCTGTTCAAACGCGGTACTTTCAGACTATGGCTAAAAATAACCCTTGTGCTATCCCTTATCGCTGGCTGAACTGCCTGTAGCCAGATCCAAGACGCTGGCTGTGCATGGCTAAAAATAGCTTACAGCTGGTGGCTGAAAATTTACTTTCAGTGAAGGAAGTTTTAGCCGTGCAGTGCCAACAAGGCTTTCCTCTATAACAATTTCAATTCGGAACATGAAAGTTTGGGAAAAGCGCCATTATTCTAATGAATGTGATGATCGCAAGGGCCCCCAGATTTACTGTATGCAGAGCTAGAAGCAGCAACATTCCTTTAACCAGCAGTCCAAAGCAAAACCCTCTGCCCAGACCTCAGCACCTAATCTTAACATCAATGAGAAGCAGTAACACTGAAATATTTAACCCAATTTGGTTTGGGCTATCAACTTCATGGCTATGATTTTGGCATGTTTTTTTTTTAAAGTTTTCATCAAGTTTAGAACTGGTTTTTCAGGTTTATTTGGCTCTGTGCAAGTTAAAAATGTGAGGTATTGTTTTGAACACCATACAATCCCCATCATTATTATGCATTATTATTTTTGGTCACATTTTGGAAATTTGGGAAAGACATGTCATCTCCTCCAGAAGGCCTTTTAAAAAATTAAGGAATTACCGTTTCGTACAGTGGAATTCTACATCACACCAAGCGTGGTCTAAGGGGGATTAACTTGCCTTGTCCACAGGCCAGAAACCAATGGCGCCTGGCAGGTATGGGATCGATCCAGCATCTGGGCATTATGTTCTCCAAATTTTACTTTCGACTTGGGCAACGCCTCGAGGTTTTTTTTAGGATATTCCGGTTTGCTCCCCCAGCAAAATTTCAAGAATAAAACTAATATTGAGTAGGTTGGGTTTGGGCGCGCCACTGGCTAGGGTAGGGGGCCCAGAATTTTCCAATATAAAGGGACAATAAAGAGTCAAAAATCAAAAATGAAAAAAGATAAATCAATATTACAGCAATGCAGAAACAAGTCCAGAACTTAACACTTTAAATCTGGACATTCAAAGGGCGGTTCTGTTCTGTGCCAATGCCAACAAGCTGAAGCCTGTTGACTGGGGGTGCTATCTTGTCTATGCGTACTTTCCTCGCTCTCAAAGGGCCCAGGCTGACTTCTGTGATCTGCCGACATTCACGCACCTGTAGTGCTCGAAGGTTACTGCAGTACTCTGCTACTGATCTGCAATAACAAAAAACAAGATTAGGTTAGGGTAAAAGGTAAATTCACAGATTAGGTTAACATGAAAATCACTATTAGCAAAACGTTACATGCATTCCATAATCAGCAAGTTGTTCAATATACTATATTTACCTTATTGTCTCTTTTCCATAGGGAAATTCTGGGCCTATAGGAGGCATATCAGTTGTTGTTTTTTAAATCACTCTCCACACACTGAGGGTGGCTTTTTTTTTTAATCACTCTCCACGCACTGAGGAAGTCTAGTGCTTATTTTTACACTTGGGCCATCCATGTATGATTTGTAATCAGGCTGGAGCTCTTACCTATTTTCTGAGCATGCAGGCCAGGAGCACAAAAAGATTTTATCTTCCAAAAATTCAGGAAGATGAAAACTCACACAATGGCTTGGTCAGTCATACGCCAGCAGCCTTGTACACTGAGCTGAACAAGACCTGGACAAGCACGGGCAAGCAAAATCACACAGCGATTTGTCAGACCATAGATATTGTTCAACAGCAAGTACTTGATCCTGCAAACAGGCAAAGTCACATTTTAGACTATATGCCACAAAACTTGGGAGTCTTAAGAGATTGATTAAGAGACTTACGAGATTGTTATTTCATATAGTTCATAAAAACATTAATGTCCAAACTAGAAGGCAAAGCCCATATGACCCATATGTACTAAGCTCCTTATGGAACTTGCAATATTTAACATGGAAATGACAGCCCAGAAAGAAACAAAATGAAATAGTGGCATCAAAATGCAAAGTAATACAGTAAAACCTCTGTTTTACGACCTTTAAATTGCCATTAAAACGAGGTCTTAAATTGGAAAGGTCTTAAAAAGGAGGTAGGACATTTTCGAAAAAGACATTTAGAAAATTAATTAAGTAAAATAAATACATGTACAAAAAGTACACATACCATGAAGTATAGGGAACATCTACCATCTTTCAGAAATACAGATTAAACTCTGTCTCACAACCAATACAGTCAATATCTTCCTGTTCCTCATTATTTATAAAATAAAAAATCAATGTTGGTATGACAGTTGTTTAAAAGTGTATGTAAGTGCTGAATGCATGTTTGGAGTTATAACTATTTATAAGATAACCTTATTAATATTGTTGTAATTATTTTTATTCAATCATTGAATAGTTTTTTTTTGTTTTGTTTTTTTAAAAGAAAGCGGTTATTTCTGTTTGTTTGCATGATCCCCACTCCCGTGCATGTTCTCTTAGTATGTCACTTTGAACACCAGACATGGTGTCGGCAAGATTACATTACATTACATAATTGTTGATTTAGGTCCAGCGGACTCTTCCGAGCCAAATCAGGACCGGACAACCCCCAATCCGCATAAAAGATCTGCTGAAACAACCCTAGTGGGAAAACTGAATGCCCTCCACCAGCCAGTCAATTTACAAAATGCGTTCAGATAATGTGGTTTTAAAATTATAACTTTCCTGTAATTGTGAGAAGCTGAGGTGCTGCTTAAGTGACAAAAACTGAAGAAGCCTATTGCACTGGAAATGTGGAGTTTTTGTGTGTAACAGTGGTGGACCTCAAACTTTGTTAGGCCTACAAATCAAGATTCTTAACTTTTTTTGAAAGGCATGTGCATAAAACATTCTTTTTTTGTTGTTGTCTCTATTCATGTTTTTTTTTGTGCTTTTTGCTTTCAGGAGAGGCCCTAAATTACTTTCAAAATTGCATAAATTCATTTTCTTCCAGGGGGATTCGCCCCCACGGAACCCACCTAGGCCCCGGCCGGATTTAAGAGATTTCTTGATTCAGTTGTTCTCCACCCTGTGTCCTCCACAACCCTGATGGCTTCACTCAGTGTCAAACCAGTCCATTCTCGAACGTTGTCCTCCCACCCCTTTTTCGGTCTCCCTCTTCTTCTACCTCCTTGCACTGTGCCTTGCAGGATGATCTTTGCAAGGCCTGATGATCTGGGGACGTGGCCATACCATCGGAGTTTCTGTTTCTTCACCACTGTGAGCAGGTCAGGGTGTTGTCCAATGGCTTGTTTGATGGTCTGTCGGACTTCGTCGTTGGAGATGTGCTGGGTATAGGAAATGCCCAGAAGTCTTCTGCAGCACCTCATCTTCATGCTTTGTATTCTTCGTTGTGGATCTGCTGTGAGGGTCCATGTTTCGCAAGCGTATAGGAAGTTGGAGATGAGAAGGGAGCGCAGCAGTCTTACCTTGGGATGTAGACTAATGGTCCTGTCTTTCCAAATGTGCTTCAACCTTTCCTGGACAGCAGTTGTTTGTGCGATCCTGGAGAGGACTTCCTGTCGGGACCCATTGTCTGAAACAATGGCTCCTAAATATTTGAAGCTATGCACTGTCTTGAGGGATTGGCCTTGGACTTTGATGTCCGTGTTGATGCCATTGGTGTTATATATGTATATTTTAGGAGATACTTAATCTACAAAGGTCCGTTAAAAAAATCCACACAAATGGCACATTCACCACACTTTAAGGTCATATTGAAAAAAATGAAATTGAATGTTAGATAAATGTATTAAAACAATAACAGCAACATTGACAACTAATTTCCCAAACAGTAACATCAAGGTTGACATCTAATTACCCCTGACAATGTGTAACAAGACTTATAATGTCATCATCATTCAGGTCCCAACAGCCACACAAGTCCACGTGCTGCAGTGGCAGTCTGTTGGAAATGATAGAAAGCAGTCCATCGCCTGAAACCCACACGCACCCTCGTAAACTCAAAGTATTCAACTGTCGACAGTGGGCACCAATAGTGTATAGGCTAGAGTTGGAAAGTGTGATGCAATTCGACAGGTCTACTTTCAGCAGTCCTGGGTTGCTTTGAAGTAGAGGCACTAGCACAGAATCAGTCAACCAGTCTCGGGAATTGCACAATGTCAATTCCTTGAGGTATATATTGTTGCGTGTCAGAACATCAAAGCCCTGGTTGGAGAGGGATGCTGAGCAAGAAGAAGTGTTCACCTTGAAGGCCAAACTGAAATGGCAGTCTACCAAGTCCCTGAACTGTCGACTGATTCCTCGTACACGGAAGAGTTCTTTCAAGGTCAGAAGAGGTAAGAAGTGTTTACATAGCACCTGCTCCCATGGAATGTCGAACAAGCTGAGTGATGGTGGCAGTAAAGCCATGGCCGATGCTCCCTGTCAATCTTTCACTTTCAGACCTGAAAATATAAGAAATCTAATTGATAATAATTTAGTATAGTATCTATTGTCTAGATAATAATTTAGTATAGTATCTATTGCTATTCTACTTTCTGTCTTTTTTTGTCATTTGTGTACATAGTTGTAAATAGTCTATTTTTTGTCTTTTTTTTTGTAAATTATGTACATAGTTGTAAATAGTCTGTACCTTTAGTGTCCCGTCTTTTGGTGTATTGTAGCAAAAGTGATGTTTCATCGAGTGCATGTATTTATATGTAATGACTATGTAAAGCGTGGTGAGTCTGGTCATAGGCTGGAGTACCCGCTATATAAAAATCCGTTATTATTATTAGTAGTACAAGAGGATGACCAAGCTCTCAGCGTTATGTCCTCAACCCAGGCCAGGATCAGATTGACCGATTAGATGACTGTGCATGAGAACGGGCAGACATCAGCAGGTGGATGGAAAAACGTGTTGTGATTGGTCACTGTGGTCTTGGCTGGGGGGCCGAGGGTGATTCCAAAGCATCCTATAAATCTCTAATATAGTAATAACCAGCCAGTTGCGGATTGACTGGTGGGATCCAATGTCTCTTTGCTCCTGACCTTTGCACCTACCAGAATAAAACCTCTTTTGAACAGTCAGGTGCAGATGGACCGATCAAATCCATCAGACAGGCTGCAAAGGTCAGGAGCAAAGAGATCATAGATGATTAGATCCCACCAATCTGTCTAGGACATGAGCATCGGGATCTTTAAAGTTTGTGCGAAGGAATGCATGTGTGCATAAGACTAGACCTTGGTTTATTCTCTCATCTGAAGGAGTAGGGAGTGCTTGCCTTTGCATCAGGATAATGTTTGTGTGTGTATGTGTGCTGCCCTTGAGGCTGTCAACCAGCTTCTAACCCTTGCATGGTTAGCAATAGCATTCAACATTCAATGGCCACCCAGCCAAGTACTAACCCTGCTAGACATTGCTTAACTACAGGCTTCAATCAAGGTCTCTCCTTTTTCACTTTTCTCTTAACACTCTTATCAAATAAATACTAGTGAATACTAGAGAAAAGTGAGATAGAAGTCTGAAGAGACTTTGATTAGCCTGTGTCTTAATATGGACCATTTGAAATACAGAGCAAAACCTGAGCACAAACTAGAAATGTCATTTATAGTGTGTGGTCAGGTTTTGCTCTATATCTCAAAAAAATGGTTTAAAACATTTTGCTATTAATATTTTAGTTGGCAGGTGTTAAAATAGTGGCCAATCCGATGGTATGGCCATGTCACCAGAGCATTGTTCCTTGCAAAAACCATCCTGCAAGGCATGGTGCAAGTAGGCAGAAGAAAGGCGAGACAGAAAAAGAGGTGGGAGGACAACATTCGAGAATGGACTGGTTTGACACTGAACGAAGCCATGAGGGTTGCACTGTAGTAGTAGTAGTAGTAGTAGTAGTAGTAGAGGCTGGGTATAGGCTGTGAAGCCTGTGTACGCCCCATCTTTGTATTATACATTCTTAAAGCAGTCATGGTCATTCGGTGCTAAAATTTTCCTCTCTTGAATTCAATCGAATTCGTTAAATAGATTAACAAATTTAGCATTGGCATCAAGCAGATTTTTGAAGATGTTAGTTGAGTGTGCATTTTTAAAATTTGGTGGTAGGTTATTCCAAAAATTAGCAACCCGATAGCTAAAGCAATATTTCCTTAAGTTAGTATCACATTGTTTAATAAAGACCTTTCCCTCAGCGTTTCTTGTTTTTGAACTGTGTGTACTCTCAAAGAAGTAATCCCATCTCAGGTCTACATGGTTATGATAAATTTGGTATGTCGCGATGAGGTCACCACGCACACGTCTACCTTTTAGAGAATGCAACTTTAAGAACTGTAAACGCTCACTGTACGACATGTTACTACACTCCTTTACGAGCTTCGTGGCTCTACGTTGCACTTTTTCTATTGCCACTGATTGACGTATTAAGTGAGCGTGCCAAATGACGTTACCATATTCTAGATGTGGTCTGACCAAAGCTTTATATAGCTTGACAAATACATCTCTATCAATAAACGTGAAGGTCCTTTTAATCAGCCCAACCATCTTGTTAGCTTTACTTATAGCATTTTGAATATGCACATCAAATTTTAATCCTGTATCAAACGTCACCCCCAGGTCTTTTTCTTCTACACAAGTAGTAATTTTTCTGGCAGTGCCATTTACACTCATGGAATATTCAGCATTGGGATTATTATGCCCCATATGCATTACTTTGCATTTTTCAACGTTGAAGTACAAATTCCACTCATCAGTCCAATGTTGAAGTCTGTCGAGGTCCTCCTGCATATGAGTACTATTTGAAGCTCTGTCGTATATTTTAGTATCGTCTGCAAATATTTTACATGAGGTTTTGACACAATCAGGTAGATCATTTATGTAAATTGTGAACAAAATAGGGCCCAAAATACTACCTTGGGGGATGCCACTTAATACATTGGCGCTAGACGATAAGGCTTCTCCAACCCGAACTCTCTGTGTCCTGCCTGAAAGAAAGGATCTGATCCATTCTAACACTTTACCTGTCACTCCGTATGCCTTCATTTTTTGTAGTAGTCGTTCATGTGGAACACTATCGAACGCTTTGCGAAAATCCAGGTATATGATGTCTACAGGTTCATGCCTATCTAGAATTTGTGTTAAATCTTCCATCACTTCCATTAACTGGGTCATGCATGAACGCTTAGACCTAAAACCGTGTTGACAAGAAGCGAACAGATTATTATCCTTAAAATGTGATGTTATTACATCTCGGATTAATGATTCAAAGACTTTGCATACAATACATGTCAAACTTACTGGTCTGTAGTTACCGGGTTCTGACTTGTTACCCTTCTTAAAAATGGCAGTCACATCGGCTTCTTTCCAGTCACTGGGTACAACTCCGCTCTCAATGGACTTATTAAATAGAATACTTAAGGGCTTTGCTAATTCCTTGGATAACTCCTTCAGTACCCTAGGGGGAACACCATCAGGACCCTGTGCTTTGGAAGAATCAAGATTAGCTAATTTCTTTTCTTTTTCACTGAGAACAGAGAAAGATGGAGTATGCTGGTTAAACGATCATCTGTGGTGCCCCAACGACCTTTGAGTTACGGGATAGGATAGGATAGGAATCACTTTATGTTGTCATAAATTTTGCTTCTTATGGTTAAGCTAGTAGAGTACAGATAGGCAAATTCTCTCATGCAATCGGTAACTGATGCCTAACAATTTTCCATGGGGAGAATGTGCTTTCTGAAATGCACATATAAATTAGAGGGCGACAGGCTGACAGCCCATAACAATAGATTATTGTAGTGAGGTCTATGAGTAAGTGCATCTCTACTATACTATAAGTATAATTATTACACTATACTATACAGCCAAACAAGTGCTATAATTATTACATTATACTATTCAGCCAAAGTACTAGTCTAGTGCCGCAGTAGTTCTTTGAATCTTTCCGATGCTTTCGCATTCATAAAGGAGCACATGCTCTGAAGTCTCTTCTTTCGTCTGTGTACACTCGTAGGTCTCCTATATAATGTATCACAAGTATATCAACTAGTTGATATACTTGTGAATGTATAGTATGTCAATTGAGGCCTACGAAAGACGAGAATTCACAGCATTTGACTCGTGATACTGACCAACTAGTAAACTTTGGCACTATGATTCATACTCATATCGCTACTAGACAAGAAAAATATCTTACAGTACAGTTATTGCACCAGTCTTATCAGTTCAACATTACGAGAGAACAAAATCGAACAACAAAATCACACACCATTTCATTTGCCTTGCAAAGTAGATCCCTCATCAACTAGGTCTAACTGTGCCTACAGAGCTGTTCAGATACTGGCGCTAGAAGTCGATTATATATTCAGTTATAAATCAAAGAAACAAACATAGAGGTACATATGTAAGATTTAAGTTAAAAACGGATGATTATGTATATAAAAGAAAAGGCAAGGCGTATAGATTTATTTCTTCGATAGTGCGGCTAGATTAATCACACACGCTTCTTGACTTGCACTTTCACTTCCGGCAAGCAAGTTTCGAAAGCAAGGGGGGGGATCATAGGAAAAATAACAACAAAAGGTTTAAAAGACTTTTTCTAACATTTCGGAAGTAAGGAGAGAGGTGTCATGGACACCTTTTATCATGGCCAGCTGTATAAATGCAGTGTCACTTTACATTTCCCAATCTAAGTGAACCAAGTACACATTTACTGCTGCCGTGTTGAGACTGACTCACCGAGTGGACTTGGCTGGTGCACTGATTGTCGATGTAGACTTCTCCTTCTTCTTCTTTGTTGTAGGCAGCCGACTTCAATATGTTGAAGAAACTTGCTGCACCACTTAGGTGTATGCTGGGTGTGTTCTTGTTACCGACACTCACCCGTCTCTAGGACATGAGCGTCAGGATCTTTAAAGTCCGTTATGATGGAATGTATGCGACACAGAGTGACAGACTAGATCTCGGTTTATACTCTCATCCAAAGGAGTAGGAAACGGGAGTAAGTGTCCTTACCAAGGACACAACACAATGCCCCGGCCTGGGCTCGAACCCGGGACGTTCAGATCCGCAAGCCAAAGCTCTACCATTAGGCCACCGTGCAAACAGCTCACAACTCCACCCTGGCAGCATGCTCAGGACACTCAATTACAGTGGAAAAAATTAAAAGAAATGTGTGTGTGTGTGTGCTGCGAACCCCCTCAACAACCTATAGGAACCAAAATGTTCGGTGAAATTGATCGTGGATTGTCTACATCTATGATCTAGAAAAAGTGTGTGAAGTTTTAACTAATTTTTATTTCCCCATACTGACTTTCAGAACCTGACCACCATGAGCCACCTACTAACAGCCACCATGCCAGCAGACATATCTGAACAGGTACTTGGGCATGTTCCCAATCAAAACACCTTGTTAACGCACGGAATAAGAATTTAATTATTTTTTTACCTACACATTTTGCTTAATTTTGTGACTATACCGGACAAAATTCCCAAGTCGCATTCGAACAGATTATGGATTTTAGAAAAATCGGTATTGGTTTTAAATCGAATTTGGTCCCATGCCTATAATTTATAGTACTGATGTGGGTGTTTTTTTTTCAGATCCTGCTGGAACCATATAAATATATCTGCCAGATCCCAGGAAAGCAAATCAGGTCAAAACTATCTGCGGTAGGTCTGTTCCCCATGTTATGATGTCTGCTGTACATCAAACACTTTTATCCTCACAACAGATTACAAACTAATAGTTTGCTCTCATCAAAATGCTCTATTTTTTCACACAGTATATTATTATTATTATTATTATTGAGGATTTTTATAGCGCACTTATCTCGCCGTACTTGACCAGACTCTAGGCGCTGGCCGATAGCGGCGATACAGGATCTAACTCAAACCGCCTGAGACGCCCACCAGCAGCCTTTGGGCGCATGGTCTGATGCTTGGACAACTGAGCACTATCCTGGCCAGCCAGGGATGGGGGAGAAGGACCAAGTGCATGCTGGGTGTGTTCTTGTTACCGGCACTCACCCGTCTAGGACATGAGTGTCAGGATCTTTAAAGTCAGTTATGATGGAATGTATGCGACACACATATTTTGGTTAAATTGTTTCGGCAAAATACTTTTAAGACGATTTGAACTTCTTTCTAAAATTGGTCTTGGGTGTAGTCTGGAGAAGAGTGGTGGAATAATTTCAGTGCCAAATTGAAATAGGGCACATGTGATATATTTTTCTTATCTTTTTGAGAAGAAAAAAAAAGGTCCTTCTTTTTGCAGATTGTAATTTTTTTATTAGAATTTTACAAAAAAAAATTACAACTATTTTGTATTTTCAGGCATTTAACCATTGGCTGAAGATTCCTGCAGACAAGCAGAAGTTAATTGACGATGTTATACAGATGCTACATAATGCTAGTCTTATGTGAGTGGACTTTTTATTTATTTATTTATTGGTTTGAGGATCTCGAATTCTTCAGACCTAAAGGATACATGAAACTGTTACTTGATAAAGTTAATTATATAAATTTTAATATTTCCATTGTGAACTATTACTAGTATTACTATTAGATTGATTTAGGGTTTAGATGTATCATGTATATTTTCCTTTTGGGGACCTCTTGAATAAACTCAGGAACTATTAGCTAGAACTGCTTTTGTTACTAAACTACATCTATTTCTGCTGGTACACACATTAGTTCACATTGGAAGATATTATTGTAATGGTTGGTACCTTGGGTATATTGTTACAAGTTTTCATCTTCAGGACACAATAATGCATGTGCATATATCTATTGCAATACCGATTTAAAGGCTCTGGATTCTGTAATACTATATTTTTATTTCTTTTCCAGAGTGGATGATATAGAAGACAATTCCAAGCTGCGCAGAGGTGTTCCAGGTAAGTTCAGTATTTTATTTAAATGTATTAGGTAGACCAGTGCAGGTACTTAGTTGAAACCAGTTCACATTTTCCTATCCTATCCTATAACTCGAAAGTTGTTGGGCACAACCTCATGGTTTTGCTCAGTGTCAAGCCAGTCAATTCTCAAATGTCCCCCCACCTCTTTTTCTGTCTCCCTCTTCTTCTGCCTTCTTGATCATTGCAAAATGATCTTTGCAAGGCCTGATGCTCTGGTGACATGACCATACCATCAGAGTTTCCGTTTCTTCACCACTGTGAGCATGTCATCGTGTGATCTAATGGCTTGTGTGATGGCCTGTCAGACTTTGTCGTTGGTGATGTGTTGGGTATAGGAAATGCCCAGAAGTCTTCTGTAGCACCTCATCTCCATGCTTTGTATTCTTCGTGGTAGGTCTGCTGTGAGGGTCCATGTTTTGCAAGCTACACACAACGCCACCACACAACACGCAACATGGAGATCACTAATCTCGCCTCTGCTGAGCGTCATGCACCTTCTTTCACACTCTCATTTACTGCAAATATAATAAACTATACTTACAACGCTTCCGAGTTCCAAACATACCTGTCTAACCTAACTATCTACTGTCTTTGTCAACCGTCAGTGTCCACGGTCCAGTCACTGTTTCCGTGCTCTCGGGGGAGAAGGAAACCAACAGACACACACACACACAAATCACACAGCACATCACATAACAGACAAGACGTCACTTCCTAAACACAGCGTGTGCTCTCATTCAGATTCACCCTTACAATATATAGGAACGAGATGACAAGGGAGCTCAGCAGATTTACCTTGGAGTGTAGACTGATGGTCCTGTCTTTCCAAATGGGCTTCAACCTTGTCAGGGAAGTAGTTGTTTGTGCAATTCTGGAGAGGACTTCCTGTCGGGACCTATTGTCTGATAAATGGCTCCTAAATATTTGAAGCTATGCACTTTGTTGAGAGATTGGCCTTGGACTTTGTTCATGCTGATGCCATTGATGTTGTTCGTCATCATTTTGGTCTTCTCTGCACTTATTTCCATTCCAAAGGCTCTGGAGGAGGGTGTCAAGCCTCTGTACCAGCTGTTCAAGTTCTTGTTTCTCTCAGCCAATCCATCAGTGTCATCTGAAAAATGGAGGTTGGAGATTGCTCTACCCCCTATGCTGACTTTGACTTTATGATCTGCAAGGTCATCTGACATGTTCCGCTCTAGGAAGAAGTTGAAGAGTGTTGGAGAGAGTAGACATCCTTGACGCATGCCAATTGTTTTGAACCAGTTCCTGATGGCGCTGTTGTGGAGGATTTCACTGTTGGTAGCCTTTTCATACAGGCTTTTGATGACTTCAATAATTTGAGGGCTGATGTTGTACACTCTCATGGTTGCCCATTAATATGCATGCCAGATTCGGTCAAACACTTTGTATCTTGAAAATGATGTGTATCGTTACTTGATTTCAGTGACCCATGGGATATTTGGTGTGGCACAGTCTATCAACTCTGCAAATTATGTGTACTTTCTAGCCTTGAATGAACTGAACCAGCTCAACAACCCAGAAGTAACCAAGGTGTTTACAGGTCAGATTTGGATGTCTTCTCTTGTTTGTTAACAATTATCACCTCTATTTATTTACCCAATGATAATAGTGTTGATGGAGAAACAGTTTTTATTGATGCGAGGGGAATTCTCCCTTCAAATTTTGTTAGCGAAGTTTTAGCTTTACAGTTTATTTTGACGTTTTCAGAACAACTTCTGGAGCTGCACCGAGGCCAGGGAATGGATATATATTGGAGGGATGCTGTCATCTGCCCCACTGAAGATGATTACAAACTCATGGTCATACGCAGTAAGCTCCATTTTCTTGTTGCATCTCTTTCTTTTCTTCTCTTTTATCTTTTCCCCTTTCATTATGCATTTACTTGCACTGCTTCAGTAGTGGATTTGATAATAAAGTCAATGACTGTGTATAAGGTATAGGCATCAGCATAAAGATCAGAATAAATTTAGTTTCATTTTCTTTGGAATAATCAGTGTCAGATCTTTGTGTTTGTGCCATGTTAACTGTTGGCTACAAAAGTTGGATGTTAAACTTAAAGTTTCTGATACGTTTCAGTGTACTTAATTCAGATGTGCTAAAATTGTTTTGTTTCCAGAGACAGGAGGACTGTTCGGATTGGCTGTGCGGCTAATGCAGTTATTCAGTGACAACAAAGGGTAAATATATTGGTTTTGAAATGATAGTGCTAAGCAGGAATCCTCCTGTGAAAGGATCGTAGTGGACCGATCTGTTCTTTCCCATCCTATCCCATCTCTCTCATTTTGAGTTTTGTACATGTAGTAAAATGACCACTGAATTTGGCCTGATTTCGATGCGGTTTTGTTTTCCAGGGATTTCAAGCCTTTGTTGGATGTTCTTGGTCTGTTCTTCCAAATCAGAGATGATTATGCAAACCTGCGGTCTGATGAGGTATTAATTTTGTCTACCTTTTGTTCTTTTTTCATTTTATTTTACAGGGCAGTAGAATTTAGTTTAATTCAATAAATCAGTTTGTTCTAACCGTTGATCTAAGATTCTTATCATCACTTTCTGTGTATGGTTGTTGAATTAAAAGTAATCAAATTTTGGATATTTTATTTTTAAGAATGAGAAGAAATAAGACGCCACACCCATAAAAAAGCTAGAAGGGCAAAGCCCATATGACTCACATGCTCATTGTGGAACTTGCAATTTGTAACATGAACATGAGTGCCTAGAAAAAAAAATTAAACAGTGCCTTTAATGTAGTAAAGTTATGCAGATTTTGATCTTTCTATGCTCTTAACCTTGAGATGACCTTGACCTCCGCCTGCAAATACACATGTACTATAATATAAAGAACAGCAAAGGCTGTATTTTGCTTTAAAAAAAAATAGTGGTGATCTTTGGATGACCTTGACCTACATGACCTCTCATGCATGTCTGATCAAATAACCCAATGTTGTTGGATACTATGGGTTAAATTAACAGCTATTCCACTGTATGAGGACCTTGACCTTCAAGATCATAGCAAAAACGGAACATATATGAAAGATCAATCTATCATCTCTAAATACACCGTTTGGACTTTATATCTCATAGTTTAGGGTCGGGGTCACTTCAAAGTACCTGTACTAACCGACTGTGGACATCTCCAGTGACCTTGGAGTGAGGTTGATTAAATTTGTATAGTATGTGTGTCTCATTGGTATCTATCATGCTTCAATGAATCACAAATTCAATATTAATAAATAAGAAAAAATGTTTTGGTGAAAAATGATCATTTTTTAACCAACAGTTGTTGACTCTATGACCTTGACCTTGAAATGAAGTAATTCATTCCCTGGTCATTTATGAGGTCTTATGGGTATACACCATCTTACCAAGTGTGGTTGTGATAGTTGAAATAAGTTCTGAGTACTTAACCACTGTACAGTTTTTGCACAGACAGAAGGGGATAGACAGATCGATGGACAGACTTTTTTTTCAATGTCATTTTTGGATTATTGAGGATTCATTTCGCACAGATTTGCAACAAATCTAGAATTTTTTGTTAGGATGGAGGGTGAGTACATAGACTTGCATTGCGATGCAAGGGAGTTAAAAATTTGTTTTGAGTGTTCACTAGACATTTTCTATTTATTGTGTCAACTTTCCTTTGCAGTACATTGCTAATAAGAGCTATTGTGAAGACTTGACAGAAGGGAAATTCTCCTTTCCTATCATCCATGCTATACGAGCCAATGTCAACGACACTACACTGCTCAGTATCCTTTCTCTTGACTGTTATTTCTTTATTTATTCGTATGGGGGAGGTGTGGGGGGGGGAGGGAGGGGGTTGTTGAGTTGTGGAATTTGTACAGTACAGAGATTTCAAGCAGACTTGAAAGTATTTTCAATGTGTAAGTGTTTAAAAACATTATATTACATGATTATTGCTTTAGGTCCAGCGGACTCTTCCGAGCCAAATCAGGACCAGTATAGCCGAATCAGGACCACAAAATCAAGACCACAACTTCGCTGAAAGAGGACTCGCCCCTGAACCGCATAAAAGATCTGCCGAAACAACCCTAGAAGCAAAACACTGAAGGCACTCCACCAGCCGGTGACTTTACAATAAAGACATCCCACGCAGGGGACGCTGAGGCTATACTCTAATTTATTGAACCCCCGTTTACAAAAACAAAATAGAATATAAACATCATTATAAAATATCAACAAAACACATACATATAAAATGCCTACATTGCCAAATAATAACATCATAGAAAGCCCCAGTGACCACCTGGCAGAAAGCGTCCAATATTTCCAAACTGATCCAACAGACCTCACACACAAATGAGGAGTTTAGTCCTAGAAGAGTTTTTAAGAAATAAGGTAGGTGACTGGTCTAGCGAAGAAGAAGATAGTATAGTAGATTGATAGAACAGAGTAGGAATGAGAAAGAACAAAGGAGAAAGACAGCAACAATGGGAATTTAAAGCACTAAATTTCCAGAAAGTGGGGATACTATATATACTGAAACCCCCAGCACCCCCACGGGAAAATGAAAAATGTCAACAGTTATTCCAGACATTCCTTAACTGCGCTCAGATGTATTGCGTCAAAGGACAACCGACAATGATGTGAAAAAGTACTGTGTGGAGTATATGAACACAATAGGATCTTTTGACTACACTATCTCAGTTTTGGTTGAGCTTGAGAAAAAGTAAGTTCAGTGGAGCTTCTTCATTGTGTGCATGGGTTGATGTGTGTATTTGGAGTCCTGGTTTGGGGTTACAGCATAAGCTTCATAAATTGGGTTCATGCAGTTCGATAATGCATGTAAGTATTTCTTTCACGATTAATACCACTTTGTAGTGTGCCTCTATGTTGTGTACCACCAATTCTTTGGATAGGCTCATTAGATCTTCCTATATGTTTGCTAAACATGGACCCTCACAGCAGATCACCAACAAAGAATACAAAGCATGGAGATGAGGTGCTACAGAAGACTTCCGGGCATTTCCTATACCCAGCACATCACCAACAGCGAAGTCCGACAGACCATCACACAAGCCATTGGACAACACAATGGCATGCTCACAGTGATGAAGAAATTGAAACTCCGATGGTATGGCCACGTCCCCAGAGCATCAGGCCTTGCAAAGACCATCCTGCAAGACACGGTGCAAGGAGGCAGAAAAAGAGGGAGACAGAAAAAGAGGTGGGAGAATAACATTCGAGAATGGACTGGCTTGACACTGAGTGAGGCAATGAGGGTTGTTGAGGACAGAGAAAGATGAAGAACGCTGGTTAAACAATCATCTTAGGTGCCCCAACGACCTTCGAGTTACAGGATAGGATAGGATTTCATTGGATACAGTCATTTTAAATTTCACAATTAGAAATTGATTTCCAGCCAGTCTTTCTGTTGTAGTGATTACTTTGCAGTCAAATAAAAAGAAGCGTGTATATAGCGATTATAATTATTTTGGGTTATGTTATCGTTATTATTACTGGTGAACTTAGTTGCTGAGTGTGTATGAGGCTATTTCAGTTTGTAGTTTTTGGGCTTTTGTTTATTTATTTCATTTGACTTTTCAGATCTCTAGCCTTGATTGAGAGTCATGGAGGCAACCCATACCTAACCAGCTTGGTCAAGGAATTGAGCAAGTTGTACGCTACTCATGCACCCCCAGCACCTGTCAGCTCCCAAAGCAAAGAGTCGGCGGCCTCTCTATCACAGCCTTCCGAACATTCATAGCACTGTTGTGTTGTTGTTATCATTTGTTTCATTGTATAACATGGGTTAAGGAAGTGATCACTAGCAGATCAAGTTATCAGTAGTAGATCAAGTTTAAGGAATTGATCACTAGTAGACCAAGTTATCAGTAGTGGGTCAAGTTTATGGATTTGATCACTAGTAGATCAAGTGATCAGTAGTGGGTCAAGTTTAAGGATTTGATCACTATTAGATCAAGTTATCAGTAGTGGATCATATATATATATATATGTGATATGTGTGTGTGTGAGTTCATAATATTAATCATATTATTATTATTATTAGGTCATGTTTGTGTATGTTTCTCTCTCTCTTCAGGGCTGGTGGGCTTGCTGACAAGCCTTCCTAACTTATTCCTATTCTATATATTTGAAATATACTGATCTCATTTGAAATGCCATTTGTTTCTACTTTCATATCTTTTGTATCATTACATTACATTATTATTGCTTTAGGTCCAGCGGACTCTTCCGAGCCAACCCCCGATCCGCATAAAAGATCTGCTGAAACAGCCCTAGTGGTAAAACCGAAAGCTCTCCACCAGCCAGTCACTTTACAATAAAGACATCCTACGCAGGGGACGGCTGAGGCTTCACCCCAACTTATCGAACCCCCGTTTACAAAAACAAAATAGAATACAAACATCATTATAAATTATCAACAAAACACATACATATAAAATGCCTACTTTGCTAAATAATAACATCATAGGAAGCCCTAGTGACCACCTGGCAGAAAGCGTCCAATATTCCCAAGCTGATCCAACAGACCTCATATACAAACAAGGAGTCTTGTCCCGGAAGAGTTTTCAAGAAAAAAGGTAGGAGACTGGTCTAGTGAAGAAGACGATAGTATAGCAGATTGATAGAACAGAGCAGGAATGAGACAGAGCAAATGAGAAAGACAGCGACAGTGGGAATTTAAAGCACAAAATTTCCAGAAAGTGGGGATACTATTTATACTGAAACCCCCGGCACCCCAACGGTGGTATCTTTTGTATCGAAATCTACTTATTTTGGAATAAGGGTGGTTGGGACTTGTATGTCAGATGGGCACATTTATATGCTGCTTGACTGAATAGTTTTCATTTTGATTTTTCTATTGAAACCACCCAACTCCAACAACAAGAGGGAGGTAGGGGAGAGAGGAAGGGGATTAGGGGTGGAAGAGTTCAAATGCAATTGCGAAATTGTGGAATATTGAATGGATCATTCTATTGCCTCACCCCTTCCTGATTCCATCTTGTAACTTGGGTATAAGCTCGAAGGATGTGTAGAGGCATCAAGTGTGGATGGGTTTGAGCTATTATTGATGATATTGTATTTTGTATACACATGTTCCTTGATGATTAGACCTTAAGTTTTGATATTCAGAAACTGTTAAATATGCAAGCAATTGATACTGGAGGAATTTATATTTAAAGGCTTGGGTAACGACACTTGCACAGAAGAAGGGGAGTACTGAAATGCATACTACCTACTATGGGTGTGAAACTACTTTAAAACTAGAAATGTGAAGTTAACAAAGTTCCACCCATCTTCTTGTGTACAAAGATTATGTGCAATATTATGTGCCTTTGCTTCTGATCGTGTCCTTCATTTTTCTGATCATGCAGGCAAGAAATGATAGAACTTTGTGTTTAGGAGGATGTGTAATGTATCATTAAATTGTTTAATATTTACACCTTATTGTTTACCCGTTTATTTATTACCAATGCAAAAGGAATTTAAAATCTCATGTATTCCATTTATTATACATTCACTGCCCTCATGTTTTGGTATCATGGATTGTAGCGATATAAGATCCGGCATCAACATCATTGAATGGGTGGGAATGTTTCTGAATACAAGATGAGAGTCATGCAACATTGTACTGCAATAGTTGGATCATAAGCTCTTGTGTTAAGCAATTATGCCTCTATCAGTCTGATAACTACATTTATAGAAGAACACCATGACTGAAAATCACGCAGCAGAGAGGATCAAATCAGCGCAGAAGAAACACCCCCAGCTGACCAAATTGTGATTGGGTACCCGACTCTAAGAATGGAGAGATTAAAGCAGCAAAGGTGAGGTATTGTGTGTTTCTCGTAAAGCTGGTTCTTGAGAAAACGCGAGGCACTTAATTCCACTTTTCATTGACTACAAAATTTGATGATGACCATTACCTTTAAAATTGTGTTGTTTACAGAATTATTTGCTAATGCACAAACACCATAGAACCAAGTATGTAATTTATTGAAAAATTTGAGTTTATTGAAACGTTTTGAACGTTTGTGGTAACTTGTACAATGTGTTTTGGTTTATTTGGTTTGGTTTTTGCAAACCATTTTGTCGTTCATCGCCCATGTCTCTCTGCATGGTTTAGAATTTGCTTGAATGATCATGTGTAAACTTTTTAAAAATAATGAACATTAAACTGCTAGTGCAAAATACACTATTTTAAATTCTTCTGAACAAAATAAACCATTTCATATAAATTTGGAGTTTGTCTTGTTGCAAATTTCAGTGTATTTGTGATAGTTTATTTCTAGTAGTTCACAAGGGGAAAATAATCGTTTCTTCAAGTTTTATTTGAATGGAAGCAACTCAAAACACTTGCTTTAGCCAAAACATTGAACAAATCAGCATTAGCAACAGTATCTTGTGGAATCTGATGATAACTTGTGTCTGTGATTACAATTTTCTTTCATATTACAACAAAAAAACTGCAAAGATGAAATAGCTGCTTCATGCAAGTTTTATGATTATCCCACAGTGTATCAACTTCCGTGACCATGAAGGAGTTAAACAATGATTAAGGCATGATCAGGCCACAACATTGCTGCAATGTTGCAAAGCCCTCACTTGCGAATTGCCATCCAGTGCTTTTAAATTCACTTCTGTTGTCTGCCTTTCACTTCTCTCTACTCTCTCTCTCTCTCTCATTTATCTGTCGCACACAAACACCATATTTTTGTTATTCTTTTAGCTTAAAGCAAATTGAATTCAGTACAGCAATACTCTCAACATAAACTCTTTAGCTTTAAAATCACATTACGTAT
Source organism: Oncomelania hupensis (assembly GCA_036898135.1). Lineage (NCBI taxonomy): Eukaryota > Metazoa > Mollusca > Gastropoda > Littorinimorpha > Pomatiopsidae > Oncomelania > Oncomelania hupensis. The sequence continues at coordinate 34,444,234 of CM072512.1, forward strand.
GTACACACTTGTTGAAGTGATTCTAGTGTTAAGAGTATATGAAACATTTCTCATTACGCTTAAAAAACAATGTCACGCTTGTTGAACTCGACAACAAATGCATCAATACATGAAGGAAATGAAATCCCTCATTTGACGCAGTAGTAATCAAAGCAGTGGGCCAGCAAATGGTGCCATGTGCCTCTTACTGACTGATAAAAACATACACATAGGGTTTACAAATGAAACCCAATGCAGAGTCTGTTAAAATTAAAATAGCATAGATATTGGAGACATGAAAGGATTTCAATATAAAAATAACAATAAAGACACGAAGAGGATAATTACTTTTTGAACACTTTGGGGTCCTGAACTCGAAGCATATGCTAAAATGTCAGTATAATGATTTCTAATTGCAAAACTAGCGCTAGTGTCTCAGTTACTCTAAAAAACATTTCTGAATCATGCTGCAGTAGGAATTTTTCAAATTGAAAGGTACATGTAAAAAAAAAATTAAGCTCAACTCTTTGAACTTAATCAACACATAACCAATTAAAAATTTAATCCATCTGTGCAAAATATGTTTAACTTAATGTAAAATACAATGAGGAAAACAGTTTTCTTTGAACATTGAGTGGTGTATAATTTCCCCACATCCAAATATACTAACAATCCATACATACACAATGTGTACATCTATGTGCACATGCATAATAGTATGAGTGTTAGGCATGTTGAACAGATTTAATAGTTTTGACAGATCTAAATTTCTCCAGCAAATTCATCAACTATGAGCAATGAAATGTTTTGTACACAATTAATTTTATAATTCAATATAGTTGTGTTTAGTTCTCCAATGTGCACCAACATTCAAAAGATTTGCACAAGATGTAGAAACATACAGATGTAATGTTTTATGAAGTTCTGACACCGGTCATATGAAATACATGCTTAACAATTCCTGAAATTGGTATAGAGCATTACAGTAAATTTTCTTTTCTTTTCCACAACAGTTCCAAAGATTTGCTTGAAATAACCAAAATGCCGATGTTTAATTGTGATCGGGAATTCATTTGAATCACGATTAATAGTAATAATCATAATAAGAAGAAGAATAAGAAGAATTTTCAAAATCAAATTACGAACATGATCAGTTTTTACAAGCATACACAACTTCAACATAAACTTAGACTTATGATAAAATCAAAAGAGAAAATGTACATGCTACAAAATTCATGCAGCAGTCATAACAGTTACAACTGACCAGAGACAAAGTAAAACAGCTGTTCTTTTGACTTATTCCACAGTTAATCAAAACAATTCTAACCAACATATTTAACACACATGTACTGAAGATGAAACAGCAAACACAAATTGCTTTCATTTGATACCAAATAAAATTCCAATCAAAACTGCTATGCCACACATACACGTGCTAAACTAAAATAAAATGTTTCCTTAACGTATAATAACACAATTATTTACAATGTGCATAACTCTTGCCGTTACAGTGAATACATATCACATTTATGCATTCATTAAACAGTTGTGCTTCACATGCTGCCAAGAAATTGAGATCTATGAAGGAGGGAGGTCACTGAAAGTCGGGGAGAGTGTCTTCATGTTCTATGTGGTACAGCATATCAGCCATCGTTCCCTCAATCATGTTCTGTTCTGCTGCCTCTGACATCTGTTAAAACCCCAAACAAGATATCATAAATTGAGCAATTAGTACATGTATATACATACAGTGTGTTCCAAAAGTCTTGGGCACATTTAAAGTCCCCATATGTCAATTACTATGAATGGTAGTAACTTAGTAAGATAAAAGTTGTGCCATTTTAAAGCTAATTACATTAAGTTTTTTGTAAAGCTGTTGATTTTTTAATTTCTTTTCAGACCCATTAATGGCGTTCACTCAACCAGAAAATGCTGGGACGCGTTTGGCAAGAATTTGACTATCGGCTTGATGTGTGTCGTGTGACCAATGGTGCTCACACTGAACATCTTTGAACATTCCATGTAAAAATTGAGATTACAAGCTTTCTGAATTTACCAGATGCGTTTTTATATCTTTAATAGTTTCGGAAATATTCAATGTCAAAATGTGCCCAAGACTTTTGGAACACCCTGTATAATTCTTTTGTTGTTGTTGTTGGAAGGCACTTTTGCTAAAATGTACCTTTGATTTCATACACATGCATTCAAACTAAAGCAAACTAGAAGGGCAAACCCATACTCACATGCTCCTTATGGAACTTGCAATATTTAACATGAAAATGAGTGCCAAGAAAAACAAATTGGAAGGGTGAAGCCCATATGATTCAAATGCTCCTTATGGAACTCACCATTTTTAACATGAAAATTAATGCCCAGAAAAAAACAAAAGGAAATGGTGGCATTAAAATGCAGAGTAATATCGACTTTGATCTTTCTATATGCTTTTGACCTTGAGATGACCTTGACCACTGGCTCCAAATACAGTAATGTACTATCAGATAAACTACAGCAAAAGTTGTATTATGGTCAAAAACATGTGACCTGGGATGACCTTCAGTAACCTTGATCTTTTATGACCTTGACCTTCACGTGACCTCTCATACTCATGTTTGATCAAATAACCCAGTGTTATTGCATACTTTGGGTGAAATATATATCCAATCCACTATACGATGCCCTATTTTTAACATGATTTTGAAAGGCCTAAAATGATCTTGACCTTCAAGATCAATGCAAAAAAAAAAAAAAAGAGAACATTATTATGAAAGATCAATCTATCATCTCTAACTACAACAAGTTTGGACTTTATATCTTTTATAGGTTAAGGTGAAGGTTACTTCAAAGTATCTACACTAACCGACTTTGGACCGCTCCAGTAACCTTGACCTTGGAGTGAGGTTAATCAAATTTGCGAAGTATGTGTGTATCATTGATATTTAAAGAATCAAAAGTTAATTATTAATAATTTAGAAACAAAGTGAAATTTGGTGAAAAATTGTCATTTTTTGACTAACAATTGTTGACCCTGTGACCTTGACCTTGAATGAAGTTATTCATTCATTTATCACTTATGAGGTCTCGTGGGTATACACCATCTTACCAAGTTCTGTTGGGATAGTTGAAATAGGTTCTGAGATATTAATACACTTGCAAGTTTTGCACACACATGGTGGACACTGGATAGCGGAAGGACAGATGGACAAACGGACACACTTTTTTTTCCAGATGTCATTTTTGGACTATTTAAGACTGAACTCGCTAGATTTGCAAAAATCTGGATTTTTACAAATTAAAAATGTGTGCGGGTGGGGAGGAAGGGGAGGGGGTTGGCAAGTATTGCTATGCATGTCGGGTCAAAAACTGGCATCAAATGCTGAAATAAATATACATTGAGTGATACTGAACTGCTATTCAAGTTTCAAACTGTAACATCATCAAACTCCACATGAAAGAACCTCAGGAGAAGGGAATGTTTGAAGTAATGTGTATTGATCACTCAATTGCATGTTAGCAAAGAGTTTATAATAAACATAATTCTCGATTAAATTGTTTAAAAACAAAAAAAACAACAAACCTGAGTTGGAAACAGAAGAGTTCAAACTTGAAAAAGCTGAGCGAGAGAGAGAGAGAGAGAGAGAGAGAGAGAGAGAGAGAGAGAGAGAGAGAGAGAGAGAGAGAGGTGGGGAAGCGAGGGAGAGAACTCTTACAGGTCGGTAGCTTGGGAGGTCTCTTGGAGGATATTTGAAATCTGGCCCAAAGTTGATAGTCACCTGAAACAAATGTTCAAAACATGTGGGTTGATTCTGAGGTATGCAGAGCTGTGATTATATTATTCTTAGACTTCATGACTAAATTTTCTACTTCCCCAACCTTCACACATGATTGTTGGAAAAAAGGGGGGTTAATTTATTGCCATGAACTGGGTTTTCTCTTCCAACACCATTTAAAAAAAAAAAGAATTAATCAATGTATTTCATTATTTTTGCTATTCATGCCTACTTAACATTAACACAATCATAATACTTTTTTCATGCAGTAATAAGATGGCCCTGACTAGTCACATCTGAGCTGTGTCATTTGAATCTGACACTCACACCACTGAACTCTGCAGGACTCCAGATAGGGGTCTGAAGTCAGCTGTCTGGGATGACAAAAAAATGCTTTAACTAGAAGGGCAAAAAGCCCATATGACTCACCCGCTCCTTATGGAACTCGCAATATTTAACATGAAAATGAGTGCCCAGAAAAAACAAAACAAAACGCTGGCATTAAAATACACATTACAACTTTGATTTCTTCATGTTCTTGACATTGAGATGACACTGACCTCCGGCTCCAAATACACTCATGTATTATACATTAAAGTAGAGCAACAGTTGTATTATACAAACACACACACACACACACCCACAAACAAAATTTGACTTTGGGATGACCTTGACTTTCAGTGTACTGAATCTTGGGATGACCTTGACCATCACATAACCTCTCATGCATGTCTGATCAAGTAACCCAATGTAGATGCATACTATGGGTTAAATAAACAGCCATTCCAATGTATTAAGACCTATTTTTTGTCCACAGTATGATGATATATTTTTTTCTGTTTATGCAAGGCCTAAAATGACCTTGACCTTCAAGATCAATGCAAAAACGGAACACATATGAAAGAGCAATATATCATCTCTAAATATAACAAGTTTGGACTTTATATCCCTCATAGTTTAGGGCCAAACTTTGGACAGCGCCACTGACCTTGACCTTGGAGTGAGGTATGTGTGTTTTACTGATATCTATCATACATTAAAAAAAATCGTAAGTTCAATATTAATAACCCAGAAGAAAAAAAAAGTTAAAATTTGTGAAAAATTGTCATTTTTTGACTAACATTTGATGATCTTGTGACCTTGACCTTGAAGTGAAGTAATTCATTCACTAATCATTTAGGAGGTCTCATAGGTATACACCATCTTAGCAATTTTGGTTGTGACAGTTGAAATAGGCTCTGAGTATTTAGCCACATTAAAATTTTTGCACAGATGGCAGATAGACAGATAAACATTTATTTTAATATCATTTTTGGACTATTTAAGACCGACCTCGCACAGATTTGCAAAAATCTAGATTTTTTTTTTAGGGAGGGGATTTGGGGGGTGGGGATGGAGAGGGGAATGGGTGGAGGTGGTGCTTAGTATGTGAGTAAAAAATGCAGCCATACTGAAAACCTACCGTGGCATTTTTGTACAGGGAAATGGCAGGGTAGTAGATGCCTTCAAACACATCTTCAAAAGCAACACCGCAGTTCTCTCCATTCTTGTACATGATCATCTGTGAGAAAAAAGATAAAACATTACCATTCACTTTAAAGGATTAACTTTATACACAAGTATATCAACTAACAAGTTAGTATCTCGTATTGTCCCCTGTCGACGTGCGGTGGTCCCGTTGCCATTGGTTTTAACCACAAGCTGAGACGAGGGTATCCCAAACCTAAAAATAGAATAGAGAATTCTGGGAAATCTGTTCAAGGGAAGTAACTGATAACTAGCTACGGTTGAAGTCATGGTCGCCATTTCTCGCGAAGATGTGCTGGCTGAAATTAAACGAAAGTTGGGAGAGGAACTGCATATTTCTGGTAGTGACAAAGGCTTTGCTCAATTATCGAAGGAGAACACGATGGATTTATAGAAACATGCACACATGTATGTGAGCTCAGTGCAGGCGATCGTGAGTCTCAGTGAACGATTGTTCGCCATTGTCATTGAGTCAGCTGCTCAGCTCGCTTCTATGTGATGGTTCATTTATCGCTTGAATCACACTGTATAATGCACATGAAAGTTCTGTCAAAGATATGATGATTTGAGCATATGTTCGAATCCGTACCGATTGGAAGGTGGGGTGGAAAAATTCAATCATGGTGATGATCAATCTGTGAACACCCTTCGCTGAGCACACCAAAGTTGTGGAGTCATTTCCTCGAAAACGGGGTATCCACAGTACTACGAAGAAGAAGAAGAAGAAGATCAATCTTGTTTTGCAATGGTGGTTAGGCCTACTTTATTGTGTATGCTCACAGGTACTTACCTTTTGTAGTTTGTGTGCTTTTTGTTCTGTCGGCCTTGAGTGTTTGTGTCGCCTTGGCTCGTTGTACTTTGTTGTGGTCTCGCTCTCTTTTGATTTTTGAAAGCAAATTCAAATTGCATTGTTTTCCAGCAGCATGCGAGGTCAAATTAGACGAATTCAGATCTAACCAATCTTCTTGTGACGCCATTGTGCGTGTGTCTCGTGTGCCATGTACCAATCGCGAAGAGTCCTGCCGACGTCATTTCAGAAAGATTTCTCTACCCATAATTCCCCTGGGTTTTGAAGTTTCTAAAAAATTATTTTAGGCCGACGACGCTCTATGGAGCGCAAAGCATGTAAAGGGAAGCAACCGGTTGTACGCGCACGTCAACAGAGACATAGAAGGGAGATACTAACTTGTTAGTTGATATACTTGTGCTTTATATAGATGAGACAAGTTTACATTTTTGTGTTGAAACTGAAGAAGTTCTAGTAGTCTGAAGATTGACATGTATTAAAAAATGGTGAAGGTAAGTATAGTGGTAATGATGATGATGATGCTAATGATGATGATGGCAGCAATAGTGGTGATGATGATCAATAATGCAATACAAAATAATACAATACAAACTTATTGTCCAATAAAAAACAGAAATTCGCCTTTGGCATTATAATGATTATGAGGATAAAGTCGCACGATGTGGAAGGCGACGATAAAGATAACATGAGATTATACCTTGCTTCCTTTTGATGGTTTGAGAGCCTTCTCAGCCTCACTAATGCTGTCTTTTTCCTCAAAGAAGAAGTGACTCTTAAACTTAATCAGTGGCTGCAACATAAAAAGCCAAACAGGAGAATGTTAGTTTCTTGGAATAATCATCATAAAAGAAAAACGGACATAGAGTGCAATTTTTTAAAAATAAAAATGCAACACTTCCAAAAAGTAGTTTGTTTGTTTTTTTTAAATAATCATCATAATCAATCTTTACAAATAAAAACAGAAATAGAATGCAATTATTTAATTATAAAAAAAAAAAGAAAGCGACACTACCACTACAAAACAGTAAGTGTTCTTTAGAGAATATTCCCAAAAATTTGCACATGCACCAAATCATCCATTTGATGATGAGAACGTGTTTTGAGGCATAAACAAACATTTAAATCAACAAATTAGATTTACACACTCTCATCCCATATGAATGTGGTTTCTTCAAATAAAGAACACGAGAGCTTTATTATTTCTAGACGAAGGGATGAGGGGATTAGGGAGTGGGGGGGGGGGGGGGGGGAGTACAGGGATGGGATGGGGAGGAGGAGTACTGTCTCAACATACAGCAGACAAACTAAATAGTTTTTACAGTTTTAAGAGCTTCAAAGTAGAAGAGGTTTAGCGAGATGAAGGTTGCTAGCAACCAACGTAGATCAAGGCTCTGGATATATTGGCAGCCCAAATAAGTGGGGCAATCTGCTTTATAAAACCACTCGAGGCCGTTAGGTTTGTTAACAATGTAAATGGTCTGGAAGAAGCCACGCGGATGTGGTGCAAGCGGGTGCTGAAGTGTGTGATGGGAGTGGCAAACAGAAAATAAGCCTTTGACTGCGTGTGGTTATGGCCTGCACAGCGCTAATGAGTTGAACCCACCTGCCCAAGTTTAAACAACAGCTGAGTTGGGTTGGGTGGATGAGGGTGGAATGCGGGAATGAATTGAAGGAGAGAGAGAGAGGAAAAGATGAAGAACCAGAAAGAAGAGGAGGAAATGAAGCAGAAAAATAGAAGAGTGTGAAAGGTGAAAAGTGGAGCAGGAGAACAGAATGATAGATACTGCACGAAAGATGAGCGACCTCAGGTTTCCCAAAGGGCGACTCCAAAGCAAAGAGCGACACTAATCTGGGCACTACAGTAACCCTTGACTTTACCTAATTAGGCATCTGTGCATCTCTCAGGTCCTGCACACTGTGCATCTAAGACCCAGAACCTGATAGGTTCAGCTACGCTGTCTGAGACCGTGCTAAGTATTTTAGAGGGTCCCAGCAAAGGCAGTCGGCATGCATAGAATTGGCGTATTCCTGTTAGCATAGAATTTGAGTGTCATACACAAGATATCAGAAGAGGCAATCAGTTTGTATTCCATGTGAGCATAGAATCTGAGTCTCTGATGCCTCGTGAGCATATCTGACAAACTGAATCAAAAAACTTCTAATGCTGCCTCACTGGATGCAAGCAAGAACTCTCGTGGCCCTGAAATGCTCGTGGTGCATTTCCAGTCAATGCCATTTCGGGTGGTCCTTGATGCCATAGGTATATGTGTGTGCCTAGTTGCGTAAGTTGGTGCTTACTGGGATAGAGGGTACAGGTGTTGCTATTGTTGTTGATAAAAGTTAATTGGTAAGCGTGGTCTTTTAATTTGATTTCTTGTTTATAGGGTCCAATGAACCTTTAACGGTCAAAGCTAGGCATCGGTAAGCGTGGTCCATGATGTATAAGAATGTGCGCTCAGCTAACATGCCATCAAGAGAAGAGTGTAAACCACCATTAAAAGAAGTTTTAAGGGTATTTGAGACTGTTTTGATTGACTTCAAAACAGAGAGAGAGAGAGAGAGAGAGAGAGAGTGTTACACTCCGTTTGATGGTAGTGTTTTCAATCAGTAGTAGATTCAGCCCCAATGCGTGAATGCTCCTGATGAGTGTAAGCTCGGATTCGATTATCCACGTAACCCGTTCAATCAGCATACAAGTCACTGAGTCTTCGTATGAAAATTTCCACTTTTATTCAGCACACTTCAACATCTGCATACAATTCTCAACTCTCAACTTTTTACTTTCCAACTCACTATCAACAACAACCTCTTTTTTTTTTCTTTTTTTTTTTAAATCAGTTTATAGTCCCCTCTCTTCCCGGTAAGGATTTTCAGAGAGGAGACTCTAAACCTCTTTTTTTTTTTTTAAAATCAGTTTATAAACCTCTTTTGAAACAGTGCGGCATTTATATAGTCTCTACTTTATCGGGAACAATTTAGAACACGGTAGAATGACGCACTACCACCAATCAAATGAAACTTCGTCATCACTGACTTACGTCATACCACATTATTTTCCGTCCCAGAATGTTCTCAAATATCCCGAAACTTCGATCGATAGTAAACAAGCAGATCTAGGGTATTCTCCAATAATATCGACTAACAAAAATTACGCTACACAAAGCTTCTTCTAACAACAACGCAAACTCAAATCAAAGGTAAATACACTCTATTATTGAATACTTTGCAAAACGAAACGATTAGATCTATCGTGCGCGCTTCACACATAATAACGTGCGCATTTCACACGCACCATCATGCACGTTTCAACGTAACAGAGAGAGAGAGAGAGAGAGAGAGAGAGAGAGAGAGAGAGAGAGAGAGAGAGAGAGAGAGAGAGATGTTAAACCATCAACGTTCTAGCAATATCGTATTCATATGCGGAAAGAAACCATTATTCGTTCATAATGACATTTTTCAAGAACAACCTATCAAGGAAATTCAACAATGAGGAAGAGATAAAGTATGAATGGACATATGACAATATTATCTGTTAGTTATAAGCCTAAGGGAAAAAAAGTCACGAACACATGGTTCATTATTCGTCACCTAGTGTACCTCATGGTATGTAAACCGCCACAAGCCTATCAAGTCAGCTTCGTTAAGTTCCCTCAGCAAAATACTCCGCCCAGTAAACCCAAAACCTGTCTTTCGAAAGAATGCATACTTTGAGAAGAGGAAAAATGTGTTTTCATCCTTGCTAAATACTTTATATAGCCCCCCCTCCCCTTCTTCACCCCCAAAAGAAAAAGAGTGTAAACCAATGTCTAAACATCCACGGAGCCGGCAACGTAGTGCAACTGTAATAGAAAATGCATCAGAACTGAGAATGAACCCGCCAGTATAGGCACACATGCACACTGCTGAAAACAATACATTCCAATATTGAAAGAGGAACAAGCCATGAAGCTGACATTTTTTTGTAAGAAATAGTACGATTCATTCATTGGAAGCCCCGACAAGTGTATCAACAAAACCCATGTTTATACCTTCTCCTGCCCCGTTTCCTCTCCCCAAACGCCACCCAACACATAATTATTTTATTTTAACCATAGTCCTCCTCTAACCTCCTTAAATGCGACCTCTATCCCCAACCTTACACACACACACACACACACTCACACACACACGCACCCACACACACCATATGTCTGTGTTGACCGCATTGCCAGGTCAAAAAAAAAATTCTGAAAGCAAACTGTGGTAAAATTTTTTTTGTTGTTTCTGTAAAGTTTAAAGTGACGCTTTGGCTTGGGCCTTCACTGTTTTTAATTCCTCAAAAATGCAAATGTTGGGGATTTCCTTCTTCCTGTTAATGATCTTCATGACCTTCATGTTCTCCCCTTTTACCCCCTCCCCCCCCTTCCATCCTAATTCCTCTTTTGTTTGCCTTCTCAGCTGCAACATCCAATATCACTCCCAGCCATCTCTGACTCTGGATCTCTTCACACACACACACACCCACACACACACACACACACACCCACACGCACACACACACAGCCCACACTATTACAGTCTATTGTGATTCTACAGAAGCAGCATCCTCCAAAATGCAAGATCGATGTTCTCGCCAAGGCCGAGTTAATCTCCCCTTCTCACTCCCATCTCCCCTTATCAGTCCCATTTATTTCCACAGAATTAATCACGTTGGGGTCATCTAATCACTGACCATGCAGAGCTGGAGGTGGGCAGACAAAGGGTCCCCCTTACTCCGAGTATATTAGACTCCGAGACTGCTGGACACAGGAAACTCTTCCATATGATTGTCGCAAGAAGCTTTGTCTCCATTGATGCCTAGTGGGGTCCCAATTAACGCTTTACAGTTTTCTCCTTGGAGACGTCTGATTAGGTTTGATTCTTCGCTCCATCTGCACTGGTACCAAGTAGCATCAGACGACCGCAAGAAATAGCACCCATTCACATCGCAACTACACTGAAGTTTAGAAGGGTGAGCAGCACCGAATATTCTCTATAATGCAAGCAAGGACGATCTTCGATGTACTCGAATGCAGTGCGATGCTGAGAAAGTAGGCAACGAAATATTTATATTATGAATACTTTTAAAATAGTACACCAAACAGCAGGCTGATAAAATGCACACTTGAGGATGTCTGGAAAGAGGGCGGAGAGGGATAGGAGACAAGAGACAATCTCCATTCCCGTGCTCCCCCCTCCTCACCGCCCCTCCATTATTGTACACATAATTTCATGTAGTTTTAATGGGAACCTGCAGCACTATCATAATTTCTCCATGGGCTAAATTATCATCATCCTCTACCATCGACAACAGCTATGAACCTGCAGTTCTAATTACAATCTCTGATCATGTAGGCCAAATCATCACAATTATTTTGAAACCGAAAACACCCAAAGCTATCATATTCAACAATATAGTGAAAGCGATGGTATGGTGCGAACGTTGGAAGTGGTAGTAGTAATAGCAGCATTGGCATTAGTATAGTAACTTCTCTGCTCGTGTAATATTATCACATCTCAAATGGAGAAATCCTCATATTACACTTCTAAGATAGCATATATAAAACAATATCTTAAGTTTAAAGTCGATAACCTTCTTTTTATTTTCCTTTTTTTTTTTGTTGTTGTTGGTAACATCATCCCGAAAATGTATAACAATAACAACCATCATACATCATCCCTTTACTTCTTTGATCACACCTCTCAGATGTCAACCCCGAGTTTTTTGTTTGTTTTTTTCTGGACAGTGGAAACATGCCAGCAAAACCACATCTCCCAAATTACCCTATATGAACAGCAGCTCATATGTCACGCGACATCGGCATAAATAATATAGTATTGATCGTTTGATGGTCTGCATGCACCGCAAGATCTAGTTAGCTGCACTCCAATCAAAAATGCTGCTTTCTATACAAAAAGGGGGAAAAGATGGTCTGAGTTAATGACATTCAAAGGAGTTTGAGATAGGATGATGTGTGTGTGTGTGAGGGAAAGGGGATGGGGAAGGGAGAGATGGGTAGGGAAAGGAGGAGGTCTTTAGTACTCTTACTTACAATACATTTAAACATGTGTACAGTCAACTGCACTCAAATGGTGAGAACGAATACAAATGTATCATTGTTATCACCACAGACTGTAAGGACAGTGACCCAACATCGTTCACTAACAAGTCTTTTCTGTAATTTTAAAAGCGCACACCGTTGCCCACATTGTTATGACCACCAAGACCATAAATCATACCTTCAGTACAAATCAATGAATAGTCACTTCACCTATCAAGTAATTGCTGACCTGCCATTCCAGACAAAGGCCAACCGATCCTCAGCCTGTTCCGGAATTACCGCCATCACCATCACTTAGCCATTGTCATTAATAGTCAATGCTACAGTAATTATCTCCCCATAAGGATCAGGAATAATAGTTTCAACTGAAATCGTGGATGTAGTTTTTATGTCATCGTAACATACTCGTTCATAAGCAAGAACAATATTTTAATATAAGTATTGTTATAACAGTATCGTGTGACCGACAAAGCCAGAAATAAATCATGTTACTTGGTAGATTTTATTGATCAACTAGGAAATTACAAAAAGCTACTCGATAATTATGTGAAGATCTGTGCGGCCTACTCTCTAACATTTACTAGATAGACTTGTTGCTGTTGTTTCAGCTATCAAGTGGCGTCCTTATCTTTTGCGGTTAACAACTACCAGTTTTATTCTCTCTACGCCTACGCCCTCCAACAACTTTCGCTTTTAGCCCATCCCGAGTGCCCCAAAACATAGGCTAAGCAGACACAGCGATTAAATCATGCTGCTTGTATGCGCAATGTCAATATTTACATTCCTAGGCTCTCGAGACCGGGAAGGAGGCAAAACGTTAAAGGTTAGTCTAGTTTTTATAAGTTGGTGGCCTTTCTCAGTGACCCATGCCGCTTTGGAGACGAAGCTACGGAATTCTCTCTCGCTCGCTCTCTCTCTCTCTCGCTCTCTCTCTCTCCTACCTAAATCTTCAAACCAAATAATATCAATATCGGATCAGCCACATTTTAGACAGCGAAAATATGTTTAGAAAATTGTGAAGCACAATAACCTTCTTGATCTTTGACACAGTATAAATGCAAACGACGTAGCATGCTTAGAAATAGTTTAATTATCCGCAATAAAAAATTATGGATTTCAATTCGGTTATTCTCGAGATAATGTAAAAAGAGTGTTTTAAACAAAGAAGTTAGTTTCGGAGCGACCGTAAAAGCGACAGCCGGATTGACACTGAAGAATGGCCTTGATTTGAAGTACCTGCATACCAAATATGATCAAAATCGATCTAGCCGTTTTTGAGATATTGAGCAAAACGTGTTTAGAAACAAAATGGCTCCAAGGTTCTTGAACTTTAAGGTAGAGAAAATATGATGGCGCGGTAGGCAGGCCACTGACCTAGGTAATTTTCCTACGAGTTTGGTCAAAATTCGTTTAGTGGTTCTTGAGATATGACTTTCAACGGACAGACAGACAGAACGACCGACAAATGGCTCGTTCTAATTCCTCAAACTATTCCAAAGTATTTCCAGAGAAGTCTGGAAACATTAAAAAGAAAAAGTATTATTTCGGTCACCTTTTGATCCTCTTTAGCAGGCCATTCATTCACATCGTTTCTTTCTATCCCGCCCCTGTTGACTAATCATGCAGCAAGGCGAAGATTCGCAATCCACAGTTAGCAAAGAGCAGTCTGATTACGGGAGACAAGGGCAAACGGTAGGAGGGAGGAAACCAACCAAATGGGAGAAAACAGACTAACCCACAGTAGACATTGGCCCAGCCGCCTTTCACAACGTAACCATTGATTTCAGCGTCTGGGAAACGGCTGCGAGACTGTCATTTACAGTAATCAGATGCAACCATGTTTGCCCGAGTTTTACGCAAAACTAACATAAGCCCACTCTCTGATGCCAGAGAAGGATCCCAGGCAGTGTTCGAATCCCAAAGAGGCAAAATAACACCAAAGAAGGATGCACAATTGGACACTGCCTCCTAATTTTATTACCATACTGGCCACCTTACTCCTCGCCCCCCCCCTACCTTTCCTCCCCCACCTATCGAAAAAAATCTCTCCCCATCTCGTCACCACTACCCTTTCTCTCATGTTCTGTGACAGAAGGATGATGTAATGTATACATGTAACTGCAAGGACAACCGATTTCTCCTTGACCATCATATGTTATTTAGGGGCCGGCAGCAGGCGTGCGGAGACGAAAGGATGTTAACGCTCACTAAATCCCACACAATGATCGAACTGCCTGTGTGGGCGTACGAGCACGACTCTAATGCACCCATACGGTCCCACCTCCCCATTCATCAAGACACGCCAGATCTGACAGCAATCATCCTGCATGTATCAATATTACGTACATGTTTACTTCTGAACCAGAAATAACTTTAAACTGAACAGTCATATTTATTAATAATTTGAATCCCTTGCTGCAACCAGCATTTATTTTTCTTTCATTCTTTCTTATGTATTTTTTTTTTAAACAATAACACTATGTTGCATGTTGCAACAGTAATGAAGCCTTGCGCAAAGTCTGCTACAGGGTTTGGCTCCAGCGAACTTTTTTTTTCAGCACTACATAAAGTGTTTGAGCAAATCAGACTTTTAGTTTATATTTAAAAACAAACATGAACAGGTGAGTAAGTAAATTGACTGAAAGTGAAGAGGATTTTTTGTCTTCTTCTAAGACTTGGACAACCGATATACTTGAAGCAGGCGTGAAGAAGACTGAAACACCGTGAGAAGAACAGGATCAATCAATCAAAAACCACTGTGAGGTCCTTGGTCATAAGGTGCTGATGTGGGCGTGTCCCGGGTCACCTAAACCTTTAAGAGCTGGAGAGATGGAAAGGAGGAAGAAGGGGAGGGGGTCAGTGGTGACGCTATGTCTCATATAATGCAATTAATTATTCTCTTCTTTAAAAACATCTTATTAACCTTAACCTTTCTGGCCATTCCTTCATTCATGGGGTAGGTTTATGTCCCCGACACCTAGCCGTATATAGGGGATCTTTCTGGAAGGAATAACTAAGCTTCACGTCCTATTGTGTTAGCGTTAAGGACGAATCACCACGTCGCCACCTTGACAACAATGACCATCATCATCTTATCTTTCTGGTAATGTAACTGTAGATTATAGTCATACGACATCGAAGCGTATAGGCGACTACTGTGTACTGGTCACATTATTCTGACACCAGCGAACCACTTGATGGTAAGGGGAAAATAATACGGCCACACGTTGGCCAATCCAGGATTCGAACCAGGTACCTTTCGGTTACTAGTAAACCGCTCTATCAACTGAGCTACTCGGCCCCACTCTTTCTGGTCTAACTGTTCTGTCTTCTACACCCTGCAACACCCACCCCCACCTGTCCCTCTCTCTCACCATCCTCTGGCCTAGCAGCTGCCCGAGAATACGGCAGCACGGCCCATCTGGCCAAACATCTTCTCAATGCCACTGGGCGCCAACTACGAGTGTACGTGCGTGCAACAGACACCCTAGGCCTCACTACTCAGTTGTTGTCTCACGCTCTTTCAGAAAGGTACCGACCGATACTAGTAGCACTGCAGTGGTTCCCTGCTGGACTGGGTATTGTGATACGCACTGTGAGTAGCAGTGTTTTGGGTCGAGGCAGCGTTGTTTTCAAGTTCTTGTGGTGCTTCTTCCATTTGACGTTTCGTTCGTGGCACCGTTTGTTTTTGAAGTTTCAAAAGTCATCATCCTCTGGACGACTGTGAATTTCGCAGTTTACTGTTGGATAACCTTCTACAGTGTGACACAGGTATTTAAATCAGTATGGGTCATTAGTTTTGTTTACTGGAAAAGCGGTCAAGTGCTATCATTGTAATTTTGTGCAAGGAAGCTCCCGATAGAAAAAAAAAGTTAACTGTCCACTTTTAATTTTAGGGGTTTATATGGCCGCGTTCTTTGGAAAATTACAAATAAATGTACTGCCATCTGGCCTGTAAGTAACAAACCGTGAAACATCTAATTTAGATGTCTAACATAGTGTGCGTTATCTATGCATGCAACCTATGACTAAAAATGATCCTAAAAAATATAATAAACGCGTTAAAGACGTACACTGAGACGCAGTGATCTATAAAGTTTAATATATAACAATATGTGTAGCTTGATGCCATTGTGTAGAATTATGACTCCGCAGTCCCAGACATTCAGATTCATTATAAACTGAGGCTGATGTCAATGATCAGCTCAAACTTTGAAGGAAGAACAAATCAAAAACCCAAAACGCTGGCTTGTGATGTATGTCAGTTTACAATACTGTCATAGAAACACAATCAAACAAGAATAATACGTATACAACCACAAGGAACGATGTAGCTTCGATTGCACTATAAATCCTTTTTTTATCCTCAAGCCTGAGGCTAAGTCACGCACACTATGTTAGACATCTAAATCAGATGTTTCACGGTTTGTTACTTACAGGCCAGATGGTTCGGATTAGACCCAGGTGTAGATTCCAGCGTGCTTATTATGTTGCTTCTTCATGATAGTAGGGATTTGCATTCGATTTTACTCTCTCAATGACGGTTGAAATTTGCGCTCACAATTATACTTTCGATAATGTGAAGGTCGATTTATCAATATAACATCAACTATCAGTTCGTCGGGATAGCTCCATTATACCCATGAATACGGTGTTAAATCCACCCCTGCGCTGCCACAACAGTTTGATCGAACATAGCATATTGAGCATCTGTCATGAATCAACGCCAATCCATCTGTACCAAATCTTGTCTGAAATTTGGGTGGTCTTCTATAAATGTTATTATTTCATTTCTCGGAGTTCTACGCGCTATGCCGAGGAAAGAGATTACTCTTATATAGCGCCTTATAAGCTCAGAGAGCTTCTCAAAGCGCTGGCCACTACTATCCAGCAATCACAAAATAGTTTGCTGAAGTCAGGATTCGAACCCACGTCGCCCGAGACGCGCGTACACAAGTCGAGCGCTCTGACGACTGAGCTATCCAGATAGACTTACAGAATTATTCTTTAAAATGTTCTCACCGATGAACATTCAACAAGCGTAAGAGCACTTTAAAAAGCTTTCACAAAATGTGCCTTAAGTCCACAATGTAAATGGTACGCGTATGCTTAACTACCCGTACCCCATTCACGAAATGTGCCTTAAGTCCACAATGTGAATGGTACGCGTATGCTTAACTAACCAGAAAAACAAATATTGAGGTACTAAGTGTACATAACAGATTTATGATCTTCGAATGGTCATTCTTTTCATTCTACATAAAAGACCATACCCGTTTCGCCTCCTTGCAATTCGGCACTGCACATTTTGCGTACGCATGCACAGTAATTAAAGTATATCAGGTTTGTTTTAACACTCTTGTCATGGCCATGAATAAACAGAGTGTACACCGACTGTAAAAATCATAGAGAAATACAGGGTTGTGTTTATGAAAAGACTATTCCCATTGCACCTCTCTGCACTGTGCAGTACGCGCATGCATGCACGTTAAATTAATGAAGTTCCTCGATTGAACATTCCTGACCGCTGACAAAGGAATACTGAACATTAGGTTATGAAATTATTACAAGGGTTCTATTCCGCCTTTAGCTGTGTGGACCTGCTCGTGTACACGTGACTATGAAGATTATTACAACTTCTGTTCTGAGTGTTCAGTCTCTATTTCTACTACTTCTCCGTGGCAATGTGGGAACAGATTGTGTCTGGATAGAGTAAACAAACGGGCGGCAACTTGATCTCGCAGCAGACGAGGAGCCATGAAGTGATGCCTTCACATCGTCACGATAGGATTATCGAGTTGATCGAGAACAACACTCTCGCATGCCTCAGCATCATGTCTGGAGAAATCTTCTTCTTTTTTTCTCCCCGACCCCTCGATCTCCTATGCCCCTTTCTTAAACTCCACTCCGCACCTCTCTGTTTACTTCTTGCTTCTTCAACTGATCTAATGTACTCTATTCTTCGTTTCAATCATGCTCACCAATCGTCCTTACATCTTCCCATTCCTGTTCTTGTGGCTTTTAGGGAGTGCGCAGACAAAGCACAATACACGCTGCAGATATGATTTAGAAAAACTCGCAACCTGCCCATATATATATAAAGGAGAGGGGGGGGGGGGAGGCTACAAAACGTTCTGATTGCTCCGCACGAACTATTTTTGCTTCTGGGCAACCTTTTGCCATAAGCAAGCGCTTTTAAAATGGCGCAGCACATGTTGGCTGCACCACAGCCAATCAAAGTGAAGTTGGCTGAAAGTGAAAGTTACTGTCAATCGCACTGACGACATACCAATACTATCAAATATAAATACCAATTCAAACCGATTGCACATAAACAGATTATTCCGTCAAATAACAAGTACACAAATCTTACCATACTGTAAATGACAAAAAGTCCTAACTTGCTATTTCACCACTGACCACATCGCCATTCGCAAATCGACAGCCCACCACTGGCCGCCATCTTTTTATCTTCGTAAACAACCTTACGAGCGCTCTACTCGGACGTAGGGTTGCGCAGACTTTCTGCCAACATAGTTACGTAGTGTTACGTAGCGCTCCGATTATTAGCAACTCGGGGTAGGACAATGCAACAACATACAATGCATCAAATACAGCACTCGTCAATACAATTTTCTTCTCTTTCTTTTTCTTAGACAGTCCCCTCCTCCCCGTCCCTCTCCCTTCGTCTCCTTCTTTCTAAGACTCGATTGTCTTGTTTAGGCTTTCCACAGACAAAACACGATAGATGACGGACTTGGAACAGGGCAAAACTACTTTGCATCAACAACAAATGCAAATATGAAGATACACTGATTGTAACAATCACAATAAGATCACCCCACGTATTGTTTGTACACCAAATCTCCCGTCTCCCAAGACTAAACATATCGGAGGCATGAACCTGCACTGTCAAGATGACTCATACACGATAAGCGAGAGACAGCGTCACGCGTACCCACCATCTATAGTATCAACACGGGGAATTCACATCCGAAACAAAAGGCTGTCAGGCAACACTCATTCACATTTTCAGTAGGTACTTTACAATTCAAACACAGGAATTACTTTGTACGATATTCAACTTGTAATCTTGCACCATTCAAAACGTCAGTTTCTACATTTCATTTAAGACAGAGTAATTTCGTTACGTCATGATATTTACTGTTATACAATCAATAGAAAGCAGTCAGCAATTACATGCCTGAAAAAGGTATTATTCTTTCATGAGTTTAATTTAGGCTGTTGTGTACAGATCCATTTGACATCCACGTTTTATTGCCAAGGTGCCATAATTAAAGCCTACGGCCACTCGTACGCGTGCTCGCCCGCACGCATACACACACACACAAACACACTCACCGATAAGGGGGGCCCGGGAGGGAGAGGGAGAGAGAGAGAGAGAGAGAGAGAGAGAGGAGAGAGAGAGAGAGAGAGAGAGAGAGAGAGAGAGAGAGAGGTCACATCGCACACCTTTAATAAATATCTGGTTAGTTGAAATAATATAATGGTCAGCGACTGCCTATAGAACACGCGTGGAGAAAACGAAAACCAACTCTCCGTTAAGAGTATTTAACAGTCCTCTTTTGTGGATGAGGCTATTCTACAAATTGTATTGGGAAGGTATAGGAGTGCTAGACTAGAGGGTTGTCGTAAGAGGAGACTGCGAAGGATGTGTCAAGTAGTTTGTCCATGTGTGCGGTGCAAACAGATTGAAACAGTCGTGCCAAACACACACCGATTAGCGAGCAACGGTGAATCACACTAACCAAGGATTCTCAGGTGCAAAAGGGACCTAAAAGAACAGTTTCAATGCAACACGGCTTAAAAAAATGGTCCTACATTTTGTATGTATCTGCAATCAGCCCTTAACATGTCTGCATTGTGTGCGTGGGTCAGTGTATATAATAATTATGTGTTCAAGCTCAGCGAAGAACAACGCGAGTAAAGAATTTAGGCGAACCCCAGCCTTCATAGAAAACATTGTACACTTATTGGTGAACAGATCTTGATAATGTAAACAGGTTAACAGTGCTGAACTAGTCAGTCTGGTGAAGAACTGTGCATATCCTGTGATGCATGCACAATAAAGAAAGCATCGGCGTGTTAATGTACGATGCGACGCTGTCCAGTAACATAGGACCATGTACCATAAATATGGTACATCAGCAATAGTTATACATAAATCATTAGAGATTAGCATAACGAAGAGAGACTGTCGGGTGGCAATAATGAGACAGGAGTTTCATGGACACACAGGACCTTGAAAATGACAAACTCCAATCAGCATCACGCTGATGAGTATTTATTATTCCTATCCTATCCTATCCCGTAACTCGAAGGTGGTTGGGGCACCACAGAGGATCGTTTAACCAGCATACTCCATCTTTCTTTGTCCTCAGCAACCCTCATGGCTTCGCTCAGTGTCAAGCCAGTCCACTGTCAAATGTTGTCCTCCCACCTCTTTTTCTGTCTCCCTCTTTTTTCGGCCTCTTTGCACCGTCCCTGGCAGGATGGTCTTTGCAAGGCCTGAGTATTATATTAATCTATCCCATTATTGTAAAGACTAAACCTAAACCAAGGTACTCGTGTACTCTCCAACGTTCTTGACTCAATAGGCATAATTCTCTATGCGCATAGAAATAAGGGGCCAGTCTTCCTACTTCCTTATGGATGCAAATGAGGGCCATGAAAAGGGTCATGAAAGAATGGTCGCCGCAAGAGCAATTAGACTAGGTGGTTTCGAGACTTGGATTTGGAATAAATGCTACAAAATTCTCTCGGAGCCGCTCAAGAACAAACGCCTGTGCTGGACACCTAGTAACAACTATAAGCGATAGGCCTAACTGACACTCGTTTTACCAACCCTTTATATGCTTAATTTAATACATCTGCCCATAACTTACAATAAGTAGTCTACTTACATAGACCTTGTTTAGTATAGTATTTGGAAAAAAAACCACCAAGTGTCATGCTCACAAGTACTCATAATATAACATTTAATAATAAGATAGTGATCACAGTTTTGTGTTTTCTTATAACGGAAGAGCAGACATTTCAAGCCTATCCTATCCCGTAACTCGAAAGTCGTTGGGGCACCACAGCGTACTCCATCTTTCTCTACCCTCAGCAACCCTCATGGCTTCGCTCAGTGTCAAGCCAGTCCATTCGCGAAAGTTGTCCTCCCACCTCTTTTTTTTGTACCCCTTTTCTTTTGCCTCCTTGCACCGTGCCTTGCAGGACGGTCTTTGCAAGGCCTGATAATCTGGTGACGTGGCAATACCATCGGAGTTTCCGTTTCTTCACCGGTCCAAAAGTTCAGGTGTGGTCCACGGGTTCTTCTTTGGGCGGTGCTTATCAAGGACCTCAGTGGCGGCATCTGTCACTACTGAGTCAAAGGTGGTAATCATGGTATAGACATCTACTTCACCAACTCCCAAAAAGAACAGTGGTGCACATTTCCCTCCAATTGTGTCTTGGAATATTTCTGCCACGTCCGGGTCTTGCGGTTTGTCCAGGTCGAACTTCAGCCTGGAGAACGTTGCTTTGTTTACTCTCTAATAAATGGAACTGGAAAGACATCATCACGAGGTCGTGGTCACTTCCGATGTCAGGTCCTGGAAAAGTGCGTGTCTTGCCAATGTTGACGCTTGATCTGAAGCGTTTCCTGACCATGATATAGTCAATCTGGTTGTGATGCTCCCCGCTGAAACTGTGTCAGGTCCATTGTCTGGAGTTTTTGTGGGAACCAAGCGTGTTTGCCAGTATCAGATTCTTGTATCTGGCAAACTCCAAGAGTCTCAGATCTCTGTCACTTGTCCCGTTGTTGCAGTGGGGTCCACCTGTGTCTCCCCAGTTGTGTGGTACGCACCTTGGCCAACCTTGGCATTGCAGTCGCCTTGCACAATGACTATGTCCTTCTTCGGCACTTAATCAAGGACAGCCTGCAGTTGTTCATAGAAATCCTCGACTTTACTGTCGTCATAGTCTGATGTTGGGGCACAGGCCTGGATGAAAGTGATGTTGAAAGGGGCTGCTCTCAGACGGATGGTGGTAATAAGTCTACTGAAGACTGGACCAAAATGTCTTTGTGGACCAAGAATCCAACGCCTTGTTCGTGCCTGTCATCTCTCCATATAAAATAAAGCTTGCGGCCTTTGTCGGTCTTTGTTTCACCTAGGCCTATTCAGCGCAGTCCGCTGATCCCTAAAATGTTCCATCGATAGTTGTCCAAGCATCGCACACTAAACTCTTCGCATTTTTTAAAATTCTCAACGCCTTTATGAAGTATCTGTGCGTAGTAACTTGGCATCAATTCACTTGAATTCACAGTCGAGTTCAATATCATACACAGGAAATGGGCGATCCTTGTCAAAGGAAATAGGCGAGCCATAAAGTTAGGCATGTTGCTGAAGGAGAAAGTAATACTGTGGCATTAATTTTGTGATACAGCAGCAGGTTATTTGTTTCCCATCACTGCTTGCAAATAATTATATTGCTTCAACTGTATACAACAGATACCAAGTACTTGGATTTTGACTTTTGATGAAAGAGTTAGGCCTACATCAAGGTTCTTGAATAAAACAAACCGAAGAAAAGTACAACATTTATTTAGAAAGCCTCTTAAAAATGCTTCAAACTAATAACTACAAACACACCCCCTTAAAATTAGAATCTCACGTCATTGTTTGCATTGACACTCCTCAACCAACCAACATTAACCAGCCTACTATACTGATGATCAGAAACCATTCCGCGCCTAATAAAAACTGGTGCAGCGGAAATGAAAGACCACAATGGTAAGTGATTGTGTGATATACTGTCATACACAAGGAATGTAGAAATGCGATTCGTCTTCCTGCATGTATCAACCACAACAGTGCAAGCTATAATGAGGCATACAAGTTACATGCATAAATGACTAATTTGTGGATTATTCATACCATGATCATGTCCGTTTTCTATATATCTTAATCGTAAGCATGCATTTTTTTTAACCAGACTTATTTATCGGTTTCTCTGAACCCTTCCGCTTGTCTTGTGTTTTGTTTGTAGATTATAGTCACACGACACTTTCGCATATATCGCTGGTTCGAATCCCGGATTGGTCAACGTGTGATCATATTATTTTCCCCTTTACCAACAACTGGCCCGCTGGTGTCAGTATAAATCGGTCCAGTAGACAGTTTGTCTTGTGTCGCGGTATATAAAAATTATACTACTACTGCAACTACTATTATACTACAATTATTATAAACTACTACTACTACATGCTACTACTGCAAACAAATAAACTTGAAAATGTATGTATTTGTATATTTCCCAATTTCAGTTTCAATGCAAGCTGATGTTTGTGAGACGAGATTCATGTACCTGAAGGCCGACAAACGAAACTACGGTAGTGGTAATCGCCCTTGATAATGCAAGGGGACTGAACTGCAGCTGTGATTGATCACCATGAACGATAAGTCACGAGAGATGAAACGCTTAACTTGTAGGCCTGCAACAATGATACTGACCGATGGATGAACATAAATCGGTCAGTCAGTGCACTTCTTTCCTCATTCATACAATTAAACATGTCAGTTCACATGACGTCAAAGGAAAACAGAATGGTATGCAGTAAAACACTTTCCATCTAATCTAGCATCATAGGACCCTTACAACTGATAGAAGCCGGTAGAGATGGACGTGTGGGTTTAGAAAATCAAGCCTACTTCAGTGTGAACAAAAGACCGATGTTTAGCCAGGTAAATTCGCTAAGTCTTATAATAAGTTGGTATAGGAAGTGGAGGAGGGGTGGAAGCGTGTGTTAATGGAAATCCCGCAGGCCCGGTCAAGGTTTCTGAACAAACAAAAATGAAAACATACAAACGACTCAGTCTTGACAATTTAAATGCCCTGTTGAGAGAAAACAAACCTCGCCACAAAACCTACAAAACATGGTTGCTAAATTTGCCACCCTCTCACAAATCGCCGTCCGTCCTATTCTTTTTTCAATATTGATATTTCCTCTCCGATACACGCTTGTTTGAGGCAAGAGTTCGCGCGGGCGGAGATGAAAGATAGGTACACTATATCTGTGGCTGCGTGAAATATTGTAGACCAAAAGTTGGGGTTGGAGTTGGGGACATGGTGGAGAGGAGGTTTGTGTTAAAGGACATCGAGAGAAAACAAAACAAAACAATCCTTTCATGTACACTGCATTTAAAACTTGAAGTTCTCCATCTTCCTCCAGGCCATTATTACCCTTATCTATATCTCTTGTGAATGAAACTTGAGTGAAAGCGTTAAGAACGTACTGAGAAGCTGCAGAAGAATTTCCAGGGTGATTTACGCGAAGTCTAAATGAATGTTCTGGGTGAGTAACGCCAGTTTGTTTGAAAAGCTGTTGCGAAAGAAACGACAACAAAAAACAAAGAAAACAACAACCAACAAACGAACAAGGGTGGGGGGGTGAGAGGGGGGAAGGAGGGGAATGGTTTTGTGAAATGTAAAACGTTAGGCTACCAAAGACATTTAACCAAAGCAAGTTACAATGTTCACTGTTATTTCACTGTTCCGATCGGTATACGGCTGCTCGTGTTTATTATGAAAAGAAGATAATGACGAGTTCCATAGAATAGTAAGCGCATGTCTGTGGAATATCTATATGTGGATAAGAGAGAGAAAGAGAGAGAGAGAGAGAGAGAGAGAGAGAGAGAGAGAGAGAGAGAGAGAGAGACAGAGAGAGAGAGACAGAGAGACAGAGAGAGACAGAGAGACAGAGAGAGACAGAGAGAGACAGAGAGAGACAGAGAGAGAGAGAGAGAGAGAGAGACAGAGAGAGAGAGAGAGAGAGAGAAAGAGAAGGGAGGGTAAAAGGTAAACTTCATCGGAACCGAAAAAGAATCGAGCACGTGAAGGAGTGCAATAAGGTTTGCAATAAGGGTGGGGGGAGGTGAACCTTGAACATCAAGAGGGTACGGAATGCGAGTGTGTGTGGGGAGAAGGGGAGGGAAGGGGGAGGTTGGCGTAAAAAAAAAAAAAGGATTTTAGAGTTGCTTGC
Organism: Oncomelania hupensis; assembly: GCA_036898135.1. Lineage (NCBI taxonomy): Eukaryota > Metazoa > Mollusca > Gastropoda > Littorinimorpha > Pomatiopsidae > Oncomelania > Oncomelania hupensis. The sequence continues at coordinate 34,469,443 of CM072512.1, forward strand.
TAGTGTCATGAGAACCGAGAACTGGAGCTAAACGGCGAGGCACGAATAGCAAAGAGTGCGCACAACTATGTCGGAGAAGGGAAAGCTGGTTATCTACATGTACACAAAACCAGAGAAAACAAATAATAGTGTATTTGCTTTGCGTTTCAGCTGCCCTCTCTCCCTTGTGTAGCCTCTCTCCCTTGCACTTATCCCAAACGTAGGTCCTCCCTTCGTTCTTCTTACCTCTCCGTGTTTCACTCTTCTCCTTTCCCCCTCCACTTTTTCACTGTTTACCTTCTTGTACAACCTCACTCTACGCCTCCTCTCTTACTTCCTTTAACTTTTCTCTCCTTTCAAGTCGCCATCTTCCACTACATTACAATTTTTTTTTTAAATAAGCCGGTGTCGTATTTTCATAGCTTCTTACCACCCTCTCACCGCTATCCCATTTCCCATGTCTATCTCCCAAGTTTCTACTTTCTCATTCTACAAACTCTCTGTTGTTTCTCCTTGCTAGTCACTACCTTTCTTCTTCCAAGACCACCACCCTCCCCACCCTCTTCCTCCCATGCGTAATTTTCCACATCGTTTCTCACCTCCTTCCTTCCCTCTCTCCTTCAGCCCTCCCCTCTCCCCCCCCCCCCTCCTTTTTTTTTTTACTCAGCCTCCTTCTATCATTTTCCCCCTGCTCTTACAGCAGCATATCTGACCCGTACTTCCTCTGGTGCGTGCGTTTATAAGGTTTCAGAGTGTATGCAGTGGCATAGGTCGTAGAGTATGAGATCAGTTAGCACGAGCACGCTGAGCTCCGATCACTGCATACGAAGACACAGAAACCAAACGTACCAACATGTTAGAGGATGTAGATCTATGCCAGGTTCAAAGATCGGAGATTCATAGTAAACAGGGTTGCGACAACCGATGCAGTATACAACTGCCTGGAGAACTAGAGATCCTGCATGCCAAGGCGCAATGGCCACGTATATGTCTCGCCATGTTACATGAAGTAGATCAATGCCATCTTCAAAGTTTGCAGGTTTCATAGTAAACATATATATGGTATATCTTAAAGAAATTACTTCTGATGTAGTACATTGTTACACACTGCAGCGAGAACTCGATTACGGCATACTAAAACATGAGAGGGCAACTTTCTCGCAATGCTGTAATTATCATGGATTTTAATATGATGTTCAGTGTGCACTTACCTCATAGTAAACATGATAGTGACAACTGCTGTAATATGCAGCTGCATTGTCATCGCCATCACTGCATACTACTAAACAGAGACAACTTTCTCCATATGTTTTATAGCAACACGGGCCAAACTTCTCAACAGTTTATAAGGATAGATCAATGTCATGTTCACAGTATGCAGACTTTATAATAACAGATGCTAGTGACGACAGACTACTATTATCATAACAACTAAACATATCAAGACATGTATTGCATAGCAAGACACTGATTGAGGCCATCATTCTTGTCATGTTGAACGGAATATATAGGCCTACATCATTGATTACCGTCATGTTCTAAGTATGCGGGCTTTAAAGGTAAATAATAATATATGTTAGTGACGACTGATGTACATGATTATAACTGAAAGTCCAACCAACTACATAGAGTACTCTATAGCTGCGCACTCTCGTCTCATCATATTATAATGATGAAGTAAATCAATGTCCTATTCAAAGTATGCAACAACTTCTCAGTATAAATTAGTAATAGTAAACATAGCACCGACTACAGCTATAATAGTTACGCTTGCCTTATAATTCCGTTCTAAAGAGATTACTGCGTTCGTATTTTGTGTGCTGCAATGGGTCTTATGGAACAGTGTTAGGTGAATTAAAAGGTTTATTATGATTATCACTTACGCGCTATTAACGAAAATGAGTATTGCAATTGAGGGAGGGGGGGGGATGAGAGAGAGAGAGAGAGAGAGATAGAGAGAGAGAGGGAGAGAGAGCGAGAGAAAGAGGGAGATTTAATCCCCGGAATAGGTAATAGTATTATCTAAGTCTTGGGATCCGAGTCATCCGTTTTGCAGATGACTGATGGATTGGCTGGAGAGGAACAAGAACTTGAACAGCTGGTACAGAGGCTTGACACCACCTCCAGAGCGTATGGAATGGAAATAAGTGCAGAGAAGACCAAAATGATGACCAACAACACCAATGGCATCAACACGGACATCAAAGTCCAAGGCCAATCCCTCAACACAGTGCATACCTTCAAATATTTAGGAGCCATTGTATCAGACAATGGGTCCCGACAGGAAGTCCTCTCCAGGATCGCACAAACAACTGCGGCCCTGGCGAGGTTGAAGCGAATTTGGAAAGACAGGAACATCGGTCTACATTCCAAGGTAAAACTGCTGCGCTCCCTTGTCATCTCCATCTTCCTATAATTATGCTTGCGAAACATGGACCCTTACAGCATCTACAACGAAGAATACAAAGCATGGCGATGAGGTGCTACAGAAGACTTTTTGGCATTTGCTATACCCAGCACATCACCAACAACGAAGTCCGCCAGACCATCACACACACAAGCCATTGGACAACACGATGACCTGCTCACAGTGGTGAAAAAACGTAAACTCCGATGGTACGGCCACGTCACCAGATCATCAGGTCTTGCAAAGACCATACTACAAGGCACAGTGCAAGGAGGTAGAAGAAGAGGGAGACCGAAAAAGAGGCGGGGGGACAACATTCGAGAATGGACTGGTTTGACACTGAGCGAAACAATCAGGGTTGCTGAGGACAGGGTTTGAGTACGTTGGTTACACGATCATCTCATCACCCTACGACCTCCGAGTTAAGGGATAGGATATGATAGGGATCCCAGTCAAAGAAATAAACTGCAGCACGATGTTTGCTTGGCGGTCTGTAGCTTGGCGGTTTCTAAAGCACTGAGCAATTATACATGTGGAACAAATGTCAAACTAATAACGCGTTTTCTCGAGCACTCAAAACACACTTAAATCTTCTACACAAATACATGTAAAAGTGAAAGTAATAGCGATGTTTCCTCAGGACGAGACAATACACTTATCTACAAAAGTACATGCCTTTGTTTGTAGTTCGACATCACACAGTCTCTCACCCACCTCCTTCTCTAGTGAACAATCAAACATGTAGAGCAAATGTCAAACTAATAACAGCGTTTTCGGCGCTCGAAACAAACTTTAATCTATCTACATAAATATATGTTAAAGTGATAATCCTTGGGAAGAGAGGCGCTTGAGGCCTCTGTTCTCTGGGCCTGCTTAATGAGGGCAGAACCCAGCCCACCTACTCTTTCTCGCTGTTTTACCTTTCATGGTTCTAAGCAAAGCCATGTACCCATTTACAGCTAGTTGGACTGGAGTGTGTTGGGTGCTTGTGTTTTTTAATTTTTTTTAATTGGTTTCCGAGCTTTAGGCTCAGCTCGGGAGCTACTGTTTTTGGCTTTGTCCGTCCGTCCAGTGTCCCGCGTCCGTCCGTTCAGAGGTGACATCTGCGCACTTTTCTCTGAAATTAATGGACGGATTTCTTTCAAAAATTTGTATTTTATTTTGAAATAGTCAACCTTACCAGATTAAAATATATATATATATAAAAAATTATATATTCATATCAAGTGAGTTCATCATAGTGGCTTTATAATTCGTTGCGTTTTTTTTTAAATATATATAATTCTATTTTCTCCAAGACTACTGGAGGGATTTGGTTCAAGTTTAGTACGTACATCGACTTCACTTGTGCTTCCAAGATAAAACCTAACTTGCAACAAATCGAGTAACGTACAGATGCCTTGAGCCCAAAACGAAAGTACTGTATAAAAGAATGACGTCATCGTGTGACCTCATCATGGTGACCTCATAATTTGTTGTTTTTCTAATCCTATTTTCTCCCAAACTACTTGAGGGATTTGGTTTAAGTTTCGTATATACTTAAACCTATGGCTCCAAAGTAAAAACCAAATTTATGCAAATCGAGTAACCTTATCATGATGACGTCATCATTTATTTTATTTAATTTTTTAAACATTTTCTTTTCCTTTAAAAAAAAATCCTATATTATTAGTGTACAGATGCCTTGATCCTTAAACAAAACTACAGTATATTGAGTGACGTCATCGTGTGACGTCATAATTTCTTGTTTTTTTGTGTGTTTTTTTTTTAAATCCTATTTTCTCCCAAACTATTGGAGGTATTTTGGTTCAAGTTTGGTATATATACTTAGTCTTTCCCTATGCCTCCAAAGTAAAACCAAACTTATGCAATTAGAGCGATGTAATCATGATGAGGTTACCTTTTAATTTTATTAATTTTCTTGCATCTTTCTAACATAGCGCTCTTGAAGGCAAAGCCAGGTTGCATTGTTAGGCACATCGTCTAACGCCTCAATCGTCGTATTTATGTAACTGGCACTCACCCGCCGTTTTTGGTGTTTTTGGTGTTTTTATAGGGGGTATATGGGAGAGGGGTCGTTCAATGGTTGCCTTCCAATCATGGTCACCTATCTAAGTAACTAATTGCGTTACTTACGAAACATTATCTAGCGTTGGCCCAAACCACTGCGCTACTGAACCACTGTATTCTTGTGTATGTAGGAATACTGTTAAAAGAGGTAATGGTATGTGCACCAGCAACAGTAAATAGTAGCAGACGAGTTAGGAGTAGTAGGAATAATAGCAGTAGAAGCAGCAGCAACAGCAGGTGCTGAAGAACCGAACTGACTCAAGTGTATGACGGCCTACTAGCGCCAAATCCGAGAGTTACCATTATCACGAGATAATTGAAATTATTACGTGCTCTGTGTAATTTACAGAGATATCGGTAATCCGCGGTGTTAATTACTAATTATCAGTATTTGCCACGCTTTCCTAGCGCCAAAATCTGATAATTACAAATATCGTGAGATAATTACAATTATCAAGAGGTAATTACAATTATCAAGCGATAATTACAATTATTACTGAAAATTATAAATATCAAGATGAGCATGCGCGGCCCGATGCACATGCGCGGCAGCGGCACTGTTCCCAGCACGCCTGGGGTTTTGGCCCTAGTACATTACATTACATAATTGTTGCTTTAGGTCCAGCGGACTCTTCCGAGCCAAATCAGGACCGGACAACCCCCAATCCGCATAAAAGATCTGCTGAAACAACCCTAGTGGGAAAACTGAATGCCCTCCACCAGCCAGTCACTTTACAATAAAGACATCCCAAGCAGGGGACGGCTGAGGCTTCACCCCAACTACTCGAACCCCCGTTTACAAAAACAAAATAGAATACAAACATCATTATAAATTATCAACAAAACACATACATATAAAATGCCTACATTGCTAAATAATAACATCATAGGAAGCCCTAGTGACCACCTGGCAGAAAGCGTCCAACATTCCCAAGCTGATCCAACAGACCTCATACACGAACAAGGAGTCTTGTCCCGGAAGAGTTTTCAAGAAAAAAGGTAGATGACTGGTATAGCGAAGAAGACGATAGTATAGCAGATTGATAGAACAGAGCAGGAATGAGAAAGAGCAAATGAGAAAGACAGCGACAGTGGGAATTTAAAGCACTAAATTTCCAGAAAGTGGGGATACTATTTATACTGAAACCCCCGGCACTAGTAAAGCGTGGCCAAAACTGAAAATTAGTCATTAACACGG
>CM072512.1:34480096-34810096 GCA_036898135.1 Oncomelania hupensis
TGGATAAAACGCGCGAAAGTCAGACTCGTGGTCAGTGTGATTGGGATGAAACAATGTATAAAAGAGAAGAGACGGTGAACTGTGCTTATTATAGTGGACATCGTGGGGGCGGTGGTGTGTGTCAACTGTTAAGGCGTTGCATCGTGGCCACCACTGTATTGTCAGTCCTCATTCAGCCTTCCGGGTCATTTACGCTGCATCATAACAGACGCCACATTGACGCTAGTGGTAGGGACAGCAAACACAGACGAGAACGGGACTCAAACCTTAGTGTTCAAGAGGTCCTTTCCTCCAACAGGAACCTATGGTCAAGAAGTGATAACTTGAGAGAGAGAACAGTGGCAAAGCCCCACCACCATCACAATCACCATCGTCGTCGTAATAACGGAAATGTAAGTGGAACTCGCCCTACGCAACATCCACACAAACTGTCAAACGGGCCAAGTGTACAAAGTACGTTTTCTTCTGAGAAGAAACACAACCGAGCACCGAAATTTTCCAGCGCTGACTCAACCCTACCTTCAATTTCTTCATCTGTTCACAAACTATCCCCCTCCACAGGCGCGAGTCTAGGCACTCCACATCAGCTGTCAGCGCCTGATCCCCAAACCTGGAGGAAAACAAACAGCAAATCGCCACCACCTTCTCCTTCCCCGCCTCAGCAGCGCAACTCAACAAGTCGCTGGCAAAAGCTTGTTCAAAAGCTTAGCGAGAGAAGAACAGCAGCAAATTCGGTTACTTTGAAACAACGCCAAGCAGCTAAGGTAGGCAAGTTTATCGCAAAACGTGAAATCAACGGCAAGCAAGTTGAAGTGATTAGTGGCATAGACGTAGGTAATAAGGTTGCTACAACTTCAATACAGGGCAGTTACAGCCTTGCCATAAGCAGTGGTGGTAGCAATGAAGATGCAGACCTGAATAGGCAGCAAAATCCGTTATTCGTATTGTCAGAAGCTGACCGAGGGGAGCAAGATTTTACTGAAGTTATACAAGTGCTAGTCGACTCCAAAGTGGACAAATATCCACTAGACCAACAAGACAACAACAACATCCCACAACCTACTTCCGAACAAGATAACAGTGAAGAGGCTCGAAAAGGGACAGCAGAGGAAAAACTATTACATTCTTTGCTTTTGAATGATGCATCTCAGCCGCTCTCGGCAGGGCTAAGTTCTCAAAATAGCCAGTCTTTTCTGGGATACAGGGAGGCAGACAGCCATTTTCGCTCATCATCTGCGCTTGCTAATGGTGGTAGTACTGCACAGGGAAATAATTATCCATCCTCTTCATCCGACCAACAGGATAGAGTGTTGCCATCATCAAAGGAGGTTTTCAATGTGAGTGTGTTATCAGGGGCCGGTCAGTCAGAACTAGCCCAGACCCTCGCTGTGCGACAAAAAGACTCCAGTGGACAGCAGGCTGGCCCCCATGTGTCCAACATGGTGCTGACCGTTCTCGGCTCCATCACCGGCATCCTGGGCGTCGTCGTCATGGCCGCTATCTTCCAGTGCTGCTGCCGACGTCGTCGTCGCGCCTCTGAGGAAGATGATGAGGTGGCAAAGAAACAAAAGCAGCAACAACAGCCAGATGGAAGTCAAAAGAGCAGAAGTGGATCCAGATCCAAGTCGCCATCACCCCAAAAAGTGGTGGCTGGTGACAAGGAAGATGAAGACCATGGGTAAGTCAAAACAATTATGCTTTCTTGTGCTAACACTTGTGTTTTGGGGGTTAGGGTGGGCAGACCGAACTTAAAAGGCCGAGAGACATTCCAGAGTTTTAATATTTAAGCATGTTTTATTTAAATGCCTTGAATGATGAATATATTCGGGTGATTGATATCCTTTTAGTCTGTTATCTCAGAAATTTAATAAACCTCAATACCAAATGCCCATGCTCTCTAGAACTATTATTCACTGGAAAGGTATGTGACTGCTTGTGTTGGTGGCACAGGGGGTAAAAAGGAAGTGCATGTGGCAATTCCGAGAAAGGTATCTTGAGTTGCTGTGATAAGAATTCAATTACTAAAGCACAAAAACTAAACTAGGAATATGTTAGGGTAGTAAGCCTATGCGAAGGTATTTACTACCTCTGAGGTGGTGTCTACTGTGCTATATAACCAAGTACAACAACCACAAGAGCAAAACTCTATTTGAAACGCTCAACAAAACTCGAGTCAGATTGGAAAACATTAATCTTCTTCTTCAAGACTGGCTGCTAAGTCGAAGCTTCCTCATATTCTACTTTGTATCACAAGCAATACAACTCACTAAAGCCATCAGGAAAAAACAGGGTAAACATGAATTTACAGAGACAGGTGTTACATTTCCAGTCTTGTGCCAGCACCCAGAACCTAAGTTCAGGTAGCATTCCCCTGAAAACCTGGCAGAGAGCTTGGCACCCTGGAGTCTCAACACTTCCAGTGCAATCACCGCAAGACATAAATATTACGCAGCACTAATAGTTCAGCATCTATTGCTTCAACTACAGAGATTTAAAAACAATACAATTCATCAGTTATTTACTCTTTCTAAACATAATACTTTTAAATTTTTTTTAAAAAATCATTCAATACATTTTAATCATTGAAACGCCAATAAACTCGCAAAATGAGAAAATAATTTTGCAAGTTACCCAATTTGATTAAGATATTGCCATCACTACAATTTTGCTCGTCATTTTATCATCTCAGTATAATCAACCTCCTCTCTTTTCATTCACCTTTATCCTTGTCCCACATCTTGCTTTCTGCAGCCCCCTGTTTACCCAGCCCACTTAATTTCTTCACAATTCTTATTCGCTCCAACTTTTTCTTTCAAACATCTTTAATATTAAATCCCCTCTGCTCTGTATCACTTTCCTTCACCAAAACTATAGGCTGCAAATGGATATATAAAGAACTTACACCTTTCAATGCCTCCACTCCCTCCTACCCCACTCCCCCCCCCCCCCATGCTACTCAACACTCATGGGTGGAAAGAGGTATCTTGCACAACCCTTACTGGAGACAGCCTTTCTATTTCTTTTCAGTGTAATAACGCATTAAAGAAAATACATCTCCAATCTTCGTTTTGCGGATGATATTGATGGATTGGCTGGAGAGGAACAAGAACTTGAACAGCTTGTACAGAGGCTTGACGCCACCTCCAGAGCTTATGGAATGGAAATAAGTGCAGAGAAGACCAAAATGATGACCAACAACACCAATGGCATCAACACGGACATCAAAGTACAAGGCCAATCCCTCAACACAGTGCACAGCTTCAAATATTTAGGAGCCATTGTGTCAGACAATGGGTCTCGACAGGAAGTCCTCTCCAGGATCGCACAAACAACTGCTGCCCTGACAAGGTTGAAGCCCATTTGGAAAGACAGAACCATCAGTCTACATTCCAAAGTAAGACTGCTGCGCTCTCTGGTCATCTCCATCTTCCTATATGCTTGCGAAGCATGGACCCTCACAGCAGATCTCCAACGAAGAATACAAAGCATGGAGATGAGGTGCTACAGAAGACTTCTGTGCATTTCCTATACCCAACACATCACCAACGTTGAAGTCCGACAGACCATCACACAAGCCATTGGACAACACGATGACCTGCTCACAGTGGTGAAGAAACGGAAACTCCGATGGTATGGCCACGTCACCAGATCATCAGGCCTTGCAAAGACCATTCTGCAAGGCACAGTGCAAGGAGGTAGAAGAAGGGGGAGACCGAAAAAGAGGTGGGAGGACAACATTCGAGAATGGACTGGTTTGACACTGAGCGAAGCCATGAGGGCTGCTAAGGACAGAGAAAGATGGAGTATGCTGGTTAAGCGATCATCTGTGGTGCCCCTACGACCTTCGGGTTATGGGACAGGATAGGGATAGGAAAGAAAATACATTCTTTTCTGGTTAAGGTGTAAGAAGCCTGTGCAAACTTTAAAGCTATCGTTCACCACAGAAAATAAACAACCACCTAGTGTTAAACGTAGTACAAGGAGTAATAAGTAATACAACAGTAGTACAATACGAAGAATACAATCTGTATAAGAAGCATGTGCACATTCTAAAGCGACCCTTCACCACAGGCAGTAAATAACCACCTAGTGTTAATAGTAGTACAATAAAGCTGTCATCAAGTTTCAATTATGAGAAGCCTGTGTTTTTTGTGACACTTTGTTGATGTTATTTTCTTATGTCATTGTTGCAAATATAAGAAACCTGTGTTTTTGTGACACTCTGTGGATGCTATTTTCCTATGTCATTGTTGCAAAAAAAAGCTGTCAAGTTTCAAATAAGAGGAGCCTGGTTTTTTTGTGACACTTTGTTGATGTTTTTTTCGTATGTCATTGTTGCAAATATGAGAAACCTGTGTTTTTTGTGTCACTTTTGTTATTTTGCTTGGTTAACTTAGTCTAGGGTCCTAGAGGTTCTCTTCTTATTGTGCAAACACTGATTACGAAACTTTTAATAATATATACGTTGACAGACAATTGAACAGACCTGGCCAACAAACTTTGCTGTAATCATTATACAAGTACTGCACACAGTTACTGACATTACAACAGGGAAATGTTTACTAAGGAAATAAGCATATACATGTTGTCCCTTAGTCAGACTATAATGTACACATTTATACTACCAGAAAAACTAGGATTTTATCGTTTCTGCTGTGTGGACAACATTTTTAGGATTACTTTGACAAGGGTTAATCACTGAATGACCATTACTAAGAGTGCTACATTAAGTGCCGGCACTACAGACTCAAGCAGACCCAATCTGTCTGTGGCTTCTAGTGATTATGACATGAGTACTTAGCAATGCCATTTCTCTTGGCAAACGCAATCAATGTGATGGGCTATGGAGACACCACATTATACCACAATACTGAATGGAACAGGATGTTTTCTCAGACTATGTCATCTTAAGATGTGAATGCAGAGATGAATGCAATAGGGACTCTGTACTGGGAGACATCTTTCTGCACTCTGCATGCTTCTTTTTGTATTATCCAACAGAACAAGTAGATCCAAACACAGTTAAGTAAGAAAAAGAAGAAGCAATTAATTAAGTAATGGCAAATCAACGAACATTGTATATGTTTACATAATTTAATCAAAGTCCAAACCACGCTCCCCAACACCCATTTGTCCATATTTTCATTGAAATGTTTTTCTCTAATTCTAAAATAAATTTCACTGAATAGACGCTATTTTCTGTTTCCTAAATAAAAGCTTTTATGGGTATTTACACTGAACGATAGAACAGCGTCAGAAACAAGTACACTATATTAAAAAACAAAAGAAAATACTAAAGAAGTCGTTTGACATTTCTCAAATTACACAGATCCACTAAGTACTGATAAATGAACTGTTTTAAAATAAAATAAAAAAGTTAAAGCATGGCATGTGAATCAAGGGCACACAAATCGTGATAGGCTTGAGTCTGTGTGACTAAGCCTTGCTCATTTCTTCTTTATTAATTTAACAAGCTGTTTCTTTACCGCTGATAAAATAAAATTTATATCTGTTATTTTGTTTAAAGCCCTCACATTACTGTACTCACATTGAGAGTTTATCCTAAAATAAATATATTATTTTTAGCACTATATGTCTAGTCAGCTGTGCATTGCAGAGGTAAAACAGCATTTAAGAGTTAGCATTGCAATCAGTTCGTGAAACAATAGTTATTACAGGTAAATCATTCTCCCCTATTCCCTTCCTCCTCCCTTTCAATCACCACCATAGCATGCCATCAGAATTCTTCCAACAGTGTATTCAAGAACAACAGACTTGACTTTTGACTAAGGAGGTTCAAGTTTGATTGATTGTACCAGTCACTGCCATAAATTCTTCTGCGTTTCAATGTGCCAGGGATAATATAAAACTTTCTCAACTGTCAGCATTAAAAGATCACGGCAGGGAGCTGACTCCATGTGAGTTGAGGCAAGAAACATGCCAATCAACAGTATCTCCAAAGCTTCATGCACTGTGGCTACTGACCGATAACCCTGATAGCAAACACACCATAAAACAGTCAGTAACCCACTCCCACTCAAACCTATGGTGCTGGAAAGGACATTTCTCTTGTAGTTATTTATAATAATTGAAAATCCTCACTATAATAGTAAAAATATAAGTATTTTATTCACGAATATTAAAACTATTTATCTAACGCATTCTTCTTCATTGAGTAGTGTTTCTCAATAAACACATGTTTGACTATATGTTTGTTAAAAAAAAAAAATTCAGACAATTATATCTATTATTATTTCACAAAAGGCGTTAGCGGAAGATCGGCAAGTAGAAGAGAAAGTACAAAAACGCAACACGAAATGGTGAACTCTTTTAATCTAATCGTCCTTTATTTCATTATGAGCCTACAGAATTAAAAGAAAGAAATCTTTGCTTTTTATCAATAACTTGTATTGCCCAAGCAATTCAGTACAATGATATTCAAAGCTGGTAGCTTTCTCATATTAGGAATGCCAAAGAATTATTAATCACAGATCACCCAATTGCTTTCGAACAATTACAAAAAAAAAAAAAAATTAAGAATGACTCAGCCACCTTTCACATTGGACTAGGTGTCTGGATTTCTTAATCAAGCTAAGGGACAATGGTGTATCAATTTAAAGCCTGGGGTTAAGGTCACCACCGGGAAGTCTTATCTGAAGGTATCAAGCACCTTTAAAAGCAAACAGAAATCCTCTGCTTGGAGGTCCCCGACATTCGAAGACCAAAGAACCCAGCATATTGCCCATGCTGAGATTATTGAGGTTCAGTGTAATGCACCTTATGATCATCAGCTGGAGGGTAATGAAGATAATAATTTTAAATCATCAGTGATTCCTTTCTTCTCAGAACTGGCATGTGAGAAGTTACAAAAACAAAATAACTCTTTGGGGGAAACTGGGATGATATATGTTCCAAGAGAAACAGAATCAAATTCGCAAGCCTACAAAACCATGAAAACAAAATTCCCAGCTGCCCACCATAGCTACATCAAGTTTAATGCGTCTAGGATGCCATCTTCAGATCACTTCAAAAACTTGTATACTAAACCTGTAGTTGCTTTGAAACATGTTGAAACAAACTCATCTAATAATGTAACTAGAAATCCAAATGACGCAGTTTGCTATGTGTTTTAGATTAACTGTTCAGCTTTGCTTGCTATTTATACCATCCAATGTAAATATCCATCCTCACAGGAACACTGTAATCCAATACCTTTGAATCCAGATTCACAACCACTGTCATGAATTGGCTAGTTTTAACTCTGCTTATTACTATTTAGCCATGTGTAGTCTTTGTAACAGTAGAGAGTCAGTAGATTACACAACAGCAATTAAAGGCTACACACCGCGAGCCCGACCCACGCTGCGTAGTGAGTCAGCACTTGAGCTTTGAATCTGACCGTTTTTAACCAATGAGAGCTCAGCTTAGCGGGTAGAGCAGTTTTACTGTGTCAAAACCTAAGACAGTTTGAATCAGTCGTGTGTGAGACGAGGTAGAGTCAACATCTCCACAGCTAGAGAAATCTCTTCACTCATAGACCAGGAAGCAGGACTTTTGAATCTTAGAATTCTCTCAAGTCATCACGGGCCTGAACTTGTCAAACAGGTAGATGAACACCCTTCTGTTTCATCGTGATATATTTATATTATTGTTGAAATTATGTTTGTGGAATTTGCTATGCATAAATGTGAATTGTTAATCCGAATTTGCGTGACCACGTGGAACAGCCGAACATGTGGCGAAACACGACCGGTTGCGCCGCCATGTTGTATCCCGTACGGAACCACTGTTGTTTAACTTATATGTATGTTTGCAGACCAGTGACTGTACCCGTGAATGTTTATAATATTATTAATTCTGTATGTGTATAATTAGCCACGATTTATATTTATGTATGTATAGGAATTTAGAGTGAGATTCCAGTGGACCCCGGAAGTAGCAGAATGTTCGTCGCTTATGTATAGAGATGTGGAGCTATCACTGAGGGCTACTTTGGCTTTCAGTGAGACGCTCTGCACAAACCGATTATTCAGGGTTGTGCAGAATTTCGTCTCTTATATTACAGACGAGCAGGCGAGCTATCCCGAGCTATCCTGTGCACCCCACTCCACAGAAACGACTAGTTGGTTGAGGAGACTCTACCGCACAAGTCGGAAAGAGCTACCTTGAAAAACACCCTGTCAGACCCCACAGCGTGGCAAGGGAACCCAACTACACAACGACAAAGGTGTACCAGAAGCTACCTCACAGAAGGACTTCGCACGCACCATCCAGCAGTTAAGTGTAATCAACGAAGGTGCACTTAAACTGATCATAACAGGACCACAGTAGTCCAACTCTTCAGAAACTGTAAAACGGACCACAGTAGTCCAAATCTACATGAGATATACTAGCAAGTGCCCGATGAAGATAGAACAGCTGCCTAGACTATCAGCGATCGAACTATTAGCATTGAAAGAGACTTTTTATTTTAAGTTAGATTAGTACTTAGAGAATCTTGTATAGAGTAGAAGAAATAAATGTGTGATTTTAACTGTTATCAAGTGGCTGGACTACATATGATTCATAGCCGTGTGAAAGCTAGTGTGACAGTATTCTTTTACCATTTTTCTATATATTTCTGTACCCCAACCTTAACACAGAACGAGCTAAACAAATAAATTTATTAAAGTAATTCATAGGGTGACTTACTAGCAGTTCCCACCGAATAAACGTGAGGGTCCATAATTCCATTGTGCAGAGCCCATAAACCCCACGTGACAACCACCTGACCTGATCTGACCATGTTTATCTTATCTGTTGCATCTGCTCTTTCTGCACCTCTAAACCTGCTTCATTGCCCCTGGGCTACTGTGCATTTTGCAGCCCATAACAAACGGAAAGGGAATTATCTATCCAAACAAATGTTTAATTACTAAATCTGGCATGATATAGTTATTATTAAATTAAGCATGTTAAACTATATTATAGCCAGTATCATGTTCAGTACTCTTGTGCACTATACTGCCAACAAGTTATTAAATGTGCGGACATAAATATTTCAACATCTGCAATATTGAGCGTAAAATTATAGTCTTGCCACGGTTTGATGCATACACTATTCTGGTCACCCATGCATTATCAAAGAGGTACAAATCTTCTGTTTTTCTGTGAACGCTTTAGCAGACCAGCCTAAACTACCTGTGTGTGTCTGGGTGTGGGTTTTTGTGTGTGTGTGCGTGTGTGTACGTGTGTGTATGTGTGTGAACCAATGCCAAAGGGTCACTGATAAAACTGCAGGGCCGACCATAGTGCCATTTTTTTTATCCTCTTCAGTCTTTCTCATTGAAATTGTATGCAGTTTCCACTTAAAATCCTATTCAGTATTGGTCATTGCAACAAGCAAAAAGGAGTGTATAAACTACCTCAGTCAGTTTCTCTGTGATCTTAGCAGTATCACCAACATCCAATACCTTTCAATTATCCCCACATGTATGCCCCTTAAGTAGTAAACAAGCGATGTTTGTAAATAACAACAAGGAAGCAAGTTAGGCTACCTGGGAAACCTGTTGTTAGCTGAATTCGCCGAAGGTTAGATGCACTGACATCAAGATACCGGGCCCCCATGTGCCCTGGTAAATGCCAGACCCATTTGACCTTCAAGATACACTAACAATATTGGGACTTTTTCGCCATGTGAAACCACTGTACCATGTTTCAGTGTATGCACTGACGCAGTTAGCGACCTTCCAAACACATCCTCAAGTAACCAGAGCAAGATTGCGAGTCATCTGTTTCGAGGACACACACGATAAACGAATACACAAGCAATCCTGCTGCATTATAGTTGTTGGTACTTCTAAGCCTGGTTCATATTCCACACAGAACTTGTTTTATATTACTGTATAGATCTACAAGCATCTAAAACACGATGGAAATAGTATTTACTCTAAAGCTGAATAATGCAAAACTTAACTGCAGCAGCAGCAGCATTTTCCTAACATGCCTGTCTGCCATGCTCGTCTCCCTGTTATATAAAACATTATTAACCCTTAATAAAGGGAACAAACGTTCATTACTGATCACATAAGCACTGCTCTTTCAATGGTTATTCCACAATGTGTTGCATTCCAATAAGTCAAGGCCAGGCAGATGGCAAGCATCCTTCCTTTTCATTCCACTGCTTATTCTTTAATAGATCTATGCATTTGGGCTGTCAGGCTAGTGTGGAATAACATAGCTGCCAGTTGGGGTTGCAAAGGAGGAACTGGTAATCCAAAATAATGGTAAGCTAGAAAAACTGTTAATCTGAAATAATGCTAAAAACCAGCACATGTGACCACTAAAATTAAGATACAGAACCTCAATAACAATCTGTATCTTTTTTTTTTTAAAACCTTCACCAATCTCCTCCTCTTCATCAAGTCAATCTATAGTTCCCACCAACAACGCTATGCTAAAAGCTGTACTTGTCATTCTGATTTTGTGCCAAGCTTGTCTTTGCGCACTCTTCAGTTAATTCACCAAGAATGTTCGGTTAAGTGTTTTCGTCTGTTGTTGTTTTCTGGCATCCAGCAATGAACTCAACTAGGAACAGCTATGCTTTCTGAGTATATTATATCACCTTGCCAAGACGAACTGCTAAAAGCATTAGTTACCCAAACACTCTGTAATCACCATTCCCTAAACTGTCATTCAGGATGCATTAGCAATTTTCAATGACTACTTTAAAATACGAATCTGCCATTACAATTAGACATTGTCTTTGTTCAGTTCAAAAGCCGCAGCAATAACCTGCAAGGGATGAACATAAGCTGCAAAATTTATCACCTCAAATACCAAGGGACATAATGTAACATAAGCTGCAAAAATGTATCACCTCAAATACCAAGGGACATAATGTGCTTGCTATTTCTTCCTGTTCTGGAAAAGGTGTGTTGTAGAAGCAACAGAATATAACAACGGTGTTCCTATCCTCAAAGGGATAATAACAAGCAATAACCAATTATTTGTATTGTATTAATTTGTAGAGCAGAGGAGAGGAAGGAGTGAAGCGAGAAGGAGCGAGAGGAAGTGAAGACTAGTGGAATGCAGGTTTACATTGAATTTGAAGAGGTGGGAGGGAGAGAAAGAGAGAAAGAAAGAGACAGTTGTGTGAACAGATACAAACCACAACACAGTATTGTTTTACTTCAGTTAACCCTCTTACTTACTCTAGCATACTTTCCTTATCTCCTGCCTCCCAAACAATAGGACGTTGTCTTTATTAAACGCAAGTACAACACCATTGGGTTTTAGCAGTACAGAAGTTTTTTGTTTTTTTTTAACACATTCATCAAAATGTTACCAAGTTTACATCAGTTCCATTTTCCCGCTTGCAACAAATACCAGTTATTATCTTCAATAATACGTTCAATGTGACCGATTTATTTGCAGGTCAAGTTTACTGCCAATATTACTGTAGAACAAACATAATAAAGATGATCACTGTTTTGTGTTGCAGCAGGCCGATAGATGCAGAAGATGATGAAGACTTGGGAGACTTTTCGGTGGTTCAGCGTGAAACTGAGATTCTTAGATCGGTAAAAAGCTTTATTGAATCAAATTATTTAGAATGCTGCACTGAACATTAGTTTGCTGCTTGTTGCTGACTCTCTCTCTCTTCCTCCACTCTCTCTCTCTCTATGTGCATGTGTCTGTGTGTGCATGATCCCTGAATGCCTGTACTCTGAACAATTGAGGCATTTTATGTTGTTTGCTCAACATTTTGTGGTAAAAACACTAATATATAAAAATGCTATTTCACTACAGAGGAATGTAAAATAGAGGAATGTAAGCTACGAGATATTATAGTGCCCTACACTTCCTATTACCGTTTCCTTTTTTTCCATCAGTATCGCAAGCCACCACCTCCTAAGAACCGTGCCAGAGCAAGCAGAGTTCCACGTGCCTTGAATACTACCAGTCCTAATGCTAGCCCAAATGTTTTCCAGGTAAGAACATTTACTTATATTTCTGCACAAAAATGTTTAAGTACTTGAAGTTCGGTTTATTAAGACATTATTCACAAAACAATGATGTGGGTATTTAAAGCATGATCCAATGATAAGACATTTTTCACACCCATTTATGGAAATACAATTAAATATGATGATTTGATGAATACCTGTCATTAACAGGAACTGGCTGAGCAGGACGAGTCAGATGGTAGCTCCATAAAGAGAGACAACCCAACCACTCTGTCCAGGGCAGCCAATGGACTTGCTGTTCCTGATGTCATGACAACATCAACCATCTCTGCATCGTCTGACATGCAGAGCTCAATGTTGGCAGACATCGACAAAACTCTAGCAGCACTGCATGATGACAATGATGAGGATACTTCCAGCAAAACAGCAACACCTACAAAACGTTCAAGAGAAGGTTCTGTGGAGAAGCAAACAGCAGCTGTTGTCCTCTCCACGCCAGCAGAAGCATCTGTCAAACGCTCTGAAAGTAACATCAGTACCTCTAGTACCTCCAGTGCCAAAGACAAAATTGCAAGCATTCAGAATCAAAAGAATGAACTTTCTCCAGTCAAACCTCATGCCAAACGTGAGAATAGCAAATCAGACACAGGGAAAGACAATGAAACTGCAAAGCTCAAAGATAAACCTAGTACAAAAGGAGAGGGGGATGACAAATCAAAAGTGGATTCCCAAGAAAAAACAGTGGCGGCTGAGGCCACACCAAGTCGTGAACAAATTACGAAAGTATTGGAGCAAGAATTGGCAAAGTCTGCCAAAAGAGAGTCGCCATTCAAAATGCACGGCGGGGGGAAGCTTCCCCCCACTGTCTCGCCAAAGCCTGTAAGAGCTTCAGCAGTGGCCAGAGACATTGGTGACAAATCCAGCAAAAGTGGAAGTGCCAGTAAAAGTGGCAGTGCTAGCAGTGGCAGTGCAAGAGAGTCACCAGAAGAAGGGGCAATGTCAAAATCTGCTGGAAATATCTTTGCCCTCATTGACCCCACAGTAAAAGACAAGGATAGTAGTGACGCTGATGGCAAGAGCAAGATCCCTGTCAGAGCAGGTTAGTTAGTAGTAGTAGTAGTAGTAGTAGTAGTAGTAGTAGTAGTAGTAGTAGTAGTAGTAGTAGTAGTAGTAGTAGGGACAGATGTAGGCCGTGGAGCCTTTCTGAACGTCCCATCTTTTATATTTATTTACAATGGTCTGCCTTGCATTAGAATATCTAAAAAAATTATTTTCACTTTTAAGTTTGCATCCCAGCAGACAAATATGAAATTAAGTCTACATTTAAAAAAAAAAAGTAAAAAAAAAAAAAGCAAATAAAAATCAACGTTTACGTTAATATTCATGCACATTTGAACAAAAATTAACCCCATGTCTATTTTGTCTATTTTTAAAATTAATGCTTCAAACAAAAGTGCCATTATTGGCAAACTACTAACTATTCAAGGGGGAGTAACATAATGCTGTTTAAAATAAATTTACTTCTTTCAGTTCAACATTTTATCCAATGTTCAGTAACAAACCTTTTTTCTACTTTTTACTCTAAAGATTGCACTTTGCATAACTTGAGGAAAGCCTATATGAATCCTTTTAAAGTATATTGGATCTCTCTTTTCCCTTACTCCCTCTCTTTCCTTCCCTCTCTCTCCTTCCCTCTTTTCTTTTCTTTCTCTCTCTGCTTCCTGGTGGTGTTATGAACAGCAGGCCTGTCCGTGTTTTGTAGTCTACTTAAATAAATTGACGTTAATGTGCATGATAAATTGTAATTTGCTACACCACTATCCTGTATGTGTGATGGTGTGGAGGTGAATGTGGGTAACTGGAGGTGTTTTGGGGTGTCTGGTAAATCAGCCTTTATTTGGGAAAAAAATCTTATCATATCCAAAGGTTGTTTTTTCCCTGTACTGGCATATTTTATCTGAACATGTATATACTGCACATTCCCTTGCTCTTTTATTATAGGTTTAAAGCTTCTTTTTGTTTTATGTACATTTTAAGGCCTTTACTGCCTAAATAGATTATTACTTTGGCAGTTGAAAATAAAAATTACTACTACTATTATTAATTTGTTTTCATCAATATAAATGTTACCAACCCCTTATTAATGCAAGTAACAACCCCTTATTAATGCACTTGCTTTTCTTTCTTTCAGCTTCCAACCCCACACCACCGGCTCAACTAAGGCACTCTGCTGGCAGAGACAAGCGCTTCCCGTAAGTACTTTGATACTACCACAAGAAATTATTTTTACATAATTTCAAATAAAATGTAAACTCAATTATAGTGGAGATAGGAGTATGCATATATGTGGCATTAGAAAAGCTTACTAAAAAAGCATGCAATAATAATCCAGAATAGAAAGGTTACAAGCAATATGCTGAGAAACCTATTGTTCCCTACTTAAGTGATAAAACAATAAGCCATTCATGGATTTTGAGATGAAGATTTAGCATCCTCTTTACCGTCAATCAATCACTTAAGAGTTAATTTCCTAGTCATTAGCAGTTTTCATTGTTAGCATGGATTTACTTTGCAGGGTACCATCAGTCCATGGTGATCAGATGGATCAGCTGATGAAATGTAAGTTGAACAGTTTGTTTATTATTATGGGGTTGTATATAAAAACGGTAAAATCTTTGAGTAATAAAATCAACAGAATAAATTTACTGTTAAAAATTGCTACAAACAAAACTAACATTCTTCTTCAGCTTATAAAATAACTTTTATCTATTTACAAGTTGAATCATTTAGCAAATATATTCTGTGCTGACTTTTATTCCACTTGTAATCTGTACTGTTGCAGCCCTAAAGTCAAGACTGAAAGAAGACGGATCCAGCCCAAAGAAAGTATCCAATAAAGTATCCCCAAGGGTAAGCCATGCAAATACTAAAACTACCCCAAACATTTTGAACAGGTTCAGCTTTCACTGTTTTTGTTTAAACCTAAATCAGATGATGATGATTCAGAACCATCCCAGCCCAGCCAGGGTTGGTATAAAAAAAATGCTAATGAGTAATGGCAAACACAAACCGTCAAATTATTGAAGATAAAGATGAAAACCCGCAAACACAAACCTTCTAATGAAATATGGAAAAATACAGTGGTGTTTTGACATTGTCATAAACTAATTTTCCCCTCTTTTAGATATCATCTAGAGTCATCAAATTGGTGATCATTTTTATGCTGATGCCTCTCAAATACAAGACAATGACAAACCTGACAATATACACTCACTGTTGATAAGGACTGCCACCTGTTACACTGACATAAACTAAAAGGGCAAAGCCCATATGACTCACATGCTCCTTATAAAACTCGGAACATTTTAAATGAAAATGAGTGCCACCCTCCCCTTCCTCCCCCTTTGCCCCCCCCCAAAAAAAGAAAGAAAGAAACTGAAAGGGTAGAATTAAAATGCCAATTAATACCGACTTTGATCTTTCTAAGCTCTTGACCTTGGGATGACCTTGATTTCCGGCTCCAAATATACTCATGTACTATCAAATAAAATACAGCAAAAGTTGTACTATGACAAAAATCAGTGACCTTGATCTTAAGTGACCTTGACCTTGGAATGATCTTTACTCTCACATGACCTCTCATGTATGTCTGATCAAATAACCAAATAACCACTATGGGTTAAATAAACAGCCATTCCACTGTACAATTCCATTTTTTAAAATGTTTTTTGTAAGGCCTAAAATGACCTTGACCTTCAAGATCAACACAAAACCAGAACACGTATGAAAGATCAATCTATCATCTCATAATATAAAAAGTGTGGACATCTCTCATAGTTTAGGGTCAAGGTCAATTCAAAGTACCTTAACTAACCTTTGGACAGCTCCAGTGACTTTGCCCTTGGAGTGAGGTTGACCAAATTTATAAAGTATGTGTGTCTCATTGGTATCTATCATGCATCAAAGAATCGCAAGTTCAATATTAATAACCTAGAAAAAGAAAGTGAAATTTTGTAAAAATTTGTCATTTTTAGATTAACATTTATTGACATTGTGACCTTGACCTTGAAATGAAATCATTCATTCACTGATCCTTTATGAGGTATACAACATCTTACCAAGATTGGTTGTGATAGTTCAAATAGGTTCTGAGTACTTTGCTACTTTAAAGTTTTGCACAGACGGCAGACAGACAGACGGATGAACTGACATATTTTTTCGATGTAATTTTTATACTATTTAGGACTCATCTCGCACAGATTTGCAAAATCTTGAAATAAAAATTGAAGGGATGGAGGAAGGGGGGGGGGGGGGGTAGGGGAGGGAGGTCAGTACATAGACTCATGCATGTGAGCCGAAAATTGGATGATTCAAAACAAACTTCAACTCAACAACTACTAGACAGCAGCTATGCTAATTGGTACACCCCAAAAACTCTCACCACTACCCACTCCTCTTAGTCTTCAACTTGTGAATATCCCTTGGAAATAGTGCCATCAACTTTTCTTCTTCACTGAAAGATCTTTGGGTCATCTTTGACTACAACTTGTCTATGCAAGACTTCACTTCCAAAACCTATCAATCCTGTTACTTTAAAATATTCTGTAGTGCTCTCATTCATAACCTCTCATTCGTAAGTATCTCACCATAGAAGCAACAAACACTCTTGTATCGTCTCTTGTGCTTTCAAAACTTGATTACTACAACTATCTTCTCTCCGGCCTGCCATCTTCATCTATACATGCTATTAAAGCTTGTTCAGAATGCTGCAGCTTGACTAGTTCTTAAAAAGAAAACTGATCACATCATGTCTCTCCTGCACTCTCTTTGCTGGCTTCCTATCTCATTAGGAATTGAATACAAAATCTGCCTCCTATGCCTTAAGTATTTCTCTGGTTCTGCACCATCATATCTGACGGCATTGAGCTCTACATGCCATCTCGAAATCTCCGGTCTTCTTCTTATACTCCCACCCTCTGCATTCCTCGCTCAAAACGTGTGTGCTGGTCCACATTCCTTCTCTGGTTTTGGTCCAAGAACCTGAAACAAATTGCTCCTCTCTATTCGCAGCAAACATACACTCCCTTCCTTCAAATCTGCTCTCAAAACTCATCTCTTTCCACCTCAGTGATCCATCCAGTTTGACCACCCACTCCAACTGACTTGTTTATTTTGATCTGCTTCTTCTCTTCTTTGGTATTTTATGTTTTTCCATGTCAAGGATGTGTATGTTTGTGTGTGTGCATGTTGCAAAAGTGTAGACTAGATTTGGCGGGATACACATTTTTGTATCATTATAATTATTTTTTTATTAAAATTAAAATTATTATTATTATTATTATTATTATTATTATTATTATTATTATTATTGTTGTTGTTGTTATTCAGTAATAGTTTTTTTTTTAATTTTGCCAAACAGGAAAATGCTGCAGATAGTGATGGTGATGATCTTCAACCTCAGGCCAGGGACCGCTCACACTCTGACCCCAACCAACAGCAGGAGGAAAGGAAGAACAAAGAATCACACCAGACTCATCTCTAGCTATATGTGAAAAATCTATTATGCCAGATTTTATACAGAACTATTATAATATATGCAAGTCATCAAGCCAAGTCCAATCCAACATTTTATCTGAATCAATGTATATGAAGTAGAATCTCATCTCACATATACATTTTGAGAAATATTATTCACTACTTAATAAAAGTTATTATTGTTTAACGCTTAAACAACAGTAAATTAATTAATATTAATTCAACTGCAAATATTATAATTTTTATGAACAATACAAATAATTTTCAGCCACACCCATCAGAACTATTCATTTTTGTATACAAATAATAATAGTCTATGTCTGTATTTTGACTGGAACATTCATTGAAAACGTCAATTTTTGTGCCTTTGTAATCTTGTAATGATACAAGAAAGCATTTCTTTCATTGTCTCAAAAAGAACAAAAGAATAAGCAGGTCAGTACGAGTTATTGTATGCAAAATTACCAAGTTCTTGAAATGAAACTTATCAATGTTATCTGCATGCAAGGCAGTCTTGTCCTTTCTTCAGTTTCATCTACTGCTTTATTATCACACTGATATGCAACGAGGATCTCATAATATTCTTTCATAAGTCATATCATGTCTGCTGTACATTGTGCTGATATTATACAAAAAGCATCAAGCATTATGAAAAGAAATTGCTGAGCAACCAAGCGGTAAAAGTACTTAACATTTTGTAAATAAATCGGAATCAACTTCAATTAATGCAATTATTATGCAGTATTTATGTTGTGAACATGATGCAATAATGCATATTTACACACAATGCTGGTGTGCGTTGGCTCTCTCAACACAACTGTTTCAAAAGATATTCTGCTTTTAATTTGAAGACTTGTTACTTCGCTCATGTACATAAATACCATTGTAAATTTTGGTGTGCCTTACTGCATGCGAATCTGACAATTTTACTGTGCAACTGATATGTGTGAAATACACTAACTTTCCTACTTTAGAGTTGATTGCTACTGTTTTGTTTGTATGTTATCTCAATGTAAATGCACAACTAATAAAACATTGCCACTGTGCAACTAATTATCATTGTGGTTATCCAATAGTGTAGTGTGCATTTGCACGCATGTGTACATGAGAAAAGAGATTTTGTAATGACAGGATGCAACAATACAAACACACACACACACAGGAACACATCCTCACGCACAGCCACATGATATGCACACAAATAGTAAAATACATAAGTGGAAGTCATTTCAATGTGTTCGCTTTGTCTGTACTTACTGATCAAACCTCATGCCACACACCTGACCACTACCACTCCAAACTGATTTGGCTAAAAAAAAAGTCTTGCTCAACATAAAACCAAACAACTTACAAACTGCATCCTTTTACTGGTTCAATAGTTGCATCCACAGATCTATCCCTTGACTGACATTAGCAAGGAAATAATGAACAAGACACAAAAGAATTCCATGTAGTACAGCATAAGCCACTATTCACACAAAAGCACAGATACATTTCACCGCATGTACCATCATTCACAAAACAAGAGCAAGTACAGGGGAAGGCAAGTTATTGTACTCACCCGATCCTTGAAAGTATCAGGAAACCAGTTCTTGCTATCCTTAGGCAAAGGAAGAGATATAAAGAAACCCACAGTATCTCCCTCTCCATGGCCAGTTGCAGCATAATGTTTGCCTCTGCTTTGATGAAACACTGTCCCTTTACGAGAGCGCCAGGAATAGCTGAACTTGTCATAGCCACAAGGAGCTTGCAGATTACCTGAAAAATTGTTATAATGTCACTTTTTTAATTTATGAAACATATTTTCAATTGCCAAATCCTTCTTGATGCATTACTTTTCTTAAACTGTTTTGGTAGTAATAGTACAGAGTAATAGCAGCTTGAAGACATTGAGTTGTACATCTTCCTCTTTGTCATGATTTATTTTTGGAACTATTGAAATCTTAATGAATGTTTCCTATCCTATCCTATCTAATCCTATCCCGTAACTCGAAGGTCGTTGGAACACCACAGATGATCGTTTAACCAGCTTACTCCATCTTTATCTGTCCTCAGCAACCCTCATGGCTTCGCTCAGTGTCAAGCCAGTCCATTCTCGAATGTTGTCCTCCAACCTTTTTTTCTGTCTCCCTCTTCTTCTACCTCCTTGCGCCGTGCCTTGCAGGACGGTCTTTGCAAGGCCTGATGCTCTGGTGAAGTGGCCATCCCATCGGAGTTTCCGTTTCTTCACCACTGTGAGCATGTTATCGTGTTGTCCAATGCTTTGTGTGATGGTATGTGGGATTTCAGTGTTGGAGATGTGCTGGGTAATACGAAATACCCAGAAGTCTTCTGTAGCACCTCATCTCCATGCTTTGTATTTTTCGTTGTAGATCTGCTGTGAGGGTCCATGTTTCGCAAGCATATAGGAAGATGGAGATTACAAGGGAGTGCAGCAGCCTTACCTGAGAATGTAGACTGTCCTGTTTTTCAAATGGGCTTCAACCTTGTCAGGGCAGCAGTTGTTTGTGAGATCCTGGAGAGGACTTCCTGTCGGGACTCGTTGTCTGATACAATGGCTCCTAAATATTTGAAGCTATGCACTGTTTTGAGGGATTGGTCTTGGACTTTGATGTCCATGTTGATGCCATTAGTGTTGTTGGTCATTATTTTGGTCTTCTCTGCACTTATTTTAATTCCATAGGCTCTGGAGGTAGTGTCAAGCCTCTGTTCCAGCTGTTAAGTTCTTGTTCCTCTCCAGGCAATCCATTAATGTCATCCGCAAAACGCAGGTTGGAGATTGCTCTACCCGCTATGAAGACTCTGCCTTGGTGATCTGCAATAGCATCTGACCTGATGTGCACTTTAGGAAGATGTTAAAGAGTGTTGGAGATAGTAGGCATCCTTGACGCACACCGATTGTTGTTCTGAACCAGTTTCCGATGGCGCTGTTGTGGAGGACTGCACTGGTAGCCTTGTCATACAGATTTTTGATAATGTCAATAATGTTAGGGCTGATGTTGTACACTCTCATGGATGCCCACAGAGCTTCATGCAAGACTCGATGAAGCGCTTTCTTGAAGTCTACAAACGATGATATAGATGTTGGTGCTGTAGGTATTTCTCGCAGATTATTCTATTGCGAGAAATGAATATTTGCAGAGACTAAAAGGGAAATTAGCAATCAAACCAACAAAAAATCTCTGCTTTCTAATTCTTATTATATGTACAGAGAAACTTGTCATATCATTATAAATAAATCTGCCTTCTAGAATAAATATCTAAGTGGTTGCTGTTGCACACTTAGCAACTGTACCTATTCTGTGATATGTTAAAGACACTGACCCAGTGGCTGTGACCATCCAATTCTGCTGGCTGAGGGATCAGGCATTTCATCTATGGTCACTTCAAAATACCACTGGCCACTGATTACACCTGGGAGAGAGAGAGAAAAAAAGTATTCAGCATGGGAGAGAGTGAGAAATAATAATTAAGCATGACCTGCATTCAATTATTATACATCGCTTCATGCAAGTCACAAAAAGCACATTCAAAATATTGTATTTTTATTTGTTAATTTCAATGTAAAAAGCTTTTTTCAATGCGTAGTCTTCAAGAAAATATATTTTCTTTAGAGATTTAAAAACTCACAAATGTTGTCATTAGTTTATAGGAATGTTCCTTGTAAGCTGTGCAAGTTTGAGAATTGTAAGGTGTATGTACAAACTTAACTCACCATGAGATGCCCTTATCATAATATAGCCTTTTTCTCCGGTTACAGTCAGTCGGTCATCAGAAAGCTTCATCTGGTTTGCTGAAACATTATCATTCAATGTATGTTACATAACATTTAATTCCAAACAAATCTGAGTGAGAAGTCATATAAAAAAATTTAAAAAAAAAATGTTAATGCAAGAGATAGCTTGTTGAACCTGATGTGTTTGAGAAATTTAGTTCTCTGTTTAAATACATGTTATTCTTTATGGAATCAGGCATATTCTTTATGTAACTGACACTGTGCTGATGATGGCTGATATGTTTTTATTGGCATCGAGTAAAGACTTTTTGGCTGCACTTGTCCTGAAGGGTACCATTAACAAAACTTTAAGATAAAACAAACCAAAAAAAATCCACAATCCTCTCACTCAAAACCAATCAACCAACCAAAAGATAATTAAAAGAAAAAACAGCAAGATGGATCGCCATTCAAATGTATTAGCAGATACTAACACATAGATGAAAACCGGCATATTCAAAAGTGTTAATTTTCATGGAGCTGTTCTATGTCAGCTTTAAGAAGCAAAGTAAAAACATTGACAATTGGCTTTTGAACTACCTGAAATCTAATATGTATCAAAATCTGTTTAACTAAGTTTGAGAAACAGCACAAAACATGATTAGAAAATAATGGATCTTAATGACCTTGACCTTTAAGACAGAGCAAATATAAATGGCAATCCAAACTAGTCATATATGAGATAATGCAACAAAAAGGGTGTTTTGAACAGAAAAATTAAATTCCGACCGACAGTGCGACTGACCAACCAACTGGCCAAAACTGGACTGCAACTGAGACCTACCCAAGTGAAATACCTGAATACGAAAAATCATCAAAATCTGATATAGAACAAAATCTGATTGGTAAAGAATTTACTCCAGTGACCTTGATTTTGGAGGAAGGTCAAATATGATGGCACAGGAAGCTGGCCAATAGCTCAGGTATTTTTTATGAAGTTCACTCAAAATCTTTTTAACGGGTTCTTGAGATATGCTGTGCACTGACCAACTGACTGACTGACAGACAGACAAACAGACAGACAAACAAACATTTGGCTTTGTCTGATTCCCGACTAGTTCAAAGACAACAACAACTGCTCACCTCTGTCGTGCATAGACAGGAGGACCTGACTGCCGGAGAAGACTCGGTAAAGGTAACCAGGAATGGGCTTGCCTGCCATCTCCTGGCTATCGTCAAATGCCTGTCGGTTGGGTGCGTGAGGATCAGGCTCGGCCAAGTAGTAGCGATAACCATCTTTGTTCAAGGGGTGCTCCAGAGGGTAGCCATGCAGAGGAAGCTTGGGTGCACCTTGGTCACTGGAATTGTGATCTCTCCTAATAGGAGTCAGCGTTTCTATGTTCATGCAACCAAATCTCATCTTGTTCGAAACCTGACCATGTTTTGAAACTACCAATACAATTGTTAAACTTGTTCCCATGCTCTACTGTATCTAACTATTCAATATCTAACTTCATAGACCTGCCATATGGTCTCAGAACTGACAATAATTCAACTCCATAAACAAAGCCATGAGAGAACAATTGCAAGATATCAAAATATCTATCTATCTATCTATCTATCTATCTATCTATCTATCTATCTATCTATCTATCTATCTATCTATCTATCTATCTATCTATCTCTCTATCTCTCTCTCTCTCTCTCTCTCTCTCTCTCTCTCTCTCTCTCTCTCTCTCTCTCTCTATCGATCTATCTATATATATATCTTGCAGTTAATCACCTCCAAAACCTATTCACTTGATCTTTTTATATAAACTTTTAACATTGTTATTAAACAACATGAGCATTACAAATACATATCATTGCTGAAAAAACAAACTAAACATTATGCCAAATATGAATACTTTTTCTTTTTGTTGGTGAAGATTGGGAGATTGTCAAAAGCTCTCTTCTTTGCTCCTCGGCCTCTGCTTGCTGGAAAATAAAGTGACAAGAATCAAATGGTTATTAGAATTGCAAATAACAATGTAAATACAATACAATACAATACAATACAACACCTTTATTGTCCAACTTTGACATTATACATAAAAGCAGAAAATTGCTTTTGGCATTGAGAGCAAACTTTCCATAAAACAGTAAATTCACAAAAATTACAATTTCCATGAATACAACAGTCATATGGCTCCGCTGGAAATATTCTCTCTCTCTCTCTCAACTTTATCCATGCTGACACATCCAAACACACCCACACATGTACATACACACTAAATAATCCGTCAATAAAATGTAAAAGTAAATACATAATGAATACACACTAAAATAACATAATGACAGTCATCTTTAAATTAACTTGCACAAACACACTCATATACACAATGAATATATAACGAATACAAACAATATTATGTGTATCCCTATATACATTAACACAGAATAATCAACATTCATTACATTTAACACACTCATGTACATGCACACACATAGCCTTAACCCATCACATTCCTATCCTATCCTATCCCATAACTCTGAGGTCCTAGGGGCACCACAGATGATCGTTTAACCAGCCTACTGCACCCTTCTCTGTCCTCAGCAACCCTGATGGCTTCGCTCAGTGTCAAACCAGTCCATTCTCGAATGTTGTCCTGCCACCTCTTTTTCGGTCTCCCTCTTCTTCTACCTCCTTGCACCGTGTCTTGCAGGATGGTCTTCGCAAGGCCTGATGATCTGGTGATGTGGCCATACCATCGGAGTTTCCGTTTCTTCACCACTGTGAGCATGTCAACATGAATGATGGGTGAATGTTGAAAGGGGCTGCTCTTAAGGCCTCGCTTAATTACAGGACACGACTCGACACTTCTGCCGCGCCATTGATGTCGCGCACGCGTGCCTCGCACATTTCTTGCTTAATGTGATAGACACAACACCGACAGTCACGTGCGCATGTACATGGTCACATGACCACAACAAACATGGCTGCGCCCGTTGATTCAAGCGACGATGAGGTCATTGCAGGTGTTTTGGCTGTGGTTGCTGCAGTAAAGCAAAGAAGAAACAATCAGAAACGACAGCGCAAAGCAACTCTGCCGTATGTGTTACGAAGGAGAGTATACGGGGCATTTCACTGCCTTGTGCAGGAAATGGCTGACGAAGATCCTGCCAACCTACGGAAATTTTTGCGAATGTCTGGCGAAACCTTCGATGGTTTGCTGCATCTTGTCGGACCGCTGATTGAGAAACAGTGCACTACGTTTAAAGACAGCATTGGAGCAGAAGAACGGCTAGCAGTTACTCTGTATTTCCTGGCTGCAGGTGAGAGCAGTATGATCAAGTTATTGTACAATGCACACTGAGTGGCAAGTGCAATTCTTACATTATATTATATTTCAGTATGACTTATTTTCAATAATAAATAAGTCTTCTTGTTTCTTCTGTAGTGAATAGATGTTAAATAGATGCTTGATAGTTCTGATCTCAACCTGACTTATTTAGTCGCATGGATGTTTGGTTGAATTTATTCTTGTGCAGGTGGACCAAAGTGCAACATGTTCTACTTGTTCAGAATACCAATGTCAACACTTTACATTACATTACATTATTATTGCTTTAGGTCCAGCGGACTCTTCCGAGCCAAATCAGGACCGGAAATGTCAACACTACAGTATATCATTCCAGAGACATGTCAGTGCATCTACACAACTCTGAAGGATACTCACTTGAAGGTAACATTATGTACAGTTTTACACACACACACATACACACACACACACGCACACACACACGGAAGAGAGAGACAAGAAACTGGACAGGCAGGAGAGAAAATGGTTAGGCAGACAGACAATTATAAAACATTAGTTTTGTCTCATTTTATATTGGTCAGACAGAAAGATTATTTTATCATTAGTTGTCTCATTGTATATACATGGTAGTAAACTGCAACAATTATGAAATAATAATAATAATAACTGTACATTTTTAAGTGCCTAACCAATGGCTCTAGGCCCTTTACAAAAGTAATATATATTACAATCAACATATAAACACAACTAAACATGGACAGAGACTTGATTGATTGATTTATTATTGCTTTAGGTCCAGCGGACTCTTCCGAGCCAAATCAGGACCGGACAACCCCCGATCCGCATAAAAGATCTGTTGAAACAACCCCAGTGGGAAAATTGAATGCCCTCCACCGGCCAGTCACTTTACAATAAAGACATCCCACGCGAGGGACGGCTGAGGGTTGACCTCAACTACGCGAACTCCCCGATTACAAAAACAAAATAGAATACAAACATCATTATAAATCATCAACAAAAAAACATACATATAAAATGCCTATAGTGCTACAAATGTACATAGCAAAACAGATACATGCACAACAACTATCAGTCTCAGACATGAACACATACACCAGTGTCACATACCATACTGTTACGTTGAAACGCGAACGAAAGTATGTCGGAAGCGTGTACGATAGATCTAATCGTTTCGATTTGCAAAGTATTCAATAATAGAGTTTATTTACCTTTGATTTGAGTTTGCATTGTTGTTAGGAGAGGCTTTGTATAACGTTGATAATTTGCTTTGGTCGATATTACTGTAGAAGTTTCTGGATCTGAGTGTTTACTTTCTATAGAGTTTTCCCGATGCATGTCGAAGCGGGAGGTCGTTCCAGAAGGAGAAATAATAATGTATGACGTAAGTCAGTGATGACTATCTTTTATTCGATTGGTGGCAGTGCGTCATTTCTACAGTATTCGAAATCTTTCCGGAAAAGAGAGAGGTTATTTAATCGTGAGCCGAGTCGCTGTTGAGAGAGAGTAAAGTTGTTGATAGTGATTTGGAAAGTTGCTGTGAAAGTTGTTGAGTTGAATTGAGAATTGTATGCAGTTGTTGATGTGTGCTGAGTAAAAGTGGAAAACTTCATACGTCGACTTTGTGACTTGTATGCTGTTTGGACGGGCTGTGTGAATAAACGAATCTGAGTTACACCCTATCAGGAATTCAAGCATCGGGGCTGAATCAGATACTGATAGAAAACACCAACATCAAACTGAGTGTAACATTTTGGGGGTCAAGCCGCGATTCACGCCATAGCCAAGGGTTCAACTGCTACAACAAGCGAGTCAACGTTACGAGAGGCAGTCATCGAGGGTAGCCGCCAACGAGTTGCGTCGAGAGGGGCCAACATACTGGGACTACATCACCGATAGGTTCGGGTTGACTGCAAGGGCGTGTAGTCGCCGAAGAGTTGCTTCGTGAGCGAACAACAGAGCGGGACTACGTGGCTGCCGCAAGACTACGTCAAGGGACAGTCTCGGAGCTACATCGCCAGTGTTACAGCGAGCGTCGCGCGGACGTCGCGTCTACTTCAGCACAGGAGCGTATACATCAACACCAGCGTGGTGCAGCGTCGCATACGACGAGGACAGCGGGGCCTGCGTCAACGAAGGCGACTAGTGACAAGCATCAGCGCTACTGCAGAAAGCGTGCTGTTCTAGAACAGTCTAGAAAGGTACAGCACAGTCAAGAACTTTCCAGAAAAAAAGAACTCTACAGTCAAGAACTTTCTAGAAAAAGAACTTTCCAGAAAAGAACTTTCCAGAAGCATCAAGATGGCTGACTTCTGGCAGAAAGGGGTTGAACTAAATCTAAAAGGCAAACAGCTGACGGAGTACGTCAAATGCCAGGAGAGAATATTGCGTGAAGAAAGAGAAGAACAGCGAAGGCGCGAAGAAAGAGAATTGGAAGAGAAGCGTCTAGAAAAAGAAATAGAATTAGAACAGAAGCGTCTAGAATTAGAGGAGCAGCGACGCCGAGAAGAAAAGGAAGAACAGCGTCAACGGGAAGAAAGGGAAGAACAACGTCGCCGTGAAGAAAGAGAGTTCGAGTTGAAGCGTCTTGAAGGTGAGCGTCAGTACCAGTTAGAGTTGGCGCGTATCCAAAACAATCAGCATGCGCCACAAGTCACCAACGACCATACGGCTCCAAAATTGCCAGCTTTCGTCGACGGGAAGGACCAGATCGACAGCTATCTGGCGAGATTCGAAAGGTTCGCCGAAAGCTCCAATTGGCAACCTCGAGACTGGGCAATTCGACTGAGTGCACTTCTGACGGGGCAAGCTCTCGAAGTTTACACCAGACTGTCGAACGATGACGCCAAAAACTACGACGTCTTGAAAGAGGCCCTGTTGCAGTGCTACAACTTTACAGAGAAGGGCTACCGTAAACGCTTCCGTGAATGCCGGCCTAAGTCAGACGAGACGCCAAAGCAGTTTGTGGAGCGCCTGTCGTCATATCTACACAAGTGGGTGGAGTTATCAGGCGAAAGGAAGTCTTACGACAGTCTCCATGACCTGATCGTGAAGGAACAATTTCTCAATGCCTGTCACAAGGACCTAGCGACCCACTTAGAAGAACAAAAGCTGCAGACGCTTAAAGATGTGACTGAGGCTGCTGAAAGATATCTTATCGCTCTTGGGAAAACCCTGGGGCCACCCAGCGCGACGAAACATTTTCAGAAGACTGCAAACCATGGGAACCAGATCCAAGGGAGCCAGACGAGCCAGAGACAGACGGACTCCACGCCTCCTCCCAGGGAAGGGCATTCAAGAGGCTGTTTCACCTGCAACGCTACAGACCACAGGGCGGCTAATTGTCCTCAAAACAAAAGTAGCGGACAGCGGAGCAGTACGGACAACGCAGCGGCGGGCAACCGGCAGAGGCGGTTCTCCAATCAACGGCAAACCAGTAGATCTGACCATCAAGTGTGCGGCGGGAGCGTCATTCTTCCGAGTGAGACCAAGCGCACAGCTACCCCTGCGGACGTGCAAGAGTGCATGAGTGATGGCCAACTCCTCCTTGCCAACGGGAAATCCATCCCCGTCCTCGCCAGCGCAGCTGTTACCGTACAGAACATGCCTGTTTCTAAGGGACGCGTCGGAAATCATGAAGTGACTGTTTTAAGAGACTCTGGCTGCAGTGGGGTCATCGTCAAAGAAGACCTAATCGCTAAAGAACAGTTCACTGGCGATTCAAAATGGACACTTATGGCCGACAGCAAATGTGTGAGAGCGCCAGTTGCGAAGATTCATGTCAACACCCCTTTTTACATAGGTGAAGTCGAAGCGGTTTGCCTGAAGAAGCCGCTATACGATTTGATGATCGGGAATATCGACGGCGCGAGACGACCCCGATTCAGAATGGAGTCCTGCCTCAACCCAACACGTCGAAGTTGTGGAGGAGGATCCATTGCCGTTTCCCGATGGAGACCTTACAGAGCTGCTACGGGACAATGTGGCTACTCCGGCTCAGCCCTGCCGACCAGAGATTGTCGGTGCTGTTACTACCAGGGCCCAGGCTAAGAGAGACAAGACGTCTACGCCACTGAAGGTCGCCGACAAATCTAAAGCTGCCATCGTGGACAGAGATAAGCTGATCCAGCTCCAGGAAGCTGATAGCACTTTAAACAAGTACAGGAACCGCCAAGACCACGTGACCAAAGGCAGTGGTACGGTCTATTTTGAGGTGAAGGCCAAGATCCTGTACCGAATCTTCCAGCACCCGAGGGTCAACGGAGGGAAACCACTACGTCAGGTATTGGTACCGTTACCCCTAAGGCGCCAGGTGATGGAAGTAGCGCATGACTCAATCATGGGAGGTCACCTGGGCATCAAGAAGACGTCGGATAGAATCCAGGCGGTATTCTACTGGCCAGGACTTCATGCGGACGTCAGCCGTTTCTGCCGATCATGTGACATTTGCCAGAAGACCATACCTCGAGGAAGGGTCCCGAAAGTGCCTATGCAGAGGATGCCTCTGATCGACCGACCTTTCAAGAGGGTGGCCTTAGACTTAATCGGCGAAATAAGACCTCCGAGTGAAGAAGGTCATCGGTGGGTACTGACTTTAGTGGACTATGCGACTCGGTACCCAGAAGCAGTGCCACTGAAGAAGATTGACACTGAAACTGTAGCAGAGGCACTGGTGGACATGTTCAGTAGACTTGGAGTGCCTGAAGAGATTCTGACAGACCTCGGGACACAGTTCGTCTCTGACTGTATGAAGGAGGTCAACAGACTGCTGAGCATCCGGCATTTAACTACGACACCCTACCATCCGATGTGCAACGGGCTTGTCGAGAAGTTCAATGCTACGCTGAAGTCCACCCTGAAGAAACTGTGCAGCGAGCAGCCCAGACAATGGCATCGCTACATCAACGCCTTACTTTTCGCCTACAGAGAAGTACCGCAGGAGTCCACCGGCTTTTCTCCGTTCGAGCTGCTGTACGGAAGAACCATCCGAGGGCCGATGCACATCCTAAAAGAACTGTGGACGAAAGAAGTAGACACCCCAGAGGTGAAGAACAGCTACCAGTACGTGTTTGAGCTACGGGAGAAGCTGGAGCAGACTCTCGAGATAGCCAGAGAAAACCTGAAGAAGTCCCAAGACTGTGGAAAGCACTACTACGATCGTAGGGCTGTGAACAGGAAGTTCAAACCTGGCAACAAAGTGCTGGTGCTGCTACCTACCGATCACAATAAGTTGCTGATGCAGTGGAAAGGCCCGTACGAAGTGGAGACCGTGGTGGGGATCAACGACTACAAGGTGAAGGTCGGCCAGCATTCCAAGATATACCACGCCAACCTCCTTAAGCTGTACGTGGAAAGGCCATCAGAGACTGTGCATGCAGCAACAGCAGCTGAGATCGACGACAGCTTCGACAGCGAGGAACTGTTGGAACTGGGAGACTTCCATAGCAAAGAAGGCATCGGTGATGTTAAGCTAGGACCGAGCTTGACAGAAGGTCAAAAGTTGGAGCTCAAGGACCTTATGGGCGAATTTCCCCATAGCTTCAGTGATGTCCCAGGCTCTACGACTTTGGTCGAACATGAAGTCCACACCCAGACCTGGAAGGAGCATCTGCAGACCTTGAGGGAGCTGTTACACCGTCCCGCAGAAGCCAACCTGACCGTGAGACCCAGCGAATGCATTCTGGGAGCTGACAACGTCGACTGCGTCGGACATCCGACGGAAGAAGAAGACAACGGAGGATGCATTGACTCCAGGAAAGCCCACGTGATCATCGTCTTTGACCCTGGGCCGATGACGACCGCAACTGACGAGGGCGTCGATTCCTTGCGAACGAAAGAACATTGACTGTGTGGACGAACTAAGGATATTGGTAATGACAGACTTGAAAATGAAAAACGTTGACTGGGTAAATGATCTGTGAACATTGACAGTATCCAGAAAGACTTGCAGATGAGAAGCTTTGACTCTGTGTGAATGAACTGTGAACATTGACAATATCCAGGCAGATTTGAAGATGAAAACCATTGACTCTGTGTGAATGAACTGAGAACGTTGATAGTGTTCAGACAGACTGAAATAAGTTTTAATCCTGAATTTTGTTTGTGCATTACGTTTCAACGTTGTTGAAAGAAATTGGGTAAATTTCTTCTTGAGTGGGGGGTTATGTTACGTTGAAACGCGAACGAAAGTATGTCGGAAGCGTGTACGATAGATCTAATCGTTTCGATTTGCAAAGTATTCAATAATAGAGTTTATTTACCTTTGATTTGAGTTTGCATTGTTGTTAGGAGAGGCTTTGTATAACGTTGATAATTTGCTTTGGTCGATATTACTGTAGAAGTTTCTGGATCTGAGTGTTTACTTTCTATAGAGTTTTCCCGATGCATGTCGAAGCGGGAGGTCGTTCCAGAAGGAGAAATAATAATGTATGACGTAAGTCAGTGATGACGATCTTTTATTCGATTGGTGGCAGTGCGTCATTTCTACGGTATTCGAAATCTTTCCGGAAAAGAGAGAGGTTATTTAATCGTGAGCCGAGTCGCTGTTGAGAGAGAGTAAAGTTGTTGATAGTGATTTGGAAAGTTGCTGTGAAAGTTGTTGAGTTGAATTGAGAATTGTATGCAGTTGTTGATGTGTGCTGAGTAAAAGTGGAAAACTTCATACGTCGACTTTGTGACTTGTATGCTGTTTGGACGGGCTGTGTGAATAAACGAATCTGAGTTACACCCTATCAGGAATTCAAGCATCGGGGCTGAATCAGATACTGATAGAAAACACCAACATCAAACTGAGTGTAACACATACTGTTAAAATGTAATATTGGTCCGTTAGAAGAGGGGTGGGGGAAGTGGAGGGAAGTGGCAGACTGTGAGAACGAAAGGATTTTAAACCGGGGTGTTGTAGTGCTGTGTGAAGAGAAATGTTTTCAGTTGGTTTTTGAAAGAGTCAAGGGAAGTGCAGTGTCTGACAGAGAATGGCAGGGAGTTCCAGAGTGGTGGGGCAGAACAACAGAAGCTTCTAGCCCCATGTTGCTTCCTATTGAAGCTCTCAACTTTCAACTGTCTAGTGTCAGCAGAGGATCTGCGTGTGCGAGAAGGTGTGTAGATGTGAAAGAGATCTGATAAATATTGGGGGGCCCTATCGGTGAACGCTTTGAACACCAAACAGCAGATTTTGTACTTGATGCGCTGGTCGACTGGCAACCAGTGAAGTTTGTAGAAGAGAGGGGTGATATGCTGTCGTTTCTGTGACCTACAGATAAGACGAGCTGCGGCATTTTGAGCAGTTTGGAGAGGTTGGGTGACTGAAGGACATCCGATCAACAGGGCATTGCAGTAATCTAAGCGGGAAAGTATGCAGGAAGTGACAAGTATCTTAGTGGCTTCTTCGGTCAAAAAGTGGCGAATAGAACTGATACGTCTGATCTCGAGATAGACTGCTTGACACATTTTAGTGACATGGGGTCTCATTGAAAGATCTGAGTCAAGGTGGAACCCGAGATCTCTGACTTTCTCTGAGAAGGGCACGGAAGCTGAGCCTAGCTGAATGGCAGATGGGAAATCATGGCGGGAGAATGAAACAGCGGAGGTGAACAGAACTGCTTCGGTTTTATCTTCGTTTAGTTTTAGTTTGTGGTCAAGCATCCAATCTTTAACATCAGAGAAACAGTCTTGCAGGGAAACAACAAGGTCACTAATGGTATCCGGGGTAGAGGAATTATGGAGCTGTGTATCATCCGCAAACATTTCATGACTGATAGAGTGACGGTTTATGATGGTAGACAGTTGAGTTGTGTACAAAACGAAAAGAACCGGCCCCAGGACTGAGCCCTGGGGCATTCCAAAAAGCAATGGGGATGTGGCAGAACGGTGGTTGTTGACAAGAACAAACTGACTTCTCTCTGACAAATAAGATCTGAACCAGGATAGAGCCATGCTATTGACACCAAAAGAAAGTTCCAGACGGGAGAGTAAAAGACCATGGTCTAACATATCAAAACCAGCAGACAGGTCTAACAGTAGAAGAGCAGAGAATTTGTTTTGATCAAGGGCGAGAAGAAGGTCATTGACAATGCGCAAAAGTGCAGTTTCAGTCGAGTGGTTGGCCCGGTAAGCAGACTGGTGAACATTCAAAAGACTGTTTGCCTCAAGATGCACATTCAGCTGACGCAGGACAACCTTTTCCAGTATTTTGGACCAGAACGGCAAGTTAGAGATGGGTCTAAAGTTGTTAAGGGTTTTGATCCAACGACGGCTTCTTTAAAAGGGGCTTTACAACAGCTGTCTTCCAAGCTGCGGGGACGGAACCAGAGGACAGGGACTCATTGATCAGACGGGTGATGGTGGGGAGGAGGATATCCAGGTTGTCGTACATCAGCCGAGCGGGCATCGGGTCCAGTTCGCATGTTTTGGGCTGGGTGCTTGTTACAATCTTGCGGACAAAGTCCTCAGAGACCGGACCAAAATTCGACAGGCACGGACCAGAATACTGATCCGGATGCTGCTCGGA
Organism: Oncomelania hupensis; assembly: GCA_036898135.1. Lineage (NCBI taxonomy): Eukaryota > Metazoa > Mollusca > Gastropoda > Littorinimorpha > Pomatiopsidae > Oncomelania > Oncomelania hupensis. Next base: position 34,513,124 of record CM072512.1, read on the forward strand.
CTGTCTGTGTGATTGAGAGTTGCTGAACGTGTTGCGAATTTTCACGATTTTGTCAGAGAAGAACTCAGAAAAAGCATTAGCAAGCTGATCTGCCTTAAATATAGTTGGGAGTTTAACGCATTGTGACTTGCCCAAAAGAGTGTTACAGTTTTGAAATAGGCTTCTACAAGATACACTTGCAGTGATCTTAGCGGAGTAGAATGCTGTTTTTGCACTATGAACAAAGTCATTTACTTTGTGTTTAGCTGCCTCGTAGCCTTCCCTGTGTACGGTCAGTTTGGACGACAACCACCGCCGTTCAGCACGACGACGCTCTCGCTTCAACTCCTGGAGCGGAGCGGCAACGTCGGCGTACCAAGGCGTGGCTCTACGCTGTTGGACCTTACGCTGAACAAGGGGCGCATGCTTGTCCAGGACCTGACTAAGTGCCACATTGAGACCTATTGTGCATATAATACTGAATGATATTTGGCCAGGGAATGACTAGGATGGCTTATAGACTAGAACTGAGTGCAGTAAGTGTTGCCAGTGTGTGACCTTGCATGTCATTGGTACACATTTGTTTGTAAAGTAATTGTTTGCGACCGAAAAAACCTAAAAATCAAAATCTTTGTAAAATTTTCAATAACTCAAGGCACCTGCTTGCATTATGTATTGTAAATATGAAAAATAACAATAAGAATACAGGTTAAATGAAAATCACATGTATGGTCTTACATGTCATCATATATTTCATTGACAAGTGCCTCATGGATGAGATTGTCAATTTTGTTTTGCAGTACCAACAAAGCCCTGGCAGACTTTATTCGATTAAGCCGTTCAGCCACGTATTGCCCATATACTGCATTTGGACTTGTGCCCTGCTCATTCCTCCTCATATTTGTGTCTTCTATTGCACCAGTCATTTTTAACACGGCACTGGTCAGCTCATCTGGAGCCCTTGAATTGCTGTGTTCTGGCAGTGCCCTTGGTGCAGCTAGTGTTGATGGTCTTCCTGCTGTTGCTGTGATGCAGGTCTGTGCATTGGTGACCGTCACACATGCTGGTGTTGTGACATGCTGTTGCAGTGCAGGTCTGGCTGTTGATGTTGGTCTTCCTACGCAGGTCTGCTCATTGTTAATCACGATGGGCACTGTGGTCGCCTGGTTTTGGACTATGACCATATCGTCTTCAGTGATGTAGTCCTCATCTTCAGGTGACTACAGGAAAACAAAGAAGAACAATACATAAGGTTGAGGCTCCCATACACAGGTGTATAATGTAAAATTTGTTAGTATAATTTGGTACTGATTAACATTTAGGTGTCTTGTTATGTGCATTTATAGCTTTCACCACCGATTTCTTTCTTTTCTGATTTCAGTTTCCAAGCAGTGAGTCTGAGTGGGCAACCATCCAACAGCAGTTTTTCCACAAATGGAATTTCCCAAAGTGTTTGGGTGCACTTGATGGGAAACACATCCGAATCAAGTGCCCTCCAAACGGTGGATCGCTCTATTTCAACTACCTTCACTTTCACAGTATGGTGCTTCTTGCACTTGTCGATGCTGATTAAAAGTTTCGATTTGTCGATGTGGGGTCCCCTGGAAGGTATGGCGATGCTACAATCTGGAATGCTTCACCACTAAAAGAGCAGCTGGACCAAAATAAGATAAATGCACCAGCGCCTGTTCTAATTCCTGGATGTCAAGTTCCCATTCCAAGTGTCATCGTGGCTGATTCAGCGTTTGCTTTGTCTTCATCAGTGATGAAACCCTATCCTGAGAAAAATGTGTCCCGAGAAGAACGTCTCTTCAACTACCGTCTGTGTCGTGCAAGGCGTGTTGTAGAAAATGCTTTTGGTATTTTAGCCTCTAGATTTGGGGTATACCAGAGTGCCATGAATGTGCATCCAAAGACAGTAGTAAAGATTGTGTTTGCCAGTCTTGTGTTGCACAATTTTCTGAGAAGCATGGGGGAAAACCAGTATTGTGGCCCAGGAGCAGTTGATGTCTGCTAGTGGGCAATTGTCAATCTTTGACTGCCTGCCTGCAGCTTTTTAATGTACTTTTTATCCGTGTAATCAAAAATGCTTCGACGCAAACCAATGTGGTCGGTCGGGTTACCATAACCAGAACAATTTTTATTTTTGGCCTTATCAAAATGATGATAAACATCTAAAGCCAAACTTTGTACAAACTATAGCCAAAACAAAACAGTTATTGTATGTGTTTGTTTTACATATGAATGTTTAACTTTGCATAATAAACTATTTTATTCTACAAATACTGGTGTACTTTATTTTCTACACTGTCAACAACCTTTTCTCGCAGTCATCTCAAACTCTCCCTAGCCAAAATGAATTCTTTTTTTAAAAACTCTGCAAGCCTATGAAAGATTTCATGATGGTGATGTACAATATTCCGGCATCAAATAATTACACAGTTCTAATGCAAGTCTCGAAAAATTTCTGCAACTCACCAACTTCAAATCACAGTCATAAGAGATGAGCTTAATGTACTAAAACACTCGCCATTATTACCTTTTGACTTAGGTTGCTCTGAGAGTCCGTAGTATTGTACCCTGTTGGGTCAAGAAAACTCATGCGTTCAAAGTGGCACCACTTCTTTTTAGAACCGCCAGATGAGCCAGTACTCTTCTTTCTTTTCACATTGTTGAAAGTTCCTCTCAGGCTCTTCATTTTTCTGTAAATCTGATCTGGCAGACAATAAAGAGACAGAGGTATAATTTAAAATCAACATGCTACCTGAACATTCACAAACAGGATACATAGCATAACAATATTATACTTATTGAGAAAACAAATGTACATGAGATACAGCCCAACACACCTAGTATGAACAAACAGAATGATAATGTTTCAAATCATCATTACTCATTAGCAATGAAGAATATAGCAACATTCGCCAAACACACAATACATGACATCTACACTCTCTGTACGTTGTACAGTTCAATTCAATTAAGTTCATCTTTATTGAACGACACTCGCATGCACACATGATATTCACTTGCATACACTGATTATTTTTTCGATGTGTTGTGCTGACCAACTTGACATTAGAAAAAAAGTAAACACTAGGTTGAAATTTTCGAAACCAATTTGTTTCTTCTTCAGCAACAATAATTATGACGAAATAGAAAAATGACAACGAAATAGAAAATGACGTAAGTAGAACTAAAGAAAAGACGTAATTCACGAGCTCTCTCTCTCTCTCTCTCTCTCTCTCTCTCTCTCTCTCAATGTTTTTTTCTATCTCTCACTCTCTCTCTTTTTTTTCTCTCTCTTTATTTCTCTCTCTCTGACCAGACCATAAAAATTGCTCCGTATTTTGTCAAATTCTTGAATGTGCTTTTTGATCATGGAATTTTTCCTGAAAGCTGGAATGAGTCAATAATCCTACCACTTCATAAAAAAGGTGATAATAATAACCCAAGTAACTACAGAGGCATTTCTCTTTGTAACGTAGGAAGTAAAGTTTATGGTACTATCATAAATAAACGTCTTCAGCTGTGGGTACATGAAAATAATATAACGGGAGAGTACCAAGCTGGTTTTAAGAGTGGTTATTCAACAGTTGATCATATTTTTACTTTGTTATCTTGTGTCCAGAAACAGTTTAATGCTAATCATAATAGAAAATTGTATGCAGCTTTTATTGATTTTGAAAAGGCTTTTGACTCTATTAACAGAAATATTTTATGGCCTGTGCTGTTAAATTGTGGTGTCTCTGGCAAACTTTTTCGCTGTATTAGAAGCATGTACAAAACTGTTAAGGCGAGAGTGAGATGTGGAAATAAGTTAACAGATATAATTAATTGTTCAGCAGGTGTAAAACAAGGGGATGTAATCAGTCCAGTTTTATTTTCTATATATATTAATGAACTTGCTGTTAGGGTTATTCAAAATGGAAGACATGGTGTGAATTTTTTACTAGATACACTCGAATTGTTTATTCTTTTATTGGCGGATGATACTGTTCTTTTGTCAGAAACAGTTGTTGGGCTGCAAAATCAGCTTAATAATCTGCACCAGGCGTCAATATCGCTTGGACTTAAAGTTAATAGACAAAAAAGTAATATTGTTGTGTTTAGAAAAGGAGGCTACTTGAGTGCCAGTGAGAGATGGTTTTTTGATAGACAAGTCATGCCTGTAGTAAACATGTACAAATATTTAAGCCCTAGCTTAACTGGGCGAGACAAACCGAACCTTGTCTCGGCGAACCAAAGGTCAAAATTGCGGTTTTATTCTTAATTGGGTCTTCCCGAGACCAGCCGAGACGAGACAGGAGATCGGGCGTCACGGCGAGCTCTTTCGTTTCTGAACTGGGTCTATTTTTAGCTGCGTCGAAACTGACATACCGTGACAAAGTTACGGCGGCCTTCGATCGTGAATTGAAAACTGCAGAAGATTTTGGCGTTGTTCTAGCGCTGTATGTCATAAGCGAGAACGAAGGGGCAGCAGAAAGAGAAAGAAAGCAAAAGGCAATAATGCCCTATGTGTTGCAAAGGCACCTTGCTGCATTTCATGCACTGGTGCAAGAGTTGGCTGAACAGGTCAATGGCTATTCAATGATTTATAATTTTTACTGATTCAGTATTTTCACTGTTCTCTGTCTAAATTAAGTTTGGATTTGGTGCACCTACTTATTTTAAGTGTTGTAGTATTTCTTTAGATCAGTTGTCATTAACATTGATAGATTTATCAGCAAATCAAAATAGTGTCTCGGGCAGGTTTGCTGCGCACGAACGGCAAGACAAAAGGCCGGCCCGCGACACGGCGAGACACGTCTCGATGTTCTCGCCGATCCCGTCTCGGATTGCTCGCCGAGCCTAGTTAAGGGCAAGGATGGTTCGGGTGTCTCGCCGAGACTGTCTCGGGTGTCTCGCCGAGACAAGGTTCGGGTTTGTCTCGGCCAGTTAAGCTAGGGCTTTAGGGATTTATTTTTCTACTCGATTGAGCTTTGTATCCGCTTGCAAAGAGTTAAGCAGTATAGCAAAAGGCGCTTTTTTATGCGTTTTAAAAAGAATGCATACTTTGAATATATTTTCTGTAAAATTATTTTTTAAAATCTTTGATTCTCAAATACAGCCCATAGCTTTGTATGGTTCGGAAATATGGGGCATGGACAAGGCTGCGATTCATTGTGAGAAAGTACATTTATTTGCATTAAAAAGGTTTTTAGGTGTTGATACTCGCACTCCCAATGATTTTGTATACGGTGAATTAAACCGGTACCCTATTCAGATCAATGCAATTGTAAGCTGTGTGCGATATTGGTTAAAGTTAACACGCATGGAACCTCATCGTCTCCCTAGAAAGGCGTATGTAATGTTGAGGACGTTAGATGAGAGGGGAGCAAATACATGGGCAACAAATGTGCGATCGTGTCTTTTTATGTATGGATATGGTTTTGTATGGTTAAATCAAGGTGTGCAAGAGATCAAATGTTTTTTAAGAAAATTTAAACAGCGACTTGTGGATTGCAGATGGCAAGATTGGCATAATCATGTACAAAATAGTGACAGGTATAAAATGTACTGTCTATTTGGGGGCAGTAATCATTGTGTTAAAACTTATTTGGAATTAAGTCTTGACAGGCATTTAGTTTTTATAATGACAAAATTTCGATTTGGTGTGTCAGATATTGGTGTTCATTATCACAGATATCGAAATGACACACAAGCAGCTGTAAAATGCCCACTTTGCATGGAAAAAGAAGAAGATGAAGTCCACTTTGTGTTATGTTGTCCAGTCTTACATAACTTAAGAGTGCAATTTATTGCTGAAAAATATTATAGAAATCCATGTGCATCTAGACTGTGTGTTTTGATGGCTTCTAGTAACCCGAATATAATTAGGAAACTAAGTATATACCTGTACAAAGCCTTTAAACTAAGAGAAATTGCTCTATCGTGATTTAATCAGAATGAAAATGTATGTTTGTTATATGTATAATGTTATGATGTACACACCCTTCATGAAGGGGCGATGCCTAAATGAATAAATAATCAATCAATCTCTCTGGCCAGACGGTCAGCAAAAACACACATAAACACACACGTATGTATACAAACTACACATTCAATTCTAAGTCCAGGCTGTCTGGTCCTACGTATAATTAGTAATAGTTGACCAACTTGAGAAAGTATTCCGATTGTGTTACTTAAAATCACCGCAGTGGCATCAGTGACCAGTACATGCTTTTTTGCAGACATTGGCTACTGATTGTGTGCACACGAAATAAAAATAAACGTAAGTTAAAAAAAAGGAGAGAGAAATGAAATATGTATTGGTCTACTCACCGTCTGACCACTCTGGATGTTTCATCACTTCGGCAATTTGCCTCACAGCAGCTCGCCTCACGTACTTATTCTTGTACTCTTTATCTCTGGGATTCCAGAGACAAGATGCTTCCTGCCAGAGGTCGATAAGAATCTCCTCGTCTCCTTTATTTATGGAGATCATCTCCTCTGACGATCCTTTTTCACACAAAGGTTCACACAGAGAGTCATTTTGCAAACACCACGATGCTCACACTGACTCAACCAAAGCTTTTAGGTTTTGAAGTTAGTTCAGCCAGGCTAGCTATAAATAGCTTCGCCGGTGCTCTTCTTTCCTTTCCTTTCACTGAAAGGAAGGGTGTAGGCAAGCTATAAATAGCCCGCAGCCAGCAAAATGTGGGAGAACCTAAGAGTGCTGCTCACATAGGCATTGAGCAGGTGTGTGCTTTGTCCGCCATGTTTGCATGCCAGCGACAATCAGCCAATCAGCGCCGAGATACCGCGACACAAGATACTTGTGTTCAAATTCTGACCAGACTTTTATGCGAAGTGTTGAGGCCCTGTTTTTGATGCCGTGGCATCGAATTTTCATGCTGCGCATGTGTGCGCGGCACATGTGTCGAGTAGTGTCCTATAATTAAGCGAGGCCTTTAGACGGATGGTAATGAGTCTACTGGAGACTGGGCAGCAACCCATGACAGTGGCTAGAATGTCTTTGTGGACCAAGAATCCAATGCCATGTTCATGCCTGTCATCTCTCCAGCTGAAATAAAGCTTGTGGCCTTTGTGACCATATCACATTCCACTTGCACTATAAAGACCATCAACTCATTAAAAGTGATAAGTATGACTAGACCATCTAAAAGGAAGCTTAAAATCATCAAAATAAATATGAAGGTTAAGGTTTCAATTAAACATACAAATCTGCTTGGCGGACTTGGCAACAGAGTTAATGATTGTTGAGGATTGAGATCACACTAGGGATGAAAGAGTTCTTGTATATTTTTATCCTAGCAAATGGGATACGAAGCCTTTGACCTGACGGCAAGTACTTAAAACAATGATTCAGTGGTTGGGAGGTGTCATAAATGATGCGATTTGCATTTTTCCTAGTAGCTGCTGTGTACAGTTCACTCAGCTGTTTCTGTGGATGCCCGTCATTTTGCTCACCATGTTTACAATCTTATTCAAGGGCGATTTCTCCCTAAGGGTGAGCAGACCAAACCACATTATGATGTTGAAGATGAGAATGCTTTCGACCAGGCTGCGGAACCCAGACCCAAGGACATGACTACTGACACCAAAGGCCATGAATTTTCTATGCAACTACGTACGCTGATGGGCTTTTTTACAGACCGAATCGACATTAACCTGGAATGATAATGTATCATCAATAACAGTGCCAAGAAAATTTAAAGTTGTTGCCCTGCTCTACAGCGTCATTATCAATAATGATAGCATGAGGTATGATGCATGGGGTTCTCATATTGTCAAGGCTTTTTGTTTTTGAAATGTTGAGACTGAGAAAGCTATCTTTAAATCCAAGTATTCAGAGTTTCTATCTGGAGAAAGTACACAGCCAAAAAGTCTACACCCGTACCCTTGAGTCGGGTGACCAGCACCACGTCATCAGCAAACTTGAATCATAGAGATTATAATTTAACCCTACCAGACCCGAGCCTCCCACGCTAACTCGCCCCCATACCTGGCCTCCCCGAAAAATAAGGACAATGTACAAGGGTTAGAAAAATGCTAGTGTCATGCAAACCAGTAGTGAATAATCACATTGATGAAGAAAATCTGCTTCATCGCCCTCTGAATCGTCCAAAGCTGCCATTACCTGCTGCAGCGTGAAGCAAGTAGGCCTTGCTCTTTTTCCTGTGGAAGTGCTCGGTTCATTCGTTGATCTTTTAATGGTGAATTTTCGCTAAATATCTACTATAATAACCAACTAACAGCTTTCTTCAGGGAAGATGCCATTTGTAAGGACTAATCTCGCACCAAATGCGAGATTTAACTATGATTGGCTGTTATTTTTAGTACTTCTTCACGTGCTGTCTCAAATACCTAGAATTCGGTAACTCGGTATATAGGAATTAAATCGATTACCTAATATTCGGTAACTCGGCCTGGTAGGGTTAAAAGTAGTCACCTTAAAGCATACCTTCAGAAAAAAAAAGTGTACAAATTTGCTTTCTTTTATAATATACAAGAACCACAAAGAAAACATTGACAAATGCTTACTTGAAGGTTGTGGCGCTGTAGGGGTTCCAGAGGCTCCTGAGCCATCATATGCAGGTCGTATTTTTGTCAGATCCTAGAAACAAATGGTAAAATATAAAATTAACGTAATCATATAAGCTCACCTTGAAAAGAACCCCTCACAGGGAGCTGATGCCTACCGAAAAATCAACAATGACACCCGAAAAGGCATGAGCACAGCAAAGGAGAACTGGATATAAGAGCAATGCCAGGAAATAGAGAACAGTCTGAACAAGAACAACAGCAAGAAGGCCTATCTGGCTGTGAAGCGGCTGACAAGTGTTAAATAGCCCAAGGTCTACACGATCCGAAGCAAGTCTGGCATATGCCTTACAGAAGAACAAGAAGTCTTGGAAAGATGGACAGAGTACTGCTCTGACCTTTACAACCACACACCAAACGGAGACCCATCATTTCTAGTATGTCCCGAGAACAGAGAAATAGAAGAAATCCTCCCAATTCTCCGAGAAGAAGTTGAGACAGCAGTGCAATCGCTGAAGAAAGAGAAGTCAGTGGGTGGCGACAACATAACCGCAGAACTGCTTCAAGCAGGAGGAGAAGCGATTGTTGACCCAATTACCATTATCTCTAACAAGATCTGGCAGAGTGGGGAGTGGCCTACACCATGGACCCAGTTGCTTGTCATCACTCTTTCAAAAAAAAGGTAACATTCAGGAGTGTTAAAATTATTGCACCATCAGCCTCATCAGCCATCCCAGCAAGGTCCTCCTAAAAATTATACTCAACAGGTTGAAACCCCAAGCTGAACAAATCATAGCTGAAGAACAAGCAGGATTCAGGGCTGGGCGAAGTACCAATGAACAGATTTTCAACCTCAGAATAATCTGCGAAAAATACCTACAGCACCGACAACATCTATATCATGTGTTCGCAGACTTCAAGAAGGCATTTGAACGAGTCTGGCATGCAGCTCTGTGCGCAACCATGAGAGTATACAACATCAGCCCTAAAATTATTGAAGTAATCAAAACCCTATATGACAAGGCTACCAGTGCAGTCCTCCACAACAGCGCCCTAGAGCGCATCATGTCAGATGCCTTTGCAGATCACGAAGGCACAGTCAGCATGGGGGCGAAGAACAATCTCCAAATTTTGTTTTGCGGATCACATTGATGGATTGACTGGAGAGGAACAAGAACTTGAAAAGCTGGTACAGAGGCTTGACACCACCTCCAGAGCCTATGGAATGGAAATAAGTGCAGAGAAGACCAAAATGATGACCAACAACACCAATGGCATCAACACGGCCATCAAAATCCAAGGCCAATCCCTCAACACAGTGCAAAGCTTCAAATATTTAGGAGCCATTGTATCAGACAATGGGTCCCGACAGGAAGTCCTCTTCAGGATCGCACAAACAACTGCTGCACTGGCAAGGTTGAAGCCCATTTGTAAAGACAGGACCATCAGTCTACATTCCAAGATAAGACTGCTGCACTCCCTTGTTATCACCCTCTTCCTATACGCTTGCAAAACATGGACTTCACAGCAGATCTACAACGAAGAATACAAAGCATGGAGATGTGGTGCTACAGAAGATTTCTGGGCATTTCCTATACCCAGCACATCACCTACGACAAAGTCCGACAGACCATCACACAAGCCATTGGCCAACACGATGACCTGCTCACAGTGGTGAAGAAACGGAAACGCCGATGATATGGCCACGTCACCAGATCATCAGGCCTTGCAAAGACCATCCTGCAAGGCACGGTGCAAGGAGGTAGAAGAAGAGGGAGACCGAAAAAGAGGTGGGAGGACAACATTCGAGAATGGACTGGTTTGACACTGAGCGAAGCCATCAGGGTTGCGGAGGACAGAGAAAGATCAGTACGCTGGTTAAACAATCATCTGTGGTGCCCCTATGACCTCCGAGTTACGGGATAGGATAAGATAGGATATAAGCTCAAAATGTGCAACCATACGAAAAGTAGGGAATATTTTCTTCATGATTTGAAGAATTTAACTTATCAGCTTTACGAATTTTGTCTTCATAGCTGTTGCCTAGTATTCAGACTATTCCACTTCTGAACAAAATACTAACCCTACATTTTTAACAATCAACTGTTATAGGTCTATTAAAGCATTACAGTAAATGAGAGGAAAAGAGAGTGAAAAATTGAAAAAGAATGTGCAATTACAAACCTGGCTCACTAATGTAAAATACACATCATTGCCTTCATCAGAAACACTATTGTAGAGTTCTGGCTCTTTCAGCTGAAAAAAAAAAAAGAAGCCAATTTTAATATCATCAATCATCGTAAAATCAGCCTAGAACCCTGTCATCACATATTCAATATTTCAAAGACAGAAAAAAAACCATTAAAAGCTGAGCACATAATCTTACAACAATAAAGCAATCATTATGTAAAAACATGTTCTTGATTGGAAATAAAAACCCATGGAGTGGAAAAATAAGTTTTGATCATAGTAAAGTCAAATAAAAATGTATAATGATGACCATGATATTTAACTAATTTTGATTAAGTCTTCCTATTAATTACTGTTTGTAACTGTAAAAAGAAAAATCCAACAGCATAACGCAGTCAAACAGGGGAAAATGTTAATCCATATTCATCCAAACTTTTTATACCATGGTGTTTTGGACAGTCTTATGCCATGTCTGTTTTGTTCTGCGGGTCATGGAAGTCATGTTGTCCCAGTTCTTCTCGATGAATGGAATGATATCCTGAAAAAGAATAAACCAGATTTTTTCAATGAATGGAATGATATCCTGAAAAAGCATAAACTAGACGAGCAAATCCCAAATGGCTAACACGCTTTTAAGGGAACCCGTTCACAATATTCTGCATGAAAATTACAGCAAAGCATGAATGAAGTTTTAAAGCATAAAATGAAAAAGGTGCATTAAAACCCAAAATAATGGTGACTTTGACCTTGAGATGATTTTGATCTCCACATGAACACTCATTATGATCAAATGAATTAAAACAAAAGTTGTATTAGTTTGGAAAACAACAATGATTTTCAAATGACTTTGACTTAGGGATGACTCCAACCTTCAAATTATCTCTGACGCTCATGCTTATGACCAGTTTTGATGCACACTGTGGAGTCAAATACAGTGGTACCTCGCATAACGAATGCCCTGCAGAACACACAATCTGCATAATGGACGCCACTGCAAGCCCGCGTGCCTCGCAGAACGACCTTGCTTCACATAACAAACTGTGCGCATGCCGCGAAGACATCACATTTCACATTAAAAACTGAAAGAATCCGGTCAGTAGTGTCTCGCGTGGCTCGGATGAAGGCAGGGCATGTTTGTCCCCAGTTGATTGTTCTTTTTTCCTTGCTTTGATGTGTTTTTTCCATCTGTGTGTTTACTGGATGGTGGTTATAGAATTCAAGGTCTTATTCTTGTCGTTGCAGGACAACTTTTCACGAGTAAAGCAAACATTCTTGTTTCAGTGAAGTGTGAACCCCAAGCAAAATGGGTCCCAAGAAAGGAGGTGTTAGTGGGAAAACCAGAACGGCACTTTCCATCGAAACCCTGAAAGAAATCATTAACTGCACAACAAAAGAGCGAGAGTGGTAGACTTAGCCCTGATACATAAGTGTTTGTCCTCCTCATCCCATTTCACTTCATCAACGCCTAACACCTTACCTCAACACCTAACATCATACCCTACTTTGGTGAGTGTCTTTACCAGTGTTTTCCCTCCTAAACACTGCCTTGCCTTCATTTTCCCCTAATTTCTTTGGTTTTTCGCGGCGATGTGGAACGGATTGCACGATTTCCTGTAGAAGTCTATGGGAAATCGTGTTTCGCAAAACGAACACCTTGCATAATGAACGCACTGCTGGAACGATTTGTGTTCGTTATGCGAGGTTCTACTATATAGAGCCATCCCACTCTACTAAGACATATTTGTAATGTTTTTTTGTTTGATTTGTTGTTGGTAAGGCCAAAAAGACTTGACCTTCAAAACTGACACAAAACATCAAATACAAGAAAGGCCAATCTGTGGTCTTATCACACAAAATTTTGGACTGTGTATCTCTCATAGTTTAGGATCAAGGGTACTTTAAATGACCCATATAAACCAACTTTGAATGGCTCCAGTGACCCTGACTGGAGGGGACGAGGATATGTAACTCAAATTTCTGCAAGCATGTAAATACAACTGTTTCAATATAATTTCAAAATACAGCTTTTCTATATTATTTAGCAAACTTACAAACTTGTGAATAAATATAAAACTACCATTCTTAAACTGTTTCTAGACATAGGTATAGAACAACTAAAGTGTCTGTTTACATGTTTAACATCAAAACGTGCACACAACTAATGAAAGAAAATTTAGTTTGATACTGTAACTGTTGACAAAATATCAAATTGCAAACTGCTCAGCATCAAAGTTGCACTAACCATGTCTTTAGAAAATTCCGGTTTCTCTTCTCCTTCCTGTTGTGCTGTGAATGTCAGATTGGCCATTGCTTGATGGCACACTTGACTGAATGCTGAAACAAAAGATCTATTGTTAATCACTAATAAATTATATAAATCGATTAATATATCTCCCAATAATACATAACACACTTAATAAAGAAAACTTTTTAAAATTGTAAATGTTTTAACGGCCATAGAAAGTTAGAGTTTGTACCCTATTTCTTTATTATTATATTATTATTATATTAGAAATAATGTTAAAAAATCCTATCCTATCCTATCCCATAACTCGGAGCTCGTAGGGGCACCACAGATGATTGTTTAACCAGCGTACTCCATCCGTTAAAAAATAATATTCAGAATTTAAAAAAAAAAACAAAACCACATGAATATTTGCAGATACAAGGTTTTAGAAAATTTTAAAAAACAACATGCAGAACTTAAATAACAACAACATATTTTGCATATATATCTATCTATATACCTATCTATTTATCTCTCTCTCTCTGTCTCTCTCTCTCTGTCTCTCTCTCTCTCTCGCTCGATATATATATATATATATATATATATATATATATATATGTATATATAGAGAGAGAGAGAGAGAGAGAGAGAGAGAGAGAGAGAGAGAGAGAGAGGCAGAGACAGAGACAGAGAGAGATCTTATCTAGACTTGAGTTTCTTGCCTTGTGTTCTTATAGACAGAAGAATATGGTAGGTTTAAAGAACCAGCATGATATAGAGGTGGTGAAATTGGCAGGACCACTAAGTTCTTTTAATAATAATAATAATAATAATAATAATAATAATAATAATAATAATAATAATTAACATTTGTACAGCGCCCTTCCTCACTAGAGCTCATAATGCTTTACAGAAGAAAAATAAAGAAATAATCATAATAATTAAAAAAACAACACATAAATGTTTAAACGAAGCAAAAGCAAAACATGAAATACCAAATCAGAACATACACATAGACACACACAACGACCCTGGGTGTGTTTTAAGTATTTGACGAAGAAAAGTTCACGTCTGAGATTTAAGGATAGTGCTGAAAATATGTGTTTTCAGTCCAGAGCGAAAGGAAAGATATGATTCAACAGAGCGCAGAGTTAAAGGAAGATAACTCCAAACTGTGGGGGCTGTAAAGCAGAATGAGCATTCACAAAAAGTTTTTGTTTTCATACAGGGAATACAAAGCTGGTGACTGTCAGAAGATGAACGGAGAGATCTTGATGGTGTAATAATAATAATAATACTGGATGCTATATACGTGCTTTTCCCCAAATCAATCAGGCTCAAAGCGAGGCGATCTGTACCAACATACACACTCACCTGTCTCATCCACACACACAACAAATACACATCCATCACTCGAACAGGTGGTGTAAAGGCAGGGAGATCGCTATTGGAAGACAGAAAGAAAATCGAGTTTTTTTATTTTTTGAATTTTTATATTGACTGCGTCCAGTACCATTAATGAAGGGAGGGCGGAAATCTGGGGTGCTCAGAGAAAGCCCTCGGTGACCTCAATACAATAGCCTCGTACCTAAGTCACATATGTTCGCCCCTTGCAGGAATTGAACCCGCGACCTTCGGCATAGGAAACCGGCGACTAATCCACTGCGCCACAAGGCCACCACCATAGAAGTGGACTAATTTGGAGAGCTACAAAAGATTAGACAGAGAAACAGCTTTGAAGGAAAGGCTTGCAATTTTATACTGTATTCTGTTCTCCACGGGAAACCAATGCAATGATTTCAAATGAGAGGTGACATGGTCTGATTTTGGACCACGCAAAATAGGATGAGCAGCATTGTTCTGTATCTTTTGCAGCTTGTGCAGCAGATGCTGAAAGCAACTATAGAAAAGGGCGTTACAATAGTCAAGCCTAGACAGGAGGAAGGCAGAGACAAGAGTCTGAGTTGCACTGACAGAAAGGAGATGACAGATGGAGCTTATGCGATGCAATTCAAAGTTCACAGTGTGGAGGAGGTTGAGAATGCATAGTAAGATGTGAGTCAAGTATTACACCTAAATTTTTTGGCCGAGGCAGAGAAAGGAACAACAGTGTTACCAGCAAGAAGAGAATCAGGCAGGTAAGTTGTCGACATTCGCGGAGAAAAAATGATCATAGCTTCTGTTATCATCATTTAGTTTAAGTTTATTGGAAATCATCCAGGATTTGACATCACATATGCACTCTTGCATAAAACTGACTACAGAGTCAACGTCCTAGGGTTCAGCAGACTTCTGTAGCGGAGTGTCATCCGCGAAAAAATGATGAATAACTGAATGGGCTTCAATAATATCAGAAAGAGGAGTGGTGTACAAGATAAACAAGACAGGACACAACACCGAACCCTGTGGCACGCCGTAAAGAATCAGAGCCGGATCAGGGTTGGTATTGTCAAACAGTCTATGTTCTGTCAGAGAGGTAAGAACAGTCAAGTGCAGAATACCAAAAATGTGTTGCAGATGGTTAAGAAGAATGCTATGGTCAATTGTGTCAAATGCTGATGAAAGGTCGAGAAGGGTGAGAATTGACAATTTGCCTTCATCAAGAGACAGAAGGTCATTCATGATTTTTAAAAGAGCAGTCCCAGTGCTGTGGCCATATCTATAAGCAGACTGAAGTGCATTGAAGAGAGTGTTAGCAGCTGTTTGTTGAGCTGTGAAAGAACAACTTTCTCAGTGATTTTAGAAAGAAAGGAGAGATTAGACACAGGTCTGAAGTTTTTGAGGTCATTGTGATCAAGAGAAGGCTTTTCCAGTAAAGCAGACATGTAAACATTGGGGAAAGACCCAGAAACCAGAGAGTTATTTATGATCTTTGTGAGACATGGAAGAACAACACCCAAACATTGTTTCTTTAATTTAACATCTGTTCACCTAAGTGATTTTAGACTTGCGCTTAATCCAAACATTCAAAAAGCAGAGAGGTGGGTATGGGATCCAGGTCACAAGTTTTAAGAGCACATTGCTTGATGATTTTTGTGACATCAGACTCAGTGACAGGAGAGAAACATGTCAGTGGAACACCATGAAATGGTTTACCAAAACGATGAGAGTCAGAAGGCTAAAATCAAGTTCATTCTTGAGCCTTTCAACCTTCTTGACAAAGAGTTCAGAAAAGATGTTTGGTAGTGATGAAGGAGGATATAGAGTAGGAAGCTGAGTGGCTTGACTTCTGGTCCAGAGAGTGTTTGTGATCTGATACAACTCTTTACTAGACTGCGCTTGATCAATTTTGGAGCTAAGAAACAGAGATTTTGTTTTGTGAACTAAAAACGTCACATAATTCTGGGCTTTTTTGTACACCTGCTCATGAACAGTAAGCCGAGTAGCTCTTTTGTCATATCATATGACATTACTTACTAGGGAGACAACAACAACAAACAAACAAAACCAAGTGTGAAACACACAACATAGGTAGACTTATTTTTACTTACAAGCTTGTTTCTTGCTAAAATTGTCTGTCCCAGTTTGGCTGCAGTTCTTGCAAGAGAACTGGTAGCTTGTCATGAATGGCAAACTTTTGCTGCAATCATTCAAGGATAAAAATTAGTTATGACAACAATGGACATCTACGTTTAGTTTATGCTTCTTGCACATACTAATCTAGACACTCTCAGTATTAAACAAAGAAATAAATAAACAAACTTCATACAGTTGCTATTACACTGAGAAAATCGTTAAAGTGCTATAATGAAGCAACAAAACAAACTCTCTGTGATTTATATAAGCTCAACAACAATAAAATATACACTACCACTAATCAGGGCTTCCAATGGTCTGAGATAAAAAAGGAGGAAAATGACCGAGTGACGAGGTCACGAGCGCACGACCCCAAACACTGTCACAACACTGTCTGCTATAAAAGAAACAATTTTATTAGTGTACAAATAGTCTCCTCTCTGAAAATCCTTATCGGGAAGAGAGGGGACTATAAACTGATTTTTAAAAAAAAAGTGAGAGTGAAGTAGAAGAAAGAAAATAAGTGATTTACAAAAGGTTTGATGTAAGGTCTCACATGAATAGAGAATAATTAAGGCAAATATGGAATTTACCACATTTTAACGATCTTAATTGCTTCATATCTTAAAAGCAAAAACTGAAGAAAAAAAATGGAATGTTCAGCAAAAAGTGACTTACCAAAATCTGCAATTAGAACTGTGCAGCTGACTTAGTAAAACCACAATGAATTCAGAATACAATACAGAATACAATCCTCACTAGCAAGTCACTCATGGTCTACTCTGTTAGTGTTACATAGAATGTTCATAATATTAAACTACTCCTACTAGTTCTGCTTTTACAAAAAATTATGGTCAAATGCATACACAGTTATGGTGATGAAAAATGGTTTTGCACCTTTTAGGCCATCAGTAGTAGGAAAGGCATTTGGCAGTGAAACAAGTCTAAATTTTCGCTTTTTAAAAATGTTTTTCTAGTCGGCAGGAAAAGATAAGGTTGCAAACACAAATGTATGTACACAGATCCATGCTCATCGCACAACATAAAGTAGGCTACTGTGCAAGTTGAAAACTGTCAGCTCACTTTCTTGAAATGGGACTAACGAAGCACAAGACGCAAAACGCGTGTCCGACACGTGGAATCTTTCGGATATGTTGACTCAATTTTTCTTCTTCTACCCCCACCTCCATCCAGTCCCATCTCCACTTGTTTTTGCAAGAAACATCGTCAAACTTTTGGCCGCGTTGAACAAAAATTCGACCAGCCATTTTTGCCTATTCGCAAACAGAACGATGATCCGTTTCCAGTCTTCGAAACCAGCCAATTACAGATCAACCAAACTGAGACTGTGTTACGGATATTTTGGAGCCCCTATGAAATTTTTACCTCGGCAGTTTTCTACGGCGGAACTTTAAAATTTTTCGGCTGAAATTTTTTTTAAATGGCGGAAATTCGCCGAACGGCGGAAGATTGGAAGCCCTGACTAATACAACAACAGAGGTCAGATTAATAATGTACAACACAATACATACAGTGAATAACAGAACACACTGGGAACACCCCCCCCCCCCTCCCCTCTCTTGGCATGAAATTGTAGCATGAATATTAGTGGAATAAATTGTAAGAGCAGGTCAATAAATCATAACCTACCCAACATTAGCAGAGGTGCAGCGAGCATGGAACCATCCTCCACATCCTCCACACATCAGTTCCACGCTACCAAGTTTTCTGGAGGTTCCACTGCAACAAGCACACTGTTCCAAGTAATATGTCATAACAAACAAATGGCTTTGAAAAAAACATTATACACAAAACTGGAAGAACGGACCTCGTATAATAATAAGAGTGAGACACGCATTTTTCCACCCAAACATTGAAAATATTCCCTTGTTTAGTAACTAAAATGTCAAGAACAAATTTACTAGATCAATACTGCATTATGGTTTTCTCCGAGAACGAAGAGAAAAACCAATATGACTCTATGCTTTATAGGGAACCTATTTGCAATATTCTACATATGAAAACAAGCGCCCAGAATGGATCAAGTTTTAAAAACTTAAATGAAACAGTTACTAAGCAGTGTTGACGTTGACCTTGACCTCCACATTAACACTCTCATGTAATCAAATGAACTAAAGCAAAAGTTACATTATGTTGAAAAATACCCATAACATCGAAATAAGTTTGACCTTGACCATAGCATGATCGCTGATTTTCATATACGATCAAATGTTGGTGCATACCATGCGTCAAACACAGAGCCACTTCACTCTATGAAACATTTTTGAAGTTTTCTAATAAGGCTTAAAATGACCTTGACCTTCTAGATTGATGCAAAAACGTCCAAAAAAAAAAAAGGTCAATCTATATGATCTCTACATGTGTACAAGTTGGACTTTCTATATCTTTTAGTTCAGGGTCAAAGTCTCTTAATAGTACCAACATGAACTGACTGTGGATACTTTCAGTGACCTTGACCTTGGAGTGAAGATGTCCAAATTTGCTTGGTATATGTGTCTCATTGATGTCTATCATACATAAAAACTAACAAGTCCACTTTCAGTAACTCTGGAGAAAAATTTTACATTTGGAAAAATTAACATTTTTTGACTGCAAGGTTTGGAAAAAGTATCATTTTTGACCCCGTGAATCTGTGAGAATGAATATGACTTTAGCCTTGGACTTTTATATCTCTATAATTTTCAAGTTCTCTCATGGATATATACCACTATCCTAATAAGTTTGGTTGTGATAGATAAAATGGGTTCTGAGAAATTAGCCACTTTTAATTAGTTTTGCACAGATGGATGGACAGACATAGATATCAATTTTGAATGATTTAGGACTCATCATGCACAGAATTGCAAAAATGTGGAGAACATAAATTTTTGGGTGAGTCTATCCTACCCTATCCTGTAACTCGAAGGTATTAGGGGCACCACAGATGATCCTTTAACCAGCGTACTCCACCTTTTTCTGTCCTCAGCAACCCTCATTGCTTCGCTCAGTGTCAAGACAGTCCATTCTCAAATGTTGTCCTCCAAACTCTTTTTCGGTCTCCCTTTGCTTCTGCCTCCTTGCACTGTGCCTTGCAAGATGGTCTTTGCAGGGTCTGTTGCTCTAGTGACTTGGCCATAGTATCGGAGTTTCTCTTTCTTTACCACTGTCAGCATGTCATCGTGTTGTCCAATTGCTCATGTGATGGTCTGTCGGACTTTGTCGTTGATGATGTGCTGGGTATATGAAATGCCCAGAAGTCTTCTGTAGCACCTCATCTCCGTGCTTTGTATTCTTCGTTGTAGATCTGCTGTGAGGGTCCATGTTTCACAAGTGTAAAGTGGAACCTCCGGTATACGACCGTCCAAGATCTGAGAAAAAACGGTCTTATAATTGAGGTGGTCTTATACCGGAAACAGGCTGGGAGGGGAATGTATTCATAATTTTCACACTCACCACCATGTATTCTCTAACAAAGAAAACTGTAAAACATGTTTCATTTTTGTCTTTTATTCACAACTTCAAAAATAGAAAACAGTCATGTCTTCAGACATTTTGAACAGGGAAAAACTTTCTCTATGCCAAACTCAAAACTTTCTTCTTGCGTGACGCCATTTTGACAAGCCAGTGTAGGCGAGTAATGTCCCTTACTTGCGAACCGGAAATAACAGACAACAGCATGAGAGAAAAAAACGACAGGTACAGACAATAAACTAACTGATATCTCTTTTAAATTGCCTAAGACGGTCGTATAAAGGGCTTACGACACGGTCGCTGGTCGCATAAACAAGATTGTCGCATACCAGAGGTCATTTATTATTGGAAGTGAATCTGTCAGAAGTGTTCAGGTCACATAACGGAGAGAATCGTATACCAGAGAGACGGATACCGGAGGTTCCACTGTATAGGAAGATAGAGATGACAAGGGAGCGCAGCAGTCTTACCTTGGAATGTAGACTGATGGTCCTGTCTTTCCAAATGGGCTTCAACCTTGTCAGGACAGCAGTTGTTTGTGCGATCCTGGAGAGGACTTCCTGTCGGGACCCATTGTCTGATACAATGGCTCCTAAATATTTGAAGCTATGCACTGTGTTGAGGGGATTGGCCTTGGACTTTGATGTCAATGTTGATGCATTTGGTGTTGTGGTCATCATTTTGGTCTTCTCTGCACTTTTTTCCACTCCATAGGCTCTGGAGGTGGAGTCATGCCTCTGTATCAGCTGTTCAAGTTCTTGTTCCTCTCCAGTCAATCCATCAATGTCATCCGCAAAACGGAGGTTGGAGATTGTTCTACCCCCTATGCTGACTGTGCCTTCGTGATCTGCACGGGCATCTGACATGATGCGCTCTAGGAAGATGTTGAAAAGTGTTGGAGAGAGCAGGCATCGTTGACGCACACCGATTGTTGTTCTAAGAAGATACCGATGCTAATGACAATGACTTTGATATCGATGGCGATACAGTAATATCAGTGTTTCAAAAACTGAATGTAAAGAAGGCTGCAGGCCCCGATGGCATTGGAGGGTGGACCTCGAGGTGGTGCGCTGCACTGTGCCGGAAATACGTTTAGCCAGCTGTTTTCCTGGTCCCTGCGTGACTGTGTCATCCCCAGTGTGTGGAAGCACTCTGTCATCTCCCCAAGATCTCCAGACCCAAGCAGTTAAATGACTATCACCCCATAGCCCTCACATCCATAGCCATGAAATGTTTTGAAAAAATTGTTGTCTCTCGTCTACTCTTTCACACTCAGCCCTTCTCTGACCCCCTACAGTTTGCCTACAAACCCAATCGCAGCATCGAAGACGCAACTCTTACCCTCCTTCACAATGCCTACACCCACCTACAGTACTTCAGATTGTTGGAGCGCCCGCGCCATTGGCGCATATTTTATCAGAATGGCGCGTAACAGTCAACGTGAATGCGCCAGCCTGGCGCGTCATAAAAATCGCCAACTTGTCTTGATCCTCGGTATGTCTGTACCACTAAGCCACACCAAGCACATGTGGCTTGCATAGCATCGCTGTGTGTGATTGGCTGGCAGCCAAGCACAACAACCAATCAGCGAACATCTATCAGTTTTACCTTGCAAAGGCGAAATCCTCTGACTTTTCAACACTTGTGGAATCGAGTAATCTTTTTGCTAATACGATACGAATACCTTCGATTGTCAATGACCCATCTTTTTCGAAATTGACCCATCATTTTGCATGGCCATGGGTCATTGGGCCCATGATGTCTGAAAACAATCTGAAGCACTGCACCTAGAGACCCCCAGCTCCTTTGTCCGCATCCTCCTCATCGATTTCAGTTCTGCTTTCAATACTATCCAACTGCATCTCATGGCCCAGAAGCTCCTTTCTTACTCTGTACCCTCCAAACTCGTCCTTTGGATAGTTCAATTTCTTGTCAATAGGGCCCAGGCTGTCCGCTTTCACTCTGCTCTTTCCTCTATCAAGCAAACCTCTGTCGGTAGGCCCTAGGGCACTGTGATTTCGCCGGTACTTTTTACGTTGTATACCGACGACTGCCGTGCTCTGACACCTGTCCGGTCATAATGTACTCGGACGACTCGGCCCTGGTGGACATGTCAAACTCAAATTCTCAGTATTTCTCATCTGTCGAAGTTTTCAGCACCAGGTGCAAGGAAAACTACCTAGACTTAAACGTAAAGAAAACAAAAGAGCTAATCGTTGATTTCCATCGCAACCCCACCCCCATCCCCGCTCTCGTCATTGGTGGTGCTACAGAGGGTCACAGAATACAAGTACCTTGGCACCATCATTGACGAGAAGCTGAACTTCTCTTCTAACGTCAATGCTATTCACAAGAAATGCCAATCTAGAAACTATTGCCTCCAGAAACTCTGATGCTTGCATGTTCAAAGCCATATCCTCCAAAACCTTTTATGACTCGTTCATCTCTTCTATTCTCACTTTCTCATTTGTACATTGGTATGGAAGTTTGTCTTTTGGCAGCAGGAATGTGTTGGACAGAGTGGTGAGAGTGTGTGGGAAGGTTGTGGGAGTGCAACAAGTGAGTATGATAGCGATGTATGAAAGGCGAGTGGTGAGAAAGGCCCGTCGTATACTTCAAGACAGCAGTCACGTGCTAGCGCACCGCTTCAATCTCCTGCCCACGGGTAGGCACTATATGACACCAGAGCTGCCAACCCCCCCCCCCCCCCAAAAGTTTTCAGTAGCAAAAATTCTGAATTTCAGTAGTTTTATGACATTTTCAGTAGCCATACGTCCTCGCTTTTTTTTTTTTAACGAAGACATGCATATACACACACACTACTAAACAAGCACAGTTGCAAGGAAAGATGACACACTTCATACAATACTCCACATTTATTACTGGAGAGAGAGAGAGAGAGAGAGAGAGAGAGAGAGAGAGAGAGAGAGAGAGAGAGAGAGAGAGAGAGAGAGAGAGAAGTCTTACCTGGCGGGGAAAAACTTTTCCCCCCCTTCCTGGCTGCCGTCAGTGGCTAGCACAAATGGACTAGATTCCATGGCAGTGCTTGCCTCCTTAACCGCCTCTTCTCCTAGCGTTCGTATTATATGTCCAGTTTTTGTTCGCCCACATGCAAAGCTCTTGGCAACTTGGGAGTCCGGGAACATTGCCTTCACTAACTTACTGAAGTGATCTGCTACCGACGCAGGCAAATTGTGCTCTGCAACGAAGGTTGTGAAGAGTGTTTCCGCACGAATTATTGAGAGATAATCTATATCGGGCTGGAAGAAGGTGGCTACCGACTGAACAGGGACTAACTTTTCTGGATCAGGGCAACAACTTTTGTGACGATTGCCATTCACAGGTCGCGTCACATCGTGGAAGCCGCCATGTTGTATGCTAAAATATGCCAAGCACGCTGTACAATACACGCTGTGTTTTGATCTCGATGACGCAGTGATGCACGGAAATTTTTCAGAATACTCTTTCCTGTACTCTTGATTTGCTGTCATCTTCTTTTTTTCTGGGCTTTCATCGCTAGTTTTCTTTCTTTTTGGCATCACGGATTCAAAATACGCCGCACACAAACTTTTCTTCTCGCAGTGTAGAAAGTGACCCGGAAACGAAAGTGTCACAGAAAGGTCGAGGTTTTGTGCAGCGATTGGCCGTTTGCAAAACCACTTCACAGTGATTGGTCGAATTTCCTAACATGCACTGGGAGCGTGATCTATTACTCCGTGCACGTAAACCGAATGACCGTGACCTTGAGGTGCTACGGGAGGCACAGGCGCTCAATAAAACTCGTTAAAACTGTAATACTATCGTCGAAAATTGACTTTCCGTAGTAAATTTTCGATTTGCGTAGCTCCGTATTCATTTCCGGAGTAAACTACGGAAATTCCGTAGTGGTTGGCAGCTCTGTGACACCAAAGTTCAAAACTGTACGCACTAAAAATAGTTTTATACCCACCGCAATCTCTTTATTACATGATTAAGAATCTGAATGTATGCCTGATGATGTTTCTATTAAGACAGTGTGCGTGGCACAATTTTTATAATTAATGTCCAATCCGTACGAGATTGGTGGGTATGTGCCCTCTTGATATACTTGTATCATATTTTACTGTCAACTGTTTACTGTTGTTGTACTATCCTTTATCGTCTTGTGAATTTCTCTGTGATTGAGATAATAAAGTGATCGTATTAGTATTCGAACCAGTTTCCGATGGCGCTGTTGTGGAGGGCTGCACTGGTAGCCTTGTCATACAGGCTTTTGATGACTTCAATAATTTTAGGGCTGATGTGGTAAACTCTCATGGTTGCCCACAGAGCTGCATGCCAGACTTGGTCAAATGCTTGCTTTCTTGAAGTCTACAAACACATGATAGAGATGTTGTTGGTGCTGTAGGTATTTCTCGCAGATTATTCTGAGGTTGAAAACCTGTTCAGTGGTACTTCGCCCTGCCCTGAATCCTGCTTGTTCTTCAGCTATTATTTGTTCAACTTGGGGCTTCAACCTGTTATTATTTTCAGGAGGACTTTGCTGGGATGGCTGATGAGGCTGATGGTGCGGTAATTTTCACACTCCTGAGTACAGAAGTCATTAGATTCATATGGAAATCAAAAACGTACCAATAACAAGTAGCAATTTCATTAGGATCATCATCAGCCGCATCGACAGCAGGTGACTGCTCGGCGACCTCTGTCTCCATTGGTTCTGTAAGATAAACAATAATTCACACATCTCACATGGCCCCTTGTATATATTATATGGAATGAGCATGTTCACATGGAAACCTGGTGCTTTACAGTATATGACTGAATCATTACCATCATCATCATCAATACCAGCTGAACACAATTAATTTATTTGTGGGAATGGCTTAACTTATATAAGTACACCCAACCCTTTTTAAATTTGACACCATGTTTTTCCTTTAAAAAACCACACACACAAAACTTAACAAATACAACAAGATGGCGAGTGTGGTGGCCAAGTGGGCTAAGACGGGACTAACTTGCCTTGTCCACAAGCCAGAAACCAATGGCGCCTGACAGGTGTGGGTTCGATCCAGCATCTGGACGTTATGTTTCTCTGACTATTATTTACTTTCGATTCGGGCAAAGTCTCGGGGGTTTTCTCCGGTGACTGCGGTTTGCTCCCCCGGCAAAATTTCAAAAATCACAAAATTATGTTAGGTAGGTTGGGTTTGGGCGTGCCACAGGCTGCGACTACGCCTTCCCCAGGGGAGGCGGCCCAGAGTTTCCCAATAGAAAGTGATAATAAACTGTCACAAAAAAAAAAAAAAAAAAAAAAAAAAAAAAAGATGGCACGCCATTCAAATGTATTTCAGACACTAGTACATAGCTGAAGACAAGCATTATCAAAAATTTAAATTTTTTGGGGTGATGTTGTCACTAGACTTTATTATAAAAATGCAAAATTAAAACATGAAATGATGTGTCACTATCTGAACTATCTCGAAGCAACACAAATTATCAAAATCGATTCAGCCAATTTCGAGAGAAAAATCAATGCATTTTAATTAAATGATTTGCCTCGGTGACCATGACTTGACCTGTGATATAAAGTGAATATGATTGCACGGGAGGCTTGCCAGTAACATAGGTATATTTCTATGAAGTTTGGTCAAAATCTGTTCAGAGCTCCTTAAAATATAGCGTGCAGTGGACTGACTGACAGTCAAACCAACTGACTGACTAAGATTTGGCTTACTCTGATTCCCCACTATTTAAATCTAACTTACAACAGGAAGGCGAGAAGAGGCAGACTTACCATCAGCTTTGTTCATGTCATTCAAAGGTAGGTCTGGATTTTTTTTCTCTGGGTCTCTGATTCACAAAAGCAATTTTTAGAAAATTAACATAAAATAAAATAAATATATTTCAAAGTTCGGCAAAAATTACACTCAAAACTGATTTTAAAAATAAACCTAAAAACACTAATGTTGACTAAATACAATGTATTTAAAACATATTTTAGTTAAAACTTAAACCTAACTATGTTTACATTTTATTCTGTCTTCCATGCACATCTGGATCTGGATTGTTACATTTTTAATCAAATTCACTCTGGGTATCTGAGTATGGTGCATTGAAGAACATGAAAACGAAAGCAGGTTAGATCCTCACTTTCTTATTTTGCGAAACTACTAACAACATAAAAAAAAAAGTCTATCACATTTTGAAATTACAGATCAGCCAGATTGGCAGATGTGACATAAAAAACAAATATAATTCTTCATCTCTGTACAATTAAACATCGCTAATTTTATACCATAATACATGTACATTTAATTTTAGTAACTTCTTTTGGCTGATATCTCAAAAGTTCCCATAAAACCGCAATCCAAACACTCACTTTGGTTTAGATGAGGTTTTATCTGCCGCGGGGTCAGCCATGTTGTATTTTGATGAGAACTTGCGGTATGATGGGCGAGATTTCAAATAAAATGTTAAAATTGCAAATAAAACAAGTGTAACAAATTCAATTTAAAGAATACGTAGTAATGCCAAAAGTATTATTCTGACTGTCTATGAAGCGTAAACAATACTAACTGCATTATAAAACGTAAACAAAACGAAAATAAACAGATGGTCTTATCACGTGACCTCTGTTAGTGCGAGATATCCGCCGAAGTAGGTGTTGCGATTTGCTGTGCCAAGCGCACAATCATTGTGTCATATTTTATTAATATTTAAAGGTTTTGGATATAGCGGTACTTCACCAAAGATGTGTGCATAGTGTCACGTTATGACAGTGTGTGATTCTTCGGAGTGGTACTTGTTGCCTGGGGTGGGAAGCAGACGCCAACATTTCCCACCAACGGAAGTGTTGATGAATGAACCAACAGGAAGTGCTGCCCTTTCCTCCACCGACACAGATGCCGTTTTTTAATCATTTGTTGATTTCATTGTGAAGATAACAGACTGATTTCATCATGAAGAAGCTGTTTAGTTCTACACCACAGAGCTCTCACGTAGGGAAATCCTTCCAAGTTGGGCGGTACAATGTTGTTGTCGAAGATGTGATTGCAGAAGGTGAGTTTTGATTAACACTAAAACAGAAGCCTGCGTTTATAACTAAGGGGCGTGTTTTCTTTGTGGTCAAAATACTAAATGATGTAGAAGTGGGCGTGTAAGCGGTTGAAACTATATGGAAACATTTACTAACATAAAAGCAGCACTTGTTTAAAACCATTATGTTTGAAATAAGTCCCAGCACCTGTAACTTGTGTAAGATTTATACCTGCTTCAACTTCAAGTTGTCATCATCATGTTATGATGTTAACAGCTTATTCATTGTACTTGTAGTCTGTTTGCTTCAAGTTGCCATAATCAAATAATTGAACAGCTTATTCATTGTATTCTGTATGTTCGATAGTATTTGTGCAATTAGCCCATATGTAAACTTCAATGGGCAATTTATTTGCATTGTTTAACATCACCTTATTCAGGGGTGAGATTTAGGTAGCAGGTCGTTTCGGCGGTAATTTTTTTGGCGACACCGCCGAAACATAGGTCTACCGCCGAAAGGGCCAGCCGCCGAAACGCCCAAAAAAATAACTCACACAAACATATAAAATAAATAATAACTAACTATGCAACAAACATTGACTTGTCAACGGTCACTCAACCCTAACCCCTCCTCCTCCCCACCCCCCCTCCTTCTAAACCCCCTCCCCCCCCCCCCCCCCCACATGTTCCGACTACTACCGCAAACAGCAGGAAGTAGAAGTTTTTACGAGCTTCCGCAGAGTCGTAGAGTCTGCAGATTCGTATCCAATCAAGAACTTAATCCCGAGTCAAGACCCAAAACTTAAAAGTTCCAAAGCAGGTTTAAAACAAACTATCGCTCAATTGAACTGCCGCCGAAACGACCAACGCCGAAATGACCACAAGCCGAAACGACCAACTGCATCGCCGAAACGGCTCGTCGCCGAAATGACCTGTATTCGAGATTTAACCCAGGAGACTAACTAGCCCGCCGGGCTAGCTAGTAAATAAAGTGAGGTAGCCCGCATGATTTTTAGGCAGCCCGACAATTACAATCGTTCACATATATAAAACACAAATTTTGACAATACACGTAATTTGTAGCACTCTCCTGCTTATTTATATCCACTAAAATTTACCAGTTTCATGAATGAAGAAATCTGTTATGCGTTATAGTTACTCTTACTCAGTCTTAAACTTAGACAACCTAGCTGATACTGAACCTCACTCACAAATATATTGGGGAAAATAATGGCGGAGCCCCAGAGTACTAGCATAAACTAGCATAATTTTGACATTTTACAGAATGTTATTTTATTCATAGAAATCAATCAGATTCAGAAGAAGAAAAAACATAAAAATTCACTGCCAGAGTGTAAGTAAGCCATTTGTTTATTAATATAAATTGTTGAACACCTTCACATTGTCACAATAATCCACTGGAAAATATATTAAAACCTGTAGTGTTAGTGTTAGAACGATCACCAATAACTACCTTTTTGCAAGGTAGAAACTGAAAGCTAGTTTCTATCTAGAACTGTAGAAGCAAAACATCTTTTTGCCAGTTTGAATTTCAATCATAGAGAGCCAAATGGAGATCTATGCACATCTAACAAATTAGCCTTGACTTTTTTTTTTTTTTTTTTGGGGGGGGGAGGGGGAGGGTGTTAATGATCATATGTTGTTATCCTGCTAAGTATTATGTTGACACTGTTTAACAAGTTACTTTTAAACTTCTGCCATTGTGGTAGGTGTAGCCAGTACCTTAAAAGTCACAAAATTATAAAATTGTTGCTTTAAAAAAAAAAAACGTTTTAAGTTGTGTACAGTTTCCTAGATGATTATTATCTAGTTTATTAAAATATATTAAAACATCAGAGAACTTTAATTCTTATAAAAAGACACTTTCATTTATAACATCTTATTTTCCATTTGCTGCTTTGCAGGAGGATTCTCTGTGGTATTCTTGGTGAAGTCTGCCTCTGGTGGTCGTTATGCTCTGAAACGCATGTATGTCAACAATGACAAGGATTTAGCTGTTTGTCAAAAAGAAATTAAAATTGCTGTGAGTATTGACTTGGATTTTCTTGTACTCTTGTAGCTTTTTACCTTAATTAATTAAATTCAGGGTGTTGTGTGCAGTGTTTTGTTAGGAAATAGAAGTGTGTGTACGTGTGTAGACCAGTGATAATTCTTTTTTATAAACTCCAAAGTAGTTGTAAACTCCTGAACATTTATTGATGGTCACTAGAAATGTTTGGAGGTCACATTAGAAATTGTGAGAGCGAAAACTAAAAGTAGCTTTATAATATTTAAATATTTTATAGACATTGCTGAAACTCTGAAGGAATAGTAACTCCCTTTTCTGCAGTTTTATCTTTGATTTTGTCATACTCATGTTCTGTTTCCAACTGATATATTATTGTGTTGCTCAAAAGTTCATTGAGTACAGAACAATTACTGTATGTCAAAAAGTAAAGCATAAATCATTTTAAGGTGGCAATGTTATAATATATAATATCAGGGATCAGTTTACTAGCGCGCCCTGCGCCATTGACGCATAAAAATTAAAAATGACCCATCTACAATTCTTGCCAGGGGCCGAATGGCGCTTCGATTTTTGGTACCAGTGCGCCACCACAATAACAGTGCACTGTATTGGAGGCGACAAACAGGCTTTTGCTAAGGCAAGTTCAACGATTGGCAATGAGGGCCCAGATGTTGATCTTTCAGCCAATAAGAAGTGTTGTACGATTCTTCCAAATCAGAATTTGCTATCGTCTGCGCATATGTTGTGTCCGTGCAAGGAGGATTTTGTGTTTTTCTTTGTGCCGCTTTGAAAATCCTCCCTCCCCCTCTACTCCCCCCCCCCCCCAAAAAAAAAACACACACACAAAAAACTAAACTTGAGGTAGGACAGTCTAGACTGTCGTTTGCTGCTGTTAAACCACAGTCTACCGCCGCTAATCCTACGCAAGATGATTGTGTTAGCCCCGAGTCAAGTCAAAATACTGATCCCTGTTCTGGTTAGTGTTTTGTTGGTAAACATGCTTCACAACACATGCACAATCACAATAATCTATTTTGTTTTAATTTCTGTAATAATATCTCCAGGTTATCTTTTACATGTACGTAAATTACTGCTGAAATCATGGCCCATTGAAATTTGATCTGAGGGGCCCAATGGCCCATAGCTTTTTGTGTCAGGCTGAACCTTGTAATATATTAGCAATTTTATTTTTTTGTTTTGTTTAAAGTATCATGGCATGCAATGGGTGCATGCTGCTGGAATCTAGAATTACATCTTTTTGGTCTGAATTCCGGCAGGCACAGTGCTGGAAGGAAATAGAGATTTAATGCAGAATCTAGTCCTAGGAAAAGACAGACAATATTGAAAGTGTTACGGTATATATATACTATTACTACCAAACTGTTCAGCCAACCATTTGGACCACCACCCCATCCCCCTCCCTGCCATCCTCCCATGCACCCATGAAGTATTAACAAATGACTGCTGAAACTGAATTTGTAAGTTGTACCCATGATTTGCTTCTTTTCATTTTTTTTTTTACTTCAGCTGTTCCCTCACTGTATCAGTTTAAGAATAAGTCTATCCCTACCACAGTAAATTGTTAGCATTAAAATTATTACTTTAACCATAAATATTATTTGACAAGGAAACAACTTCCCTTTTGTTCTGAGAATAAAATAGAACATTGTTGAAATCATTTATTGGACACTTTTACTTAAATTACTGGTTTTAGGATGAGTAAGAGATGTGAAAAATGAATGAAGCGAAAAAGGAACAAAAGACAAGGAAACAGGAAGAAATTATTGAGAATCCAGTCATACCATGCATAACGAATGTGCTGCAGAATGAATGATCAGCGTAACGAATGCTGCTGCGAATGCCCAAGTGCCTCGCAGAAGGAACTTGCTTCACATATAATTGAACAATACATACGCCGCGAAACATCGCATTTCCCCACCAAAAAAAAAACAACACCACTAAAATCTGGACTAGAATTAGAAAAGAGACTGTGTGTGTGTCCTACTCATCCCACCTCTATTTCACCTCATCAACGTCTAACATCTTACCTAATAAAAACTTAACATCATACCTTGCATTGGTGAGTGTTTTTACTAGTGTTTGCCCCCCTGAACACTGCCCCATCTTCATTTTTCCTTGATTTCTTTGATTTTTCGCGGCGATGTGGAACAGATTGCACGATTTCAGCAGTCTATGGGAAATCGTGTTACAAATAACAAACGCACTGCTGGAACGAATAATGTTATGCGAGTTACCACTGTAATTTACTAATTATGAACTACTGTAAAGTTATGAAGGACCATTATTAGTGATCCACTTATAAGCTCATTGCTCTGGATCTTCATTGGCTGCAAGATGCTAAGCTTTAAGTGTAAGCCAAGTAATAGGATTTCAAGGGTCAATCAAGTGTTGGTCATTGTCGCTATTGCTGCAGCCAGTATCTGATTTGTTTACTGTATTGCTAATTACTATTATTATACTATAGTATACTCTTTTTTTTGTGTTTGTTACTTTGGGTCAAGGGCACTGGAGCTGTCCAATGTCAATTAGTATTATAGGTAATTTGAAGTGACTTTGACCCTAAACTAAGATATAAAGTCCAAACTTCTTGTATTTAGAGATGATAGATTGATCTTTTAATATATTTCTGTGTTTACGCTGTTCTTGAAGGTCAAGGTCATTTAAGGCCTTGCAAAAACATACAAAAAATAGGTCATCGTACTTTGAATGGTTCTAACCCATAGTATGCAACATTGTTATTTGATGAGGGAATTTGATCATATATAAGCAGAAGAGGTCACATGAAGGTCAAGTTCATGTCAAGGTCACTGAAGGTCAAGATCATCCCAATGTCACGGCCACTCCAAGGTCTCACTTTTTTGTGTGCATAATACAACTTTTGTTGTTCTTTATTTCATCCTATATGAGTGTATTTGGGGGCCAAAGGTCAAGGTCATCTCAAGGTCAAGAGCATAGAAAGATCAAAGTCAACATTACTTCTCATTTTAATGCCACTGTTTGTTTTTTTATTTTCTGGGCACTCATTTTCATGTTAAATATTTTAAGTTTCATAAGGAGCATGTGAGTCAAATGGGCTTTGCCATTCTAGTTTCCCCATCAAATTATAAATTGATACAGTTTCAGATTGCCATTTGTAATTCCCTCTTTTTTATTCTGTCAAAATGAAATGATCCATGCAATAATAGATGGAATCATGTCCATTAAAATTATTATTGTAGTTGTAATGTCAATGGTAATTAATTGTTCTTAGCTCATAACAACTTATAAATAAATTCAGGTTCAGCTTAGCTATTGGAAGAGGATCAAGTACAGATATGTATTCATTCTGACATTATAGATAATGTCTAAAACAAAAAATAAATAAATAAAAACACCAAGGCACTTTGATACTGTCATTATGCATCAATCAGAACCATAGGCAAAATATATTCCTGCTTGGGTAATTTACAAAATATCTTGTAGGATCTTCATCTTACACAGCTGCATTCTTTTGTTGGACACATGTGCCTCTATTCTAAAGCCATTTATTGCTTTAGCTGACCACCTTTTAACTTGTCAGACAATAATAATAATATAGGATGCTATTAATATTCCCCGCTTTTTCTTCTATCAAATTCAAAGCGCTGCGATCGGAAGAGATGGCTATTACAGAAGTCAGAATAGGTATGATGTGCACTTTGAATAACTTAAGAAACTGACTGCGTGACATGGATTCTGTGAAACCAACTAGGAATTTTTTAATGGTAGTTTTTATTTGTTTGTATTGTTAATAATTTTATTGTTCACAGTGCATGTGTGTGTGTTTTTATGGTCTAAAGTCACAATGTGTACAGACTTTAAGTTTAAATAAAATAAATAATGAATGTCGGAATAGAAATATACATTTTTATTATTAACATTTTAGATTGACTGCATCCAATACCATTATTGATGGGAGGGAGGAAACCGGAGTACCCAGAGAAAACCCTCCTGAAAAGTCTCATACCTATGTCACATAAGTCTGTCCCACATGCAGGGCTGAGATTTAGCAAGCCAGGCTAAGGAGCCAGCCGGGCTCCTAACCTGGGAAGTTGAAGTTGCCAAAATATTTCTCAGGTTGCCAGACCCCTTGATTGAAAGCACGGTCATTTTTTTAAACTGTATAACTATTGCAGCTAATAAACAAGATAAATTTCAACAACAACACTGTTTCATTTTTTAAAACAAGCCCTGTATAATTTATTCATCATCGACATCCTCCTCAATGTTCCAAAACTTGAAGGAGCTTGGGTGTGCCTTCTTCAGCTGTTTTTTTTCTTCTTCGGACTTTTTTTTTTTTTGCTGGAGGCTCCGAGACACCGCTTAAAAAGCGCCACATCGTTCGAGATTGACAAAAGACTGAGAATGGGGAATATCGAAAGTACGGCAAGTCTCGCGTGACTCATCAAGGAAGTCAGAGACTCGTTCCGATACACGCAAGGAAGCAAGAAGGCTAGGATCTCGCAGGGCAGTAGCGTTTCGCGGCGAGGGAAAGAAGAAAGTCTTGCGAGAAAAGGCTATTTTTACTTCGCAAATCCCTCGCTTTGCTAGCGTTACCTAACTTCCTAGCATGCATCGGAACGGGTCTCCGGTGCTGACTGCAAAAGCGGTTGGCGCGTGTTTTGTTTTACATTGCAAGTCAAAAGTCCGTGTACAGGTACAGAATCTCTACCACTGGCAGTATTTTCAAGTCGCCAGCCGGGCGAATGGTACCCCAAATCGAGCTCGCCACACACTATTTTTAGGGGCCATTGGCGAGTTGGCGAACGTTAAAGCTCAGCCCTGACATGGGGTTCAAACCTTAACCTGTGACCTTCAGCTTAGAAGCCAGCTCACTATCATCTGGGCTTCCAGGAAGTTTAGATGAAATTTTCTCAAATCTTAGCTTTTTAAAAGTATAAGCAAACAGTCTTAGCTTGAATTAGACATTTTATAAGTTTTTGCACAAATTTGATCTCAGCATCAGATGCACTTTATTGTTTCAAAGAGCAGATGGAAGAGAAGTGGGCAATGGTGTTGAGCTGTAGTTCTGAACATGTTTTGACAGTATTACTGACCCCTTTTTTGGCACACACAATCAAGTCAAAGTATCATTGTATGCAAATGCAATGATAATAACGATTGTTAACAAGAGAAAATAATTGTATTCTTGTTCAAATAAGAAAAGATTTTTTTTTTCTGTACAGAAAGACCTGAGTGGTCACAAGAACATCATCCGCTACATTGACTCCAGTATTTCTGTCACACCCAACAAGGTATACGAAGTCTTACTGCTGATGCAGTATTGCAGAGGTAAGCTGCTTTTCCTTCGCCCAGCTATTATTGACACTGTGCATGAGTCAGAGTCAGGTGGCATTTGTAACTTAACTTATGTTTCCACATTGTGGCCTGCTTGTATGGGAGAAGGTACAAAATGAACAACAGAAACTAAAGATAATAAATAAACAAAACCTGCTGAGTTAGTTGAGAAAGCTTTGTGAGAGTCATACGTTTTTAAAGTCATCTCCATTATTTTCCAGACAAAGGATTTTCATTATTCATACAATTACAAAACTGTTTCCTGTGGTCTGTTGTTATTGTGCTGTTTTGTTATCAGTGTTTAGCATGTGCCCTTTTGGTGGCTCATACAAATTGCAATGTTCTATAAACATTCAGCTTAAGTGACAAGGAGAAACTAATTGAGTTAGGGGCATTGTGATAGAAATTTGTTAATTGAGTTTCACAGGTTGTTTTTTTTTTAATAACATGGTCTAATGCATGTAAAATGGTATTATACACCTGTTGACCTATAGATTTGAATATTAATGGTTGGTTGGTTTGGGAAGAAAAGGAACAAGAAAGGTATTACTATTAGTCATTTTATTGTTTTTTCAGAAATATGTGGGGGTTTTCTTTGCCTCCCCTTCATCGTCTTTAACCTGTCATAATTGCCTCATCTTTGTAACTGCCCTGAATCCATGCTGTCTTGTGAGTTTGGCTGAATGGAATTTTTTTTTTTATGTCACAGCTCAAGTTGATTGGCTAAACCACAACCCAGATTTTGTACATCAGCCTCCCAGATATATTTTCACCAAACTCATCTCTTTTTTTTAATCTACTCTACCTTTCTTTTCTGGTTTGATTGACTGTGATTATATCTCATTAAAGGAGTATCATTTATGTCTTTTGATGGTTTATTTTTAAAAGTTATCAGCATAAGAATGATCAACGAACAACATAAAAAAAAAACTTCATCGGGCAGAAGAATTAGTTTGAACCCATTGCTCACTTTTTCATTCAGTTTTACATGAAAAGTTCTTAGCAGAAGTGGTCTGACGTATGATAAATCTATAAGGGTTATGCTCTATCTGGAAGATTTAAGGTTACATTCCTTTCTTTCTGCATTCTCTGGCTCTTACTGACCATTCTTTTGGCACTAAGCATTCAAGGACCGTTATCACAAGTGATACTTTCTCATACAGAACAAGTGTAATACCAATGACTTGAAAGGGAATAC
The DNA here is from genome assembly GCA_036898135.1 of Oncomelania hupensis. Lineage (NCBI taxonomy): Eukaryota > Metazoa > Mollusca > Gastropoda > Littorinimorpha > Pomatiopsidae > Oncomelania > Oncomelania hupensis. The sequence continues at coordinate 34,548,635 of CM072512.1, forward strand.
TTGGAAGTGGAACACATAGAAGAAACCTTGGGGTACTAGAAACAGAAACTAGTTATGCCATAGACAAGAGAAGTTTGCAAGTCTTTTGGAGATAAAGATGGGTGTGACTGCAGAAAATGTATTAGCAAAGGTCACTGTCAGACGTCTTATTTGTAGCTAAGCAACTGCATGTGGCTGGTAATGGGTATAGTGTTACTGTATCTTGGGGTAAAGGAGTTTAAGATTCCCTATTTATCTTTGTGGTTTTTTTTTGTACTTTAATTCAACTATGGCTGTTTTACTGAGTTATAATTTGTAACATTTGCTCATTTTTGACTCACATGCATGAGTCTATGTACTCCCATCTTCCATCCCTCCCCCCCCTTTTCCATCCCTCCTCACACACAAAAAAATTAAATTAAAATAAATTCTGATTGTTTGCACATCTGTGTGAGATGAGTCCAAAATGATATTTAAAAAATTTGTTCATCTGCCTGTTTTCTGGATGTGCAAAACTTGCAAGTGTATTAATATCTCAGAACCTATACTTGGTATATATCCATGAGTCCTTATAAATGATTGGTCACAGGGTCAACAAATGTTTTTTTTTAATAAGTTATTAATATTGAACTTATGGTTCTTTGATGCATGATAGGTATCTATAAGACACATCTTGCGCATCTTTGGTCAACCTCACTCCAAGGTCAAGGTCATTGGAACTGTCCAAATCAGTTAGCATAGGTACTTTTAAGTGACCTTGACCCTAAACTATGAGATATAAAGTCCAAACTTGCTGTATTTCGATGTAATATGAGCTTTCATATAGATAGATATAGATAGATATTCTGTTTTTGCATTGATCGTGAAAGTCAAAGTCATTTTAAGCCTTGCAAAATATACAAAAATTAGGTCATCATACAGTGAATATATTATTGAACTTATACTATACAACATTGGGTTATTTGATAGACATTCATGATAAATCATGTTAAGGTCAAATTATCCCAAGGTCAAGGTCACTGAAGGTCAAGGTCATCCCAAGGTCAGTTTTTTTTGCATAAAACTTTTGCTATAGTTTATTTGATAGTATATGAATGTATTTGGAGCCAGAGGTCAAGGCCATTTCAATGTCAAGAGCATAGAAAAATCGAAGTCGTTATTACTTTGCATTTTAATATTACTGTTTCATTTTTGGTTTTTTCTGGGCACTAAAGTAACTGACTAATTTTCATGTTAAATATAGGAGCATGTGAGTCATATGGGCTTTGCTCTACTAGTTAAACCTAGTCGATAAAAACTATGATAATACATATTTTAATAATGCCTCACTGTGGAGGATAGTGGGGAGATGAAGTTTGATTTTTATCATCTCTGTTACACCATAAAACCCATCCCTTATATATATGCTAATACAATACCTGAGCTGTTTCCTTGGGGCCCCGTTTCCTTACCCATCTATATATTTTTTTATAATTGTGTTACATAGAATACAACTTGAGTCAGCATTTAACTGTCATATTCCGTGATACACTACCACATTGGTATGTCACTAAATGTTCCGCCTCCAGTGTGTGGGTGGTAATATTGTATTTCAGTACTTCAAACTGAAATCTAGGTCAGCATGTTAGATTACAACAGGTTTTTAGGATGCTTACTCAAGTTTTCCTCTGAGATTACAAAGTTGAACTAGCTTTGTCACGCATAACTTGAGCAAATCTGTTTTCTAGATTCCATCAGCGTTTCTACTGTCAAAAATACTTGATCATGTATTGATGTAAACAATTTATTCTTGATAATATCATGATTATTTTTTAATGATTATTTTTATGAACTCTTGCGATCATTCATGAGACATGTTTCAAGTTGGATCCAGTAGTTTAAACTTGAACAACCAGTGATCTGATGAAGTTTTGTTATTTTTCCTATAGCTGTATAAATTGCTATCTAACTGTTCTTGGTGATTCCATTAGACCTGCTATATGTGGAAGATTCTTGTGGAATGATCAATCAATAAATGAATGAAATTATTTTTTCTTGGTTTTCAGCTGTACAAATCCATTTTCTCTCTATTTTAATCACAGTGTTCATTTATTTGCGTTATTATGTTGTAGGGTCTGTGATCCAATTGATGAATGATCGACTGAACTCTGGATTCAGCGAGCATGAAATCTTGAAGATTTTCTGTGATGCATGTGAAGCAGTGTCTCGTCTGCATCACTGTCAGACACCTATCATTCATCGAGACCTCAAGGTAACAAAGTCTGCATGGCTAACAAGAAAGAAAAAGAGAGAATGCGTATGGTGAGAGAGACGGAGGATAGGAATAAGGGGTGGCTGTGTTGCGTTGATTTTGTGGGAATGAGCGGTATTAAAATATCTGCTGTGTGTTATACTGTATGCTTTAGGGAAGACGTGAATGGGATTTATTTAATTGCTCTTTACAGCTCAAGATCTGCTCAAGGCGCTGGCTAATACAGGATTTAACTCAAGCTACCTGAGGCGCCCACTTGCCACCTTTTTTGCATGTAGTCTGACTGCCAGCCCAGCCAACTGAGCATAATCCCAGCTGACCGGGTATGGTGAAGAAGAGACCTAGTGCTTGATGGATGTATTAGTGTAACCGACACTCCCCGTTTAGTACATGAGCATCAGAATCTTTGAAGTCCGTGCTATGGAATGTGTGTGTTCACCGACTAGATCTTGGTTTATACTCTCATCTGAAGGAGCAGCAAAGAAGTAATTTGCTAACATGCACTTGTTGGTTGGTTCTTTAAATTTTGCTGATTGACTGTATTACAAATGCTATAAGCTGAGTATTCATAAATGTTTGGCACTGACAAGTGACATCACTGATTTGCATGCTTACTACATTATTTGTCATCTCTTTTGTTGCATGTCAGTTTTCTCTAAATGGTAGTGGTCATCTGGATTTTGTTATATGTTTGTTCAGGTTGAAAACATCTTGATAGGAGAAGGAGGCAACTACGTGTTGTGTGACTTTGGCAGCTGTACTGGTCGTGTTATGAAACCAGACCAACAGAAGATACAGCAGCTGGAAGATGAAATTCAGAAGTAAGTTGAGTAATTCAGTTTATCCAGTTTTCTCATGATACATCTCATTGTACTTTATTATTTTTTGTCTCAATGTATAAGTGAAAATCAGATGTGTTGAAAGATGAGTCACGAGGAATACACATTTAATCATGTGTGTGTTAAGTTGCTCAGCACTGACCGCCTAAAATTGCAGTTGATTCCTCAAATGTCAGTCAGAATGCAGGTGAAAAGTATTATAGGCAAGGTGATCTATCTTCCATTTGAAAAGGGTATGTCAAGAGAAATGATTTGATAAGGAATTCATTACCTTGCAAAAAGTTGATATATAGGAAAGTTTTGCCTGTAGAGCTATGAGCAATTACTAACATGCATACATTTGATGTTTACAGATACACCACCCTGTCATACAGATCGCCGGAGATGGTGGACTTATATGGAGGAACGCCAGTCACTGTGAAAGCTGATATATGGGTCAGTTGAGATAAACGAACAAGGTGTTTTTTTATACAAGCTGCGTTGGTTTGTCCAATTATCGTTTTCATTATTTAAAGCAGAAAACATTGTTTTGTTTAAGATATTAAAGCAGATTGCAATGTATTTTACAGAAAAGGAAAGACAACCTTTGTATTTTTTCCTTGAAAGACTGATGTTATTTCTAAATGTGTATTTTTGATGGTGTTAAGACTGATGCTATGTCATTGTGTTTACAGGCTTTGGGCTGTTTGCTGTACAAACTGTGTTTCTTCACCTTGCCGTTTGGAGAGAGCACTTTGGCGATACAAAGCGGCAATTATTCCATTCCAGACAACTGTCGATTTTCCAGGGGTCTTCAGTCTCTTATAGGTAAACAATTGTACATTTTATGTTTCTCTCTCTTTTTCTCTTTCATTCAACATGTTTTCAGCAAGATTTTTGTAGACTAACACTTGTAGTACAAGCTGAGGCATTGCTGGGATTAGATATGTATTAGAGTAAATATGATGCTAAGGAGGTCGGCGTTTTGTTCCAAGTTTTTGCTTTCTGTAAGCTGTTCATATTTGAAGTTGCAGTTCAGCTCTAAACTTTAAAGAAAATTTTTAACACAAAACATAAACAAAAAGGAGTGAAAAAGAATTGACATCTTTTTTAAGGTGAGAATTTACAGATTTGCTTATTTAAACCTCTTACTTTTTCTTTTACACCTCCTGTCTGTTTTCAGCATTCATGTTGGAGAAGGACCCTAGCAAACGACCAGACATTTTCCAAGTTAGTTATTTGGCGTTCCAGCTTGCAGGTCGAGATAACCCTGTGCCTAACATGAATGTGAGCAATTATCATAATGATATTTTCAACATCAATCATTTCATCATAATCATCTTCATACATGTAGAAGAAGAAGAATTTTGCTTGGCACAGAATCGTTCTTGTTACCGGATATGTTTTACTCTTGGAATGATGTCTTGCCCATAAAACAGTTATTGTACAGTATCTGAAATATAAGTTTTCCTCTCAATTCAGTGTGACAGACTTTGCTTTGTTCTTTAGTTGCATACTTAGTCTTGCCATTGCATCAATAGCCCACATTTGCTGTTTCTCTTTAAAAACAAAAATGAAGTATTTCGTTAATGTTATGATGTTCAAAAAGTAGGTTTGTTTTGCAAATTAATGTTTTGTTATGGTGTGCTGAAAACTAGATTTCATTTTGTGAAAAAATGTTTTGCAATTTGCAGTCTGCCTCCATTCCTGATGTCAGAAGCCTTCCTATCCCACTCACCGAGACGGAGGCTAAGCAAATCAAGACCACATCCCAAAAGTAACGTGTTATTATTTTCGCATTTGTTTTCAAATATTCTTTTTAAGAAAAAAAAAAGCTTTTGTTGTTAGCTCTCTTCTGTGCTTTCAAAATGTTAACATTTTGATTGTCTCTATAGTTTAACGTATGTAAAAAGCGTTTAGGAATTGCGTTTCTGATTTTCATTTGGTAAAGATCATGTTCTTCAAACATTTATTTAAAATGATGTTGTGAAATGTAATGATTGTTTTGTGCAACTCTGTTAAAACATAGTTGAGTTGCTGTAGGAACGCCACTGTCCACTTGTCATGGGGTACTTTTCATATCAAGCAGACAGTTTCGTGGGGAACTGGACTTGCTTTACACCATTTAACATCATCCCATCATATCGGCTTCGTTGTCTTTGGCAGCCCGCAAGCCAATGAACTAAAATTAATTATACTCAACAGTAATACAATTATATACGCGCTTTTCTCCTAAAACAGACTCAACACAACCAACATTCACTCCCAAATGTTACGCAAAATCTAAAACACAACAAACACGCATTCATCATTCAAACCCGTCGTGAAAAGGAAGGAGATTGCTGTTAAAAGACAAAAAAGGAAATTAGGTTTGAATGTAAAAAGTGTTTATTGTGAATTCTTATTTAAAATGTGTTCTTTTATTGTAAATTCTTATTGTTTATGAAATTAAAATGTGATTCTGTGCCTGCTGTAATTCCTTTTGGGGCAATAAAGATGTGTTGTATTGAGGTTTTATTTTTATATGACCATAAAACAGTTTATCTTTTTTTTAAATACTTTTATTGTAAATGTAACTTATCTTTTATTGTAAATATAACTTATCTTTTATTGTAAATGGAAAAAAAAGCCAAAACATGGTATATTCATCACTGCGAATGCAAACAAAACGGTAACAGTTGTTGTTATAGCATACAACTTTTAAAGTGCTTGAATTGTTAATGTGTATGCGTATGTATTTGTGCGTCTTGAGTCACCTTGTGGTGAGATCCTATCCTATCCTGTCCCATAACCCGAAGGTCGTAAGGGCACCACAGATGATCGCTTAACCAGCATATTCCATCTTTCTCTGTCCTCGGCAGCCCTCATGGCTTCGCTCAGTGTCAAACCAGTCCATTCTCGAATGTTGTCCTCCCACCTCTTTTTCGGTCTCCCCCTTCTTCTACCTCCTTGCACTGTGCCTTGCAGAATGGTCTTTGCAAGGCCTGATGATCTGGTGACGTGGCCATACCATCGGAGTTTCCGTTTCTTCACCACTGTGAGCAGGTCATCGTGTTGTCCAATGGCTTGTGTGATGGTCTGTCGGACTTCAACGTTGGTGATGTGTTGGGTATAGGAAATGCACAGAAGTCTTCTGTAGCACCTCATCTCCATGCTTTGTATTCTTCGTTGGAGATCTGCTGTGAGGGTCCATGCTTCGCAAGCATATAGGAAGATGGAGATGACCAGAGAGCGCAGCAGTCTTACTTTGGAATGTAGACTGATGGTTCTGTCTTTCCAAATGGGCTTCAACCTTGTCAGGGCAGCAGTTGTTTGTGCGATCCTGGAGAGGACTTCCTGTCGAGACCCATTGTCTGACACAATGGCTCCTAAATATTTGAAGCTGTGCACTGTGTTGAGGGATTGGCCTTGTACTTTGATGTCCGTGTTGATGCCATTGGTGTTGTTGGTCATCATTTTGGTCTTCTCTGCACTTATTTCCATTCCATAAGCTCTGGAGGTGGTGTCAAGCCTCTGTACAAGCTGTTCAAGTTCTTGTTCCTCTCCAGCCAATCCATCTATATCATCCGCAAAACGAAGATTGGAGATTGCTCTGCCCCCTATGCTGACTGTGCCTTCGTGATCTGCAAGAGCATCTGACATGATGCGCTCTAGGAAGATGTTGAAGAGTGTTGGAGAGAGTAGGCATCCTTGACGCACACCGATTGTTGTTCTGAACCAGTTCCCGATGACGCTGTTATGGAGGACTGCACTGGTAGCCTTGTCATACAGGCTTTTGATGACTTCTATAATTTTAGGGCTGATGTTGTACACTTTCATGGTTGCCCATAGAGCTGCATGCCAGACTCGGTCAAATGCCTTCTTGAAGTCTATGAACACATGACAGTGCTAGAAATTAACCTTTTTCTTTGGGGGCCACCGGGCCCCTTGATTGAAAAATTTGAGGGCCCACAAGCAACTTTCGGGGCCCAACTTGAAAAATAATGCAAACAAAAAACAAAAGAATTATTGACAATATAATAAGTAGAAAGTACAATTTGTCTGATAATCTAAAATAAAAACAATTGAATTTCCAATTTTGCTGAGTGATGTCATTTTTATTTGCCTTTTCTTTTACTTTCAAACATTACCAACAAAAAAAGGGGCAAAAAAAAACACACACACACATTCAGTGACACATATTCCAGTGAATAGTGAGCCTGAAATGGCCATTAAACAAAATAGAAAAAAATCTAGTGAGTCTCTTGTATAATACTTTTCAGTTTTGTGACCGAGTATTGCACAATACACATCATTAAATTTTTAATATGAGTAACCTAACAAGAAATCTGACCTCAATGCACTAAAGTTCAAAACAAAACCATGAAAGGGAACTAAACTGTACGGTACTCTTCCTCATTCACTTCAAGACCATGCCATGGAAATCTTTTTTTCCACCCTTCATTGTAGTTCCTTGATATTTTTTCCTCTTCATACTTCTTTTTTCTCTCTTTTTCTTGTTCTTTCCTTTCGTCGACGTTTTCTTCTGGCGTCTTTCGCTTCCCAACGATTGGAAAATACGCCATCGCCGATTGTTTTAGCAACTGTATGGCGACGATATGTAGCGATACTTTCGTACTTGCAAAGATGGACATTGTGCGCTTATGTTGTGCCATAGCCTTTTGTTTATTATATTAAAAAGATATTGAAGTGTATATTAAACTTTTGAGTGCAAAATTAAAGGGTTTTCGCTTCTTTTCTCTGTTTTTTTTTTCTGTCCAAATTTAGGGCACCGGTGTGGGTTGCTTCCCTTGGCCCAAATACGAAACTGCCGAGTAGAGCTAGCTGTAGCAGACGAATTATTTTGCGGGCCAAGCGGGCCCTTCGTTTTTCAACTTTCCGAGCCCGAAATCAACTTTGCGGGTTTTTGGCCCCGGGCCCCCGCTAATTTCGAGCCCTGCATGATATAGATGTTGTTGGTGCTGTAGGTATTTCTCACAGATTATTCTGAGGTTGAAAATCTGTTCAGTGGTACTTCGCCCTGCCATGAATCCTGCTTGTTCTTCAGCTATGATTTGTTCAGCTTGTGGTTTCAACCTGTTGAGTATTATTTTCAGGAGGACCTTGCTGGGATGGCTGATGAGGCTGATGGTGCGGTAATTTTCACACTCCTGAAGGTTACCTTTTTTGGGAAGAGTGATGACAAGCGACTGGGTCCATGGTGTAGGCCATTCCCCACTCTGCCAGATCTTGTTACAGATAATGGTGAGAGCATCAGTCATCGCTTCTCCTCCTGCTTGTAGCAGTTCCGCTGGTATGTTGTCCACTCCCGCTGACTTCCCTTTCTTCAGCGATTGCACTGCTGCCTCAACTTCTTCCCGGAGAATTGGGAGGATTTCTTCTTCTTCTCTGCTCTTGGGACATGCTAGAACTGATGGGTCTCCATTTGGTGTATGGTTGTAAAGGTCAGAGCAGTACTCTGTCCATCTGTCCAAGACTTCTTGTTCTTCTGTAAGGCAAATGCCAGACTTGCTTTGGATAGTGGAGACTTTGGGCTGTTTAACACTTGTCAGCCGCTTCACAGTCTGGTAGGCCTTCTTGCTGTTGTTCTTGTTCAGATTGTTCTCTATTTCCTGGCATTGATCTTCTATCCAGTTCTCCTTTGCTGTGCGCATGCCTTTTCGGATGTCATTGTTGATTTTTCGGTAGACATCAGCTCCCTGTGAGGTGTTCTTTTTCTTTTTTAACTCTCTTCGTTTATCACACAGATCCAAAAGTTCAGGTGTGATCCACGGCTTCTTCTTTGGTCGGTGCTTGCCAAGGATCTCAGTGGCGGCATCTGTTACAGCTGAGTTGAAGGTATTGGTCATGGTGTTGACATCTACTTCGCCTGCCCCCAAAATAAGCAGTGGTGCAAATTTCCCTCCAATTGTGGCCTGAAATATTTTTGCCACCTCCGGGTCTTGCAGTTTGTCCAGGTCGAACTTCAGCCTAGTGCACTTTGCTGTATTTACTCTCTTCAAATGGAGCCGGAAAGACATCATCACGAGATCGTGGTCACTTCCAATGTCTGCTCCTGGAAAAGTGCGTGTCCTGCCAATGTTGATGCTTGATCTGAAGCGTTTCTTGACCATGATGTAGTCGATCTGGTTGTGATGTTCCCCGCCGGGACTGTGCCATGTCCATCGTCTGGATTTTTTGTGGAGACCAAGCGTGTTTGCCAGTACCAGATTGTTGTATCTGGCAAACTCCAATAGCCTCAGACCCCTGTCATTTGTCTCGTTGTGGGGTCCGCATGTGTCTCCCCAGTTGTGGTGCGCATCTTGGCCAACCTTGGCATTCCAGTCGCCTTGCACTATGACTATGTCCTTCTTCGGCACTTGGTCAAGGACCGCCTGTATATTTTCATAAAAATCCTCCACTTCGCTGTCTTCATAGTCTGATGTTGGGGCATAGGCCTGGATGATGGTAATGTTGAAAGGGGTTGCTCTCAGACGGATGGTAATGAGTCTACTGGAGACTGGGCGGCAACCCATGACAGTGGCTAGAATGTTCTTGTGGACCAAGAATCCAACGCCGTGTTCGTGCCTGTCATCTCTACCGCTGAAATAGAGCTTGTGGCCTTTGTCAGTCGTTGTTTCACCTAGGCCTTTCCAGCGCAGTTCGCTGATACCTAGAACGTTCCATCGATAGTGGTCCAGCTCGTGGGCCAGTTCTTCTAATTTTCCTTCCGCAGTTAGGGTCCTGACATTCCAGGTTCCTATGACGATGTTGTTTCTCGTGCGGATCTTGCTAATTTGTCCATCAGTAGCATACTTTTCACCTCCGTCCTGGTGGCCAACGGAAGGCGCGGTCCTTGTGTAGCCGGGCGACGACCGATCCGGCATGGAATTAGTGGATAGCCTCATCATGTGTTGTGTCTTGGGCAAAAAAAGACCTGGCAGGGCCCAATCCTCTCCAGGCTGTTGGCCACAGCCGAAATCCACGAATACAGTGTGGCTCGCCTTGGCCCTGAGCACGTGGTCGTTGAACCTGTAGTAACGTGAGGTTCCTCCGCCCTGGCCGGTGACTTCTGTGTAGAAGACTTTCGCCCAGTGATGCCGTGCTAACATCACCCCTGTTAGTCGCCTCTTACGACACGCCGGGAAACGTTGGGTCTATTCTATTTGCCCGAACCCACAGAGCAATGTGGTGAGATGTGTGGTCATTATAAGTTCTAATTATTATTATTATTATCGGCAAGTTTGGAAGATTCTGCCTTTTTCATCCAAGTTCATATTTTGCGGAAAATAATTGGTCCTGATAATCACTGTTCTGTAATATTTTATTTTGGCAGTAAAAGAGGCATACTCTTGTTTGTATCTATTCTGTTTATGTATTTTTATTTTACAATAATTGTTGGCATGAAAGTGTGCTTGCATATGTGTATACTTCATTTGGCTTGGCTTACATTAGTTTTGACTGATGTATGTTTATTGTTTATTGAAACTTTGTGGCCAATGAAAGGCATCATGTTTCTAAATCTTGCAGACCAGTGAACACTGCTGTGATAGAATCAACCTCTGTGGCACCACGGCAACGACCCCGAGGTCAGAATGTGGCACCTGCACCCGCTCTGGGACTTCCCATCTCCACATCCATAGTGCCCAGAAAACGACCTTCGGCTAACAATCTTGTTGCAGGTAAATGACATGATGATGAAGTTATAAAAGGCGGTAAAGGGGTGTTATTGGAGACTGTTTAATTACTTATTTGTCATTGGGTCCTTGATTTTCTGTTGGACCGACCACAGGTCGTGAGAGTCAATAAAGCCACATCATGCTCTCGAGTCCTAAATCCTGGGGAGCCGCAAGGTTGTGTTTTGTCACCGCTTTTATTTACCCTTTTCACAAACGATTGTGGGTCGTCAGATCCGTCGGTGCTAGTGGTCAAGTTCTCTGATGACACTACAATTGAGGGTTTTATTTCGGGTGAAGATGAAAGTGCATATCGCGAGGAGGTCGGGCGGCTGGTTGGCTGGTGCTCTGATAACAACTTTGAGCTCAATGTTTCTAAAACAAAAGAAATGGTCATTGACTTTCGCAGGAATAAAAGCACAATCTCACCTCTTGTGATTAACAGTGAATACGTAGAACAGGTTGACTCATTTAAATTTCTTGGAACGGTCATTTCCAGCAACCTGTCTTGGGACAATAACAGCATGTCCATTATCAGGAAGTGTCAGCAGCGCCTCCACTTCTTGAGACAGCTCAAGAGGCTCGGACTTAACCAGACAATACTCGCGCATTTCTATCGCGCTGTGATTGAGAGTATCCTGTGCTTCAGTATCACAGTCTGGTTTGGAGGCGCCACTTCGGGCGAGAAGTTTCAACTCGAAAGAATTGTGAAACGCGCTGCAAAAATCATAGGCTGCGATTTATTATCCCTCGCGTCCTTATACAGCACGCGTTTGGCAAGAAGAGCCAGCAACATCATTGGCGACCCATCCCACCCAGCCAACCATCTGTTCGAGCTCCTCTCGTCAGGCAAACGCTTCAGAGCACTAAAAGTTAGAACTAGCCGGTTTAGACACAGCTTCTTCCCCGAGGCTGCCCTCTCAGTACCAGTGTCCTCAGTTACCCACAGAGCATGATGAGGTGTTATACTTAACTCTTAGCGTCCTATAGCGCGGTAATGCGCGCCTCGCCCGTAATCCTGAAGCGCGGTAATGCGCGCCTCGTTAGTGCACCTTTTAGTCATGAAATCACAGGAAATAGGAACTCTCCTGTGCGTGAGAGAAGGTTTAGTCAACTTCCGGAAAGGTTCCCGTGTGTTTTCCGCTATCGTTTTCGCAAGTTTGACGTGGTTTTGTGTACTTTTTTAACGATTTTGTTTGAGGTTTGAGTTTGCGAAATTTTCGGCCATGATGGCAGGGGATAGCTCCGACAGTAATAGTGAGTTTTGTAACCTTATTGATGAGCTTATTGCTGAAAGAGCACAAGGACTTGGTGTAGACAACCAGAGTGAGTTTTCTTGTCTGTGTTGACTGACTGTGCACTCATTCACATGCAATCCACACTGTCTTGTTGTTGTTTTATTAACATAATCCATAAAATACCTGTAATTATGAATTAATTACAAGATTCCAACAGGTAAAAAATAGTACTAAAGTCAAAATGGTTCTTTGGGTACATAGAATAACCATTTTGTAAACATATCCTAAAATATTAAGTTAATGTGACAATAAATTAATTTTTTGCAATTTTTTCAAATTCATAACCCAATTTATTGCAATAAACTTGAAATCCTTACAGGATATAGGTGCAAATGTACAGAAAACCTTATAGGACGCTAAGAGTTAAACGCCAATTTATTATTTGCGATAATGTGTTAGTGGTGCAATTCTGATTCTTTAATGTATTTTATTTCATTATGTTTTAATTTAGATACCCATGCGGGTATGCGCCAGTATGTGTGTGCGTGTGGGGGTTGCAAGTGGGCGTGCGCCTGTGCTTTACTCCTTAAATAACTTTTTCTATCAGAGTATTTTAATGTTTTAATGTCCAGTGGAAGGTTGTTTGTTGTTGCAGAGGGACTGAATGTTTTACCGCATCACCAAAACAAAATCCTATGTATTTTGAATTCATTGGGTAATAAAGTGTCTTGAGTAAAAAATATGTATGAAAAGGCTTTGAAAATGTTTTTCTAATTTTTTGGTGATCTTTCAGAGGGCCAACAGCAGCAGCAGCAACAACCCACACCATCACCACAGTATGTTGAACCGTATCAAGGGCTAGGAGTGTTCCAGCAACAGCCTTCTCCACAGTTCTCCAACCAGCCTGCCTCTCACCTCGCTGGCTTTGCCTCTGCACCTTTGCCACAGTTTAACAATGTGCAGCAGCAACAGTTGTTGCAACAGCAGTTCTTTCAGCAACAGCAGCTGCTACAACAACAGCAGTTTAAGTTGCAGCAACAACAGTTACAACAGCAAGCAATGCAACAGCAACAGTCTGTGATAGGGCATGGTGGGGGTGAGGGGCTGGTGATAGGTGGGATGTCTGTTCCACGAAGTGCTAGCGCAGGGAACGTGCAGACTGGACAGTTGATTCAGATTGAAGACATTGTGAACTATGTCTCTCATCCCTCTAGAATAGCCACGTCTGCAGAGGTGATAGCTACCCCTGCCAGTGGCACAGAAGATGTCTTCAAACATCCGACCACACTCCCCAGAGCTTCACACAAACAGAGGGTACGCTTACTGTTATGACTTGAAATACAACTTTGCCTTCTATAGGAACTTCCTACTTTTACCTGCAAAGTTAGCTTTCATTAACAAAAATTATCAGATGAAATGTTCATATTGTTTGTTTAACAGAGCAGTGTAGTATTCCACATTTCTTCTTGCTGTGAATGCCAGTATTTTAGGTTTGAGTTGTTTTGACAGCAGATTTGGCTTGAATCATCATCTAGCATTTATTTCATAATTTGCTCCCAACAGGGAGCCCAGATGAAGACATTGACACCACCACCCTCACCCAAAGTGACACGCCATCGTCGAAATGTCAGTGATACCTCCTTCATGATGGGAGGCAAAGGCAGTGCCTTCAAGTGAGTGGTTGAAAATTTAAAAAAAAAATAAAAAGCAATAAAATATAAATATTTATATGTAACCCCTTGTAATGTATTAGGAGTTAGTGACAGTTCTCACTGACTAACTGCAAACATGTACATATTATTAATTAGCAAGAAAGAGAGCTAGTTAGAACTAGAAGTAACAAAATTAATATTGTAATAGTGAGTTCTTCTCAAGTTAGGGTTTAATCTTGGTTAGTAGAAAGAAATGGTATTGTATTTTGGAAGTCAGCAAAGATTGTCATTCTTCAATTCAGGTATGTAATACTTAAGCATTTTTCAGAATATTTAGAATAGTAGTTTGGCATTGAAGTAAATAGCAGAATAAATAAATAACTATGGGGTCACAGCAATCTAACATGTATTAATCTGAATCAGTGAATTTGTTGCAAATACCTTTTGTGGAAATTAAAAAGGACTTGTATTTTGGAAATCGGCAAAGAAAGTAAATCTTATTCTTTGTTGGTTCATTTTCATTTTTAGGTCTTTTATTTTTCCTCTGTCAAATCATCATCACCAATCTCACTTAGAAGAGTTCGAACCCACACATGCTTAATATATTCACGCATGCTAAACTACTATTGTAAATGTTCTGAAAAAAAAACAAGTATTAAAATGAAATAGCAAATTATAAGAATGACTTTCTTTGCTGACATCTAAATGATTAATTTCTTTCTTCTAGCCAAGAATAAAAGCTACCTTAATAAGAACTCAATATTAAAATATAAATCTTTTGACATTTGTTTTACATCTGAATCAGAATTTTGTGGTTTTGTGATATTGCAGAGTTCTTTCTCATGTGCTCTGATTGTATTATCGAATTCTAGTATTGAAAAGTAACACAATACAGGTGCAAAAAAAACTATTGCTCTGAATGTTAAGAAAACAAACAAAATGTTGATTTCCATAGAACATCCCCCCCCCAACCCACCCCCAATCCCTCCCTCCTCTCTCTCCCCTCCCCCCCCCCTTTCCTCCCCAATCCATGTTATCCCAGATCTGTTTATTGATGGCGTGAAATTGGAGCATGTGAATGAGTACAAGTATCTTGGGATGGTTATCGACAACAAACTTAACTTTGATACCAATATCGCGTCCATTCACAACAATATCGAGAATGTACTGTCTCCAAAAGCTCAGATTTCTGAATGTGAACAAGTCCATCCTCTGCTTTTTTTACAGGTGTTTTATTGAATCTGTTCTTTCATTTGGTTTTATATCTTGGTATTTTGGCTTGAGTGTGAAGAACAAGAATGTGTTTGACAGAGTAGTGAAAGTGTGCAGAAAAGTAGTGGGTCAGCAGCAGGAGAGTCTGGAGGAGTTATATGAATGTGGTGTTGTGCAAAAGGCTAGGATGATTGCGGGAGACACTACACATATTCTGGCTCAACGATATGACGTTCTCCCATCTGGATGCCGTTCCGTGTACCCAAGTGTTGCACTTTGCGAACGAGATCTAGCTTTGTCCCCAAATCCATCCAACTATTAAACAAACGTTATTATGTGTCTCAGAATTAATAGAAATGTGTTATGGTGTGCTAAATGTGTGTGTGTGTTGGATTGTCTTAATTTTTTTTTTTCTCCAACTGTTTTTAATTGGGGATTTTATTAATTTTATTACTTTATTGTTACATGTTGCGCATGTCTTAATTTCTGTGTTCGAGACAATAACGTATTCTTGAATCTTGCTTTTCTATACCAAGTAGTGTTTTGAAAAAGACCAATGTATGCATTTTTTGTCTGACAGGGGCAGCACATTCTCTTGAAGCTAGTGTTGACTGTTCATTGTAGTATGGTATACTTAGAGCTTAGGGTTGTTGTTTTTTCCAGACACCTACGGTACACCATAATACTATGATGCTTTATAAACAAATTAAAACAAAAAAGCTTGCATTTGTAGACAATATGTGCTTGAAACACAAAGTGTATGTGTTTTCAGAGCTTATCACCCAGCTGGCCAGCTGTCTGCGTCCAACGACCTAAAGTCTAAGTCAGCCTCGAACACTCCAATCAGCTCTCCACCACCTATGTAAGCATCTTTATGGGCTTGTCTGTTTTCTTCTCTCCCACCCCACACCCCCACCTCTCTCTCCCTCTCTCTCTCTTCTCTCTCTCTCTCTCCTCTCTCTTCTCTCTCTCTCTCTCTCTCTCTCTATTTCTCTCTGCATTTTGTGTTTTTTAATAAATTAAATTTGATATCTCAATAATGTTAAAAAAATTTTTTGAATTTAAATGTTTGTGTTCCCCCCCCCCCCCCCCCCCCCCCCCCCCGTTCTCAACTTCCCTCTCTCCCTCATTGTGACATCTACCTGTATGGGTTGGAAGCCTAATAAAACGGTGTCACAAGTCTAGTCTGTATCTGTATCTGTATCTCTTTATTTCATTCTCTCTCCTTTTCCATTTATAGGCTCCATTCTTTTATATCGGAGTGTGCGTGGGCTGCAAATGTAACACAAGGTCAGATGGAGGAGTGCGCCAACTGGTTGATTATCATTTTAGCTATAATTTATGCGTGCGTTGAAAGGGAACTATACTCTTTTGTACAGTTAATCTTTTAATCGTTTAATCTTATCTTTTTATTGCGTCTGAGCTGTCAACTTGTCCTTCATGTTTTATGTGTGCTTTTTTGTGGGGCTGCAGTGTTGACCATATGAATTCCTTGTGTGTTCACTTGGCAATAAAATATTTTGTAGCCTTTTTGTTGTATCCTTTTACTACATAATATTCTCACACACTATACCTGACATATGTAATGGAACGGCTTTAGTTTGTGAACAGGACAATTATCTCCTGACCATGAAAAAAAACAAACTTAAAGTTTATTGGTTTGTTTTTGTGCAAATGCCACAAATCTTTTAAAAAAAAAAAAAGTAAAATTGATATTCATTGAAATTTTTTTTTCAGCGAATGGTAATGAGATTATCGTAAGGGGGTAGCTTTGATGATGCTTTCCGGTGTATGCATTCTGCTATTATTTTTTTTCTGTTATTTCAGAGGACAGTCACAATTCAATCGTCCACTGTCTTCAAGTATAGCGGAATGGAACCCTTTTGATGACAATTTCAATGCAGAGGGTGAAGCAGATGACTTCATGTTTGGTGCTGAGTTTGACAAGATCAGGAGAGGTTCTAATACAAGTAAGTCATTTTCTCTCTCGCTTCCAACGAGAAAATTTTGAATAGTTTTTATTTATAAACAGGTTGTCGCTAAATAATTGCCAGGAATTCTCAAATTATTGGGAACTTTAAAACAATTAGTTTTGTTACCTATATATAACAAACTGTGTATCTATTGCAAATGGTATTGTAGTTAGTAAGTGTGGTAGCAACAGCTGCCGTTATTATTTTTCTTTAAAAGTGTTGAAATAACAGCTCACAGTTATTATTTGTATTAATACTTTTTTTTTTATTATTCAGAGGTATTGTGGGAGAGGAAAAGAGCAAATTGAGTATAGTGGCCATTGAAATTTGCTTGAGAAACATTGAATATTATGTTTCAGTCTCACATACACAAAGAATTATTTTAAAATCTGCATTTTGCTGCTTAGAATATAACTTTTGTTTGCAGCGTATGAAAAAACAGGATCAGCTAATTTTATGTTTGTGTGCACGTTTGTTCTCAGGCATATCAAACGTGAAGAGTCGTGAGGATCTTGTTATGTCAGGGTCTGATTCTTCTGATCCATTTGGAAATGCTCCGTTCAAGAAGTCAGGTAAGACAAAAAAAATGTAATTATGGTATTAATGTATATGGAGTATTGGTGCTTTTGGGTCTGTCGCTTGTTTTCAAAATATAGGTGCAGTATATTTGTGTTTGTTTTGTTTTCTGGATTATGTATCCATAATTTTCCATAGATCTGTGGTTTTAACTTTTTTTTAATGTGATCTATCACTTTCTTTGCATTGTACCAAAATGTTATTCAGAGCCTGGATGTGTCGTCAAAATTATTGTTCCACATGAACAAATATCTATCATCTATGACTTGGTAAAATAATGACTTCTTTTTCTCAGATTTTAGAGTCAAATTCTTTAACTTTACATCCAAGCCTGAATGCCATTATTACTGTATAAGATCAATTTTGTTCATTTGTACTTGCTGATGTGAATATGTCGTATGAAAAAACAAGGGCCCAGAGTTCTGCTGTCAAAAATGTGCATCTTATACACTTTGGGATTCTGTGTTTTGGGTGTTTCACAGATAAATTGGTTATTATATCATGTGACCAATTTTTGTTTGATATTTGCATGTCAGGTGTCTAGATGTAACAGTCCCTTAGATGTATTTTAATATTTAAATCTGTTGTTTCCAAAACATGCCAGTGTTTATGCATTAACCCTGTACTTGTAATAACAATTACTTTGCCCTTGTGTATGTTTTATTATGTCAATCTGTCTCTGTATCAAACGTAATGATAACAGTGGTTGTACATTTTTAATATATTGTTAAAGTATGGCTCTTAGAATTGTTTGTTCATAAGTGTACATCATACAAAGTCACTTTCTGTATAAGTGTTATCACCAAAATCCTGCATCAGCACAATGTTAGTGGATTGACATTTGAGAGGTCTATAAATTGTTTATATAACATCTTTGTATATACATTGTTCAACACAATTGCGTTCCATGCAAGGCATATCATATTGGTGGATCAGGTTACTCATTCCATGTTGACAGAGATTCTATCACATTTGCTGTACTGTTGGTTTCTGTGTTCTATGTTTTGTTGGCAACTCATGAGTTGTGACCTTGCGGGGATTGTGAAATATAATGTTGTACATTGTTGTTTTTGGTTGTTTGCATATGCAACTTTGGGTGGTGTATTGATAGCTGATTGTTGAAGTATGTTGAAAAAGGTTGTAGGTAAGTGAATCACTTTTACATTTTATAAACGTTTTTTTTAGTGAGTGTGTGGGCATGCAAGTGTGTTTGTGCAGTATTTTTTTTTTTATTTCAGTGTTCCAGCTTGTAGTAAGATGTCCTTTTTTTTTCTTTTTTTTAAAGTCAAGCTGTTTCATTTTACTTTTTACAATATTTTTTTTTTTACAATTTGATATTGAAAGTGTCCCTGGAAGTACGAATTCACATATCAATTTTAAGAATGTGCATTAGTACATGTTTGACAGAAGTTAATTATCTCAAAACAACCCTGGAAAACTGAGAACAGTTTGGGGTGATTGTGTGTGGGTATTGATGATTAAGAACCTTTACAGGGGCTACTGCTTCATAGTTTGCGGTAGATTTTGTTTTCTTTTCCTGGTGATCTTCCTTGACCTAGCTAGTATTCGACCCTACATAGCAGTGTGAGTCTATATACTCACCTCTCCTCCAACCCCATTTTCCCCTCCTCTCCACCAAACCCCAACCATTCTCCTTTCCCCCATCCCCCCAAAAATGATTTGTGAAAATCTGTGCAAAATAAGTTAAATAGTCCAAAAATGACATTTTAACAAAAATCCATCAGTCTGTCCGCTGTCTGCCGTCTATCTGTGCAAAACTTGCAAGTGGATTAATAACCCAGAACCTATTTCAGCTATCACAACCAAACTTTGTAAGATGGTTTACACCCATGAGACCTCATAAATGATCAGTGAATTAATGACATCATGTCAAGGTCACAGGGTCAACAAATGTTAGTCCAAAAATGTCCTTTTTTCACAAAATTTTGCTTGTTTTTTCTAAGTTATTAATACTGAACTTATGATTCTTTGATGAGTGATAGAGATCAATGACACACATACTATGCACATTTGGTCAACTTCGCTCTAAGGTCAAGGTCACTGGAGCTGTCCAAAGTCAGTTAATATAGGTACTTTGAAGTGACCTTGACCCTAAACTATTTAGTTAGTTAGTCATTGGTTCTCAAGTCCAGTGGACTGCAAAGAGCTGAATCAGGACCACAGGTTTGTTGAAAGATGACTTACCCCTGATCTGTATAAAAGATCTGATGAAACAACCCTACTGGTAAACCTGAAGGCGCTCCACCAGCCGGTCACTTTACAATAAAGGCATCCAATGTAGAGGACACTGAGGCTGACGTTTATTTTTAAAAAAAATCAAAGCCCATTTACAAAAACAAAATGAATATAATAAACATTATTATAAAATATTTTAAAAAATGGCTAAATTGCTAAGTAACAATACCATAGAAAGTCCTAGTGACCATTTGGCAGAAACAAGCTGACCCAACAGACCGCATACACATACAAGGAGTTTGGGGAGAGCTTTCAAGAAAAAAGTTAAGTGATTGGCCTAGTGAAGAAGATAGAACATAGTAGATGGATAGAACAGATTAGGAACAAGAAAGAATAAATGAGAATGACATTAACAGTGGTAATTTAAAGCACTAAATTTCCACAAAGTGGGGATACTATTTATGCAGAAAACCGCCGCACCTGAACAGGGGTACCCTAAACTATGAAAGATATAAATTCCAAACTTGTTGTATTTAGAGATATATTAGATATATATTTCATTTTTGAATTGATCGTGAAGGACAAGGTCATTTTAGGACTTTCAAAAACATTTTTAAAAAAAGGTAATTGTACAGTGGAATGGCTGTTTAATTAACATATAGCATGCAACAACATTGAGTTATTTGATCAGACATGTATGAGAGGTCACATGAAGGTCACTGTCATCACAAGGTCAAGGTCACTGAAAAGTCAAGGTCATCCCAAGGTTACTGTTTTTATTTTAGCTTAATACAATGTTTGCTGTAATTTATTTGACAGTACAAAAGTTTATTTGGAGCCTGAGGTCAAAGTCATGTCAAGGTCAAGAGCATATAAAGATCAAAGTTGATATTACTCTGCATTTTAATGACGCCGTTTCACTTTGTTTTTTCTGGGCACTAATTTTTCCTGTTAAATATTGGGAGTTCCATAAAGAACATGCAAGTCATAACCTGCTGGTGGAGTGCCTTCAGTGTTACCATTAGGATTGTTTCACCAGATCTTTTATACGGATCAGGGGCGAGTCCACTTTCAACCTAGTTGTGGTCCTGATTCAACTCTTTGCAGTCCGCTGGACCCTATAAACAATGAATACTAAAATGGGGAGTCACATGGGCTTTGCCCTTATGGTTTGTTTTTCTTCTTCTTGTAATCTTCCTTGACCTTGCTCTTAGCCATAATGGTACAATAACGTCGAACTATGTAATTTTGTGTTTGTGTAAAGATGAGCCTTTGTGAAAATTGTATGTTACTCACATTTCTGTAGATATTTTATGCAGTTTCATTTTCCGTAATCTGCAAGCATAACGAGATTGTTTTTGTTGTTTTCACAATGAATAACTGTGGCTTCACACAAATTGTACATGTTTGTTATATGTAAAGCTGTAGATTTTGTAAAACCTCACTGAATGTGACATGACAATGGGCGTGGGTGGTTGGTGTTTGTTTTTTTAAAAATCATTTCGTAATTATTAGTTGATGGACTATGCACATGTGTAATTTATATGTAATGAAAAAAGAACACTGCTAATTTATGTTTTTGTTTGTTTTCCTTTACGGTGTAACAAATAATTTTTGGTGACGTATTAAGGGTCAGTTGTTTAGTCAAGATATTGTAGTTTCATTCCAAAATGTTCATTGTAATTTTGAAGGTGATCTGTCACTGGTTCAGAAACTAGACTAATAGTATGAACGCACATGTTTGCAAGTATTCATCACTAGTGTGACCGGTGGGTATTTTTTTTTTTTTTTTTTTTTTACCCAAGCTCTGGGATGTGGCTTGTTTGATATTCTGGTTTGCGTAAATCAAACTATGTTACCATTGTGCAAGTATTGATGACAATGATGATGTTTGGAGACTTGTAATGCGTCATAATCCGTGAAGAATAGCATGCTCATTGCGCTTGCGGGCAACAGGAGCTCGGCCATCAGTTAATATTTACACTATTTGCACTGTTGTTGCACTATAATTTTCACAGTTTAAAAAGGTAGATCTTCACTCCCTTCTTGAAAACACTCAAGGAGGAAGATTGTCTGAGATTTTAGGGTAGGTTGTTCCATAGAGAGGGTGCTGAGTTTGAATATACCCGAACACCTAGTGTATTATGTTTAAATGTGGTTTATTTTTTAGACTAGCTGTGAAAAGATTTTCATTACATAGTTTGTTGTTTTTTCGCCAAATAAGCTTACAAAATTAGCAAAACTGTCCTATCCTATCCCATAACTCGGAGGTCGTAGGGGCACCACAGATTATCGTTTAACCAGCGTACTCCATCTTTCCCTGTCCTCAGCAACCCAGATTGTTTCGCTCAGTGTCAAACCAGTCCATTCTCGAATGTTGTCCTCCCACCTCTTTTTCGGTCTCCCTCTTCTTCTACCTCCTTGCACTGTGCCTTTCAGGATGGTCTTTGCAAGACTGCAAAACTGTTGCATTTCAATTATTCACTTCATTTTTTTAGTTGATTATCCATATTTCCATGTATTTTTTAGGGTAAAGTGTGATATCAAGTGGACTCTCATGCTTGGCATTGAAAGAGCTTCATTAAAAATCAATTTAATTGTATTATTGTAAAGTAAAACTAAATTGAGTGGTTAATATCATGACATGGTATAAAGGTTTGATGTTTGCTGCTTCATGAAAATCAAAGAATTCTGGTTATTTGCAATGCAAACCATCCCATATTTTTTTTGTAATCTCAGTTCTTTGCCCAACAAAAAAACTGCAATATCCCTATCACAGCTAATCTATCAAATAGTTAATAAAAGTTAGTGATTAATGTAGATATACAGTTGAATGGAATATCATCAAATGGTATATCATCAAATGCTTATATATGAACATTACATTTTGATGAATACTGTTTCCCACCCATTCTTGTGGTATTCCATGATACTGGATTTCAAGGTTTAAAAACAAAATTTCATTTTGAACTGATTTAGTGTTGAGAGCATTTTTTTTTTCGTGTTTGGTCATGAGTTGAGCTCAAGAAATTGACTTGTTTTGTGGCAGATTGAAGTAATATTTTTCCCTTTTATTTTGTGTTTCTATTCTTGTTCGTCAACTTCCTGGAAGTTGTGTTTTTTTGCACCTTTTATGTTTGATGTTTCTTTATGAAATGTTTTCGTTTTACTTTTTAGTGTCAGGTCATAGTGTGGAAGAGTTTAGAAAACTGGGGGCTTGGACAAATCACTCATTGTTTGCAATTTTATTTATGGAACGATAAAGACTGCAACACACATATCATCGTTCTGGCTTTTTGGAAGGTCTTACAATTGAGATAAAAATTGGTGATCCATGATGGGTCTCTTTAGTGCTATTGAACTGGGGTGCTGCTGCTGGAATAGAAACCCCTCATCTATGTGTACCAGCGGGGCATTAAAGAGCCTGATCAGGTCAGGTTCTCGCGCAATCATTGAGAACTCTTGCCTATTTTATGGAGTCTACTAGTATAAGTGAATGTGAATAGAGGAGCTCTCTTTGCATTAAATACAGAATTTTTATAAATAGTACAATGTCCCTAGGCCATTGTGGGTTAAAAAAAAAACATATTCCTTCTCATTCCCACTCTGTTTTGTTCTCTTCTTTCTTACTGCTGATCCCCCATGGGGGTGCCGGGGGTTTCAGTATAAATAGTCCCCACTTTCTGGAAATTTAGTGCTTGAAATTCCCACTGTCGCTGTCTTTCTCCTTTGTTCTTTCTCATTCCTACTCTGATCTATCAATCTACTATACTATCTTCTTCTTCGCCAGACCAGTCACCTACCTTTTTTCTTGAAAACTCTTCGGGAACAAAACTCCTCAGTTGTATGTGAGGTCTGTTGGATCAGCTTGGGAATATTGGACGCTTTCTGCCAGGTGATCACTGGGGCTTCCTATGATGTTATTATTTAGCAATGAAGGCATTCTCCATGTGTATGTGTTTTGTTGATATTTTGTAATGATGTTTGTATTCTATTTTGTTTTTGTAAACGGGGGTTTGATAAATTAGAGTATAGCTTCAGCATCCCCTGCGTGGGATGTCTTTATTGTAGAGTGACCAGCTGGTGGAGTGCGTTCAGTGTTACCCCCAGGGTTGTTTCGGCAGATCTTTTATGCAGATCAGGGGTGAGTCCTCTTTCAGCGAAATTGTGGTCTTGATTTTTTGGTCCTGATTTGGCTCGGAAGAGTCCGCTGGACCTAAAGCAATAACCATGTAATGTAATTCTTACTGTTGATGACAATAGATGTCGTAACAAGTCAGGGGTTAAATGTAGTCTGTGCTGTCTTTATTTGGTACAAAAAAATAATTGGTTGAAGCACCAAGAGACAAACACAAATCCAGACTCTAATAATGACCCGCATTTTGCATTGAGAAGATCTAAATGTATTGAGTGTAAAAAAAATTGTTGTAACGATAGGTATAAACATGAAAGGTGTACAGACAAATCTGTTTCAGTAATAGATGTAGATAAATGTAATGTGTGTACTGCATGTCATGGTACCTAAGCTGCATGTTGACCCAGTTGACCCAGCTGTGTATGTTTTCTTGCAGCGTGATGGGAAGCTGATTGCGTCACGTGCCTGCCAGGGTTGCTGTCATGCATTGTTTCTACCACTGATGACTGTACCTCTTCCAGTAGTTTCTGCACACTGCTGCTCTCTCTACTGCTGTGTGTTATATCTGCTTACTACTGGCTGCAACAGATTATTCTCTGGCATGCATACCTCTACTGCTCTGTATTCATTTTCACTGAGAAATTCTGATATTATAATATTTTATATATTACCTGATCTATTCTTCAATTTCTATATACATTTAAAAAATAAATTCTGACATTTCTTAATTAAATTTTTGGATAAATTCTAAAGCGAATTTGCAATCAATCCAAAGTTTTGGGGCTCCCAATCATTTTGTCACCAATTTCTGGAGTTCTAAAGGCTTTTTGTTAGATTCCGGTGGCTTCCAGACCAATTCTCAGTGCTTACTTTCATTTTGTAAAGTACCTTTTTATAGAATACTTCATCTTGCAAGTAGTGCTTTGCTTGATTAGGTGGTACAGAAACAATTTTTCAGTAGTTTCCATTATTCATGCGTTTGTGTTTTTTTAATTGAGCATTTTGGTATCATGAAGAAGAGAACTGTAAGAATTTGTGAAGATCTACAAATAGCAAGTTTCACCAGTCCTTTTCACAGTACTTGACAGTGTATGGAATATTGTATGACTTGGAGAGTGAGGTAGTATAAGGCTCGAGATGTTGCAATAGTTTACTGAAGAACGTTTTTGGCAGTTTATGTTAGAATGTCTGTGATTGTGTATACTATACTTCTTTTTTGTGTGTGTGAACATGCCTAAGGCTGTGGAATTGCAGTGCTTTCTTAAGTTTATTAATGACTTGAAATACTGTGAGACCATTTTGTTATCACTCACTTTGGGCTTTTGGCAACCACCAACAGTGTAGTTTTGAAATGTTTTATTGATTGTTGCGTGTCCACAAGACACAAAAAATATTTTATCAAGTTTGAAGGATCATCCTTTTCAATAGTACAAAGAAATTTAACTGATAGATTTGCAAGTGTTGAATGTTTGCCAGTGATGAAGTGTGCTTTAGCATTTGCACAAAGTAGGAAATATCGTCAAGAGACTAGTGCTGTTTGGTACAGCAAGACACATTGAATGCAGTATTGTTGTTGATGTGCTGTAGCAAAGGCATTTTGATTTTAAAATGTTTTTATCTGAATCCATATTTTATTATTGTAAATATTGCTGTGCGCGGCAATTTACTTAGAAAGCGAATCACATTTCACATATGACCATAAGGTTGATTCTAGTTTTCGCAAGCCTCTCAGTTTGAGGCTGGTTTCTGTTTAGTTGCTGATGTCTGTATACTATGGCCAGTAGTTTCAGTTTACTGACAGTTTAAGTTTTTTACGTTCAATTAAATTTTAAAATTGTAATCACATAAGCAATGATATTTTTCATTGCAAGCATGCAAACATACTCTCCATATACGTCTGGTCTCAGTTTGACATTTTATTGTCAAACATAATATAGCCTTCCATTTGTAGATTTTTTAAACAAAACTTAACATCAGACATCATGACATTTGTACTTGCTAGTTGGGATTGTTGTAGAATCCTTCAGATTGTTTTAATCTCCTTGTTATTTTGTAGACAGTAATCAATTAGTCTATTAAAAAATAAATTACTGACCTCGTGTAAATTTTAATTACTGAAATCCATAATTTTTGAAAAGACATTATTTATATCCGCAGAAAATCATATGATGCTTTCTCATATTTTAAAGCTGATACAGAATTTCTTTATCACAGAAGATGCTCAAAGAATAATGTTAATTATCCACAATCCAGATTGTAAAAAATCTATGCTTCAGGTAACGTGTTTTACTCGGTCTCTTTTTTCAACAGTAACTTCACTCTTGTGAACCTTTGCAGAATTCCTCTTTTCAACCTCTGCTTTTAAATCACTCAAATTTCAAACTAACTTTTTTTTTTTTTTTTGGGGGGGGGGGGGGGGGGGGGGGGGGATTGTTTCTTTTATAAAAGTTTTGTTTATATGCTTTTGATTATTGAACTGCAACAAGTAATGCGTCCATTTATTATTTTTGTTTAGAATTGTAGGATAGGTGAGAATTCATGTACTGTTTTAGCACAATTATCCGGTGCTAATATTTATGATATAATCCATAGTTTTTGTTGCTGTTTTGTGAGAATTGTGCTTGCACACACTAACACAGTCAAGAATTGTGGGCTTTTCATGAAACAGTGAAATGGAAGTGCCATGTGGCATTTTGTTTTAAAGTGTACTAATGTAATAAAATGACTTTGTGAAGGAAAGGGCAGTAAATATGTTCTTCCTTTAGATGAGGATGTAGTTATTGTTCTGGAAACAACCTAAAAAGTGTGTACATTTAAATGTGAAAGGTTATGTGTACTGTGTAGATTCATAGAAATTTTTCTGTATGTCGGAGCCTTGTAGACATGTTCGTGTGCTTTGCAGCTGTAGCTAGTCATGAAAATAATTGTTAGTGTGTTGGTTGATACAGCACAATTGCTACATGTATAAATATTTCTTTGAGCTTTTTTGTTTGTTCGTGTTTTTTTCTTATAGTAACATTAACAGTTTGTTGTATGATTGAAGTGCATATGGGGTTTCTACTCGCTTGGACTTGCCATTTATTCTCTTATTTTTGTTTACATCAATCCACACTTAACAATGACCCCCCCCTGTGGAGGTGCCAGGGGTTTTTGTATCAATAGTATCCCCAATTTAGTGCTTTAAATTCCCACTGTCGCTGTCTTTCTCATTTATTCTTTCTCATTCTTATTCTTTCTATAAATCTACTATACTATTTTCTTCTTCGCTATAGAACCGTCACCTGCCTTTTTTCTTGAAAACTCTTCCGGGACAAAACTCTTCATTTGTGTGTGAGGTCAGTTGTATTAGCTTGGGAATATTGGACACTTTCTGCCAAATGGTCACTAGAGCTTCCTATGATATTATTATTTAGCAATGTAGGCATTTTATATGTATGTGTTTTGTTGATATTTGATAATGATGTTTATATTCTATTTTGTTTTTGTAAACGAAGTTTAGATAAATTAGAGTATAGCTTCAGCGTCCCCTGCGTGGGATGCCTTTATTGTACAGTGATCGCCTGGTGGAGTGCCTTCAGTGTTACCACCCAGGTTGTTTCAGAAGATCTTTTATGAGGATTAGAGGTGTGTCCTCTTTCAGCCAAGTTGTGGTCTTGATTTTGTGGTCCTGATTCGACTCTTTGCAGTCGACTGGACCCGGTAAGCAATGAATAACTAATTAACTAACTTAACAATGACCACCTATTTCTGACTGGCATATCCAAAGAATTAAGTTTCTTCCGTTTGTTATACATTGGTTGTGGGTTATTGTGCATTGGAACAGTTTGGGCAAGAGACATTTTGATAACATTAATAAATGCATGTATTGCTTTTAAAGCAGACATAAAATGACAATATTGTGTGAAAGCAAGGCTACCGAAAAGCATTTGTTTATTTCATTTAATGTCTGTTGACCAAAATAATTTTATTTTAGACAATAAAATTAGGAATGGAGAGAGGGAGGAAAAAAGACAACAAAAATGAAGACCCACCCTGGCCTGGTATTCAAGCTTCTTTTATCATGATGGAAGTACAAAAATTACTTGCTCATAAACAGGTCAGTTGAAAGATGTAACCTGTGCAACAAGAAATCCGTGCTGTACAAAGTAAAGGGATTTGACAATTTCCTGAAACTTGCATGTGACAGTGGGGATAATTAAGAGATGTAATGTAATAAGAGATGTAATGACCTACAAAGGAATTATTTAAAACCATAGTCAGTATTTTGATTGTCAAGTATGATCTGCTCAGATATCCTACATATCCAACGTAGATTCTTTCATCTTGTAATCACAATTTACCCATCTTCTTTCAACTTTAGTAGTATTGTTTACTTTCCTATATTCCAATGATCTATTTACACATGTTCTCGAAAATGTGATGACGTTTTCAACCAACATGCACATTTTGTAAGTTGTAATTTATTCCACAAAAATGTGCAGGAAAAATATGTACAGAAAGTATTCCTTTATCCAGAGTGTATTTTCTGAAGGTGTTGGTGTGAAAATGTGTGTATGTGCATGCGCGTGTGTGTATGTTTGTGTGTGTTTTTCCTCCAAATGATATGTTGCCATGTGGAAAAGTTTATTGTATTATGAAAGGAAATGCGAAGGGTTCATTGACCAATTAATGGTAAACATGCGCAGATGTTACTTTGATTGTGGTTTAAATTTAAGGAATAAGTCGTTTTGTAGAAATGAATGGTTGAAACATGAATGTTGAACACTCTCTGCCTCATGGTTTTCCATGTAGAAATGAATGGTTGAAACATGAATGTTGAACACTCTCTGCCTCATGTTTTTCCAGACAATTTTAATATCATTTATCTGGTTTTTGTGTTGTTATTTTTTCTTTTCTGATTCCTTAACACTGGGCTCTTGTTTGAGTTTTATGATACTTTCTATGTAATGGTTATTTTTCAGTTAAAGTCGGCTTGCAACACAGCATGAATTTTTGTTAAAAGTGCACAATGTGTGAAAGTTAGGCAAGGCATGACTGTTCAACCCAAAGGTTGCAACTTGAATAAATGTGTGATAGTAAGATACCTTTTGTGTGATGTCTTCTGTTTATTTTATTTTCTGTTGTTTTGGTCATTTGTGAGCATGTCTTTTTGTATCTCGTCTTTCTTTACGTCGTGCATGATGTATAAGTAAGATTGAAGATGTTAAAAACAACTTTCCAGTTAGGTAATATTCTATTTGCTGACATTCATGTTCGTTACCATTTGCAGAACTGTGGACAGTAGTAGAGTATGTAAAATCATTTATTAACTTTTAGCCTAATCAATCAAAACTGTCTGTAACTGCAAAACAAATGGCAAAAACACAATTTATACAACACATAGCCTGTCAAGCATGTTGTGCAACTCTAGCTTCACACATTAAAAACTGTTGTGTTCACATAAAACTTAAATGAACATGTGCACAGATAAAGATTATGGCATGAGCATGCATCTGCTAGCTATCTAAGAAACAGCATTTCTACGAGAATGAAAGTGTCTTATAGCAAAATCTGTCTGCAAGTTACTGACTAAAATTCCATCATTCGCCTATTTCAGCCCATGTAGAGAGCCTGTTGTATGAATGCATGTTCTTTGTGATAGTTCTCTTTCTTTTCCATTGCAAATCTATCTCTCACACATCTCTTCTCTTATTGTAAAATAATTAACTAGATTTTATTATATGATTCAAATAATTGGTTAACATACGCAGCCATCATTGTGAACGCATGGTCTAAGATGGGACTCTATTGCCTTTTCCACAGGCTACAAACCAATAGCCCATGACAGGTGTGGGATCGATCCTGCCTCTGGGCGTTATGTTTGTCCGAATATTATTTACTTTCAACTCGGGCAACCTCTCAGGAGGGTTTTCTCTGGGTACTTTGGTTTGCTCCCCCAGCAAAATTTTAAAATCTCAACTAATATTAAGTAGGTTGGGTTTGGGTGCGCCACATGCTGCGACTACGCCTTCTTCATGGCAGGCGGCCCAGAATTTCCTGATAAAAAGGGACAATAAAGTGTCAAAAATCAAATCAAAATAAAAAATCAGAATAATTTTTCAGAAGTAATTGTGCATTGTGTTGTCAGGTTGGTAGCAGAGAAAAAATTTTATGTGCAGTTCAGCCTAGTAGGAAATTGTTTGTATAACTATTTTAGTTTTTAGTTTATGTTATGAATATCAACAATTGACGTCATAGATAAATTTGTTAGTGACTTTATTGTGTGTTTAGGATTTGTGTTTAGTATCCCTCATTGATAATGATAAAATACTGTGTAATTGTTTACTGAAATATAATTGATGCGTGCAATGGCGTGTTCCCTAGCATTTTATTTATCAATAGAAAGCATAACAATAAATGTCAGCCTTTGCTTGTGTATTTTGCAGGTAAAGCAGGCAGTGGAGTGAGAGAGATCTCCTCAGACACTGACTCTGATGATGGAATGAAGGCCACAGAGCAGCTGGAGTCTCGCTCACAAGCCTTCCTGAAGGCAGCGCTGCAGAGAACCTCAAAATACCAGCAGCTGGTCAACACAGAGGACCATGAAGACAGAGACGACAACCCTGACGATTTAAACCTGGCTCTGGATGACAAGATGGGGGATGATTCAAGCAGAGACTTTGCCACAGTGGAAAGCCAGTCTTCGTACGCAGAAGACGATGAGCATGTCGATCACGGTGGAAGTTCTGAAATGCGAAATGACTTTGGGTATCAGGAGCTGGAAGATGAGTATGGCTCTCGCCCTGTGCCTGTCAGCGTTTCTGCCAACATGAGGCGCAGAACGGACAATGACAGCCTACAAAGCGGACCCTCCCTGTCTCAGAACATGCTGGCCTTCTCTGCTAGTGTGGGAGCCAAGGGCAAAGCTGTGGGAGGCCTGGTGTCCGGGATGGCTGGTGGTGGGGGTGCTGGTATGGGAGACAGAGTGGTGGGTCATGAGTATGGTGTGCGTCCTCTGTTGGATGATGATGAGCTTCAGCAAGCCTATGGGCATGCCGTGCCATCTGCCTCTCAACATCTGATGGACGCTGATATCAACGCCTCTACCACCATCACTGCTTCCAACACAGCTGCCAACCCCATGACTATCTCCCAGTCCTCCTCTATCCCCTCCCCTGATGAGGCTCTGCCCAGGGACGTTTTTGCCGCTGCCCCTTTCAAGAAGTCTAGTCGTCACACAACTCCCACGGCAGCAGGGTCTGGCACATCGGGGGACATTTTCTCCATGGCGCCGTTCAGAGGCAGTCGCAGCTCTAGCCTCAGCCAGAACTCCTCGCAGACCGTCAGTCCTTCAGACACAGTGGCCTACTCGCAAGCCTCACAGTCCAGCAGCCACGCCTCGCAGACCCAGTCCCGCCATAGCCCCGATTTTGATGTGTTTGGCAACGCCCCGTTCACCGGCAAATGCACGCCCAGCTCCACCGGCCCCTCCTCCAGCACCGTGTCACCGCTGGCTGATGACACTGTAGTCCTGACCCCGGATGAAGCGCTGCCAGGCTCTGCTACATTCCACAAAACCTCATCTGCCTTCAGCCCTGATACCTCCAACTCTGTCCACGCTTACATGGCACCCCAGCACCACCATGCAGCAAGGCTGGTCCAACAGGATTCGGCCAAGATGATGACTCCAGCAAGCGAAGATCCTTTCGGTGCTGTGCCCTTCCAGCAAGCTATGAGGCGAAGTCGCGTAGGGGGAAGCAACAAGGTAGTAGCACCCCCTGTTGCACCTCTCACCAGCACCCCGATGAAAGCCAAACATCCTGCGGATAAAGCTCAGACCGAGTGGGGGAATAATGGTAGAGGAGGTGGGGGTGATCTATTTGGCATGGACCCGGTCTTCAACCTGAAAAAATCTGAGAGACCGGACCAGCTGCTGGCATTGGAAGTGGAAGAAGACCGATCAGAGGACCAGTTTCTGGTGACTGGTGATGCTGATGACTCGGGGCAGTACCAGCGCCTCAGGGCGGCTGTGCCTCGGAGCAAGCGCACAAGTCGGGGTGAGGGAAGTGGTGGGGGTGTTAGGGATGTGTCAGCAGCAGCCTTCTCCAACATGAGCTTCAATGATGAAGATGAACTGGAGGAGTCCCAGGACTTTCTCTCTCACTCTGCTAATTTTGCTTCCTCTCACTCTACACACAACCTCAGTGCCGGTCAAAGGCACCCTGGTTATGCCAGCAAGGGTACATCACCCCCTGCTATATCGGCGAAAGTGGTCTATGATTGTGGTACCTGGCCTCGCAAACACAAACGTTTCACACCTTCAGCCACTGCCGAACCTTTTACTGTGAAAAAGAAATAGAAAAGGGTCTGGTCTAGTTTTGATCAATCAGCAGGAGACGAAGCAGAGTGAAAACAAGATAAGATTTTTACAAATTGAAAACGTTCTGGCTTGACAACTTCTTTGATAACTGGTAAGGTGGATTTGGCTGCTTCGACGGGACATTTGCTTTGGGGTGTTTGGTTTTTTATTTGCAGAGGATAATCCAGGGTTTTGTACATCAGTATTGCAAAGATTTTACTCTGCTTGTAGCTTGAGCAGTTGTTTTCATTTTGGTTGGTTGTACTCTATGTTGGGAATAGTGCAAAAAAAAAGTTTTTTTTTTTTTTTATGTCTTTTTTTTTGGCCTTTGAATATTCCTGGTATTTTTAAAGAGCCAGTTGGCTTTTTGAAAAGTTCTTGCTTTTAGTTTTGTGTTGTGTTTTTACTGTAGTGGTGTGTTGGATGCCTGGACCTTGCCAGAGCATTTTGTTTGAACGTTGATTTTTTTTAATTTTTGGGTGGTGATTAGAAAATTTGGTTTTTGGCAAACGGATTTTACATATCTGAAAGTTGCACCTAGGAACAGAAAAAGGAAAGGATTCTGACAAAAGAATTGTACAAAAAACTTTGTGTGAAACCTTGAAGTGAAAAAAGAAGGGCTTGAACTTGATTACTGTTACACTTCATTGCGATACATATTGTTAGGTGGAAGTAATGGATTTTTTGGTCACACTAGAAATCAACTGGTAGCAATGCATAACTAGGTGACCTGAAAGCAGTCTTTGTATTGTTGTGTAGGTGACCACTGTTTTTGCATTAGAATTTAGACAAGTAGTTGTAACTGTGGTTAGACTGAAGATTGTTTATGCTTTTATTCTGGGATTAGTATTTGAAAAGTGTGCAGTTTGCATCGTCGTTGTGATGTAGTAATTTCATGTAGTGAAGAAGTATTATGCTGGTTGTGCTCAGTTGACAACCAGTATATTTTGTGTCAAATCTAGTCAGCTTTTTTACAAGCTGCAAGTCAAAATATAGTCATCAAAAGATACCCACCAGCATTTTTCTGTTGCCACATACTAACCATGATCGCCTATCCTGGTACAAACTTGCCTCATACAAGGGCAGGGCAGAGATAACATTGCTACATGGCAGTTATTGTTCTCTGTTGGGGGGGAAAATGCACCCATATTTTCCTCACATAATCATTGAGTCTCTCCTTCTGTCTTCATATTCCAGTTGTATCTCACCATGCCTTAATTAATTTACCTGCCGTTTCCACTGTTACACTATAAACTTGTAATTTTCCAATTTGGATCTGAATATGTGCTTACACTGTAGTTTTTGAAAAAGTTTCATGCATGAATTTGTAGCAGCACATCAACGTAAATGTAGTAGATAAAAGCATAGGCTTTTTATCCTTATAAAACATACAATGTATGGAATGATTAATGACTTCAATTTTATGAAATGAAACTATTGTGTGTGCTTTGTATCTGTAGTTTATGAATGTTTGTAATGTTTTCGTTTCAAAGGATTTTTTGTTTTGTTTTTTGGAAGTGTTGTGTATAGTCTATAGATTTATCTATTTTCTATGTCCCTCTGTTCTATTTCCCTCTGTTTAATTTCCTTGTTCCATGATCTGTGTTAGTTATCAGGTATGGTAAAACGAGGGAAGCAGAAGTGTGGTAATATAAAAGAATGGAACACTAATGGTATGAAACAATGGCTGCCTGTTCCCACAAGTTATTGTTGTAACTTGGATACTGTTTGGCGTTAATTTTTGTATGGTCTGTTGTCATTGACTACACTTGTTTTCTCACAGTTATACAGCTTTCTTCTCTAATGTTTAATGTACTTTGATGTAGAGGATGTCCCATTTCTGTGATACAAGGGGTTTACATTCAGGCACGGGGATATTTTCTTTGCCAAGGGCATTAAAATGAGACAGATTGCTGGGAGTGGAAGGTTGGAGGAGAAGGGTGCGATAGTGGGGGTGTAAAATACCCTCCTCTCTTTCCTAAAACCCATGAATTTTAATCATTTGTACAATTGAGTTTGCAATATTGATGGCTATCAACGTCAGATGAAGTTTGCTTCGTATCATTGTTGCAGTGATTATTAAATGACGATTCCATGCATTCGCATTGAATTAAGTTCTGAGGTTTCACCTACATGGTGATAGATACCCTGGAATTTTGTTGGCAAACTTTCTTGTATGTGTATTCACAAGTACAATTATACTGCCTTAGTGATTTTTCGGGGGGGGGGGGGTATTCAATGACTGAATGAGGAAAATCTGGCATAACATGTAGATCCTCGTAACACGCAAGCTGGTTTGTGATAGACCTAATGTGGTGTGACTTGGTTTAGCTTTTGCATGATCTTGATCCGATTGATGAATGGATTGTGATTGCGAATGACAAATTAATAATTGCTTTGTGATCTAGGACATAGCTTTTTAGTGAATTCGTACTAGAGCTGTTTTGCTGTAACATATTGGGATCTAATCTTTGGAAATAATGTTTATCTTTCCTTTGTTACACTGTTCACTCCTAAACTGAATCTTTCATTGCATGTTTGTGTTTGTGTGTGTTTGTTCATGTGTTAGAATGTTCTCAAGTGAGGGTTTATAACATCTGCGACTTATTTTTGCCAGTTGCCTTCAGCATTGTTTAGTCCTTTGTTGTTTTTTTGTTTGTTTTGTTTTTTGGGGGGTGGGGAAAGGGAAGGGTGGAGAGGAGGGGAGGGACAAATTGGAATTCGAGACCCTATCTTGCAGGAATTTTTCTTGCCCCAGCAATCTGTGTCCCTGCATACACAACATACACACAACCTCCGGTCTCCTTACCCCTTAGCTGAAATCTTTGTCTGGATTGAGAACAATTATTGTTATTTGGCATCTTCAGTCTTTCAGAAATTCATAATGAGATTTTAAACCGCCGCTTTTAAAAAAAAAATTTATCTGTTAGTTTTTTTTCTCAATCAAATCATTTGCATCATAGCTCATAAACATCTGCCAAAGTGGATGTATTTTGCCTGACATGTTGTGTGTGTGCGTGTGCGCCATGATATTGCTAGTCAATCATCCATTTCTGAGGTCGTTCTTGCTTGGTTTATGGTTTCTGCTCATCAAAGGGACTGAGGGAGAGAATACATGACATTTAGTTGGTGCTCTTGGAATATACAACTCAATATGAACAGAAGTACAGCTTAAATATATATATTTATTTATTTATTTATTAAAGTTTTTTTTTAAAGTTATTTTAGGGGGGGGGGGGGGGGGAGGGGATGCAAGATTGTTTTGTTTTGTTTTTGAATTGGAATGATTGGGACTATTTTCTTCCAGCCATGGAGATGAAGGATCTTATATGCGTTTAGTTTAGGATATTTTCGTCTGTTAGTAATGAGGTGATCAAGTTCTTGTTTTTATTTTTTTAATGCAGTTTTGTGTTGGTGTTGGGCTGCTTACTTGTTTTATAGATATTTATACATTTAGAGTGTGGTTTAGGATTTGAGGCCTTTTTATCTTTACTTGCTTTAGTGGACTAGTATTACATCAGTAGGGTTTGAGAGATATATTCTTAATGCACTGATATATTTCAAAGTTTATAGTGCTGTTTGTAATGCTGTGACTCCTCTTTATTCTATATTTGTATAATCTCATCTTGTTCTTATCAAGTCTGAATCTGTCATACTTTCGCTGCATGTAAATTGTAAACCTTTCTTTGGTACAATCATTTCCCCTCCTTGATTTCGTTGGTGATGAATGTTGGTGCTGTTTCAGTGTTTGAAAAGTTGCATTTGACCATGAAAGGGTTGCTGTTTCTTTCCTGGGGAATGTTTGACTTGAGGATTAGCTTTCTTAAGAACAGTAGACATATGCCTGATACAGATCTACAACTCTGTAACCACTGACATGATTGTGTTGAATGTGACAATACTTGGTATTTGTGAGTTTTTCTTCACTTTCACTTTTTTACTCACATGCATAGCAATGTGAGTCTTATATACTCATCCCCCCCAAAAAAATTTTTTCAAGATTTCGCAAATCTGTGCAAGATGAGTCTTAAATAGTCCAAAAATGATATAGAAAAATAATTTCCATTCGTCTGCCGTCTGTCTGTGCAAACACTTTAAAGTGGCTAAGTACTCAGAGCCTATTTCAACTATCACAACCAAACTTGGTAATATAATAAATAAATAATAATAATAATACTGAATACTATATACGCGCCTTTTCCCATATCAATTAGGCTCAAAGCGCGGCGATCTGTACCAACATACACGCTCACCTGTCTCATCTACCCTCACACACACATTCACACACAACAAATACACATCCATCATTCAAACAGGTGGTGTAAAGGCAGGGAGATCGCTATTAGAAGACGGAAAGAAAATCAAATTTTAATTTTTGAAATTTTTATATTGACTGCATCCAATACCATTATTGAAGGGAGGGAGGAAACCGGAGTGCCTGGAGAAAACCCTCGGTGACCTCAATAGTCTCGTACCTAAGTCACATACGTTCGCCCCTTGCAGGAATCGAACCCGCGACCTTCTGCATAGGAAACCGGCGACTTATCCACTGCGCCACGCGGCCACCCCATGTTTATCCATGAGATCTCATAAATGATTAGTAAATGAATGACTTCACTTCAAGATCAAGGTTACAGGGTCATCAAATGTTAGTCAAAAAGGTAAAATTTTTCACAAAATTTCACTTTTTTCCTAGGTTATTAATATTTATGATTCCTCGATGTGTGATAGATATCAGTGAGACACACATACTATGCAGATTTGGTCAAACTCACTGCAAAGTCAAGGTCACTGGAGCTGTCCAAAGTCAGTTTGTATAAATACTTTGAAGTGACCTTGACCCTAAACTATGAGAGATAAATTCCAAACTTGTATTTAGAGATGATAGATCTTTCATATAATTTCCGTTTTTACATTGATCTTGAAGGTTATGATCGTTTTAGGCCTTGCAAAAACATGCAAAAATCATCGTACAGTGGAATGGCTGCTTATTTAACCCATAGTATAATGATGTTTATATTCTATTTAGTTTTTGTAAACAGGGGTTCGATAAGTTAGAGTAAAGCCTCAGTGTCTCCCTGCAAACAATGGCTTTATTGTAAAGTGACCGGCTGGTAGAGTGTCTTCAGTGTTACCATTAGGGTTGTTTCAGTAGATCTTTTATACGGGAACAGGGGTGAGTCTTCTTTCAACAAAGTTGTGTCCTGGTTGGGGTCTTTTCTGTCTGCTGTATCCAATTATCAATGACTTACTAAATTGGGTTATTTGATCAGACGTGCATGAGAGATCACATGAGGGTCAAGGTTATCCCAGGGTCCAGGTCACTGATGGTCTAGATCATCTCAAGGTCACTGTGTTTCTGGCATAATACGTTTTCTGTATTTTATTTAATAGTACATATGTATTTGGAACCGGAGGTCAATGTCATCTTAAGGTCAAGAGCATAGAAAGATGAAAGTCGGCATTACTTTGCATTTTAATGCCACCATTTAATTTTGTTTTTTCCACTCATTTTCATGTTAAATATTGCGAGTTCCATAAAGAGCATGTGAGTCATATGGGCTTTGAACTTCCAGTTACCTGCTATTGTCATAATAATACTGTGTGCGTGTGCCTGAAGAGTGTGGGTGTATGTATTCTGACTCAAAGGAAAGAATATCTTGAGGAGGAATAAAAATTGCTGGAACATCGTATTGTATCAGATTTCTGCCACTCACAAGATGAGAAAGCTCTTGTTTTCTGTTTCATCAGACACTTTTAACAGCAAACTCACTTGAATCATTTTTTTTCCATCATTGTGCCGAATTATGTCGGCATTTTATGTTAGTAACTAAATTATTTCATAAATAAATAAAAAAAACGATTTTTTGTGTTTAGATGCTAAGACACTTACAGAGCAAATAATATCAAGAGTTACACTAGTTGTTGCACATGTCTGTGGAAATGTAATTGGCTAAGGATTTTAACTTAGATGTAGTTACAAATGGTATTTTGTGTGTAACGCTATGATTTAGATTAGCTTAGAACCAATTTTTGTGTGTGGATTAGATACTAATCATTTATATACTCATCACTTTAAAATACTCTGTTGCTTTTATCAGGTAGTCTGTAAAAAAAAAAAAAAAAAAAAAATTTGGTCGTAAACTTTCCAGTAGAATTGTTTTTAAAACTTGTAACTTGTACTCAGTAGGGCATTTAATGGCTCCTGTAATCTGTTGCGTCAGTATGGAACAACATTCCATTAGAATTTCATTGTGATTTGGGTTTGTTTGGGTTTTCTGTTGTCCTCCTTCTCTTCAGTATTTTATCTTTGTATGCATGTGTAAAGGTGTCTCTGTGTGTGTACACACTTAAAGCTGTGTTTGCATGTGTGAATAATTGAAGAAATTTGTTTTCCAACCCTTTTGATTTAACTTTTTAAGGGTACTTTTAACATTTCCTTTGTTAGGTTTGTTTGTTATGCTTTTTTTTGTCACAACTTGCTTGTTACATGCCAGACAGATCTACCAGTTTGCATTCGATTGTTGTTGTTTTTTTTACTTTATTTTTTCAGACTTAACTTATCTTGCTCTTATTTTAGTTTATTTTATTTATCCTAGTTTATGTATACTGATTATCTGTCTTCTCTCTCTCTCTCTCTCTCTCTCTCTCTCTCTCTCTCTCTCTCTCTCTCTCTCTCTCTCTCTCTCTCTCTCAATAGTTTGATTGTTTGAGTACTATTGACACAATTTTGAAAGAGTTTAAAAATGCCATTTTGTACACCATCATGTAAATACAAGAATTATGATAATTTACCCAAGTTTAGATTTTTCAGCTGCACAGTTAGTTGTAAATTGCATAGACATTTATATATTGTTACATACTCACTTCCAGTTAAGTTGGGCTATAGTTGCACTTTGGGCTTGGAGTTCCAAAGCTATTTTTTATGTTCCATGCCTTATTTTCCATGTATCTGTGTTGCTCCTATGTGTATGTTTAATTCCATTACGTATTGTTAGTGTCCATCAGAACATAGTAAGAGCCGCGTTTGTGACAGTGACATGTGGATA
This sequence comes from Oncomelania hupensis, assembly GCA_036898135.1. NCBI lineage: Eukaryota > Metazoa > Mollusca > Gastropoda > Littorinimorpha > Pomatiopsidae > Oncomelania > Oncomelania hupensis. The sequence goes on from CM072512.1 coordinate 34,587,707, forward strand.
GTTTTTTTTGGTGTGTTTAGCAATTCAGCATTTCAACTAGTCCTGTAGCTAATTATGCCCGCTGCTGAAATTATGAATAAATTATTGATGCATTCCAACTTTACAAAAGTATTATATTTTGTATTACTGTCTCTTTGGTGCGATGTGAAATATTTATGTATGAACTTGCAACACTACTTGTTAAGCATATGCAATCTCTCTCTCTCATGGGGGTACTGGGGATTTCTGTAAAAATAGTATTTCTAATTTCTGGAAATTTAGTGCTTTATATTCCCACTGTTGCTGTCTTTCTTTGTTCTTTTTCATTCCTGCTCTGTTAAATCAATCTACTATACTGTCTTCTTCTTCGCTAGACCAGTCACCTACATGTTTTCTTGAAAACTCTTGCAAAACTCATTTGTTTATGAGGTCTGCTGGGTCAGCTTGGGAATATTGGACGCTTTCTGCCAAATGGTCACTGGGGCTTCCTATAATAATAGTATTTGGCAATGTAGACATTTTATAAGTATGCGTTTTGTTGATATTTTATAACGATGTTTATATTCTATTTTGTTTTTGTAAACAGACGGTTCGTGGCCCCCCCCCCCTTCCTCCTCCACCTCCTGTTGGGGTGTCGGGGGTTTCAGTATAAATAGTATCCCCACTTTCTGGAAATTTAGTGCTTTAAATTCCCACTGTCGCTGTCTTTCTCATTTGTTCTTTCTCATTCCTGCTCTGTTCTATCAATCTGCTATACCATCTTCTTCTTCGCTAGACCAGTCACCTACCTTTTTCTTGAAAACTCTTCCAGGACAAAACTCCTTATTTGTGTGTGAGGTTTTTTGGATCAGCTTGGGAATATTGGACGCTTTCTGCCAGGTGGTCACTAGGGCTTCCTATGATGTTATTATTTTGCAATGTAGGCATTTTCTATGTATGTGTTTTGTTGATATTTCATAATGATGTTTGTATTCTATTTTGTTTTTGTAAACGGGGGTTTGATAAATTAGAGTACAGCCTCAGCGTCCCCTGCGTGGGATGTTTTTATTGTAAAGTGACTGGCTGGTCTTCAGTTTTACCACTAGGGTTGGTTGTTTCAGCAGATCTTTTATGCGAATCAGGAGTTGTCTGGTCCTGATTTGGCTCAGAAGAGTCCGCTGGACCTAAAGCAATAATCATGTAATGTAATGCGTGGGATGCCTTTATTGTAAAATGACCAGCTGGTGGAATGCCTTCAGTGTGGCCTTAGGGTTGTTCCAGCAGATCTTTATACAGATCAGGGAAGGGTCCTCTTTCAACCAAGTTGTGGTCCTAATTTTGTGGTCCCGATTCGGCTCTTTGCAGTCCGCTGGACCCTGTAAGCAACGAATAACTAACTCTCTTTTACACGCACAGACTCCCACATACATATATAACATTTATACCCAAATATACACATGTGACAATTTTTAATTCATAGTTTTTAAAATGTTGATTTATTTCAACAATCACTGCACACACCTTTTTGAGTATCGAAATCCTAAGCATCCTCGTCTCAAGATATAAAAACACAGTTTCAGATTTCACCATCACACCTGATGCAACTTTTGCAAACAATACAACCAGTTAGTCTCTTGAAAGTACACCTGTGATATATAAACTGCCAAACGCAATTAACATTTTGCTATTTAAAGTTTCTTGACATCAAGAAGTGTTTATGGGTGTGTGTCACTTAATAATAATTATGAAAGAGTCACAGCCGTACGAATTGCACTCGGCAATATAATATAATTATAACAAAAAATGCCAAATGCAATAAAAAATGTGCAAAGAAGAGATAGAAGAAATCTGCAATTATGAAACCGGCAGTAATATCAACAAAAGTATTAATATCCCTTTGGCTGTCATCAGACAGACATAAAAATACAGCTACACTATGACACACATACCTCTTTAACTATCTAAGAGCCATTCGGTGTGACAGTTATGATAAAATAGAAAACAATATTGCAAATGGTGGAAAACGATATTGCAAATTGTGGAGGAAAATAGCCACAATATAATATCTGGACACATACCAAAGATAAATCATGTCAGGCCAAAGTTATAGAAACAACTGTGTTTAATAAAATAAAAAATATTTTTAAAAAACCACAGAAATGAAAATTGTAAAAATAACATCAGCAAAGGAAAGACATTCTCAATGAAGAGCAAACTGCGACGAGCAATATCAAAATATAACAAAGTGACACTGATTATGCATAGCAAATACAAGGTATTTCATAAAATAATACAAGTTCATTTAAAAATAGACTGGACAAGTGTTTATCTAGTTTAATGTGATTGTTCTCTACTGACTAGCGTGGGGCTCTCCTTCCCCGTCCTTCCCCCCTCCCCACCTTCCTCCTCCCCTCTCCCACTCATCGGCTGGCCAATTCTTCAGACACCCAGTGCCTGAAAGCCTACCTGTGGTGAAAGATAATGCACTTCAATTAGAAGGCCAAAAGGTTGACAGCCTAAGATGCCATCTCTACTATACTCTACTACTATATTCTGAGGTATTCTGGACTACCCAAGGTAACTACACACTTTTTTCAAACATAACTGAAGCAAGAGAAAAGGAAATATATATAAGAACGTAGCCACTTGTATTTGCTCAGCTGTATCAAAACCTACAACAGCTGTTAGTTTCAACAATAATTATAAGACCACCATGCTTTTTGTCACGCAAGAATGATCCCAGTGCATACTCGACAACTGTTATTAGGTCAAAACTAAGACCAACAAGACGGAATAATGTAGATTTTAAAAAACCATACAAAGTGAGGTCGGCAAACAGATTAATCAAGGCAACACATTTGATTTAGTAGACTTAAACAGGCAAACGACAAACGACCACAAAACGACTACAACTCGGTAAGCTGTGAACAAGAATGCTGTGGCAAAAGCCTGTGGTGTGCAACAAAAAGGACTGCAGATCGCCACCACAGGAACGACACAACTATCAACACGTGCCACCATTGGTGACTGCTAGCCACGAAATCAAATATCCCTGAAACACGTCAAAAGGCAAACATAAACATACCAGCAAAGTTAGTTAACCCAAATCTGCCTTTAGATTAAAATGAATCGCACAAAAATATGCAACGCAACGCACCTTTTGTTCCCGAAAATTAAAATCGCACATTTCTGCCATGCTTTCACACAATAACAAAGCAAAAAAAACCACAAACAATTACAATAGAAATTTACGTTGATGGATAACTTTACTCCTCTAGCAGATGGTAAAAGGAAAAAGCTTTGGTCAAACAAAAGTTGTTGATCTATAAAATACTGCAGTACACTAAAAACATTTTAGCTATTTTGTAGATGAATGGTAAAAACATTCAAACATGCTTTAAAAAGCTCATTTGCTGATTTTTTAAAAGCAGTTCGTCAAAAGAAAAACTCAAATATGTTCAAAAGTATTAAAAACAAACAGCAACTGGTATAATTAAGTAGCGGTAAATGCCGACTTTAAACCTTACAACACATTCAAAGACAACAAACAATTAAACATTTGAGATCACAGTTTGCTGATATTCATGACATGTATCAGATCATCATGGAGGACAACAATATATGATTCACATGCTCCTTAGGGAACTCGCAATAGTTAACATGAAAATGAGTGCCAAGAAAAAACTAAATCAAATGGTGGCATTTCAAATGCAAATACCGACTTTGATTTGTTTAATGCTCCTGACCTTGACCTCCAGCTCCAAATACACTCATGTACTATCAAGTAAATTACAGCAAAAGTTGTACTATGCACACACAAAAAACGGTGACCTTGGGATGACAGTGACCTTCCGTGACCTTGACCTTAGGATGACCTTGACCGTCGCATGACCTCTTATGCATGTCTGATTAAATAACCCAATGTTGTTGCATACTATGGGTTAAATACACAGCCATTCTACTGAACAATGTTTTTGCAAGGCCTAAAATGACCTTGACATTCAAAATCAAGGCAAAAGCGTAAGATATATAAAAAATCAATCTATCGTATCTAAATACAACAAGTTTGGAATTGATATCTCTCATAGTTTAGGGTCAAGGTCACTTCAAAGTACCTATACTAACCCACTTTAGACAGCTCCAGTGACCTTGACCTTTGAGTGAGGTTGACCAAAAGTGTAAAGAATTTGTGTCTCATTAATATCTATCATGCATCAAAGAATCATAAGTTTATTATAATAATATATTAATAACCTAGAAACAAAGAAATTTTGTGAACATTTTAAATTTTTTGAATAACATTTTATGACCTTTGATCTTGAATGAAGTCATTCATTCACTAATCATTTATGAGGTCTCACGGGTATACACCATCTTACCAAATTTGGTTGTGATAGTTCAAATAGGTTCTGAGTACTTAGCAGCCCTGAAAATGAAAAAAAAGGTCCCACTAGCCTTTGGCTAGTAACTTAAAAATTTTACTAGCCAAACTAAAAATTTTACTAGCCAGACTAAAAAAAAGTTCATTTTAGCGCACTCGCATTTGGAGACTAAAGTTTTTTTTTTAGTCGCCAATTTGTTTTTCCACTAGCCATGGCGACTAAATTAGTCGCCATTTTCAGGCCTGCTTAGCCACTTTACAGACGACAGATGGCGGACAGACAGATTTTTTTTTTCAATGTCATTTTTGGACTATTTAGGACTCATCTCGCACACAGATTTGTAAAAATCTTGAATGTTTTTTGGGGGAGAGGTACATGGACTCACATTGCTATGCATGCAAGTCAAAGAGGACATGTGCACAGTAAAAACTGTTGAAAGAGTCAACAGAATAAGTAATATTTACACGAAATTACAAATCTTGGCAATGATTTGAAGCCCAAAATGTTACAGGGAGCCGAGTGGAGTGGAGTGGAAACGTCTGGAGAGGGGAAATGGAGTGGAGGAATAGAGGTATAGGGAGGTGTGGTGGGAGTGAGGAAGGAAGAGCATAGCTTTCATTAGACTTATAACCTTTATCAATCTAGCTTTCATTAAACTTATATATTCTTTCACCATCTAAGGCTTTAATCCAAGATGCTTGAACTAAAACAGGAACCAAGATGTCTAAATCAAAAATCGCACTGATGTATCAACAAAGCAACCAAATCTTGGAACTGCTTGCTCTTAAAAGCACCATTCAATTATAACTCTTATCTTCTCTCTTTGATTATCTGCTTAACCTTTACACCTTGGTCGTTTTAGCAAGTTCTACCATCATACAAAGATCATTTTCCATACCAATTACAGTTAAAACAAATACTATGTCCCAAATTAGCGTCTCAGCACATGTGTATACATGAGAAAACAAACCGGGTTTAAAATACCTATGCTTCGCAGGGAAATTGAAAAAAAAAGGAAAATATCGTGCAAGGGAGTGATTATCAAGAGATTATGCACAGACGATAAAAATCTGTTCCAAAATCTGATGTGCAGTTTGGAAAATGCAATACTTAAACAATATGGGAAAAATAAGAAAACAAGAATTAATCAAATATGAAAGTACTGAGATCCTCTTTCATCAAAGGATCAAAAATATATGTCAAACTTTCATGCTGCATACATGTTATGAAGAACAAAATATCAGTGTAATAATGAGATCTCCTTAAAAAAATAACGTAACTGCGAAATATATATATAACAACTGATCAATCAGTCACTATTGACTAATAAATCACTTTGAGTTGATGCACTGTGACACAACAAACATTTTGTCCTGTAAGTCAGTCGGCCATGAAATAATAATACTGATAATCACTACTGAACTATTGTCGAACTAAAAAAAACAATCGGCAAGTGATAGAAGCATCAATGGGGACAGGTATGGGTGTTGCGGAAAACAAAAATATCCTGGCCAGATTGGTGCCAATACAGGAAAGCAAGGACTATGATAGTGTGCCACCACTGATGGCTGGAACCAATAAAGTCAAACACACCTGCAACACAGTATAAACAACGATTAAAATAACCATTAGAAACTTTCCACAAAATGGCTGTATACAAACTAGGCAGCGCAATTAAGGCAATTCATTTAGACATTAAATTGTAGGAATAGATGTGAAAACCTAGATACCTAGGGCACATTTTTCGGTCATTGTGATGCATGGGATTTTAATAATGATTTGTTTAAGTTTCTGGGTAGAAGCTCAGTCTGGTCAGTCTAAATCAAAAACACTGACACACACACACACGCACACACATACACACACACACCAACACATGAGCCTCAAGTCTTTTAAAGTATAAAATTCTTTCATACCTTCAACAAAGTAACACTAACTCATGAACTACTAATACCAATTGTCAAAGTCATACGTAGGGTGAATAAAAGTTTCATACCTGGAAACATCCTTTCAGGAAACTTGGTCATGTAGAAGGCAAATGCAAGCATCCCCAGGAGGTACATTGTGGTAACTTTGGGTACAAACAACTGCAAAATAAAACAAACTTTGACAATGTGGAAACATGTTTAGCTACCAACATGGATAAGCAAGGCACTGATTCATCACTTTCTTTTGCAATAATTTTCAATTATGTGTAAGATATTCCACGAACAACAATAAATTATACAAACGTTTGCGCATTTCAAAAATTGCATGTTCTTCTAGTTTAATATAGCACCTGACTGACTTAATAGCAACTGAATGTGCCAGTTCAAATCAGATTGTGTTAGAACTGTGTTTAAATAAAATGTTTTGAAGAGTCCCATCCTCCCTTGCATTGGGGTGGTAGTATTGCCATGCAGCTAATACTATTAGCACCATGCTCTGAGGATAAATTTAACTCAATCCAAACTGATGTCAAATGATCACACAAAGTAAACTATACACAAATAATTAACCAGAATGATGACATGTGTACAATGCGCAGATTTCAAATAAATCAGAAATGCTATGTGTCAATTGTCCCCTCAACTTGACATTAAATGGGCCCCATCCTATAACAAAGCCCTGTCCAAAAGCTGCCTCTGCTGCTTGAAAAAAAATCTTCTGTTCCCATACAGAAACTTCTTCACTGCAGCAGGAAAGTCACAGTGCTTGTGATCTACTAGTGAGAATGATGCTTGTTTGCAAATGTACCCACAGGAAAGGGCATTACTAAGGGTACATGATATGCCAAGTGGTAACTGAAACGAATAAACAATGCATCACTTTCTGACTTAATGCATGACTACCGCTTTGCATTTTTATCCAATAATTTCAAAGTTCATACTTGCACAACTGGAGAAGTAATTCCTCCATTGAGGTAGATCCAGTGCACAGTAGGAATGATGCCGTAAGCCACCAACCCCACATACACTGCCATGCGGGTGTGAAACCATCGAGAGGTGAAGAAATGGGGATGAAGTTGAAACCACAGTGTGCACACTGTCAGCATTGTGATCATGATCATATAGATGTCCCGCCATATCTAAACATAAACAACCAAATAATTTTCTCAAAATAACACAAGCATAATTCCTTAAAATGATAAACTACTCAAACGATTTGCCAGAGTAGCAAATGGTTTTTTTCCCCCATCAAATGTCGAATTGTCTCCCTTGCATTTATAATTTGAATGTACACTTTAGTTCACAGATCAAATTAGGTTAATAAAACAGTGCAACACTGACCAAAACAAAAAGCCATGATGTAATTCTCAAATAAATTTTGCTATTTTCTCAAATCTTTACATATAATATACATTTGGAATTTTGCACCCTAAAAGTCTGCAGCATCATCTCTGCGGTACACAGGGATCACAATTAACGCATTCTTTCTGCAAATTTCAAGCATTTTAAAGTCTGAGCATGCATTTTTATTGAAATCACACGTAAAGACTCATGCAAAACTATTTTGAGTTCGTTTGTGGATGGTCTTTCAATAAAAAGGTCAAACAGACTTTAGATGCACGTTGGAAACATCTGGCCTAAGACTAAATGGTCTTTGCTTTGGCAATGTTTTTCGGGTTAAAGGCTGAAAATTCTGTGCCAGGCCCATCCGCCTAAAGAATGGAGACAGAGAAAAAGCGAACCAGCTCTAAAAACAGTGAGACACCAGCCAAAAGTTGTCCAATGTGGTAAAATATTCAAAGCAAAATGTAAAGATTTCTCGTGGCATCTTAACAATTATGCTTTATTGGAACATTTGATAAACAATTTATAATTGTTAGTTATACATGTAATGCCGAACCTACTGATGCTTCAGACATTTATTTAGCTCAGTTTACATAAGCCGTACACTGTTTTGAAAAAGATGGCACCATCCTTGAGTAAATGATCAAGGACATTACGTCATGTTTCACAAAGTGTTTAAATGGCCTACAGAGAGACAGTAGAAGGCATAGTGTACAGCTGGCAAGTAGCAGCCAATGATGCCTATGGAAACCCCCGTCATGTCCACTGCCAGCCACCGTCGACTGGCACGCTCAGAATGGCAGCAGAATATGTGGAAGCCCGTTGAACACAGCATGCAAAACTGAAGACCCAAAACGAATAAATAAATAAATAATGGCAAGAGTACATAGATATAGCTGCAGCAGTAGGTGCTGTCATCGTAGCAACAAGTGGTACAAGAAAAATAAATCTTAATTTTACCACACACCCAAAATATAACAAGTTTTGTTTAATATGTCAAAATAACACAATTTCCCACATGACTCCACCACTGTTGCCGACCAACAACCATGCATATTGAATTACAGTATTTTCCAGAAAATAAAGTACAATATAATAAGCTGCAACACCTATCCTCCCTCCTTCCCGCAGCGCCCCCCCTACCCCTACCCTCCTCACCTAAAATTGTAAACGAAATTCGAGAAAAAGATAGTGCAAGTCATACTCAGAAAATAAGCCACACCTCATATGATCATGCCTTGAGAAAGAAATGGCAAAGGGGAGAAAATCAAAACACACCCAGCTGTACACAATAAACCAATACATTAACGATCTTAAATACAATTTGAAACTTAACAATGGAAAAACAACGAGGGGAAAAACAATAGCAGATTATAGTGTGTACAGTTTGGTAATGGGATCACTGGTTAGTTAGCTGTCATTTTTATTACCTGAAAACAGATGAGTCCTATCGTCATGACAAAATGGTCAGACATCTCTCCTCTAAGGCGTGGAATGGCGATGAGGTTATCATAAAGCATGAGCACCAGGAACACCAGGAAACCCAGAAGATGTGTCCAGATGTTGAGCGTCTCATTGCTCCACACAAACAGGCTGCACATATAATATTATTAGAAGCATTGCATTTTATGTCTTGAATTTTGTTTATCTGTATGAACACAGTGAGTCTCTGTAATTCTGTGAGAATTAGAAAATCTCTGGATCTGGAGCTGGATTCCCGTCAGTGATGTAGTGATGACGGGTCAGCCAAATCGATATAGAGTCCTGCAAGCACCTTAAATTTAAAGAGTTTTTTTTTATAAATGCTCCAATGGTAAAATTAATTTATTGGTTCTCATCTTATTTACAGGTCACAAAGTTACCGCAGTACTGTTATTGTTATTCTTTCCGGTGAGAAACTATACTAATTTCAAGAATAAGGAAAATCTGCAATGACTTTGTTATTTAAACATTACACCACCACTAACCTCTTTACACAAAACTAAACAAACAATTGTACTTAAAGAGTAACTTACACACTAATAATGTAAAACTAAACCAACCTTTTCATACACTGACCAAATGGCAGAAAAGCCCTGTAACCCTTGACAACCCAAGGGTTCCCTTTCAGAAAGTCTGGAATTTCATTGTACTGGAATAACCGTATTTCATCCATATGTGGCTCACATATTCCAGTTCTACATATATCTGCTCCATGATCATCAATCTCTATATCCAGTATGTGGATCACATTATTGCCATCAGACTGGAGGCGAGATCCTTGTCTGTTTTTGATGGAATCAAATCTTTCTGAGTACATCTTGAATTGCACAGAAGAGAATGCAACTACAATCACAAATTCTGCAGCTCCTACAAGAAAATGAAATTTCACAGTTGTGGAACACAAACCTTTTAATTTTCACAAGAAAATTGGCAGTTACTATTAATATTATGTACTCCGAGTCTAATCAATACTAATTTAACATTATCTTCAGTTGCATATTGCAAAGTACATGTGATATTTCTTGCTGATGTGCTGTAGCTCTTTAGCTGCAATATCGTAGGTTCTTATGAATGATAAAATCTAGATTTCTTAATAGCACAAGTTTACAGGAACAATTTCGCTCTATGCGCCGGCATGCAGACCAGTCTTGACAACGGCTAATCACATTGTTTGGGACGCCATTGTTTTGCCAACCATGGCACTTGGCAGACTGTTTTTTAGTCACGCCGGAATGAGAGAATTCTTCAGTTTTTACTACATCGTTTTGTCAGCCTTTGATGATGACTTGTGGCTGTGCATTCATTCACATTTGACCAAGAATTTTAATGACAATTTACACTGTACTGAATATATTATTCTGCACATCATGCACAAGCGGTTGCCCTGAGCAGGGTAGGTAACTTTGCGGAATTTCTTTCCGTTCGCTGCTGGCGTCCTTCGATACAGAAAGTAGGAATACGCATCATAGAACTCCAGAGATCGTATCTGCTTTTGAACTTGAAAACTTGAAAAAGTCAATGATATAGGCCACTGGCCATTACATAGATCCTAAAACGGCTAGACTTGCATGCGTGGCAATTAGCTAAATCTAGTAGTGGCATCTTGGTTCGCCTGTGGGGGACGGAATCAAAAGCTTTCATGAAGTCTTGTGTAAATGATATCTACACTTCCTCCGGAGTCCAAAATCTCTGTCCAGGCATCCATGACATCGAGCAACTGTGTGATGCATGATCGACCTTTAACGAACCCGTGCTGTTCTCGCTTATAAGGTTGCTCTCAAGAAGGTGCTGAGTTATCCTCTCTCTGATGATGGACTCCATTGTTTTGCATAGAATGCACGTCAAACTGGTCTATAGTTCCCTGGAGATAGGCGACTTCCTTTCTTAAATATGGGGGTTACTGTTGCTTTTTTCCAGTCTTCAGGTACTTGCTCAGATGCTAATGAGCGACGGAAGAGCTCAGCCACTTGGAATGCCAATACATCTGCAGCTTTGGAAAGAACCATGGACTAAATATAGATATTTAGTCCATGGAAAGAACTAAGAGACTAATGTGGTCGGGTCCAGCGGCCTTGTCAGTCTTGAGATTTCTTAGTTTTTGCTTAACATCTTCATCCCTTATTTCAAAGTCCGTAAGTGCTTCTTTATATGAGTACGAGAAGTCGGGAAGTGGCTCATCGCTTTCACACGTGAATACACTTTGAAAGAATGTATTCAACAAATCAGTTTTTTTCCTTATCTGATGATTTCCACCCCTTGGGGTCATGAGCAATCTTGCCACTGTAGATTGTTCTAACCTATAAAAGGAAAAGTGAAAGCCCCAGTTGAAAACCTGTCTTGCCTTTGTAGGCATGACTGATTCACTGCGGCAACAGTACCCCCGTTGGAGTGCCGGGGTTTTCAGTATAAATAGTATCCCCACTTTCTGGAAATTTAGTGCTTTAAATTCCCACTGTCGCTGTCTTCCTCATTTTCTCTTTCCCATTCCTGATCTGTCCTATCACTCTGCTATACTATCTTCTTCTTCGCTAGATCAATGACCTACCTTTTTCTTGAAAACTCTTCCTGGACAAGACTCTTTGTTTGTGTATGAGGTCTGTTGGATCAGCTTGGGAGTGTTGGACGCTTTCTGCCGGGTGGTCACTAGGGCTTCCTATGATGTTATTATTTAGCACTATAGGCATTTTATATGTATGTGTTTTGTTGATGATTTATAATGATGTTTGTATTCTATTTTGTTTTTGTAACCGGGGGTTCGAGTAGTTGGGGTAAAGCCTCAGCCGTCCCCTGCGTGGGATGTCTTTATTGTAAAGTGACTGGCCGGTGGAGGGCATTCAATTTTCCCACTAGGGTTGTTTCGGCAGATCTTTTATGCGGATTGGGGGTTGTCCGGTCCTGATTTGGCTCGGAAGAGTCCGCTGGACCTAAAGCAACAATCAATCAATCAATCAATCAATCTGATGATGTCCGGCTTCCATCTTCCCTCTTTAAATCGCCCACACCTGTCTTTATAGATGTCTTGGACTTGACATATGACCAGAATGCTTTTGGGTTCTTTTTTGCATTAGATGCCCACGAAAGACAAGACACTACGAGGAAACTATCCGTTTACTGTATTATAAAATAAAGAATTGTTAACCTTTTTTTTTTTTAAATTAAAGAGCAAATCAAAGCGCTAATTGTTTTAATATCACCCCACGCACGAACGCACACACACACACACACACACACACACATCCACATACATACATATACACATCCATATACACATCCATATGAGTACATATCGATAACGTTACTACAACCCAAACCGTTAACGCTAACAACGTTTAACTTTAACTCAGCATAGTACGACAGTATTACACCACCCTCACGCCGAATCTTCTCCCCCACACATATTCTTCTATATAGAACCGATCACGACACTGGTTGATATGAATGAACATTGAAGTTTAACGCCTACACCCACCATTGGCGATATGGCAGCCGGGGATAACCATCCCAAGGAAGAAGTGTAAGAGACATAAGTCAACACTGAACCACCAGAGCAATCATACTGCTGCTACAATGACAGTGAAAATGGCAACTAATTGTATCTTCCCCACCACCGGATTCACTAATTGATAGGTATCGAGCGATACCTTTACTGTGCCCCCGTGATAGTGTAATGAGCTGCAGTCCACACACAAACGTCATGTGCACTAATTCACCACTGAAAACTACGATTTTTGTTCGGAATCATGCGTCGTTAGAATGCATGCAGGCCACCCTCACGCCGAATATCTTCTCCTCTCCCACATTCTTCTATGAATACATACATACATACATACATACATACATACATACATACACACAAACACAGCCGAGGTTATACAGTATTATCATGACTTTCCCAAAACGCCACATACGTTGTGCTGACAATGGGTCATATTTCATCCCCATTTTTAAGTACTTTGAAGTATTCGAACCCTAACCCTAACCCAGCCCTAACCCAGCCCTAACCCTAACGGATCATTGTTCTGACGTCGAAACAAGTAGGCATGTCAATACAAGTTATGTGGATGTTCACTGATTTGTCCAGATAACACTGCGTAAGTGTGCCCACACACAAACACACACACACGCACACACACACAGCCGAGGATACCCAGAATTATCATGACTTTCCCAAAACGCCACATACGTTGTGCTGACAATGGGTCATATTTCGTCCCCATTTTTAAGTACTTTGAAGTGTTCGAACCCTAACCCTAACCCAGCCCTAACCCTAACGAATCATTGTTCTGACGTCAAAACAAGTAGGCATGTCAATACAAGTTATGTAGATGTTCACTGATTTGTCCAGATAACACTGTGTAAGTGTGCCCACACAAACACACGCGCACACACACACATACATGCATACATACATAGACTACATAGACTACATACATACATAACTACTATACATATCTACATAGATACATACATACACACACACATCCACACAAACAACATGGTGGAAGAAGGAGAATAAGGTGCGGTTTGAGGGCCGGGATACATCTTGTGGAAATGTGGTCATTTTTCTCTAAATTTACCAGAGAAACAGGCCGGGACACTCTTACAAATATTAAGCCGTTATTATCATAGGGCTTATGTAAATCGAACTGAGCTGATCGAACATTTCTATACAAGCAGCATCAACAAGAATCACAACATTAAATGTTGTACACATTCACCTATCCTATCCTATCCAGCATCAACAAGAATCACAACATTAAATGTTGTACACATTCACCTATCCTATCCTACCCTATCCTATCCCGTAACTCAAAGGTCGTTGGATTAACATTAAATGTTGTACACATTATCCTATCCTATCCTATCCAGCATCAACAAGAATCACAACATTAAATGTTGTACACATTCACCTATCCTATCCTATCCTATCCCGTAACTCAAAGGTCGTTGGGGCACCACAGATGAGCGCTCCCTTGTCATCTCCATCTTCCTATACGCTTGCGAAACATGGACCCTCACAGCAGATCTACAACGAAGAACACAAAGCATGGAGATGAGGTGCTACAGAAGACTTCTGTGCATTTCCTATACCCAGCACATCACCAACAACGAAGTTCGACAGACCATCACTCAAGCCATTGGACAACATGATGACATGCTCACAGTGGTGAAGAAACGGAAACTCCGATGGTATGGCCACGTCACCAGAGCAGCAGGCCTTACTAAACCATCCTGCAAGGCACGGTGCAAGGAGACAGAAGAAGAGGGAGACAGAAAAAGAGGTGGGAGGACGACATTCGAGAATGGACTGGTTTGACACTGAACGAAGCCATGAGGGTTGCTGAGAACAGAGAAAAATGGATCATCTGTGGTGCCCCGTACCTCTGCTTGAGCCACAGGCGCTTGTATCAGGACACGCGAGCGCCTATGCCTGTGACGCGTCATACAAGCGCCTGTGGCTTGAACTATCCGTGCGTCTGGAACAACCTAGGGCTTTAGACTCGCTGATGCTGGTAATACAATCTCCTTTGCCGAAGTAGCCAGCAAAACATGAACAGGTGCGAGAATATGCGCATGTTATTTGGGGAACAGTCAGCTGTATACGGCCTTCGCCCACACTACCGCAGACCAGAAAACCTCGCCTACAAGTAATGTTGAATTTATAATGAGAGCAACTTGAAAGACAGAGGTACCTAGCAACACCATAAAACTACTGCATTCATATAATAATTTATACAAGTGTTTTCATCAATACGTACATCAGTTTCAGATGCTGACTTGATATCATTATTTTTTTGTTGATGTTGAGTTTTACAACAACAAACAACAAAAATAACAGACACAAACGCTCCATCCTTTTGAGAGAGAGAGAGAGAGAGAGAGAGAGAGAGAGAGAGAGAGAGAGGCAGACAGAGACAGACATATAGACCATGAACTTTACAAAGACATAGACTGAGAGAGCTAATTAATTTTAGAATAAGGCTATTCCCCTTCTCCCCGCCCTCTCTTTCTCCCTCCATCACCCAATCTCTCCTTCAAAAAAGGCTAAATGTATTGTTTTTCAGGTTTTACAGAAGTCTCACGCCGAACTGAAAAATTCTAGCTCTCCCCACTCTCTCACCCCATTTGGTGTGTACGCCGAGCGTGCCATGATAGCATTATTTTATTTACTGTTTATTCTTTTCTTTTGTTTAGTGTGTGTGTTCTGATGGATCTTGAAGACAGTTTGATGATTATCTTTCTTTTTTTTTTGTTAAAGCATCAGTATGCACAGGCTTGCTTGTGTATGTGCGCAGGCGTGTTTGTGTTAGTTGCATCACTTGCGTTTCAATATTATAACAACACGTTGTTAAAGACAAAGTGGTCATCACGGTTTTTATTCGTGTGCAAAGTATTGCCGTAGGTAGATTACTTTCACCTGTCATCATTTGTAGGACAAACACTACAAATACGTCTCACAAACATAATTTATAAGATACAACTATTACCACTAGAGTTACAAGACATAATTTGCCATTTACCTATAGGTTATTGCTTTTCAACACTAATTATGCATACATATACTTCAGTGGGCATAACATTTTCCATGCGCATTGACTAGTTGACTAATGTGTCAATCATTCTATGTACATATATAGTTAGATCTATTTGAAAATCAACGAATGAAAAATAAGACCATGAGCTACTAACATAACCAACGAAACCCAGAATATCCCGATAAAAATGGACAATAATGTGTCCCCCAAAACAGTGCCACATACGATTTATTTATTGATTGTTTTATTTGTTATAATAATTTGCAAATTAAAAATCGTCATCTCAGATTCATTTGTAAAAAAGTTTATAAAAAGATCATACCTACCCCACTGATTTAAAGTGTGCGTTTAATTAGTTGTGGCAAGCAGCGAAGTCTAACTAACCAATTATCCAAAATTGACTGTACGTGCTATGTATGGCTAGGCTCTTTAACTCTCTATGCGCGTCGGTTATTTAGTCATAGGTTAATGGGTCCAGGGGACTGCAAAGAAGCTAAAAGTTTAAGTTCATCATGTTTACAAACACGTCAAACAAGAAACGTATAATAATACATTTAACAGTTACACATAAAAATGACAAGTAATTGTGAATACACAAACGACCCAACAACAATGTTTCTATGCGACAATGAGTATGAATTTGAACAAACAAGCCACTATAATAGTGAACATGCTCTGCCATATATGCAAAAGAAACGGAAGAAAACTGAATTCACTAATATGAAGCACAGAAGAAAGCTAACTACCCATTATGGCAGTAATCCAAATATAAACATGACCAATTATAAGTGCGATGGAAGCTCTGCAGTTAAACTAGAGCGCCATGAGCATGCTGCCAGCGTGAATGTGTGCGCCGTACAAGCGATCTACATCATCATCATCATCATCATCATCATCATCATCATCATCATCATCATCATCATCATCATCATCATCATTTTCATCATCATCATGTGCCGATGAACCCAGCTTGTCCCATAATGTACAAGAGAATTGTCTCCCTAAGGAACCTACTTCCTATAATGACTCTTTAGAAGGCAATTTTTTCTCCTTGTCGCTCCCGCGACAGAATACGGCCACTCTCCCGCGAAAACTACAAGTGACAGTCTCATATAAAAACCAGTACAGCAAATATATAAAAAAAATAACAAGAACACCAAGAGCAATATAAAATAATATCAAAATTTGTGGTTAAAAACAGTGGGCAGAGAGCCAACAAATTTTGCCAACAGCATGCAATTCAAGTAAATTCTTCACGTGAAATTCGATCACAGCGACCTCAGTTCCCGTAAACGATATTCTCGTGACACATTTTCATGGATCAAGACCGAGTATTGCCTTAGTTCAAGTAAACTATATTCTCGCGACACATTTTCATGGATCACGAAAGAATATTACGTGAAATACTGTAGCTGCGATAACTTTTCACGCGCAAACGGATTTCTTATGTATGACAATGAATGAAAATTTACAATTTACATAAGGTATAAATAACCCACATTTGAAGGCGTGCCTTCACTTCACGTAGAACCATATAACCCCCCATTCAGTTCAATAACCTTGACTGCTACTAAATTGTTCAGGATACGCGAATTTCAATGGCAAGAATCGATAACATGTATACACTGTAATTACACGTTTACAGGGGCGGATTATGAGGGAGGGGGGATCTCAGGGAGCACGGACCCACCCCCTCCCTCCATCCCAATCTCTCACCCCACCCCCACCCCCGGGAATAAAAAAAACCGACAACACAGAGGTTTCCCCCCCCCACCCTTCAAACATATAATGCCCCCGCCCCTCCCCCCTCTCCCTCGCGCACACCCTGCGGGTACGCCATTTTAATTAACGTTTTATTCGCCGGAGTTCTAAAGTAAACCTTCAGGATAGTAGATTTTCGTTCATTGCACATTTTTAAGTGTTTACTGACGTCATATTCAATAAATACTATATGAATTGGATTTTAGTTTGCCCATTGACCAGTGATGTATGCTTGCTATGACTGGCAGAACCTTTACTCTCTGATGACCTAATCTTATAATCTTCCATGCACTCTTTCATCCCATTTTGTTAGATTTTTATCTCTTTGCGTTTTGGATGGGTGAGGAATGACCGACAATCTTGAATGTGCAAAATGCAAAAGAGACCTAGACCTAGACCCAGACACTTTTTTTAAGAGACTTCAACGACGAAATCCGACAGACCATCATACAAGCCATTGGACAACACGATGACCTGCTCACAGTGGTGAAGAAACGGAAACTCCGATGGTATGGCCACGTCACCAGATCATCAGGCCTTGCAAAGACTATTCTGCAAGACACATCTCTGTCGTATTCTGGTCCAAGTATGTGGAATTCTCTACCACAAGAGATCAAGAAAAGTAAATCATTAACATTGTTTAAAATTAGGCTCCACAAATTTCTATTTTCTCTTGCTCCTAATATTTAAGATGATTGTATACATTTTGTTCTTTCCTACCTTGTGACAGTTTAATTTGTTGAGGTGTGAATGAGGTTAATTTTTTTAAAATTCTTACCATTGTTAAGGTTTGTGCATGTAAGTTTCAAATCAATTTTATGTTAATTATTTTGTTTGTTCTGAATTTTGTATTTCTTTTATTTTAAAATTTTATTAAGGACTAACTGTAAGACAGGTCCATAGGACCCAACGCTATTATCCTATTAAAGGTTTCGACTTCAACTTCTCTCTCTCTCTCCAAAATGCAATATATTATTACATTAAGAAAACAAAACAGACACTCACGACAACTTTAATACCCTTTATCAAAGACATCGAAAAGTCTACTGTGCCAATGTGTGTCATGGCCATACAAATTACCTACATTTTTTCCACGCTTATAAATACATGGATAAATAAACACGCACAGAGAGTCCAATGACCTTTAGTTATATGTATTATGGAGGCAAAAAACCACAACAACATAATTGGTAGTGTTCTTACTTGCGTCACAAATGTTTTTTTTCTATGATTAATTTCCAGTTAAAGGAATAAACATGGTTCAGTCAAATTCATTAACCTCCCCCTATCCTTGCCCCTCACTCTCTCCTAAATGCGTGGTTTATATTACGGAAGTAGGTAATTATCAATGATTAAGTATTACCTTCTTCATTGGAGCAACATTTCAGGGACTTTCTACAGCCAAACATTCTTGGGATACTTTCATTAATATTCCAAATCCCATATCCCTTAAACAGTTATTCATTTTATTTTAACGTTTATTCACATGTGTTACATTACACAAACAATTGCTTTAGTCGTTTTAAGTCGCACTGGACAACTCTCAATATTGTCATGGATTGCTCTCTCTCTCTCTCTCGCTCTCTCTCACACACACACACGCACACACATGTACACGCTCACACAGACGCCTCAATATATCTTCAGTTAAAGATAGGCATTCCTCAAAACGTCAGCCTAATTCATGTCCCTTTTAGAAAAAGCTCGACGTATTTACCTAGTAATGTTTTGAAATATAATTATCTTTTTTTTTTTAACTCCGTTCCACATTCAGCTAAAGGACCAGATGCACAAACACATCAAACTGATTTGCATTGGACAAGTCCACAATGACTCAGAAGCTGCTGCGGGTTACAAGCCTAGTATGCCTGATTGATCTCTGATAATCATTTGGAAACGATGCTGTCATTACACCAATAATGTATGTTTTCAGCGCTCAGCCACTTCGATGACGATTCCATTGTGCGGGCGCAAAATCAGCTCGCCCACCGGTCGCAGTTCCTCTCGCGACTGGCACGACTTGACACGGAAGTTGCGGAAAATGGCGGACAGGACAGCTTTCTCCTCTAGCATGGCGAACTTTTGACCTGTCAAAGATTTCAACAGTGTCATCAGTTGCATGCAAGAAAGACTACACATTTGAAAATGAACATGCGGTCAATAAAAAGCTAAACTAAAAAGCTATACGACGAACAGTTCTGAACAAGGCTATTATTTTACAGTTCTTGTTCTATCCGATTTTGTCCAGTTCAAGAGCTGCTCAAAGCGCTGGCCGCGATATTGGATCTTGCTCAAGACCCCCCCCTCCCCCTCCACCCCTTCCCTTCCGAAGCGCCCACTTGCATATCCTCTGAGGCCCCAGAGAATTGAGCACAATTCTGGGCGACCGGAGATGGGTGATCCCCGGGTGGAGAAGGGATCTAAGGAGACCGAGACTTAATTTATTTGTCTATGAAATGTACATAGAAATTCGCCTACCGGCTGCACCAACCTAATCAATATAAAATGTACAATATGTTTAAAAGAATGACATGTACAGAGAAATAAAATAAATAATACAACGCGTTAATATATTAAAACAACAACCACCCATTAACACGTATATACTTTGTTGCTGTACACTCCCGCATGCTTGCTGTGTGTATTTATGTAGGTCCCCTACAGTGGTTAAACTTACGAGTACTTACCAATACAGTTGCGAAGACCAGCAGAAAACGGGATGTAGCAATACGGGTGCCTTTTACTAGCGTTTTCCGGCAAGAAGCGGTCGGGGTCAAAGCGATCTGAATCCGGGAACCACCGCTCATCTCTGTGGATGGCTGCTGTGAATATTACCACTGTCACACCCTCGGGGATGTTGTAAGAACCTGCAAATAAACACAACACGTACCCTCTTGATACCTTACGTACCCTCGTGTTTATCGCCATTCACTCACGCACACAATCACACACACTTGATATATATATAATATAAAGAGAAATAGAGAGAGAAAGAGTAACAAAACTTTGGGTTCTTCAATAAACTTACCAATTTGGCAGTTTTCTGTAGTGGTTCTGCCGAAGTATGGCACAGACGGATACAACCTGAGGGCTTCCTGTTCAAAAGAGGACACAGTGTTGCATAAAATACACTAGTAAAACAAAGGCAGACTAGCTTTATAGCTTTAAGTAAGAACAAAGAGACAGGAGACTGATTTTTAACGAAACTTGCTCATAATTTAAACATCTTGCTTACTCTAAATTCACCTTAAATCATAGTGTTATAAGGTTACGTTTTGCCGGAATCATCCGATTGAGACAAATACAGTGGATAAGACTTGTCTTTCTGGTAACGAGAAAAAAACCACCTAAAGTTCTATATTATGTATTCGCAACATGTTGCTGTTGTTACCTATTTTCCCACGTAAATTATATAACATTAAATAAAAGCAGCCTATAACCAATAATTATCATATTATGTCTATATACCTTGATACAGCATTCCATATATTTCAGATCCCTCAGATCGTCCATAGTCGGCATTCTGTCACTGTCACCTGTAACAGAAAGAGACAATGATAATCATCGTCGTATAAGCAAAATCACTATCATCTTCATCGTCATTATCATCATCATCATCAGCAGCAGCAGCAACAGCAGCAGGAACATCGTCGTCACTTCCTGTTCTCTATCCTGATCACCCCCTAAAAAAATGATAAGGCCTCGCCACATCTTATTACCTGTAATTCCTTTTGAGGTAATAAAGATGTATTGTATTGTATTGTATTGTATTGTATTGTATTGTATTGTATTGTATTGTATATAGGTATCTATTACTAATAGTACTTATTCCTAGTAGAATTTAAGAGACACAGTTCAAGGCTGTTCATCGACTGTATTATTTCATTCTCTCAATGGTGTTGATACTATTCTCTGGCGCATACATTTAGATTTCATCGTTATGATAAAGTATACATACTCATGTAGCTAAAAACTCATGTCGAACCTAGTTTCATTGCCAACAACGTGATCAATGGATTCAACGACCTTGAACTATTTTGTGTGACTCTGTGTAGGCCCGGTTTATGTAACTTTCTGTTTGCACCTGGAAATGATGCTCTTTTATGTTACATAATGTCAGTTATAATGTAAAGTTACATGAGTGTGTAAGGAGAGCCGCGATTGCGTCCTGTTTGAGCGTGTGTAGGCGACAGAGTGTCCAAGTTAGTGTGCATAATTCATGTTTACATTTTATTCCTCATGTTTCTCAAGTTTGAATGCCTTTTATTTGTTTGGGTATATCTTTTAATGCCTGTCACAATTCCTTGTATGAGGTAATACAGATTAGTTGATTTAAAGTCTATTAGTTGCATGGCTATTTTTGTTGTGTTAACTTTTCATACATCTCAAATTTGTTATGTTGATTTGAAACATGGTTGCATGGAAATTGTTTTGGTAATGTAGCCTAACATATGCATAGGGCAGGGTTTGGTAGTGTGTGGACGGATTTGAAGAAGGCGGAGTAGGAAAAGAAAGGTCAGGAATGTCGAGGTGTGTCACTCTTAAGGGCAATAATGCGTAATCGAACATTCTTTTAAAGTGAACAAAAGAGTTGCCCTCTAATGCAGAAAAGGCCTGACAACATTCTTGCATTGTCAGGAACAAAGGGTATAGCCAAATATAAAACTACAGACTATCTGAAGTAATTGACCTCAAATATAGGAACGGTCCTTTTATTGTATTGGGGGTGGGGGGGTGGGGAGGGGAAGTTACACATAATAAGTGCGTGCGCACTTCTACGTCATGACTGAATATTGCTCTTATATTTATTAGCTGTGGTCATATCACCCAAGGACAAAACTACCCCATTTTTTTAAAAAATCTGGAACACAGGCTACCCACACAAACACGAGTTGAGTGGATGGGTGGCTACCTTATCGCATTCCTGTTCTAAAAATCGTGTTCTTCGTTGCATTTCCTTCGAAACTCTCACAATAAGTGTACATGCACCTTTAGCATTTTAAATTTATCCCAGCCCTCTTTTGGACACAATATGGCCGTATTCTATAGTGTGCCGCTGGGGCGGCTAAAACCCCCAAAACATTGTTCCCAGAATTGACCTGTGAATGAAACAAGAAGTGTTCGCTAAAACAATTTACGTCATTAATTTTATCGAAGATCTTACCAAAGACACAGTCAAGTTCCTCGTGTATCCTGGCCTGCACCTTTTCGTCAGAACCAATCAGATACGTACACCAATTCATAGCCGCGGCTGTTGTGTCATGACCCTGACAAAACAAAGGTCACAGGGTAATCAGATAAAGATAATTATAACTATGTCTGAATTTTCATATCAGATGTAAACAAACTATGCGAGTTGAAAAGTAATCCGTTCTTAGAATGTGGAAGAAGAAGAAGAAGAAGAAGAAGAAGAAGAAGAAGAAGAAGAAGAAGAAGAAGAAGAAGAACGGGGAAGAGGGGGGGAGGGTGGTGAGGGAGAGGCGGAGGACACCCACTAGTATCGCTATAAATAATTTGGGTCAAACAGGGAAAAACCGACGAGTTCGCCAACCTCAAACATGAAAGTGTCGACTTCCTCCTGAATATCCTCGATGGTGAGCGCGTGCCTCTGGTCCGCCATGTACAGCAGCATGTCCAGAAAAGCCAGACGCACCTTGCGACTCTTCACGTCGTCATCAATGCCGTTGCTGTTCTCGTCCCCAATCAATGCCTCAGCCTGACGGTAGTCAAAGTTGCTCATCCTCTCCTTGATTACCTACGTACGTGTACATCAACAGCAAATGTGTCAATAAAATTATAGTTGGATGATCATACATTTAAAACCGCAATGGTTGCTCTTTTTATTATCATCATCATCATCATCATCATCATCATCATCATCTTCATCATCATCATCATCATCATCATCATCATCATCATCGTCGTCGTCGTCGTCGTCGTCGTCCTACTCCTCCTTGCAATTTTCAACGGCATTGAGCGTAAATGTTCACATGGAAATAATCTCGCTTCTAAAAGACTACTTTTACTTCTTCTACCTGCCCCTTCTTAACTCACTTTCATGGTGAAGTCTTTGAGCGTGTGCAGGTACTTGTCGTGGTCTTTGCCGGGTCCAAACGTGTCGTACAGGGTCTTGTTCCAGTACCAGGGCGCCCTCATCCTGTTCTCTACGAGGCCGCACATCTTGTACACAGCGCGCACGTAGTCCGAGTCCTTGGTCTGTGCGCTCACGTGCTGGCCCATAGCAGATTCTGTAGAACAAACGCTCTTAAAGTAGATCTAATTGAGTGCATTTACCAAAGGAACTTCTCAAAGAAACGTGTAGCGTGGCTGAGGCTAGACACGGCCTTTACCCTCTCGCAAGTCTCAGCGGATTTCGATCATTTGAAAATTATGCCGAAGCTTACTTTTCGCCTACTTCGACTACAACGCTTTGTTGCGTGTGTGTAGAAATGCAGTCCATTCCTTTACGCCTGTATTCTCAATGTCAAACCACCTTTCCTTCCTCACTCCCTGCCTCCAATCCCTCCTCCTACAATAACTCTTTATTACCGGTCACCCTCCCTACCCTAACCCTGTGGGCCCACTCACCACATAATTATTCTCATTACCATCTATATCCATCTCTCCAACTACCCAAACTCATCAATGATTATCAAGCTCAATCACCCTCCCTCCCTTCTCCTTGCTACTCACCACAAATAATGTCCAGGGCACAGAGAGCGATATCCTGGAAGACGTTGAAAGGACCCTTGCCCACATGGTCTCGAAGCTTGGAAACCAACACGCGCGCCTGACCGTTGAATATGTCGAGAAAGTCGTGCAGGATCCGGAAGTGAAAGGTCGGGGTCAGCATCTTTCTGCGGGATCGCCATTTCTCGCCGGTGCTGTAAAGGCAAGTGTACATAATATCGTCGGTACTTATTTACTTACTTGGTTATTTTTATATTTAGATCCATTATTTTTGTTTGTTTGTCTGCTTGTTCGTTCGTTTGTTTGTTTGGCTATAGGTTACTTACGTTTGCTTGTTTGTATAGTACTAAATATGCAAAGGAACCTCTGTTTATTTTCTGTATGGATGGTTTCATGGGACGTGTTGAGATATATATATATATATATATATATATATATATATATATATATATATATATATATATATATATATATATATATATATATATATATATATATATATATATATATTTAAAGCTCCTCACTCTACACAAATACACCCAGCACGCACTAGGTCCCTTCTCCCCATCCCCGGTCGCCCAGGCTTGTGCTCAGTCGTCTGGGCTCAGACTATGCGCCCAAAGGCTGCAAGTGGGCGGTTTGAATTATATCTTGTATCGGTCAGCGCCTTGAGCGGTTCTTGAGTTGGAAAAACGCTATATAAAAATATTTAAATAAATCAATATATACACAGCTGACGAAAATAAATCTTTCTATGGCTTATTAGACACAAGATTTTAGCAGACAACAAATTTAAAAATAAGACAGAACAAACGTGAAAAGTCGGTCTTTGATTAAATGTACAATCCGATCTCTTGGCTCAACAACTGCCTTTTGAATTAGTTTAACTCATTATTTGCCCCCACTGTGTTATTTTCTATGTAATGACGAGTATTTTAGTACTACGCCTGTTTTAGCGCGAGAAGACAAGAGAAAAAGGTCAAAGATTGCAGACGAGTCAGTCACCTATACACACCATTGTTCATAAAAAGAACAGATAGGCCAAAGTTTACACACTCGTCGTCATGGAAATAAAAGATCCTTGACCAAATGTATTTCAGTGCAACCTTTCTGCACAAGCTGATATTTTCCCACCTGCATTCTGCGTATTAACCTCTCAGTACTCTGCTTGCTCATTGACATCTGCAGTCTGTCTAAAATTTGAAAATGTCAACAACTAAAAACTCAATATAAAGCCTTGAAATTGACGTCTTAAATTAAATCGACTTGAAGTTTAAGTCTAAACTCAGATAATGGTTGTAATACGAAACTCAGCCGCTCATGACATGTAGTCGAAATCAAAGAATTTCGTAAGTTCTACGTGAAATATGTCCATCGAGTGCGATCACGGTGTTATTTTTTAAAATTGGAAATTCTGTAGCTGTACGAAGGACACTCTTTCAATTTTTTTTCAGGTGAAACGGTGTCACAGAACAGAATTTAACGTTCAACAATGTGTATTCCAATTACAGACTTACCTTGTAAGAAGGCCGGTGCCTAACCAGACGTGAAGGAAGCCGTATTCAGTGGCTTTATCAATGTGCTTGGAACTATTTAACAATACCTGCAACGATTCAAATCATCATAGTCACCGTCATCTCAGATATCATCATCATCATCATCATCATCATCATCATCATCATCATCATCATCATCATCGTCATCATCGCTCATTCATTCATTCCTTCATTATTCTTCATCATCATCGTCAAGCTCGACGTAGTCGTCATCATCATTACCATTACCATCATCATCGTCGTCGTTTTCGACATCATTATTGTCATGTTCATCTTCTGTACCATATCCGAACATCTTATTGTAAAATATCTACCTTTGCGCAGGTCAGGGTTAGTTTTCTGATTTAATTATTTTTGTTAAGAAGAAAAAGGTTGGGTTGTGGAGTAATTTATTATAATGATTACACTTGTAACTGTCTGGCCTTCAACCAGCTTTCAAACTATCCACGATGGAGAGGTACTGGTTATCTTCGGTGCGTTTACGATAACAAAATTGATAATCTGATAAATCAATGCCCACCTCCGCTGTCTCTGCCTTGGTGACTCCAAGGACAGGTTTTGTTACCAGCCAGATCTTGAAGATGCCCGCATCTCGGAACTGCTCACCCCATCGCATTATCTGCCGGTACCATTCTGTCAACATACAATAATATTTCAACACCTAAACCCAACTCCCAAGTACAATAGTCTATTTCCAGAAATAGTAAATATATAAATTATCTCTATAATTATTTGATTACCCACCCACATCACCTCCTCTAGCAACCCCCAACCCCCTAACGCCAACAGCGGCGATACTAATAATATTACTATACAAATTAACCTTCTGAGTGCACGAGTCCGCAGTTTATCAATACTTGCACTTCTGAAAAGATTTGGTCGAGGTTTATCTAGGCGGTTGGGGGCGGGAGGAGTCAAGAATACTGGTTAAGACAAAGGGGAGAGAGAGAGAGAGAGAGAGAGAGAGAGAGAGAGAGAGAGAGAGAGAGACAGACAGACAGACAGACAGAGAGGCGCACAAGCACAGACACACACGCTCGCGCGCGCACATACATACAGCTACACAGACAGACAGATATGCACACACTCACAGACATAGACACACACACACACACATTTTTGCAAAGGTCGAAAAATGGGTTAATAAAAGGACAGTTAACCATACTATTTTGGGAAACGGTAAACACAGGTGCAAAATCGGTCAGGGTTGTTTGAACATTTCCGCGTTTGCTCTTATGCATGTAGCCTACTCGAGAAACATGACTTAGAAACATACTATGCTTCGATTTTTTTTTTGTTAAACAATACCACCCGCCACCACTCCACAACTCCGTTTCATTAGCAATGACAAGCGCGCAGGTCTGCGAATGCAAGATAGTCGAAGAAGAATAAATATCAATTTATGATTTTTAATTAGAGTCGACTACCCACGTTAAACGGTACTATTGTCGGTAAAGAACATGGAAGTCCTGTATTTGCTCTTGCTTCTAATTATGTTATCATTCTATATAGCATTCTGGGATTGAAGCAATGGGTACACTTGCTCTCGAGATAAGAACCGTCTTGGTGTAAATATAGACTCAAATGAGAGGTTGACGTAAAATGTGCCTTTTAAATGAGCACTGATAAATGAGAATGTATACCAATGCAGCTATCCCCAAATATTCGGTTAGGCTTGTAGCGAAACCATGTTTAAATGTTAACTAACTCGACCATCACCAAAACGCAACGACACATTCTCAACATAGCACTAGTATGTATATAAACATATTTCACATTGCTGATGAACGAGAATGTAGAGGGCAAAAGACAGGTCAGCAAGGAGTGGGGCCGGGTAGCTCAGTTGGTAAGAGCGGCTTGCTAGTAACCGAAAGGTCGCTGGTTCGAATCCCGGATTGGTCAACGTGTGATCATATTATTTTCCCCTTTACCAACAACTGGCCCGCTGGTGTCAGTATAAATCGGTCCAGTAGTCACCTATATGCGAAAGTGTCGTGTGACTATAATCTACAAACAACAATCAGCAAGGAGCAGATTACCCAAATCTTCCGATTAGTTTCAAGGGGTACAACAAGGAAACGCAGCCTCTTTTCCTGTGTTTATTTTCTCACCATTTGCAAACCACAACAGAATGCAGCGTGGATTGGTTCACTGCGATTTCAGTTTATTTCCTTAACCCGCTTTTCTTCCTCCCACTTGCCTCTAGTTCACTACTGTTATTTGGTCCGTGCACTGCAGTATCCGAGAATGTCTTTAAGTTCTGTATTATACATTGCACTGACAACCCTAGAGGCTTTTCGGCCAAATGCCAAAATATCTGGAAGCCCTGTCTGGGTTATATAATATATCAACCCTTGCGTTGCTCAGGCGAGCCTCGCATGACTCGTTGTGCCTAAACATCCTGAATTATGATTGTTTATTTAATTAAAGAGTGACCGACATTAACAACCAAAGTTCAAATCTAAACCGTAGTGAGTACTCCCATGATAAGAATTGCTAAAATAGTGGACAACACGAGCAAAAAATCAATGGGAAAATTGTCACCTGACATTACATCCCTCCACCCTTCCTGGTGTGCGTGCGAGTGCGTGCGTGCTTGCATAAACATAGTACAAAAGGAATAAGGCATGACTACAATGTGAAAGTGCAAGAGTGCAGCTATGTTAGGCATGATAAGAATTAAGACCTTAGAGCAAAGACAATGCGTACGGTAATGATGCAAGTGATTACATCCATTTTCACTGTACACGTCTTTAACTGTAAGTCTACTAATAATTCCAAGGCCAATCCCTCAACACAGTGCATAGCTTCAAATATTTAGGAGTCATTGTATCAGACAATGGGTCCCGACAGGAAGTCCTCTCCAGGATCGCACAAACAACTGCTGCCCTGGCAAGGTTGAAGCCCATTTGGTTGTTGTTGTTGTTGTATCAAATTTTATTCATCAGCCCATTTGGAAAGACAGGACCATCAGTCTGCATTCCAAGGTAAGACTGCTGCGCTCCCTTGTCATCTCCATCTTCCTATACGCTTGCGAAACATGGACCCTCGCGGCAGATCTACAACGAAGAATACAAAGCATGGAGATGAGGCGCTACAGAAGATTTCTGGGCATTTCCTATATCCAGCACATCAACGACGATGTCCGACAGACCATCACACATGCCATTGGACAACACGATGACCTGCTCACAGTGGTGAGGAAACGGAAACTCCGATGGTATGGCCACGTCACCAGCTGATCATCAGGCATTGCAAAGACCATCCTGCAAGGCACAGTGCAAGGAGGTAGAAGAAGAGGGAGACCAAAAAAGAGGTGTTAAGCCTGGGCGAGTCTCGACTTCACGGTGTGAGCCAGCTATTGATCAAAACAATGTGCACTACTCAGATTAACCCACAACGATGGGGTTCTGATAAGGGGGGGGGGGGGAACACGAAAGAGTATTATTAAAGATCGTGTATAAAATAAAGCGTTGTAGTTTATGATATTGTTGAGCATATGGGTCAGCGGACAACGAGAACTAGCGTTAGCTGAGACTGACGCACCACGTACAACGTTTGAATTTTTGATTGATTGATTTATTGTTGCTTTAGGTCCAGCGGACTCTTCCGAGCCAAATCAGGACCGGACAACCCCCGATCCGCATAAAAGATCTGCCGAAACAACCCTACTGGGAAAATTGAATGCCCTCCACCGGCCAGTCACTTTACAATAAAGACATCCCACGCGGGGGACGGCTGAGGGTTGACCTCAACTACGCGAACACCCCGGTTACAAAAACAAAATAGAATACAACCATCATTATAAATCATCAACTAAACACATACATATAAAATGCCTATAGTGCGAAATAATACAATCATAGGAAGCCCTAGTGACCACCCGGCAGAAAGCGTCCAACACTCCCAAGCTGATCCAACAGACCTCATACACAAACAAGGAGTCTTGTCCAGGAAGAGTTTTCAAGAAAAAAGGTAGGTCATTGATCTAGCGAAGAAGAAGAAAGTATAGCAGAGTGATAGGACAGATCAGGAATGGGAAAGAGCAAATGATGAAGACAGCGACAGTGGGAATTTAAAGCACTAAATTTCCAGAAAGTGGGGATACTATTTATACTGAAACCCCCGGCACTCCAACGGGGGGGGAACTGTTGCCGCAGTGAATTAGTCATGCCTACAAAGGCAAGACAGGTTTTCAACTGGGGCTTTCACTGTTCCCTTTATAGGTTAGAACAATCTACAGTGACAAGATTGCTCATGACCCCAAGGGGTAACGTTTGAATGAATTAACTTGAACTATCCTCATTATAAGACATATTTGACGGCCATCACCCATCATAATAAAATGACTATAAAAGCAGATGCAAAATCGTTGTTTATTTAAAATTCTCTTCATTCACAGAAAAAGAAGAAGAAGAAGAAGAAGAAGAAGAAGAAGAAGAAGAAGAAGAAGAAGAAGAAGAAGAAGAAGAAGAAATACTTTGTATATATATATTTCAATTTATTTTCATCACATTCATCACCTAAGTTTGCATTAAATAACCTCTCGAAAGTTCAGCTGTTACACAAGTCCCGTAACTAGATCTTGCTGGCATCAACTCATTACAATTATTCCTCCCCTGCGGTCGATTTGTTATTGGGTGCTTCCTGGTTCATGTACTATCCTTTCGCTACACTAGCTATTTAATATAATTATATTCCCGGCCCCCCTCATCCAAACCCCCGCACTCATTCTCTCCTCTTCCATTTCACCGAACCCCCCTCACTGCAGTACGCCACTAAGCAGACTGTATTTCGATCGAGGTCACGCGATCATTACAATAAAGCTATGACGTTCAAAAAGTGCGTAGAAAGTAGCCTACGTTTGACAACAACAATAACAACAGCGACAACAACTTTCTGCAAATATTCCTTAAATGATCATGCAAAATGGCACATAGACGGACAGATGACCACGATACAAAATAGTGGGGGACAACAGTTTTTTTCAAGTATACATTGGAATGAATCCTAAATAAATAAATGAAATAATAATAATAATAATAATAATAATAATAATAATAATAATAATAATAATAATAATAATAATAATAATAATAATAATAATAATAATAATAATAAAGCACCACTACTTTTGTGAGAAATAAACTATAAGCGCAGGATTTGGGTGTTAAGCCTGAGGTAGAGAGAGAGAGCGCTCGATAAAAGTACATGATTTATATCAAAAGAGAGCACCCTTGAGTATTTTTGAACGACTGAGAAACAACACGAGCTTAGATAATATTGGTTAAATATTGGTCTTCGTGAATTTTTTGTGTGTATTAAATCAAAATCTTATCTTTTTGCAATTCAAGTGAGCCAATAATAAACAAAAAATGTTCTGCAGACTGTTGCTGCTGATATTAAGTGTCAGTTTCAATTTTAAAGAAATGCCCTTATTATAGAGAATACAGGCCTCTTGCTGCATCAGCCTTCATTGACAAGACATGCGTGAATTCTAGTTCGTTTATTTTAAAAGTCAATGGAGAAATCAGGTTTCTATTTGTGCACATAGTTGTAAATAGTCTATTTCGGTCTTTTGTGTAATTTATGTACATAGTTGTAAATAGTCTGTACCTTTACTGTTCCGTCTTTGGTGTATTGTAGCAAAAGTGATGTTTTATCGAGTGCATGTATTTATATGTAATGACTATGTAAAGCGTGGTGAGTCTGGTCATAGGCTGGAGTACCAGCTATATAAAAACCCGTTATTATTATTATTATTATTATTATTATTATTATTATTATTATTATTATTATTATTATTATTATTATTATTTGGAAGCACGGTATGACTTAGTCTATTCATGTAGTATAGCCAGGCATATTTAGCCTATAACTGTGGCGCTTTTAAAATTTTGCCAAGGTTAAATACAATTTGATTCTGTTACATGTATGTGTTCCCACGCTGGGTTCCCCACGCGTATCGAATATGAATTGGTTTGCACCATTTATTATTTCATGTATTATTAAATGCAAGTTCTGCATAGAGCTGCTTACAGTTACAAACATGAACTGCAAGAGAAGAAGTACACGAGGTGAGGAGATAACAATGCACAACCTTTTTGCACTAGTCTGGGCAAATGGGTTAATCTGACTTTGTAAAGCTGAAACAAAACAAGCAGAGAAGAGCAACGGGTGTGTGTGTGTGTGTGGAAGGGTAGGAGGGTTCGGGGTGGGTGGGTGGGTGGGTGGGGGGGTGTTTCACTATTTATGCGTTAGTATTTGTATTTATTTATGTATTTACTCGCTTGTTTAGTATGATCGATTTGACCAATTTAGAGGTTTTGGAAATATCTATCCAAAAGCGAGTACACAAGATAGGATAGGATAGAAGTACACTACAGATGTAAAGATCGCATCGTGGTATTATGCAAGCTTCTGTTATAAACTTTATTAATATTTACAGTGTCAAAAATGAACGACATTTCATCGACATCTATCTATCTATCTATCTATCTATCTATCTATCTATCTATCTATCTATCTATCTATCTATCTATCTATCTATCTATCTATCTATCTATCTATCTATCTATCTATCTATCTATCTATCTATCTATCTATCTATACACATCTGCAAGGGAGGGGTGAAAGAGGTTTTGAGTTAAGTGGAATGGGCTCGGCAATAATTAGGCAACTCTGTCAGTAACGCATCGTACACCAAGGTCACATGACACAAAAAATATAATACAATTAAAACCCAGTTTTTCTTCTTCGATATGTCCGGCCGTCGGTTGTCGGTGCCCATGCAAGTCATGACTATAATTAACCGTTATGACTGCAGGGAATCAACACGCGCCGATCTCATACCCCTTTTAATGTTTGCCGATTTTGAAAAGCGATAGCTGGGAGTGCAGCTAATTAGCAAGCGTCCCACAGTGCGTAGCCGAGATTAGCCGAGGCTTACGTTCAATGGCGGAGAGTCAAACGTAAGATTCGGCAACCCAGGGTGCAAGCATCCTTAACACCTTTGTCCGTGTTATACACCCAGCACGCGCCGATCACACACATACCTCATTGTGATTTTTAAAAAAAAATCCAGTATTTTAATTGCTGGTGCAGTGCACTGTCAATGCCACTTTCTAAGAAAGTCTAAGTGATGATGCAACCTTCACCGCGAACTTTCTCACAAGTCGACTACCTCCACGCCTAGGTAAAGAGGTCAGGGACACCGCTGTTTGGGCGCGTGCACAAACCACGAGTGTCGAGTGTTCTATATGCTACCTGCGTTGTACGCCAAAGACCAAAGGGCTGGCTTACACGTATCAACGATCAGGAGAGGATCAACTGTTAACAGCCTCTTCAAATTTAACATACCCCGCAGTCTACGCATATAAGTGAGCGTCTTACAACAACCTGCCACAGCGTTCAACGTTGACCATCCCAATCATACCCCCTTGACTATTGAATACAATTCCTTCAAAATCTTTACTAGGTACTACATTAGACTAATATGAACATCTCAAAATGGGATCTATCAAAGGAGAAGAGAGCGGTGTGTGGGTGGGAGGAGTGTAGATAATTGTTTGTCAGTCTTTTACACTTTTTGCAGGATGACGTCGCATGTAAGTGTAAATGAGGAAGGGAGGATGAAGGTGGCAGGGAAGGGAAAGGAGGAGGGGTGGAGGAGCAACTAAATACAAAATTACATCTTGGTTGCCGTGTGCGCACCTAGCAACCGAGATCCAAAATACGCCAGTCTTTCATTTAATTATTTATTGAGGTGGGTGAGGCTGTTGGTGATTGGGGTGAGGAGAGAGAGAGGGAGAGGGGAGAGAGAGAGGGGAGAGAGAGGGGAGAGAGAGAGGGGAGAGAGAGAGGGAGAGAGAGAGATAATAAAAGTGGCTAAATCGAAAAATAACATACACAAAACATGCTCTCTCTCTCTCTCTCTCTCTCTCTCTCTCTCTCTCTCTCTCTCTCTCTCTCTCTCTCTCTCTCTCTCTCTGTCCACTCTCTCTCCTCATCTATAAACTACAAAATTATAATAAGCACTTACACAGCTTTCAAAAAGTGGCTTCCTTCCCCGCACTATATTATTTTTTAAACTCCAATTTAAATATTGTTTTAGCGTTTTATTTTTTATGAATTTGATAATTATTCACATATGTGTTAATTATAATTTGCCTGAAGAATTAAGCACGAAAATAAAATAAAAAGATTAATTGGTCTAAATACAAGGAAAATGGAAAGGGATATAAGTCATTATAACGTTATGTAAGCACACACGGGGACGAGAGGAAGAAGGAAGGCACGTACAATTTCTTAGAAGGACTTGCTCGTGTTCCAATTAAAGTCGCAAACACAGAATTAGGTATAATTCCTGTGATTTATTGTTCTACCCTTTTCCGTATAAATGTCCGGTTAATCGACTTGTCACAGAACTGTTAATTATTACCGGACGTATTATTAATACAATTATATTACACAGCCTAACGCGAAAAAATATTAAATAAATCTTGTGCTTATAATTGGCAGGACACGTACTTTTCCAGGAGCAGACATCGGAAGTGACCACGATCTCGTGATGATGTCTTTCCGGCTCCACTTGAAAAGAGTAAATACAGCAAAGTGCACTAGACTGAAGTTCGACCTGGACAAACTGCAAGACCCGGAGGTGGCAGAACTATTTCAGGCCACAATTGGAGGGAAATTTGCACCACTGCTCATTTTGGGGGCTGGTGAAGTAGATGTCAACACCATGACCACCACCTTCAACTCAGCTGTGACAGATGCTGCCACTGAGATCCTTGGCAAGCACCGACCAAAGAAGAAGCTGTGGATCACACCTGAACTTTTGGATCTGTGTGATAAACGAAGAGAGATGAAAAAGAAAAAGAACACCTCACAGGGAGCTGATGTCTACCGAAAAATCAACAATGACATCCGAAAAGGCATGCTCACAGCAAAGGAGAACTGGATAGAAGATCAATGCCAGGAAATAGAGAACAGTCTGAACAAGAACAACAGCAAGAAGGCCTACCAGACTGTGAAGCGGCTGACAAGTGTCAAACAGCCCAAAGTCTCCACTATCCAAAGCAAGTCTGGCATATGCCTTACAGAAGAACAAGAAGTCTTGGACAGATGGACAGAGTACTGCTCTGACCTTTACAGCCATACACCAAATGGAGACCCATCAGTTCTAGCATGTCCCGAGAACAGAGAAGAAGAAGAAATCCTCCCAATTCTCCGGGAAGAAGTTGAGGCAGCAGTGCAAGCGCTAAAGAAAGGGAAGTCAGCGGGAGTGGACAACATACCCGCGGAACTGCTACAAGCAGGAGGAGAAGCGATGATTGATGCCCTCACCATTATCTGTAACAAGATCTGGCAGAGTGGGGAGTGGCCTATACCATGGACCCAGTCGCTTGTCATCACTCTTCCCAAAAAAGGTAACCTTCAGGAGTGTGAAAATTACCGGACCATCAGCCTCATCAGCCATCCCAGCAAGGTCCTCCTGAAAATAATACTCAACAGGTTGAAACCCCAAGCTGAACAAATCATAGCTGAAGAACAAGCAGGATTCAGGGCAGGGCGAAGTACCACTGAGCAGATTTTCAACCTCAGAATAATCTGTGAGAAATACCTACAGCACCAACAACATCTATATCATGTGTTCATAGACTTCAAGAAGGCGTTTGACCGAGTCTGGCATGCAGCTCTATGGGCAACAATGAAAGTGTACAACATCAGCCCTAAAATTATTGAAGTCATCAAAAGCCTGTATGACAAGGCTACCAGTGCAGTCCTCCACAACAGAGCCATCGGGAATTGGTTCAGAACAACAATCGGCGTGCGTCAAGGATGCCTACTCTCTCCAACACTCTTCAACATCTTCCTAGAGCGCATCATGTCGGATGCTCTTGCAGACCATGAAGGCACAGTCAGCATAGGGGGTAGAGCAATCTCCAATCTTCGTTTTGCAGATGACATTGATGGATTGGCTGGAGAGGAACAAGAACTTGAACAGCTGGTACAGAGGCTTGACACCACCTCCAAAGCCTATGGAATGGAAATAAGTGCAGAGAAGACCAAAATGATGACCAACAACACCAATGGCATCAATACGGACATCAAAGTCCAAGGCCAATCCCTCGACACAGTGCATAGCTTCAAATATTTAGGAGCCATTGTATCAGACAATGGGTCCCGACAGGAAGTCCTCTCCAGGATCGCACAAACAACTGCTGCCCTGACAAGGTTGAAGCCCATTTGGAAAGACAGGACCATCAGTCTACATTCCAAAGTAAGACTGCTGCGCTCCCTTGTCATCTCCATCTTCCTATATGCTTGCGAAGCATGGACCCTCACAGCAGATCTCCAACGAAGAATACAAAGCATGGAGATGAGGTGCTACAGAAGACTTCTGGGCATTTCCTATACCCAACACATCACCAACGACGAAGTCCGACAGACCATCACACAAGCCATTGGACAACACGATGACCTGCTAACAGTGGTGAAGAAACGGAAACTTCGGTGGTATGGCCACGTCACCAGATCATCAGGCCTTGCAAAGACTATTCTGCAAGGCACAGTGCAAGGAGGTAGAAGAAGAGGGAGACCGAAAAAGAGGTGGGAGGACAACATTCGAGAATGGACTGGTTTGACACTGAGCGAAGCCATCAGGGCTGCTGAGGACAGAGAAAGATGGAGTATGCTGGTTAAACGATCATCTGTGGTGCCCCTACGACCTTCGGGTTACGGGACAGGATAGGACAGGATAGGATAGGTGCTTATAAAATTTTTTTCGTCATTCAAAAATGATATGATTGATTAAACTTAAACGACCGTTTTCCTCAAAACTCTAAATATGACGTATCACAAATGTCGTAATCACTTAACTTGAGGTCTGAAGTTAATCCCATATAAGGTTAAAAAAAATCTTTAAAATGGTGGCAAGTTACTACTTACAATATCATATCATTGTTGCATGTTAATCTGGCCTACGGCCAGAGCTCATAACCTACTGTTTCAGGTGCGAATGTGACAATTTTCCGTGGTCGGTCAGACGATCGAGAACTTTGCCCTGCAAGAAGCCGCGCCAATGAGTATAAGAAGCAATAAGCAGCGGAGCTTCTGAAGATCAGAGAACTTGCTGTGAAATATTTTTCCAACGACAGAATATCACTTTACAAAAATTTTCACAGCGACCACAGTTCACGTTAAATTATTTGAAAATGCAGGTGAACATAGCGGATAAAACAGTGTTGTTGCTGCATTGGGACTACTGTTGCAAAACACACTGAGACATCGTCGTAATATATCTAAAATAAAGTATAACAAAACTAACTTCACTTTTAAAAAACGATATAGGCCTATATATAATTCAGGGTTTATTTGATTCATTTAAATATTGTATACTTAATAAAAAATCAATTTCGTTTTCACTCTAATACGGGCCAGCGCCTTGAGAAGCTCTCTGAGCTTGTAAGTGCGCTATATAAGAGAAATCTCTTTTTTTCGTTTTCGAGGTCGCATTGAATTGTATTTCATTTCTTTCTCTCAGCTTTCACGCCCTCTCCTCACCTACAGACACACACTGTTGCGAGTTATAATAATATAAATAATAGAATTGTTTCAATATTACGATGCGGGACTGAGGCAAGAGAAGTGTAACGAACACAGATTTGACCATATCAGTTTTCGATTGATTTAATGACACAGAGGACGATAAAGATGTAGACCTGTTAAGAATAAAACATCATATACCAAATACTTTTAGGGATAACGGGAAGGGTTGGGGGAAACTGCTGCGAAAAGGGGTACATCGCAGGGCTTATTTTATAGTGTAAAATGTCAATCATGTATGTTGTAATCATTGTCTTTTTTTAAAATCTTTTTCGCATAAATAAACCCTTTTTCTATTAAAAACAGATAATAAAAGAAGGAAGCAGCGAGACAATTTAAAAAAAAAAAAAGTTTTCCTGTTTTTAACCCCAATGAAAAATTTAATTAAATTAAATTAAACAGAAAAAAGAGAGTTAAGAAACGAACATTTAATTATTTTCCTTTAAAATAATGAAGATTAAAAAAGCGTTAATTAAAAAAAATTATAGTAATAAAATTATAGGTCAAAGCAAACATTTGCGATATATTGCTGAAAATATATTCACTTTTTTTTCTTCTATTTCATAAAAGAGTAAACATTGTAAAAAAATCAATCTAACCTTGTGGTAAGCCTGAATCATAATTAATTTGTGACTATAACATTCATAACATGCCATATGTCATATACCGCTACATCTCTCATTGCTTTATTTTACTTTATTTAAAAATTACCTTCCCCCACCCCACCCACCCACAAAAACCGCAAAAAAATAAATAAAGTAAAAGAAAAATAATAAAAACGAAAGAAAGAAAAAGAGAAAGAGAAAGTGATTAAAACAATAATATAAAAATTAAAGTTCCTTTATCTTTTTCTTACTGAAATGTTCAGTCGCGCACAGTATATAGATCTATACTGAAAGCAAAACAAAAGAAACTAAAACGAGATCAAAGAAAACACAATTTTAAATATAAGATTAAATTAGGGGGGAAAATGATCATGAGTTCTTACCTGGTCCGGACGTCATCTGGTGAGCATTTCCTAGGATGGGGATGGTGGGTGGTCCTGGGAGCCGGTTGATATTACGTCTGAATTTGGCCGTTTGCAGGAACCACACCACGATGGTCAGTGCTCCCACCAGACCCACCAACACTAATGCTGCTGACATTATGGTCACTTCCTGTGCTAACAATTTGACCCTTGACTTTCCAGTACGTCTACACCATATAATTATGTGACTTGATGAATGATACGGATAAACTGAGGTGGACCTAGTGGACAGTTCAGTTTATATTAGTCCCAAGCTAGCATGAGAGTTAGGGAAGAATCATCAAGTCGTTACGCGTGGCTTTATACTGGTCTGCTGAAGTTTTAGTGCAAAGGCACCAATAGATTCTACGCTATCTACCCATGGGCCCGATTCCATACGGTAAAAAATTCATAATTTTGGGCGTGACTTTTCGCCCCTCGCAGCCCAACAAACCCAGGCTCGCTGTGCGCGAGCGTTTAGCGAGAAAAGCACATGGCTGCGATCGAAAACAGAGGTCATGTGACATAAACAGAAAGTAACGTGACCGGAATCACGTGGTATTTTCTTGTAGACATGGCCGACGCCTTGTCGTATGTTTTGGAATGATCGAGGTTAGCAGGATAAGAGTACAATTTTGAAAAGACCTGCGGCAATTACCATAGGCAAGTTCAGCTGAAACTGTCAGCTTGCATTCGACGATTTGCAGGCTACAATCATTTGTGGAGTATAATGGCTGTTCGTTGCTAATAATGCAAAAAATTCGACTATTGCCAACTGCCGTATTGTTTTCAAGACAGAAACATACGAACTTTTACAAGACATTCAATGCCCATCTAGCCGTGCACACCCCATTCGGTACGTTTCATAATAATTATTTACTAATAACCAGAGATAGCCATGGAAATGAATAACGCTTTTTTATTTCTTGAAGGGGAGGGAACGTTTCTTTGCAGTCGTAGTCAACAACAACAAATACATTCGTACTAGTAGTAGTATACTAGTAACTAGTTCAGTACTTGTAGATCACATTGATATTATGCGCTTGAATACCTATGAAGTTCTCGTGGATTTTATTCCATACAGCGACAGTATGGGCACATTCCTAAAAAAATGTCAGTGAACTTCTTGTTATGTCATAGTCCAGTTATGGCATATGATGGTTTTCATACTAATGCTGATAAAAGAATCAATTGAACACTTTAGGTATAACCTAGATGTATATAAAATTGAATATCACTCTAAGTAAATTTGCTCACTTTCTGCTATTTCTTCTTCTTTCTATCAATTTCTTGATGGTTGCTGAGATGTGTATAAAGTGGTTTATTGCAGTGTGTATTGCTCCAGAAACATAATAATTGTTTGTTTGCATTTAGAGTAACTCTCAAAGAATTATATATAATTTATAGTTAGATTATTTACTTATTTTACTGTCCTCAGACTGCTTGCATTATGACATGCAGAGAGATGACAGAATTGCATACATTGTGTACCTGGTTCAGTGAATATTGTGAATCATAGCAAGCAAATTACCTGTATTGGGTCAACATGACCAACATGTCTTATATTTAATCATCAACAGTTCAAATTTAAATCACTGGCTAATGCCCAGACATAAATTAGATTTTGAGATTAGCCCATTTTTGTCATAAACTTTTATTCTACTTTGAGTAATGTGTAAAAGATAATTCCTTTAGTATGTCCAACAAGCCAGTTTTGAACCAATTCTATTAACCTTTTTACTGACATGGAAAATGCATCCAATGGGTTCAGACAAATTATATATATATATATATATATATTCATGCTAAGCACAGCAGACATCTTTGCCTTCTTGCACAATAACTTATTTATCTTTCCATTGTTGTTATATGCCCGTGGTTTAAAAAGCCCAAGATATAGTTTGAGTATTAAACTAAAGTAACAGAAGAAGGGCAGCACTCTAAGATGCCTGCTGACATCTGGCTGTGGAACTGTTAAAGTGGATCTCACCCATATTTTGAGCAAATTTAACTTTAGTCAGGTTTGTGGTGCCTGTCAGTGGAAATACTTTCATGGTCATGATGTCTGACAATATATATGACAATTAGCGAAACCCAAATGTGAGCACATGGGGTGAAACCCAATCTGGTATGTCAAACAGTACTATTAGGGCCTTTCCACCTTTGTGATGTAGAACAGGACAATAAGATGGGTCAAATAATATAAGGGTCTTTCCACCTTTGTTATGTAGAACAGGACAATAAGATGGGTCAAATAATATAAGGGTCTTTTCACCTTTGTGATGTAGAACAGGACAATAAGATGGGTCAAATAATATAAGGGTCTTTCCACCTTTGAGATGTAGAACATGACAATAAGATGGGTCAAATAATATAAGGGTCTTTTCACCTTTGTGATATAGAACAGGACAATAAGATGGGTCAAATAATATAAGGGTCTTTCCACCTTTGTTATGTAGAACAGGACAATAAGATGGGTCAAATAATATAAGTCTTTTCACCTTTGTGATATAGAACAGGACAATAAGATGGGTCAAATAATATAAGGGTCTTTCCACCTTTGTGATATAGAACAGGACAATAAGATGGGTCAAATAATATAAGGGTCTTTCCACCTTTGTTATGTAGAACAGGACAATAAGATGGGTCAAATAATATAAGGGTCTTTTCACCTTTGTGATGTAGACCTGGACAACAAGATGTGTTAGATGTGTGCTGTCTGTTGGTGTGGAATTTCATCCAGTCTAAAGATGTGGTATTGGCATACACTGACACGCTGACAGCTATTACAAAAGGCAATGGATCAATTTCTGTCAAGACCAGAAGTCAGTTTCAGAGGAAATCCCTATTTGTGGTATGGCATTGGTACCTCTGATTTTTCCGTTGTGTTTTCTATCACACTTAACAATCTCTGGAATCAATTAACTTTGTTTGGTGTTTGGGGTATGTGCTAGCCGGAGTGCGCTCCTAAAGAAAAGACGTACGCGTTGTGACTAGTTTTGGAATATACACTTGAACCCACAAAAGGTGTTTATGACAGGACAGAACCCTTGGCCAATAATTCAGTAGCAGTCAGGTTGTTGGCTAGTTGGTCTGTCGCTCCAAATTTATATTTTTTTGTTCAAAACACATTTCTTGCCTTATTACAAGAATAACTTAACGACATTTGATTATTTTACTAGGCAGATACTTTATGTAAATATTGTCAAACACATTATGTTGTTCATATTTGCACTTTCAGACAGTTGTAGGTTGCTGTGGTTCATAATTTTCTAAGCACGTTTTGTGCTGCACATATCTGAAGATTGGCCTTATCACAAGAATAACTTAATGGAATTTGATTATTTTACTAGGCAGATACTTTATGTATTGTCAAACACATTATGTTGTTCATATTTGCACTTTCGGACAGTTGTAGGTTGCTGTGGTTCATAATTTTCTAAGCACGTTTTGTGCTGTACATGTCTGAAGATTGGCTAAACCAATTTTGGAATTGTTGTTTTTGCAGATAGTCCCATCATGCAATGTTTTATTTTGCTGTTTGACTCGCATGAGTGCAGAAATGTGTCTGTGTACTCACCCCCCTCTCCCTCCTGCCCAAGACAAAGTACAAACACACCCACCCACCCAAAATGTTTTCCAGATTTCGCAAATATGTGCGAGATTAGTCCTAAATAGTCCAAAAATGATATTGTTGTGTCCATCCTTTTTTTTGAAGTTTCTGCGTTCATCTCAAAGGTCAAGGTCATTTTAGGCCTCACCAAAAAACATTATGAAATTGTCATGATACAGCGGAATGGCCCTATATGTGACTCATAGTATGCACCAACATTGGATTATTTGATCACACATGAGCATCAGAGGTCATTTGATTTGAAGGCCAAGGTCATACCAAAATCAAGGTCATCTAAGATCAAGGTCATCCAAAGGACACTGTCTTTTAGCCTTATGAAACGTTTGCTTATTACACTTTAGTTTATTTGATAATACTTGAGTGTCCATTTGTATCTGGAAGTCAAGGTCATCTCAGTGTCATGAATTGGCTAGTTTTAACCCTGCCCAGTGACTATTTAGCCTTGTGTAGGTTTTGTAATAGTAGAGAGTCAGTATATAACACAGCAGACCACACACCGCGAGCCCGACCCACATCGCAGTGACTCAGCACTTGAGCTTTGAATCGGACCGTTTTAACCAATCAGAGCAGGCTCAGTGGGTAGAGCAGTTCTGACTGTGTCAAATCTTAGCGCAGTTTGAATCAGTCGTGTGTGAGACGAGGAAGAAGTAACATCTCCTTAGCTAGCAGAGAACTATCTTCACTCATAGACCAGGAAGCAGGACTTAGAATCTCAGAATTCTATTAAGTCACAACGGGCCTGAACTTGTCAAACAGGTAAATGAACACCCTTCTGTTTCATC
The DNA here is from genome assembly GCA_036898135.1 of Oncomelania hupensis. Classification (NCBI taxonomy): domain Eukaryota; kingdom Metazoa; phylum Mollusca; class Gastropoda; order Littorinimorpha; family Pomatiopsidae; genus Oncomelania; species Oncomelania hupensis. The sequence continues at coordinate 34,630,376 of CM072512.1, forward strand.
GTGATATATTTGTATTATTGTTGAAATTATGTTTGAAGAATTTGCTATGCATAAATGTGAATTGTTAATCCGAATTTGCGGGACCACGTGGAAGAGCCTACCACGAGGCGAAACACGACCGGTTGCGCCGCCATGTTGTATCCCGTACGGAACCACTGTTGTTTAACTTATATGTATGTTTGCAGACCAGTGGCTGTACCACTGAATGTTTATATTATTATTAATTCTGTATGTGTATAGTTAGACACGATTGATATTTATGTATGTATAGGAATTTAGAGTTGAGATTCCAGTGGAACCCGGAAGTAGCAGAATGTTCGTCGCTTATGTATAGAGATGTGGAGCTATCACTGAGGGCTACTTTGGCTTTCAGTGAGACGCTCTGCACAAACCGATTATTCAGGGTTGTGCAGAATTTCGTCTCTTATATTACAGACGAGCAGGCGAGCTATCCCGAGCTATCCTGTGCACCCCACTCCACAGAAACGACTAGTTGGTTGAGGAGACTCTGCCGCACAAGCCGGACAGAGCTACCTTGAAAAACTCCCTGTCAGACCCCACAGCGTGGCAAGGGAACCCAACTACACAACGACACAGGTGGACCAGAAGCTACCTCACAGAAGGACTTCGAACCCCCACTCATGAGTTAAGTGCATAACACGAAGGTGCACTTAAACTGATCATAACGGACCACAGTAGTCCAACTCTTCAGAAACTGTAAAACGGACCACAGTAGTCCAAATCTACATGAAATATACTAGCAAAGTGCCCGAGGAAGATATAACAGCTGCCTAGACTATCAGCGATCGAACTATTAGCAGTGACTGAGACTTTTTAAGTTAGATTAGTACTTAGAGAATCTTGTATAGAGTAGAAGAAATAAATGTGTGATTTCAACTGTTATCAAGTGGCTGGACTACATATGATTCATAGCCGTGTGAAAGCTAGTGTGACAGTATCTTTTACCATTTTTCTATCTATTTCTGTACCCCAACCTTAACACAGAACGAGCTAAACAAATAAATTTATTAAAGTAATTCATAGGGTGACTTACTAGCAGTTCCCACCGAATAAACGTGAGGGTCCATAATTCCATTGTGCAGAGCCCATAAACCCCACGTGACACTCAGGTACAAGATCATGCAAGATCAAAGTCAGTATTTGCCTTTTGATGTCACTGTTGTGTTTCAGTTTTTGTGGGCACTCATTTGTATTTAGAATATTGCAAATTTCCTAAGGAGCACATGTGAGGCATAGGGGCTTTGCCTTTCTAGTTTAGAATTAAAGTCAAGTCACAAAACTGCCCCCCTCCAACCCACCCACCCCCTCCCAAAAAGAAAGTAGTTTGAAAATGCTGATGGTTCTGCTATCTGTGTGAGTGTCTGGAAATATATTGAATGGCTTGCTATCTTTTTGTGAATTTGTTGTTAATTTTGTTAAAATAAATAAATTGTTTAAATTAATTAGTTCATAATTTATAATTGTAAAAAAAATACTTGGGGTTAATTATCACTATAAGGCATAATGATTAAGAATTTTGGAGGGATAATGGTGTGTTAAATTGTAGTTTAACGTGTATTTTTTATGTATAAGAACCCATTTTTGATCTCCAGATTTTTGCAAATCTGTGCAAGATGAGTCATAAATAATCCAAAAGTGACATTTAAAAAGAAAAAAAAAATAACTTTTGCTGCATTTAATTGTACATGAGCGTATTTTTAGCAGGAGGTCAAAGTCATGGCAAGGTAGAGCATCAAAAGATCAAAGATGGTATTACTTTGCATTTTAATGCCTCCGTTTCATTTTGTTTTTCAGGCCACTCATTTTCATGTAAAATATTGCAAATTCCATAAGGAGCGTGTGTCATATGGGCTTCTAGTTATTTAGAGTTTAAATTTGATGTGGGGTTATTTATGAATTAGGAGGTTAGACTGGCCTTAGGTGCCTCCTGCTGTGCAGAATCCTTTGGTGTGGCCATTGGGTTATCAAGGACAAGATAACACAACATTTGTTCTCCCCGGCTGACCATTCGTCTTCTGCTTTTGGTGGTTAGCGGGACTACATTGTCGGCAGGCATTTTATGCAGGTCGGTGGCAATGACTTTGTGTGAAGTGTCGTGGCACTAGTAGCCGGCAACTAGGTTTACTACCGTGTTCTCAAGGTCGTGGCCAAGAGAAGGGAGTCAAATACTCCGCTCGGCTACAGGAGCATTAAATGGGGCCGGGTAGCTAAGTTGGTAAGAGCGTCTTGCTAGTAACCGAAAGGTCGCTGGTTCGAATCCCGGTGTCACATCCTTCAAGTTCCGGGTCTCCTAGTTTATCCGAGCGCATTTGCGCATGCGCTAGGTCATGTCGGGCCGGCTTTTTCACGAAGTTCTTAGGCGTTATAACCCTAACCCTAACCCAAACCCTAACCCTAACCCTAAACTCTTAACTCTAACCCAAACCCTAACCCTAACCCTTACGAAGACTATGATAGCACTGTGCGCATGCGTCGAATTTTGTAACGCGTCGACCAATCAGAATGCTCCCATTCGCTCCCAGCCCAGCTAAGATACTAGGAACTGTGAGGATGTCACACCGGATTGGTCAACGTGTGATCATATTATTTTCCCCTTTACCAACAACTGGCCCGCTGGTGTCAGTATAAATCGGTCCAGTAGTCACCTATGCGAAAGTGTCGTGTGACTATAATCTACAAACAACAAGGAGCATTAAGAGTTGGGGGGTGGCGGTAGGGGTTAGGGGAACGAGTTGTTATAAATAAAAACGTAATAGTTGGGTTTGGGTAATCTGGTAAGCAATTCTTATGTATTTGGTGTCAACAGTTCCGTGTATTTGGTGTCAACAGTTCCCCGTGTACATCAATTGACCCTATCCCTATTCTATCCTTTCCCGTAACTCGAATGTCGTAGGGGCACCACAGATGATCGTTTAACCAGCGTACTCCATCTTTCTCTGTCCTCAGCAACCCTCATGGCATCGCTGAGTGTCAAACCAGTCCATTCTTGTGTTTGTTCTCCCACCTCTTTTTCGGTCTCCCTCTCCTTCTACCTTCGTGCACCGTGCCTTGCAGGATTGTCTTTGCAAGACCTGATGCTTTGGTGATGTGGCCATACCATCGGAGTTTCCGTTTCTTCACCACTGTGAGCATGTCATCATGTTGTCCAATGGCTTGTGTGATGGTCTGTCGGATTTCGTTGTTGGTGATGTGCTGGGTATAGGAAAAGCACATAAATCTTCTATAGCACCTCATCTCCATGCTTTATATTCTTCGTTGTAGATCTGCTGTGAGGGTCCATGTTTTGCAAGCATATAGGAAGATGGAAATAACAAGAGAGCGCAGCAGCCTTACCTTGGAATGTAGATTGATGGTCCTGTCTTTCCAAATGGGCTTCAACCTTGTCAGAGCAGCAGTTGTTTGTGCAATCCTGGAGAGGACTTCTGTCGGATTCTATTGTCGGATTCAATAGCTCCTAAATATGTGAAGCTATGCACTGTGTTGAGGGATTGGCCTTGGACTTTGATGTTCGTGTTGATGCCATTGTTGTTGTTGGTCATCATTTTGGTCTTCTCTGCACTTATTTCCATTCCATAGGCTCTGGAGGTGGTGTCAAGCCTCTGTTCCAGCTGTTCAAGTTCTTGTTCCTCTCCAGCCAATCCATCAATGTCATCCGCAAAACGGAGGTTGGAGATTGCTGTACCCCTTAAGCTGACTGTGCTCTCGTGATCTGCCAGGGCATCTGACATGATTCGCTCTAGGAAGATGTTAAAGAGCACTGGGGAGATTAGGCATCCTTGGCGCACACTGATTGTTGTTCTGAACCAGTTTCCGATGGCGCTGTTGTGGAGGACTGCACTGGTTGCCTTGTCATACAGGCTTTTGATGACTTCAATAATTTTAGGTTTGATGCTGTACGCTCTCATGGTTGCCCACAGAGCTGCATGACGGACTCGGTCAAACGCTTTCTTGAAGTCTACAAGCACATGATATAGTTATTGTTGGTGCCGTAGGTATTTCTCGCAGATTATTCTGAGGTTGAAAATCTGTTCAGTGGTACGTCGCCTTGCCCTGAATTCTGCTTGTTCTTCAACTATGATTTGTTCAGCTTGGGGTTTCAACCTGTTGATTATAATTTTCAGGAGGACCTTGCTAGGATGGCTGATGAGGCTGATGGTACAGTAGTTTCACACTCCTGAAGGTTACCCTTTTTGGGAAGAGTGATAACAAGCGACTGGGTCCATGGTGTAGGCCATTCCCCACTCTGCCAGATCTTGTTACAAATAATGGTGAGTGCGTCAATCATCGCTTCTCCTTCTGCTTGAAGCAATTCCGCGGGTATGTTGTCCACTACCGCTGACTTCCCTTTCTTCAGCGATTGCACTGCTGCCTCAATTTCTTCTCGGAGAATTGGGAGGATTTCTTCTTCTTCTTCTCGGTTCTGGGGACATTCTAGAACTGATGGGTCTCCGTTTGGTGTGTGGTAGTAAAGGTCAGAGTTTTACTCTGTGCATCTACAGTTGACCCTAACTAACCGAATCACGAGCAACAGTAGTCAGCCAGAATTCATCGCGACATTGCTATTATTTCGCATGAGTGAAATATATTAATCAAAATAGTACCATCGTCGTGGTTCTGCTGTGGCGCGTAAAGGGCATTAAGAATGTCTGAGCCTACGGAAGCATGCGCCGTACATAAGGCATATCCCTTAGCTGCCCTTGTTACGCTGTCCGAGCAAAGGGTTGGGGGCGAGGTGATGTCGCTGGACTTCGATCTTGAAAGCGTACATATAACGTCACCACAAATATAACTGCTGTCTGCCGCTTTAGATCCAATGGATCGCGCCTTTGAAATGGGTATTAGTTATATAAATTGTATGGGAAATGATTTTTTTTTAATTTACTCAGGACGGAGCCATGGCTTTGTGTCACCTTCCTTCTCCCTATTCTCTTTGAAGACAGACGAACTCTTAACGAAGTAGTCATTATTATTTCATCTATCCCATTTTTTTTAGTTCCCCAGCGCAGTGTCAGTCTATTCAGTCAGAGTATGCCAGAATCTCTCCCAGGCTGCCGTGCCAGTCACGAAAGTGTCGCACTTTCCCTATCGTGGCTGAGGATGCTCAGTAATATTTATTATACTATTCGGTTTCTGCCTCACAAAGACCACCTGTTCAGGCCAGAATTACTTTAATCATGGTCTGAGGACACCCGATAGTATAAACTAGTTTCGACTGAGAACAAAGCTAACGTTAAAAAAAAAAGTCCAAGGATAGGGATGTTAAATGAAATAGAGGAGCAGGAGTTTCAGTTACACGAGTATAATTGTTCTACTGTGCCTAGGCACAATTTCTCCAGTCCTTATATTTTGGGACAGTTCAGACAATCAGCAAGACTCGAGTTCCTTAACTTCAGCTTAGCCAGACTACCAACCAAATTAAAGCAGATTACATAAATTATTTAAAATGTGGTAAATGCACACATGTTACGGTCTCAGCGTATGGAATGGTTGTGAGATCGGTACACTTGCACCAAACGCTTTGTGTCTGTTGCCGGTTCAAGGGCGGAAACATCTTTTCCCAGACAACCCAACCTTATTTCACGTTTCATTGCCACTACGCTAATCTAGATAAGTCAGCAATTTTCATTCCTCTGAGTATGTTTAAAAAAAATGTAAAAAAACCAACAAAAAAAAACAAAAGACATCTAAATCCGGTTGCTTTGCCAAAAAACATTTTTGGAAAGTTCTTTTCTTTGTAAAGAACATTTTTTTAGGGACAGTCGGGAGGAATAGGAACTAGCCAAAGTCGGTTGGTCGATCGGTCGGTCGGCCCGTTGGACGCGTTATCTCAAGAACCACTGAACGGATTTTGACCAAAATTCATAGGAATACTACCTAGGTTAGTGGCTTGCCTGCCGTGCAATAATATTTGCTCAATCGCAAAGGTCAAGGTGACTGGAGTCATTTTGTTGTTAAACACGTTTCTCTCAATATCTTAAAAGCGGATAAAGCACATTTTGTTGAGTTTTGGTACCATGGTATAGAGGTACATGTACTTCAAATCGTGGCTCATCCTTCAAAAGCAGTTCGGTTGTCGTCGAGTCACTCCGAATTTAACTTTTTGTCTCACACACACATAGCAATGCAAGTCTGTGTATTCACACACACATATCCCCTCACCACCCCCCCCCCCCCCCCAAAAAAAAATTTTTTTTTAAATCTGTGCGAGATGAGTCCTAAACAGTTCAAAATGGATAGTTAGTCATTGTTTATAGGGTCCAGCAGACTGCATAGAGCTGAATCAGGATCACTCCAAACTTGATATTTCTTAGAGCCTATTTGATTTATCACAGCCAAACTTGATAGGATTGTGTAGATCCATAAGACCTCTAAAATGATTAGTGATTGAATGACTTCACTTCAAGGTCAAAGTCATAAGTTCAGCAAAGGGTAGTAACAAAACTACAAATGTTCACAAAATTTTATTGAACTTATGATTCTTTGTTGTATGATATATATATATAAGTGAGACTCACGTGCCACTAATTTAGTCAATCTTGACTGGAGCTGTCGAAAACGGTTTTTATGGGTACTTTGAAGTGACCTTGACCCCAAACTATGAGAAATAAAAAGTCTAAAAGTCTAAACTTGTTGGAAGCAGAGATAATAGATTGTATTTCATTATGTGACATTTTAGACCTTACAAAAATAATGTAAAGATTACAGTGGAATGGCTCTATATTTGACCCATAGTATGCATCAGCATTGGATTATTTGATCATAATTGAGCATGTCATGTGATGGTCAATGTCATCCGAAGGTCAAGGTCATTTTAAGGTCAAGGTCATCTCAAAGTGACTGTTTTTGACATATTACAACTTTTGCTGTAGTTTATTTGATTATACATTAGTGTCAATTTGGAGCCAGAAGTCAAGGCCATCTTAAGGTCAAGATCAAAGCCAGCATTAGCATTACTTTGCATTTTTCCCCTTTCTCCCACCCCCTCCCCGTGGGAGTACCGGGGGTTTCTGTATAAACGGTATCCCCACTTTCTGGAAATTTAGTGCTTTAAATTCCCACTGTCGCCGTCTTTCTTTGTTCTTTCTCATTCCTACTCTGTCCTATCAATCTACTATACTATCGTCTTTTTCGCTAGACCACCCACCTACCTTTTTTTCTTGAAAACTCTTCCAAAACTTTTCATTTGTGTATTAAGTCTGTTGGGTCAGTTTAGGAATATTGGACGCTTTCTTCCAAATGGTCACTAAGGTTTTCTATGCATGATATAGGAAAACATTACATATTTAGTAATGTAGGCATTTTATATGCATGTGTTTAATTGATATTTTATAATGATGTTTATATTCTATTTTCTTTTTGTAAACGGGGGTTCAATAAATTAGAGTATAGTTATATAACTAACAAAAACAATAGTTCCCCAGCTACCCATAGCTTCGGGAACTAACAATACAATTTTATTGTTCGATAAAACGGTGAATTTGCCTTTGACCGAGTTGAATGGAGACAAAAAACTGTGTCTAGTTGCAAGTGTAATGTTTTTATGCAGTTAACTTTTCCGATTACATGCAAACACTTTTTATTGAATCTACTTATTTTGGGCTTGTTAATGTTAACCGCATGTCTATTATTTGTGTGAATGACTTGACTGTCTGGAAACCTAACATTCACAGCCCATACATTTATTTTTTAATTAAAAAATGTTATTATATTATTTTATTTTATTTTAATGCATACATCTAAATCAAAGATATGGAATGCACTGTCTGAAGCTGCGATGTTATATCTTTACTACATCTATACAATAAATATAATAGCAGTAGGGGAGGGGGAGAGGAGAAGTGGATTTTGTATGCTTTACACTAACACTGACTTGCGGTGTAATGGATATGACGTAATGATAATGATCTATATGTAGAAAATAGGAAGTAAGAACTCGGTGTTCCCAAATGAAGATTTTCCGCCAACGTTGCTTAGCAATGTGATACGGGAAATCTTCATTGGGAATGAATGATTAGGTACTTTTTATCTACGTGATCATCCAGTTTTCTACAATAATGTATTTTTGATGTACCTATGCGAAATGTCTGTTTTGGCGTGGCAGTAGCCGTTACGTTCACAGATTGGGTCAAGGTTAACAGTTAGTGCAGTTTTATAAGTGCAGCCAAAGAGTTTAAACTCTTTGGTGCAGCGCTCCATACTGCCAGCGTAGGAGTGGTTGCTTGGAAGAAACAGGGCAATGTGCTTGTATTATAATTACATGTAGTGTAGTATGGGCACTCTTGGCCTGTTTTCAAAGTAGCCTGAATAGACAGAAAGTAGATTCATATTATTATTCTGTTACCTGACCTGGAAAGTTATCATATTTTATCCTACATTTAATTAGAAAAGAAATCCGAATTTGTAATGTAAAACCTCTTCGGAAATAATGCTTGAAACATTTGGTGAAAATATATAACTCTGCTGAAAAATATTTTATGATAGGTCTACGTGATTCTTTTGTGCATGCCAACATAATTATGTGAATACAATAAGTTTTAGGGAATTCTGGGTGAACTCGTTGATTTATAATTGACCATGTTCAGAACAAAGTGGGCAGTTTTATATCCTGTGTTGTTTATTATATTCAACTTTCAAACAAAGGAATTGAACTCTGTTGTACTTAGAAAACAATGAAAGCACAAGTTTACGTTGAATCCCGCATTTTTTGTGATGTATTGTTTTCTCAAAAAATTTGGCAGTTATCCTCAAGTGCGTGGGTAGTTTGAAATTTTGCTCATTGTCAGTCTTGATCAGTGTGTGTCTTACATGCGTGCAGCAATTTAAATCTGTATTATCCCTCCAATTTTATATATATATATATATATATATATATATATATATATATATATATATATATATATATATATATATATATATATATATATATATATAGATAGATAGATAGATAGATAGATAGATAGATAGATAGATAGATAGATAGATAGATAGATAGAGAGAGAGAGAGAGAGAGAGAGAGAGAGAGAGAGAGAGAGAGAGAGAGAGAGAGAGAGAGATAATTACTTCTTCTTTTTTTTTTTTTTTTTGGGGGGGGGGGGGGGCTGCAAATCTGATCGAGACGAGTCTTAACTAGTCAAAAAATTGAAAAATTGCTGTTCATGCATCACCCTGTAGAAAAAGTAAAATATTTAACATTGTTAGTGACTCTGAATGTACTACAATCCAAACTTTACTTAATAGGATTGTATAACCCAATGAGTTGTCAGAAATTTTCTGTGCTTGAAGTGATCTCACTTCAAAGTCAGGGTCGCAGGCAGAAAATGACCTTTTTTCGCCACAAACCTATTTTTCCCCAACACAAGTGACTTTTTCCGCCGCTTGGTTATTGGTCTGTATGCCTTGCAAAAAAACAACAACACAACAAACGCCCAACCACACATACTCACGCACACCTAGCCTCACACACACACACACACACACACACAAACACAAAAGAACAAACAACAACCAAAAAAACCCGCAAGAAATTGTAATTGCTCATTGAAATGGCTCTACAACTATTTGACCCACATCATGCATCAATATTGGTTTCTTTCATCATACATGAGCGTCAAAGGTCATATTAAGGTCAAGCTCATCTCTGGGACAAGGTTAATCTCATGGGAAATGTTTAGTAAACAATACAACTTTTGTTTTTATTTTTAACTCCCGTGCGTGCGCACAAAAAGTCCTAAATAGTCCGAAAAAGTGAAATTTATTTTAAACAGTTTATATTTTCCGCGGTTCGCCCGTATGTGAAAAATTAAAAAGTGGCTAAGCACTCGGAACATGTTTGATGTATAACAACCAAACTGGGTAGGATCGTGTATATGCATAAGAGCTTTAAAATGATCAGTGAATAAATTACTTCCCTTCAAGGTCAGGGTCACAGGGTAAACAAATGTTAGTCGGAAAATTACTTTTTTCCCACAAAATTTTACTTTTTCCGTACGCTATTAATATTGAACTAATGATTGTTTGAGGTCTGATAGATATAATGAGACACATGCAAATCTGGTCAACCTCGCTTTCAGATCAAGGCCATTGGAGCCGGCCAAAGTCGATTCACTTTTGTATTTTGAAGTGACCTTGCTCCTAAACTATGAGATAAATAGTCCAAACAGTGTGGGATCGATCCCGACTTTGGGCGTTATGTTTCTCCGAATATTAGTTACTTTCATCTCTGGCAACGCCTCGGGTTTTTCTACTGGTACTCCAGTTTGCTCCCCCAGCAATATTTCAAAAACTAAACTAATAGGTAGGTTGGGTTTGGGCACGCCACAGGCTGCCACTGTACCCAGGGGAGGCGAACCAGAATTTCCCGATTAAAAAAAGAAAATAAAATGTCAAAAAAATCAAACTTATTGTTTGTACGTAGAGATTATAGCTTTATCTTTCTTATATTTGATGTTTTTGTGTTCATGCAGAAGGTCAGTGTCAGTTTAGATCGTGCATTGGATACATATTTGACCCATAGTATGCCTCAAGTCTGGATTATTTGATCATTCATGAGCATCAGAGGTCATGTGAAATTGAAGGTCATCCCATAGTCAAGGTCATCGAAGGTCAAGGTCATTCAAAAGTAACTGTTTTAGGCGTAATGCTGTTGTTGGCATAATAGGTTTATTTGATCGTACAAGAGCGTCCATTTGGATCCTAGGGTCACGGTCATTTGAGTACAAGATTCGCTCTAGATCAAAGTCAGTATTTGCCTTTTGATATCACCGTTTTGTTTCAATGTTTTGGGGCACTCATTTTCATGTACAATTTTGCAAGTTCCATAAGGAGCATGTGCGTCCTATGGACTTTGCACCCCGTGTGGGTGCCGGTGGGGTTCTGCATAAATACCCCCACTTTCTGAAAATTTAGTGCCTTAAATTCCCACTGTGGCTGTCTTTCTCCTTTGTTCTTTCTCATTCTTATTCTGTTCTACCATTCTACTATACTATCTTTTTCGCTAGACCAGTCACCTACCGGTTTTTTTTCTTGAAAACTCCCCCAAAACTCCTTATTTGTCTATGAGGTCTGTTGGGTCAGCTTTGATGCTTTCTGCCAAATGGTCACTGGGGCATCCTATGACATTATTATTTAGCAATGTAGACATTTTCTATGTATGTGTTTTGTTGATATTTTATTATGATGTTTATATTTTATTTTGTTTTTGTAAACGGGGGGTCGATAAATTAAGAGTATAGCATCAACACGCCTGCGTGGGATGCCTTTAATGTAAAGTGACCGGCTGGTAAAGAGCCTTCGGTGTTACCACTAGGGTTGTTTTCAGCAGATTTTTTTATACGGATCAGGTGTGAGTCTTCTTTCAACCAAGTTGTGGTTCTGATTTTGTGGTCTCTATTCGACTCTTTGCAGTCCGCTGGACCCTGTAAAAAATGAATAACTATGGGCTTTGCCCTTCTAGTTTTAATGGTTGATTGTGTTTGGTATTGTATTGCAATTTGGGGTATTAATTGGGAGTGTTCATAGAAACCAAAGTACTCTCAAGTCAATATTACTGTTCGTGTTAATTCAACCTTCTTTTACTTTTATTAAAGTACATCTGTACGAAGCACTTAATTTTCGTGTAGAATATTGTAAATAGATTCCCGAAGAAGCATGGGAGTCTTGTGGGTTTTGTCCTACTACTCTACTACTCTCTTTGTTTGGAAACGTGTTTCTCTCTCTCTCTCTCTCTCTCTCTCTCTCTCTCTCTCTCTCTCTCTCTCTCTCTCTCTCTCTCTCTCTCTCTCTCTCTCTCTCTCTCTCTCTCTCTCTCTCTCTCTTTCTCTCTCTCTCTCTCTCTCTCTCTCTCTCTCTCTTGTTGCTTCTGGTTATTGGACTACTTTAAATTAAAATGCCAGTTCCTCACCTCCCATTCCTCCCTCTCAGGCATTGCCATATTGACATTTTACTGTTTGAAATATTCCTAAAGTGCAAGCTGGTCAATATAATTATATTCGACAAAAGTTAAAGCTGTTGTGCCAGTACCAGTAGTAGAGCAGCACCTGGCCGCCCTCTCTATCTCGCTCTCTTTTTCTCTCTATGAACTTGGCAGTTGTTTAATCTCATTAATTACGGCATGTGCATAGTGGTTTATAGTATCTTTTATAATTTTACAACATTCACCCTATATAGAGTTGCAGCGATTCCATCCGATTAGATCCTAAACATAACGGTTGAAATGGTAGCACATTTGATGGAGCATTTTCTTTAAATGTAATTGCTTTGCGCGCGCGTTTGTGTGTGTGTGTGTGTGTGCGCGCGTGTGCGCGTGTTTGTTTGTGTGTGTGTGAGTGTGTTCCTCCAACGACCTGCCGCTACAGAGCGAAATATATCAAACTGTACCGTTTTCTGGATAGCTTGTACTTATACTAGCAGCCAATGGAAAAATTGTCTTGGGCTGTGGCGACTGATTTGCACTGGTCGCAGCAGCGGGCATAGACATTGTTAATGCAGTTTAAATGGATGGGCATTCACATTTAGGATTGAAAAAACTGGTTTGTTTTCTGTTGCTTGGAATTTTGGATTAATTTGGCCACTGAAATTCCCGATGCCTTCCCAGCGAAAGCGCGACAGCCGCAAGACAGCACTACAAAAGACGAGGGTGGTTGGGTTGATGGGGTGGTGGATGTAACGTAAAGTTTGAAAAGCGTGTTGTTCTGTCGGGCACTTATCCCTCTAGGACATGAGCTTCACGATCTGTAGCGTAGCGTGTGATTTGATCGCATGCGTATACAAACTAGACCGGGGTTCCTCAGGCTATACTCTCATCCAAAATAGTAGAGGGATGATTGAACGCTGTGGTGTCCAGTGTTTGAACGAAGCTCGCACTAACATGATTCGGGGAAGATTCCGCATGATCTCTACCAACCCACATCTGACACATCTAGTATAAAGCGTATATATAGTTTGTACCCCTATACGCTTAATGTATCCGGGGACGTAAATTTTACTTGTTTTTCATATTTTTTCTCTTTGATGTATCAATTTTTTGTTTATTTTTGATTTTAATGATTTTTTTTTTAAAATTGGTGTGCGAATGCGCGAGAAATGCGCTCTGAGCCGAGGTTTTATGGGAAAAAGCGCTATATAAATATGCTAATTATTATTATTATTATTATTATTATTATTATTATTATTATTATTATTATTATTATTATTATTATTATTATTATTAAAACTGTGGCGATAATGAAACTTAGGGCATTGTGACATTGCATAAACAATAAATGTTTGTGGAGAGTGCTCTATTATTTCTAAGGTAAACAGGCTAAGTGTAGGGTAAAAACAAACTCTGGTTGAATGATACCGTCTGATGCACTTTTACATTAGTACAAGGACACCTATTTTAACTTCACCGACAGCAGCGAGTTTACATGCTTGACAAGTTCGTTGCACGCTCACCTTTCATCACATGTGTTTGGGGCACTGGGAAGAATAGAGGGAAAAGCACATTGCAGTGTGAGTCTATATTTTCACCCCACCCCCCCCCCTTTTTTTTTCTCAAGAGTTTTGCAAATCAGTGCGAAATGAGTCCTAAATAACCCCAAAATGATATTCATTTGTGACTAACATGCATAGCAATTTCAGTCTATGTACTCACCTCCAAAATATTTTACACATTTTTGCAAATCTGTGCGAGATGAGTCCTAAATAGTCCGAAAATGATACCGAAAAAACACATGTCTGTGCCATCCGCCGTCTGTCTGTGCAAAAACGGCTAAGTATTCAGATCCTATTTTAACTATCACAACCAAACTTGATAAGATGGTTTATACCCACGAGACCTCATAAATGATCAGTGAATGAATGACTTCAGTTCAAGGTCAAGATCACAGGGTCCTCAAATGTTAGAAAATGACAATTTTCAACAAAATTTCACTTCTTTTTCTAGGTTATTAATATTATGATTCTTTGATGCCTGATAGGTGATGACACACATATGGCTTGCTGTACAGTTGTTTCGGATTCTTGAAGGTGCAACAAAGCAACATGAATCGCAATTGCATGCCCTTGTCAACAACTAAAAAGTAACACAGCCGCTGAAAAGAGGTCATGTCAAAAAATAGCATAAAGGTACACTATTCCTTTCTTGGAACTGGGTAATGTAATAGTTTTATTTCTGCAGATTCTATTCCTGAATTCCTGAAAATGAGTTGGCTATTTTGGAACTCGGACTGTCACGTTGTGTGGACGTCATTTTCAGGTTTTCGAAGGCAATGTATGTTTACGGTTTGAAGAAATTGTTGTATTAGGATCGCCTGGATTGTGCACTTTTAAAAGGAACTTTTCGGACTTGATCGACCAGAAGTGATGATCGATTGGCCTCTAGCGTAAATAGTATTGGTGCATGCAGCCGACTCTCCCAACCCGACTTGCCATGAAGCAACAATTCAAGTAGCACGTATACTATGGAAATATTTCGCACATTTTCACCCACATCGTGTGAAAAGATTTGGTCATTAATAAATAGTATTTATTTATTTTTGCAAAGACCATCCTGCAAGGCACAGTGCAAGGAGGTAGAAGAAAAGGGAGAACGAAAAAGAGGTGGGAGGACCACATTCGAGAATGGACTGGCTGGACACTGAGCGAAACAATCAGGTTTGCTGAGTACAGGGAAAGATGGAGTACGCTGGTTAAACGATCATCTGTGGTTCCCCCTACGACCTCCGAGTTATGGGATATGATATGATATGATAGGATTTATTTATTTATTTATTTTTTATTTATTGGTCTAGGAAAACTGGGTCTACGACTGTCCTATTTTTATTTTGTATAATAGATCGTTGACCTATGTCGTACTAATAACAAAATAACAAAGAGGTAACGTTGTCCTGGATCTTTGTGATACCAATAGTAAAGTACCTGTTGTTTGTAGATTATAGTCACACGACACTTTCGCATATAGGTGACTACTGGACCGATTTATACTGACACCAGCGGGCCAGTTGTTGGTAAAGGGGAAAATAATATGATCACACGTTGACCAATCCGGGATTCGAACCAGCGACCTTTCGGTTACTAGCAAGACGCTCTTACCAACTGAGCTACCCGGCCCCTGAAGTACCTGTACGTCCGGATCCACGTGTATTGGTGCAGTCTGATTTTGAACTGGCAGGACACGTTGGCCGTCTGTTGTTGCACTGGCTTGACCTCAACAATCGGAAATAATGTGTATTATAATGTTATATAAATGTTATAAATAAAGCATGTATAAGAATAAATGAAAGTGATAGAGTGGTGGAGACGGTTTCTAATCCTGAACATCTTTATTGCGTCTGGAACCACCTCTTGTTGTTGGGTAATGCTTAACGCCCCCGGACACAGATGCATATAGGGGATCCACCTCTTCTTAAACTACAGCATATAAGCCTCGCTAGTTACCACACTGCGTAGCCGAGATTAGCCGAGGCTTAGGTTCGCCTCTCCGCCAATGAGCCTCGGATACGCAGTGAGAGTGTAGTTATAGTTACCTGTTGCGTTGTTTACTTAGAACCAGCTTTAGCGGGAGCTAGGTCAGGGCACCCAGGCCGTAGTATAGGGACAAGTTGCATCATTTGTATGCAGACAAATTATTCAATACATTCGCCGCTGTACTGGTGATGTTTTGACGCGAAGCTTGAGAGTGTGAACTTGAAAGGTGTAAACCTGTAATGCTTTTCCTGCTTTTTATTAGCAGTGGCTTCTCTCAGGGGTGGGGTTGGTGGGTATTCTTTTAGGAAGCAGTTTGTTGTGTATATATCTTTCTCTTCGGCAAAGGGAAATTTCCAAAGCTTTTGGGTTTTGCTTTGTCAGAGCCGTTTTTCGATATCCCGATTTTAGTGCCATAATCAATAGTAGTTCTCATGTTACCCAGGGTTGTGTGTTTCGTAGGGGGTTGTACAACTCATCCCTGGAGAATTTTTAAAGCTGAATAAAAGCTGTTTGTTACTTTCAGTATCCTTTTTCCTTGAATGCATTTTTTTAGAGCAAGTTTTGAATTTGTGTTCTACAAATGAATCAGTTCTAAACCGTATTTTGACACACCAAATAGAAGAAGGGTGTAGATTTTCGATTGACTAGATATGCCGAAACGTCCGTTTGAGCTGTTTGCGAGGGCACACAGATGTTGACCCTCCCCGACATCCCATTTGTGTCTTGATCTCTCAGACTAATTGCTCAGACCTAAAACTTTGTTTCAGACAGCCATAGCCTACTTTAAACTGAACATTATTTGCAAAACTCGGCACTTCTTTATATTCCTTTCTTTCTTCAAAGGCTAGGTAAACCGAGGTAGGCTTTGATATACTCAGTACATAATAAGTGTTACCCCCGTTGAGTGCCGTTTCTTTTTTTTTTTCTTAAAAAAAAATTAATTGTATCCCTACTTTGTGGAAATTTAGTGCTTTAAATTACCACTATTTCTGTCATTCATATGTTTGTTCTTTCTCGTTCCTAATATGTTTTATCAATCTACTGTCTTCTTCGCTAGACCAGTCACCAACCCTTTTTCTTCAAAACTCTCCCAAAACTCCACAGCTATATTCCTCGGATCTGTTTTTCCTTTATCTAATGTTACTACAATAGGCCAATATTATTTAATTATGAACGTCACATGCGTGAGGGGTTGTGTAGCTGGCTGTACCCTGTGTTTGTGTTTGTGTGTGTGTGTGTGTGTGTGTGTGTGTGTGTGTGGGTGTGTGTGTGTGTTCAGAACTTAAGTCATAGGGAGGTCAGGATGTCTGAGGCGAAAGTTCAAGACACGCTAATATCACGGATTTTTTTTTAAATTTGCAGACAACCTCTTTCCATCACTCCCCAAAACTCCTCATTTGTTTATGAGGTCTGTTGGGTCAGCTTTGGGTTATTGGACGCTTTCTGCCAAATGGTCACTGGGACTTCCTATGATATTATTATTTAGCTATGTTAGTTTTACTTTTCGGATAAATTTAACTACTGCTAAGCATGTTAAATCATTCGTTATTTTTTTTTCAAAGGTCAAGGTTATTGTGTATCAACATTTTGTAAACACATCATGCGCTGTATCTAAAATTTTGCTTTTTTTTTCGGCTATTTTATTAGTGTTTTGAAATACATATGAATGACTTGCCGTCTTTTTCTCTCTTCATGATTGTAGTTTCAGCTCACTCTCTTGAAGACGTTTTGTGCATAATTTGAAATAAAGCCCAATTATTTAAACTCACATTCCATTTTAAGACTATTGTCTGAATAGTCTCATTTATTTTGAGGCATGTTTGTTCATATTTTTGTGATAGTGAGTTTACCTGGGATATCGCATTGTTGTCACGTTAAAAGTTCATATAATGAATAATAATTGTTCAACCCGATCGATAAGCTTTTGCAATGTAAAAGGCCCTTCTTTGTTATGTAAGCAAACAACTGTGCCTACCATCCACACTTTTGCTGCGGTGCTATTGTTAAAATCAGCCTTGATGCAATTAATAGACACATAACTGATTTTATCGATTTATATCAAAACCGGACTTTTGAAATCGAACGTTTTTTTGTGTGTGCAATTAATTTTACTTTTTCTGGTGGGGCGACACTCACTATAATTTTGCAAAGGATCTGTGACATTGAAATTTGTGATCTCGGGTCTCTTCAAGTTAATTTTTGTTTTATTGTAATATATTGGTTGTAGCTGAAATCGTAATATTGAATGACATCACTATATAGTATTAAATGCCAGTCAGTCATTAGATAAATCAGAAAGGATTGGTACTTTTTGTCCCCGATGCAATTAGATGTACTATTTACCAACGAAACTAGAATGTTTTTAGTTTTAGGTGCCGGATAATCAAGCACAATATAAGTGTAAATGCACTGCAGAAGTCAGTAGGAAATTTGTTACACCCTCGTTTGATTTCTTCTTCTTCTTCTTTATTTCCTCGTGTATCTTGTATAAGGGCAAAACTCAAGTTGCATTTTAAAAAAAAGTCGTTCAAGGCCAAGCATGCGGGAGTTTAGTGGGTCGTTATCCGCCACATTCTGCGTACCGATACGGTCGCTTATCTGGGACGTGCGTTGGGATGAGCGTCTGATGTTTGGGGTTACAAAGGAGACATGACAGACTTCTTGGGGTTTGTGGGAGAGTGAATGTTGGGGGTAGTGGAGGCTGTTATAATGTATTTATTTAAAAGTACTTCCTGCTGATACTACACTTAGGCGCTGGTTAGGGTTCTTATTTCTGGTTACTGCTGATCACGACATCGAGTTGTGCGTGATTGGTGCAAAGCTTTGAGGCGTACCAGTGCAGTGAAGGTCATTATGATTTACTGTCCCAAAAAGATATTTTTAGTTGGACGATTTTTTTTCTGTCCGGTCTTCTGATTATAATCTTAAGAAGGGTTAAATAAATGCGCGATTTATGGGTTAGTCTTTAAGCGGTTTTGCTCACTACCATCAACACCGGCTGCATCGTTCTGTGCACAGACGTTCAAGGCCGGGCATCCAACTTTCATCGCCTACTTGCTATCGTCTTGCCCGTCTATTAATAGTATTCTTCAAGATCTTATTAAATGTGGAAGGGCGGGGAAAATTCGGTATCGATACACTTGCATTCTCTGTTAGAAATAATTAACAGGGGTCTGATGAACGGATCCGTACTAAACAATTGTCCAAGATAGTAACAGTTGTCCCAGTTCAAAACGCGTTGTAAGCAGGTTTAGTTCCAGACTAACTCTTGTTGTCTCAGGGTATACATCACATATCTCTCCATAGTTAATCGCCAGCGCCAGTATTAGGTAGGGTAAGGGTCCGCATTTGCGATCAGCTGGCATTTGCGGCCACTAAGATTTCCAGACGCGACGTCATGATAGACTGATGACGCAACACTGTCTACACACACCTATGCGACGGACCTATCTGTTGAGCTGTTAGTTTTCAGGCGTATTGCACTATATTTTAGCGATCGGTGTTGTTTTCTCGTATTCACTGGAATTTGGACTGCCATCAGAAGCTTTTACTTAGTAGTTTAGGACTGAGTTTATTCCCCAAAATTAAGGAAAATGACACCCTTGTTGCAAATGGGGATTCCATCCGCAAACGCGGACTTCCGCTCAGACCTATGTTTTTCACCTGAAAATTAGGCTAGCTGCCACTAATTGCAATACATTCTAGATATGTAGAAAAAGAATGGTTGACTAGATACAATACAAAAGTATCGGTTATATGGACAGTTACGATGGACTAGTTTAATGATCGTGCCAGTAACGTTCTTCTGTAACAGCGCAAGATCTGTCACAGAGTTGATTGTGCTTGGTGGTGGGACAGGGAGTGGGAGTAGTTTGCCCGAATTTTCTATAGTGTCTGCACGGACACCCAACTGGTTGTCCATTATTGGGTTCATAGATACAGTCGAACACGCTTACATCGAAGTCCAGGGGAATTTTTTTTTCTTCGTTATATCCGAAGTTTGTTTTATGCGTAGTCGATGGTTAGTGGCCGAATTGTGTGTTTGTATTCGTTTTATCCGTCTTGTGAGTCTTAGATGTAAGATTTACATCCCAAAACCCGTCAAACTGTATTCTCGGCTTGCTATTGCAAAAGGGGTTGATTTTAGAAGAGTTTTGCCAGATACAAGTGATAGAGAAAAAAAGGTAGCGAGAGAGTATGTGTACTGGAAAGTAAGTGTGCTTATGCCGTTTTCTATGGAAGTGTCCGTGAGAAAGAAAGAAAGAAAGAAAGAAAGAGTTTGTAAGAGAGAGAGAGAGAGAGAGAGAGAGAGAGAGAGAGAGAGAGAGAGAGAGAGAGAGAGAGAGAGAGAGAGAGAGAGAGAGAGGAGTGTGTGTGTGTGTGTGTGAGAGAGAGAGGGAGAGAGAGAGAGAGAGAGAGGATACTAGTAACTTAGGAAATCTTTTGTTGTGCTGTTATTAAAAACAAATAATGTATTGTGTGTGAAAGATAATTATAATTATACATGTATGAGTGTAAGAATTATGATATTGGCCTGCGGTGTGGATGTGCTTGCGGCTGTTCACAGACATTGGGACAATTTTTAATATGGAATGTAACTATTGTCATTTGGCTGAATAATCTGTATTGTGTATTCTGAGACCCCCGTTGGGGTGCCGGGGGTTTCAGTATAAATAGTATCCCCACTTTCTGGAAATTTAGTGCTTTAAATTCCTACTGTCGTTGTCTTTCTCATTTGCTCTTTCTCATTCCTGCTCTTTTCTATCAATCTGCTATACTATCGTCTTCTTCGCTAGACCAGTCTCCTACCTTTTTTCTTGAAAACTCTTCCGGGACAAGACTCCTTGTTTGTGTATGAGGTCTGTTGGATCAGCGCCGTGAGCGGGAATATTAGACGCTTTCTGCCAGGTGGTCACTAGGGCTTCCTATGATGTTATTATTTAGCAATGTAGGCATTTTATATGTATGTGTTTTGTTGATAATTTATAATGATGTTTGTATTCTATTTTGTTTTTGTAAACGGGGGTTCGATAAGTTGGGATGTCTTTATTGTAAAGTGACTGGCTGGTGGAGAGCTTTCGGTTTTGCCACTAGGGTTGTTTCAGCAGATCTTTTATGCGGATCGGGGGTTGTCCGGTCCTGATTTGGCTCGGAAGAGTCCGCTGGACCTAAAGCAATAATATTGTAATGTAATGTAATGTATTCTGAGGGAAAGTTCTTAATGTTTATAATGGAATTTAAAATTCCTTGGTTTTATCAGCTTTTTGTTCTTGTGTGGATGCACTCCCAAATGTAATATTATTCAAGTTCTCTAACAGAGTGAGCTAAATTAATTTTCGTTTTGCCGCCATTTAATCTTTAGGAGACGGTCGGGCCGATCTAGCAGCCCACCTGTCTGTGCCAAAAAGGCGAAGGGGCCGATCTGTCATCCTCGGACGAGAATCGTCTCGGATTCGATCTCCAAGAAAAAAAAACGGTTAATCAGATGCTTTGTGTCTAAGAATGAATTTCCCGTCTTGCCATGATTGTATTCGACGATCATTTTAACGGGTTCAGATTTATTTTCCAGTGGATTTATTGTGACAGTATAAAAGGCGCACGACCAGCAGTCGTCCACTATTAGCAGTGTAATATTATCTGCTGTATTGTATTTCTGTGAATAATATGAAAGTAAGTGCTACTGTTTGTCATGAATTGGCTAGTCTTAACTCTGCTTGTTGACTATTTAGCCATGTGTAGTCTTTGTAACAGTAGAGAAGTTAGACTATTACACAGCAGCAATTAAATTACACAGCAGACAGCACACTGCGAGCCTGAGCCACACACACAGCGCAGTGACGTCAGCACTTGAGTTTTGAATCGGACCGTTGGAACCAATGGGAGAGCTTAGGCAAAGCGGTTGGAGCCAGTTTGACTAGGTCCAAACCCCGCACATTTTTGGTCAGTTGGGAGGAATACACCGAAGTGTTAACAGCTAGAAAGCTGGCAGAGAAATCTCTACACACTTAGACCAGGAAGCAGGACTTAGAATCTCAGAATTCTATTTAGTCAACACGGGCCTGAACTTGTCAGACAGGTAAATGAACACCCTTCTGTTTCATCGTGATATATTTATATTATTGTTGAAATTATGTTTGAAGAATTTGCTATGCATAAATGTGAATTGTTAATCCGAATTTGTGTGACCATGTGGAAACGCCGAACACGTGGCGAAACACGACCGGTTGCGCCGCCATGTTGTATCCCGTACGGAACCACTGTTGTTTAACTTATATGTATGTTTGCAGACCAGTGGCTGTACCACTGAATGTTTATAATATTATTAATTCTGTATGTGTATAGTTAGACACGATTGACATATCTGTATGTATAGGAATTTAGAGTGAGATTCCAGTGGAACCCGGAAGTAGCAGAATGTTCGTCGCTTATGTATAGAGATGTGGAGCTATCACTGAGGGCTACTTGGCTTTCAGTGAGACGCTCTGCACAAACCGATTATTCAGGGTTGTGCAGAATTTCGTCTCTTATATTACAGACGAGCAGGCGAGCTATCCCGAGCTATCCCGAGCTATCCTGGGCGCACCACTCCACAGAAACGACTAGTTGGCGGAGTATCCTCTACCGCACAAGACGGAAAGAGCGACCCGGAAAACTCCCTGTCAGACCCCACAGCGTGGCAAGGGAACCCAACTACACAACGACAAAGGTGTACCAGAAGCTACCTCACAGAAGGACTTCGAACACCCCACACATGAGTTAAGTGCATAAGGCAAAGGTGCACTTAAACTGATCATAGCAGGACCACAGTAGTCCAACTCTCCAGAAACTGTAACACGGACCTCCAAATCTACATGAGATATACTAGCAAGTGCCCGATGAAGATAGAACAGCTGCATAGACTATCAGCGATCGAACTATTAGCAGTAACTGAGACATTTTAAGTTAGATTAGTACTTAGAGAATCTTGTATAGAGTAGAAGAAATAAATGTGTGATTTTAACTGTTATCAAGTGGCTGGACTACATATGATTCATAGCCGTGTGAAAGCTAGTGTGACAGTAATCTTTTACCATTTTCTATCTATTTCTGTACCCCAACCTTAACACAGAACGAGCTAAACAAATAAATTTATTAAAGTAATTCATAGGGTGACTTACTAGCAGTTCCCACCGAATAAACGTGAGGGTCCATAATTCCATTGTGCAGAGCCCATAAACCCCACGTGACACTTTAATTGGCGAGCCTAGCTAGGATCTGTGTATAATAGGAATTGGGTAGAACCGGACCTAAGTACAATAAAATTAGATAACAGTAGAAGTAGAATAACTTAGAATAGTGTAAGGGTATAACACTGATCAGTTGGGTGCACTATTCTTTAGTTAAAAACTTTTTTGCTTCAAATAATTTTGTGCCTGTATGTTGCATTGTTCTTTTGCAGGTTTTGCTTAAATAACTGTTGTATGCCCTTTGACTCTTGTTGTATTCTATTATTGATTACGAATTGTATGGTCTTTGCACTGTTTTTATTGACTTGCAATATTGCTAGTGTTTTGGTATTCCACGTGATTCAGGGGTTGTTCATAGACACGTTTGACAATGTCGGACCCAGTGGCCTTGAGATTGCGTTTCAAGGAACTAGGAGAAGCTTTACACTTAGCAGGGGCAGACCTAATTGCGTATATCAATGCAGAGGTAGAGAAACAGGAAGCTAAGGCAGAGAGAGCAGCAGAGAGAGAGGCGAAGAAACTCGAAGCAGAACAGAGAAAAGCAGAACTAGAAGCAGAGCAGAAGAAATTAGAAGCAGAGCAGAAGAAATTAGAATTAGAAGGAGAACAGAAGAAGGCAGCATTAGCAGCAGAGAGAGAAGCAGAAGTTAGGAGATGGGAGTATGAGCGGGCAGAAAAAGAAAAAGAGAGGGCAGAAAAGGAAAAAGAAAGACAGCATGAGTTAGAGCTAAGAAGATTGGGATCAGGAGCTTCAAGTTCTTCCTCAACCCCTCCCCACTCAGATCAGCTAGAGGTAGCATCCAACCCTGTACAAGGAATGTCATTTCCACTGGGAACATTCAATGAGAGAGAAGAAGGTCTAGATCTCTATCTGACTAGGTTTGAGCGTCTAGCAACAGAGTACAAACTAGATCCCACTCATTGGTCTTTTAAGCTTAGCCAAGGGCTTAGGGGAAAGGCTTATGACATTTACAGTAAGCTACCGACTGACAGAGTGACTGACTATCACAAAGTAAAAGAGGCACTCCTAACGGGATTCGAACTGACAGGAGAATGCTACCGGCAAAAGTTCCGCACCAATCGGAGAGTGAAAGGAGAGAGCTATGCGCAGTTCGCGGATCGGTTGTCCACAACGCTGGATAAGTGGATTAGCCAGTCAGCCACGGCTAAGACGTATGATGGACTGACAGAACTGTTAGTATGGGAACAGCTACGGGAAACCATGACCCCCGAGCTGAGAATATTCTCAGTAGAGCAGGGCGCGGAAAGACTGGAAGATCTGGTCAAGGTCGCAGATAGGTACGTGGCCGCACACGGAGAAGCCAAGAGCTTCAGGCGAGACCTAAAGCCTAACGGGAAAGAGGCACAGAAACGAAGCCCTAACCGGGAAGAGCGCACCGCGAATAAGCCGAATAACCCCAGACCTGGGCAGAATAAAGGACCCACCACGGAATTCGGGAAAAGAGGTCCCGCAGAACAGAGACGGTATTGTTCGTTCTGCAACAGAAACAATCACTCCACCGCAGAATGTTTCAAGTTGGCCGCACAACGTAGGGAAGAGCGCGAAAGCCGGCCAGCGCACAGAGTTCTAACTCAAAGTAGCGGTAACAAGCCACACACAATCGGAGATCACCCATCGGTGACAGACACGGTCAAGGTCAACGGAAAAGAAGCGAACTGTCTGTATGACACAGGTCTATCATACGACGCGATAGTTAGCGAGTCTCTTGTATCGCGCGCGGACTTGACAGACAAGACAGTCGACTTACAAGGAGCAGACTTGACGAAACCGACGACTACTTGCCCAATAGCTTGGATAGAAGTAGAGAGTAGGTACGTCACAGGACGAATCCAAGCAGCTGTTTTACAGAAACCCCTGTATGATCTAGTGCTAGGTTGTAGGTATGTGTTCTTAGGCACGCCCCCGAAAACTGTAGAGATAGCTGCAGTGCAAACCAGGGCCCAAGCTAAAACCCAACCACCCCAGCCCGAGTTCGCTCCGAATCCAGGACTCGAAGAGATCAAAACAGCACAGAAAGAAGACACCTCGATAGCGAAGTGCTTCCAGAAGCTACCCAAGGCGCACACACCCCCGCACAAGGGAGACTTCTACATGGAAGAGGGAGTTCTACATCGACAAGGAGATGGAGATCACACCCAACTAGTACTACCAGCCACCCTTCGAGCCCAAGTACTAGAACTAGGCCACAGCATGCCACTCAGCGGACACATGGGAATTGGAGCCACAGTGCAGAGAATCAGCGCACACTACTATTGGCCAGGAATCACGGAGGATGTCAAGCGCTACGTGAAATCTTGCCACCAATGTCAACGATATTCCCCGCGACATCACACCGTACCAGTTACCTTAGGACCATCGGTAGTAGTCGGCGTGCCATTCCAGCAAGTCTCAGTAGACATAGTAGGACCACTGCCCATGACCAAGAAGCGGAACAGATTTCTACTCACACTCGTCGACGCATGTACGATGTGGTGCGAAGCAGTCCCGTTGCCAGCGATTGACACCAAGAAGATTGCAGATGCACTCATCGCCATCTTTACCAGAGTCGGATTCCCGGACAGCATTAGAACGGACAACGGATCTCAGTTCACCGGCCGCCTGATGCAAGACGTGTGCGAGTTGATACAAGTTCATCACATTCGCACACCACCATACCACCCCAGCCAGCAACGGACAAGTAGAAAGACTGAATGGAACCCTTCTCACCATACTCAGGAAAGTCGCCGACGACAACCCAGAAGCGTGGGACACCTACGTGAATGCGGCACTGTTCGCATACCGAGAAACGCCCCATGCAGCCACAGGCTACACCCCGTCAACATTGCTATTCGGCAGACCTCTAGCCGGACCGCTAGAAGCCCTACGCAGAAGTTGGACGGAGGCCAAGATAGACGACACACCAAGAGGTGCCACCAAGTACGTCGCAGACCTGCAGGAAACCCTCAAAGCAACGTGGAAGAAAGCTGGTGAAGCACTGAAGAAGGCAAGAGCCCGTCAGGCGAAGTACTACAACCGCCACGCGAAGGACAGAGAACTGCAAGTCGGCGATCAAGTGCTACTCTTACTTCCAAGTGGAACCAACAAGCTGGACATCGCTTGGAGAGGACCGTACCGGGTGACTGCCAAGAAATCCAAGACAGTCTACCAAGTAGAGGTGAACGGGAGAGCCCGATACCACCACATCAATCTCCTTAAGAAGTATACGGACAGACCAGCGACCCCCGGCACACACACATGGATGGCCATCGCCATCGCGGAAGAAGCTCAGCCACAACTACAACAACACCGCCGTACCACTGACAAATGGAACCCGGAAAATCGCCCCGGACAAAGTAGTATGGACAGCCGAATGCGAGACAGCATTCCAAACACTCAAGGACAGAATGACATCGGCGCCAGTACTCCACCTACCCGATTTGACTCAGCCATTCGTTCTTCGCCCCGACGCAAGCGACTTAGGCCTCGGAGCAGTACTGCTACAGCGCGACCCCAAGAATGCAGAGACGCTATTCCCTGTCGCCTACGCCAGCAGAAAATTGAGACCCGCCGAGACCCACTACGCCACGTCGGAGAAGGAATGCCTTGGACTAGTCTGGGCCATACAGAAATTCCAACTCTACCTGTATGGGACCCACTTCACAGTTCAGGTGGACCACCAACCACTATCGTTCCTGGCAGCCTCCAAGTCTTTGAACTCTCGCCTGATGCGATGGGCACTCACCCTTCAGGCATACTCATTCCAAATCGAGTACATCCCCGGCAAAGAGAACCACGGAGCCGACTACCTCAGTCGCCATCTCGTGGAGGACATAGCAGCTGTCGCCCACCCAACACAACTAAGGGCCACAGCACCAGAATTCGTCCCCGCCCAGTAATACCCTGTCACTAGTGTCCATAGCTACCTGGCACAGCATTGCAGCTCAGGTAGAGCAACTTAACTAGTGTGTAAATAGGACCCTAGGATAGTGCAGTGTTAAACTAGGCTCTGTAGTAGAAAAAGGTCGAATCCAGTAGTCATCGCCTTTTTTCAGTTGAGGGAGCCTGTCATGAATTGGCTAGTCTTAACTCTGCTTGTTGACTATTTAGCCATGTGTAGTCTTTGTAACAGTAGAGAAGTTAGACTATTACACAGCAGCAATTAAATTACACAGCAGACAGCACACTGCGAGCCTGAGCCACACACACAGCGCAGTGACGTCAGCACTTGAGTTTTGAATCGGACCGTTGGAACCAATGGGAGAGCTTAGGCAAAGCGGTTGGAGCCAGTTTGACTAGGTCCAAACCCCGCACATTTTTGGTCAGTTGGGAGGAATACACCGAAGTGTTAACAGCTAGAAAGCTGGCAGAGAAATCTCTACACACTTAGACCAGGAAGCAGGACTTAGAATCTCAGAATTCTATTTAGTCAACACGGGCCTGAACTTGTCAGACAGGTAAATGAACACCCTTCTGTTTCATCGTGATATATTTATATTATTGTTGAAATTATGTTTGAAGAATTTGCTATGCATAAATGTGAATTGTTAATCCGAATTTGTGTGACCATGTGGAAACGCCGAACACGTGGCGAAACACGACCGGTTGCGCCGCCATGTTGTGTCCCGTACGGAACCACTGTTGTTTAACTTATATGTATGTTTGCAGACCAGTGGCTGTACCACTGAATGTTTATAATATTATTAATTCTGTATGTGTATAGTTAGACACGATTGACATATCTGTATGTATAGGAATTTAGAGTGAGATTCCAGTGGAACCCGGAAGTAGCAGAATGTTCGTCGCTTATGTATAGAGATGTGGAGCTATCACTGAGGGCTACTTGGCTTTCAGTGAGACGCTCTGCACAAACCGATTATTCAGGGTTGTGCAGAATTTCGTCTCTTATATTACAGACGAGCAGGCGAGCTATCCCGAGCTATCCCGAGCTATCCTGGGCGCACCACTCCACAGAAACGACTAGTTGGCGGAGTATCCTCTACCGCACAAGACGGAAAGAGCGACCCGGAAAACTCCCTGTCAGACCCCACAGCGTGGCAAGGGAACCCAACTACACAACGACAAAGGTGTACCAGAAGCTACCTCACAGAAGGACTTCGAACACCCCACACATGAGTTAAGTGCATAAGGCAAAGGTGCACTTAAACTGATCATAGCAGGACCACAGTAGTCCAACTCTCCAGAAACTGTAACACGGACCACAGTAGTCCAAATCTACATGAGATATACTAGCAAGTGCCCGATGAAGATAGAACAGCTGCATAGACTATCAGCGATCGAACTATTAGCAGTAACTGAGACATTTTAAGTTAGATTAGTACTTAGAGAATCTTGTATAGAGTAGAAGAAATAAATGTGTGATTTTAACTGTTATCAAGTGGCTGGACTACATATGATTCATAGCCGTGTGAAAGCTAGTGTGACAGTAATCTTTTACCATTTTTCTATCTATTTCTGTACCCCAACCTTAACACAGAACGAGCTAAACAAATAAATTTATTAAAGTAATTCATAGGGTGACTTACTAGCAGTTCCCACCGAATAAACGTGAGGGTCCATAATTCCATTGTGCAGAGCCCATAAACCCCACGTGACACTGTTAGCCTTTAGCCAAGTGTATTGGAGTAAGAACATGGTAACAACCTTGTATATTTTAACAAAATACACATTCAAGTACTTTATTCTGATACATTTTGAAAATTCAGTCTATGTACTTTCAGAAATTTAAATTTTCCTATACGTGTGAAAAGTTCCTGATTGCCAAGAACAAAAATAAAAAAAAATAGGCATGACACTTTCTGCCAGATCTTAAAATTATATCTTCTTTTAACCTAGTACGTGGCTCTGTGGGTTCGGGCATTAAATAGAATAGACCCAACGTCTCCCGGCGTGTCGTAAGAGGCGACTAACAGGGGTGATGTTAGCACGGCATCACTGGGCGAAAGTCTTCTACACAGAAGTCACCGGCCAGGGCGGAGGAACCTCACGTTACTACAGGTTCAACGACCATGTGCTCAGGGCCAAGGCGAGCCACACTGTATTCGTGGATTTCGGCTGTGGCCAACAGCCTGGAGAGGATTGGGCACCGCCAGGTCTTTTTTGACCAAGACACACTACATGATGACACAATCCACTAATTCCATACCGGATCGGTCGTCGCCCGGCACAAGGACCGCGCCTTCCGTTGGCCACCAGGACGGAGGTGTTAAGTATGCTACTGATGGACAATTTAGCAAGATCCGCACGAGAAACAACATCGTCATAGGAACCTGGAATGTCAGGACCCTAACTGCGGAAGGAAAATTAGAAGAACTGGCCCACGAGTTGGACCACTATCGATGGAACGTTCTAGGCATCAGCGAACTGCGCTGGAAAGGCCTTGGTGAAACAACGACCGACAAAGGCCACAAGCTCTATTTCAGCGGCAGAGATGACAGTCACGAACACGGCGTTGGATTCTTGGTCCACAAGAACATTCTAGCCACTGTCATGGGTTGCCGCCCAGTCTCCAGTAGACTCGACGGGACAGGATAGGATAGGATAGGACATAAAACACGCAAGAGAACATTGAAAAGGTTTTCCGGCTCAAAAGCCATCGCATGGACTGTAAAGATCCTGACGCTCATGTCCTAGACGGGCGAGTGCCGGCTACACAAATACACCCAACAAGTACTAGGTCTTTTCTCCTCCAGACCCGGTGGCCCAAGTTGGTGCTCAGTGGTCAGGCTATGCGCCCAAAAGCTGCAAGTGGGCTCCTCGGGCGGCTTGAGTAAGATTCTGTATCGGCCAGCGCCTTATATATTATATTATATTATATTATATTATATTATATTATATTATATTATATTATATTATATTATATTATATTATATTATACAGAACCAGAAGCTGTTGGAAGAGTCTTCTTAAAAGAATAATTATTTTGATGGTGGTGGATAGGGTGAGAAGCAGTAAGAATTAAGGCATACAATTATAATTTATTTTCGTTTAAGGACACAATTAAAGGTGATACTGGATTTTGGCCCCACTTCTGATCCGAAATTTGACCAAAAGAGAAAAGAAGACTGTCCAGTTAAGTTACAATTAGCTCATGACTACAGTCAATTACAACGCAATCTTCACTGGTCACATCTGCTCATTGTGGTATAGATTACGATCCCCAAAACGGACATGAAAGGTAAAGCTGTACCCTTCAACTTAAAGGACAAAGAGCATATGCGTACAAAAAGTACTGCAGCACCGACCACTACTGCACCCTGGACTTCCAGAAATGGCTCTTTAAGCAAAACAATACCGTATAAAATGCCGAAGGGTTGTGGCATTATACAATTCGGTGAGTATTTAGAAATAAAATAATTATAATTATAATAATAACAAGTGCTGGACACTAACGGGTGCAGAGTTCCATCGCGTGCTGTCTATCACACTCACACACACACACACACACATACAAACACGCAAACACAAGTTATATGTAAAACAAAAGTTTTAAAAATTAAAAGGTGTCGTCATAATGATTACGTTATTTGATTTGCATAAGTTTGGTTTTACCCTGGAGGGATAGGGAAGGCCTAAGTATATACCAAACTTGAACCAAATCCCTCCAGTATCACTGTCGCTGTCTTTCTCATTTGCTCTTTCTCATTCCTGTTCTGTTCTATCAATCTGCTATACTATCGTCTTCTTCGCTAGACCAGTCTCCTACCTTTTTTCTTGAAAATTCTTCCGGGACAAGACTCCTTGTTTGTGTATGAGGTCTGTTGGATCAGCTTGGGAATATTGGACGCTTTCTGCCAGGTGGTCACTAGGGCTTCCTATAATGTTATTATTTAGCAATGTAGGCATTTTATTTGTATGTGTTTTGTTGATAATTTATAATGATGTTTGTATTCTATTTTGTTTTTGTAAACGGGGGTTCGATAAGTTGGGGTGAAGCCTCAGCCGTCCCCTGCGTGGGATGTCTTTATTGTAAAGTGACTGGCTGGTGGAGGGCATTAAGTTTTCCCACTAGGGTTGTTTCAGCAGATCTTTTATGCGGATTGGGGGTTGTCCGGTCCTGATTTGGCTCGGAAGAGTCCGCTGGACCTAAAGCAACAATTACGTAACGTAAGGAAGAAAATACGATTTGAAGAAAGCCAAACAGATTATGGCGTCACCATGATGTCACTACGATGATGTCATTCTATATACCATAGTTTTATTTAAAGCTCAAAGCATCTGTGTACGCTCTAATTACATAGAAGTTGTGTTGTTTTTTTTTAAATAAATATTTTAATTTTTTGTTTGTTTGTCTAATGACGTCACTGTGACTACTTCACTCCATCTGCATAAATTTGTGTTTAACTTGGTAAAGTGGTAACAGGTAAAGTCTAAGTAAATACCAAACTTGAACCAAATCCATCCAGAAGTTTGGGAGAAAATAGGGTTGAAAAACTACAAATTAATTATGACGTCACCATGATGACTTCACTCGATATGCATACTTTTTTTTGTCATCTGGTAGGGTTCATTATTTCCTAACTAAATACCAAGTTTCAAAGAAATCCGTACATTAGTGTAAAAGAAAAGTACTCCAATATCACCTCCGGACGGACGCCGGCTCACTCGGTATACGTAAGTTTTGACTAAGGCTCAACACATCTGTACACTCTCTTTACGTACTAAGTTTAAGGGAAATGTAAAAAAAAGAAATAATAATAACAAAAATAATAAAAGAATTAATGAACATTGAGGTTTAACGTCTGCACCCACCATTGGCGATATGGCAGATGGGGATAACCATTCCAGGAGAAGAGGGGTATGGACCTGAATCAACACTGAACTACCAGAGCAATCATACTGCTAAAATGGACAGTGAAAATGGCCACATTTTATATCGCCCACCACGGGATTCGAACCCTAATAAAAGAAGAAGAAGACGTGATGATGATGACGTCAATAACGGTCATCATGATTACGTCACTCGATTTGCTTAAGTTTGATTTTACCTTGGGAAATTCTGAGTATATACCAAACTTGAACCAAATCCCCCAAGTTGTTTGTCTGTACACTCTAAATACATAGTAAGTTTTTTAATGGACGAGTTTCTTTGAAGCTTGGTATTTAGATAGGAAATAGTAGATAATGTGGATCATATGGTCTTTTTTGTTCTCATAATCCTATTTGCTCCCGAACTTCTTCAGAAAAGTGCGCAAATATCACCTTTGGACGGAAGCTGGACTCCGGGCGGACGGACAAAGCCAAAAGCAATAGTTCCCAGAGCTTTAAAGATCGGGAACTAATAACCGTAGTAAACTGGACAAAAGGAACGCCATACAACATACACAGGACGTTGTGGAGGACAAAATACGAAATCGCACGCAGCACTGGCTACCAATGCATGTCTGGTGCGCACGACAGTTCAGCTACACGACAAAAATGTACAGACCAGGAATGCACTGGTCACCGTTTTTTTCTATTAAACTATAACTGTGAGCAAGCGAAAGACTGAACAAGTGGAAAAACAAGGCAATTGTCCTGAAGCAGATCAAGCGTTATTGTGAAATAAATTTCAATCCTTTACAGTACTAAGTATATACAATTTTGTGTCCACTTTTTTGCGGTTCAGTTCTGTTGGAAGACAATCCATAGATAGGAAAAACTGGCCCACACGATTACCAAATGACTTGTCCCACTGATCAGAAAAATTAAAAATAATCTACAGTCGATAATACAATTATCAACTTTTTCATTCACGAGACAAGCATTATTTTATCACTTTATTTTTAGCACAGTGAATATATCAACTGACATAAGATTATGACACGATGTTATCGAAGAGTAATCGCGACTGCCTAGCTAAATCATTACAATTCCCCGAAGCTGATAAATAAACAATGGACAAGGTTTAAGTACCAACACGCGTACAACAAACACACTTTCAGCGAAAACCGCTTTTACCGAAGGAAAAACTACTCCACGCCAGAGTTGTTCTTAGAACTTGGATACAACGAACACGGTTACAACGTAGCTCCGCTTTACACGGAAAGTATTTTATTATCTCATGGCTCGGTCACACCGCCCGCACTTTGTTGGAGCGTTCCTTGAACGGTAGGGAGGGGGGACCGAATTTCGACAACGCTCGTCACCGCGCACAAAATGGGAAAAAATTCGAAAACACGGGCGTTGCCTTAGCGGTGCACCGCCGAAGCCGGCGTTGCTATAGCGTTGGCTTAACGGTAGCGAGCGTTGGTTTAGCGGTGACGCGAGCGTTGATAGAGCGGCGTTCTACGCATGCGGGCGTTGGCTCGGCGGGGGTTTAAAGTTGGTTTAGCGGGCATACCGCTTTTGACTACGGAGCAGAACGGATCATCATGCCACGTGGACAAAAGAAGAGGAAGGCTGGAGAAGGAAAGGCAGCAGCACAGTGTTCAGTTGATAGCCACCATTCTCTCCTGCCAATCCACTGATCCTGATGGGGAGTTGCACCAATGCTTGAGTAGGTTTCGGTGCCTCTTCCCATCACGTGAGGCTGTGTTGGGGCCTTGCACAACGATAGTGTCCTCCAAGTTCCGTCCTTCTCTCCATGCCCCAGGCTGCAGGTTCCCATCTGGTTGTGCACGGTCCACAGCTGTGTTGGGGCCTTGCACAACAATAGTGTCCTCCAAGTTCCGTCCTTCTCTCCATGCCCCAGGCTGCAGGTTCCCATCTGGTTGTGCACGGTCCACAAGTCTGTTCTGGACCACTGGGAAGCGGGTGCGCATCAGGTTGTGGAGGATGCAGCAAGTTTCCACGATGGTTCTGACAGTTTCATGGTGATGTTGCATGGTGGTGAGCAGAATCTGGAACCTGTTGGCCAGGATGCCGAAGGCGTTCTCCACGACCCGTCTTGCCCTGGACAGCCGATAGTTGAAGATGCGCTCTTCATGGGTGAGGTTTCTGGTGCTGTACGGCTTCATGAGGTAGGTTCGCAGTGAGAAGGCGTCATCCCCGATGATGAAGTAAGGCACATCCTGATTGTCATTGAGTAGGGGATCTGGCTGAGGAAAGGCTTGAATCCTGTTCTGGTCCAGCCCACGATGGAGATCACTTTCGTTGTAGATCTGAGCGTCTGAGGATGAGCCATTGCCTGATAGGTCAATGTAGGTGAACTTGTAGTCAGCATCCACAACGGCAAACAGGATCACGCTGTAAAAGCCTTTGTAGTTGTAGAATTCTGAGCCATGTGCTTGCCATCAATGACACCAATTGTGTGGGGAAAGTTCCATCTCTGGTACCATTGGTCAGCCAGGTCTCTCCATCCTTGTTCAGTTGTTGGGCAAAACACGAGTTCATCTGTGTACTCCTCAATGATGGCCTTTACCACTTCTCTGACTACCACACTGATGGTGTTGTGGGGAACCCTCCAGGCGTATTGCATGTTTCTGTAGGTGTTACCAGAGGCCAGGTGCCGTAGGGTGATTGCCACTTTAAGACCAGGTTCCAGGCTTGCTCGGTAATTGGTGTCTTGCTTGGTCAATCTGGGGGTCAGCCTCTGTACAACTTCATCAAACATGGCTGGTGGCATCCTCATGAAGTGCTGTAAGGCTCGTGGGTCCTCATTTCTCAGCTTCCCCATCAGCTTGTCATACAGTCCATGTTTAGGCCTTCTCAGAATCCACTGTCTGACCCACACAATTCTGTCTCTCCTTCTTCTCTCTCTTCTCCTTCTGTCAACAGCTTGTTGCAATCTGAGGAGGTTCTGATTCTGCTGCTGGACTAGTGCACCAATCATAGCAAGTCTCTCAGCATCCATGGTAGTACAGTTTTACTGTAACTTTGAGCAAATTCGATGTAAATGAGGTCTGCACTCAACGGCAGCTCGATTCCAAATGGGCTCCAGGTCCATTTCTCCCCGTATTTATAGCCAAATTCTGATCCCGCTCCGACACCTCCATATCAACGCCAAACCAAAGTTCATCACCGCAATGGATCGCTGCTTCAACGCCAGACACCGTTCCAGCAATCCCGTGTCCGCTCTTAAAACGCTTACAACCGCTCCACCAAAGTTTGTGCAACATTTAATCACCGCCCGGGCAAAGCTGGCGAAGCAGCGGTGGTCCAGCGTTCAAGATTTCTGCGTTGGCCTAGCGGAACCAAGCGTTCACGAACTTGCGTCTAGCGGTGCCAAACTTTGACTGGGCGTTGTTGGAGCGGTGGTGAACTTTGCCGGAGCGGAAAATTATCCACTCCTCACCGCTCGCAATATTTTGTGCAGCTCAAAACTTTCGGAGCGGTAGGAGGGACCATAAGCGGTGGCTGAGCGTATACGGCGTTGCCTTAACGGGGGCCAACTTCTGGTGAACGGTAACGAGCGGTGATGATTTTTTTTCACCGCTCCAGGAACGCTCCAACAAAGTTCTTGCGGTGTGACCGGGCCTATAACGAATTCGAAGTACGAAAACATCGCAAATGACGTATATTTAGCATTTCTTGTCTTGGAAAAATAAAGGTCATTCGTGTTTATAAAAAGAGCACACGTTTTATGGGCATGTATCTTTTTAACCCTTTGGAGATGAGTCATTTAACGTCCTATCCTATCCTGTCCCGTAACCCGGAGGTCGTAGGGGCACCACAGATGATCGTTTAACCAGCATACTACATCTTTCTCTGTCCTCAGCAGCCCTGATGGCTTCGCTCAGTGTCAAACCAGTCCATTCTCGAATGTTGTCCTCCCACCTCTTTTTCGGTCTCGTTCTTCTCCTACCTCCTTGCACTGTGCCTTGCAGAATGGTCTTTGCAAGGCCTGATGATCTGGTGACGTGGCCATCCCATCGGAGTTTCCGTTTCTTCACCACTGTGAGCAGGTCATCATGTTGTCCAATGGCTTGTGTGATGGTCTGTCGGACTTCGTCGTTGGTGATGTGCTGGGTGTAGGAAATGCCCAGAAGTCTTCTGTAGCACGTCATCTCCATGCTTTGTATTCTTCGTTGTAGATCTGCTGTGAGGGTCCATGCTTCGCAAGCATATAGGAAGATGGAGATGACAAGGGAGCGCAGCAGTCTTACTTTGGAATGTAGACTGATGGTCCTGTCTTTCCAAATGGGCTTCAACCTTGTCAGGCCAGCAGTTGTTTGTGCGATCCTGGAGAGGACTTCCTGTCGGGACCCATTGTCTGATACAATGGCTCCTAAATATTTGAAGCTATGCACTGTGTTGAGGGATTGGCCTTGGACTTTGATGTCCGTGCTGATGCCATTGGTGTTGTTGGTCATCATTTTGGTCTTCTCTGCACTTATTTCCATTCCATAGGCTCTGGAGGTGGTGTCAAGCCTCTGTACCAGCTGTTCAAGTTCTTGTTCCTCTCCAGCCAGTCCATCAATGTCATCCGCAGAACGAAGATTGGAGATTTATCTACCCCCTATGCTGACTGTGCCTTCGTGATCTGCAAGAGCATCTGACATGATGCGCTCTAGGAAGATGTTGAAGAGTGTTGGAGAGAGTAGGCATCCTTGACGCACACCGATTGTTGTTCTGAACCAATTTCCGACGCTGTTATGGAGGACTGCACTGGTAGCCTTGTCATACAGGCTTTTGATGACTTCAATAATTTTAGGGCTGATGTTGTACACTTTCATTGTTGCCTATAGAGCTGCATGCCAGACTCGGTCATCATGTAGTGTGTCTTGGGCAAAAAAGACCTGGCGGTGCCCAATCCTCTCCAGGCTGTTGGCCACAGCCGAAATCCACGAATACAGTGTGGCTCGCCTTGGCCCTTAGCACGTGGTCGTTGAACCTGTAGTAACGTGAGGTTCCTCCGCCCTGGCCGGTGACGTCTGTGTAGAAGACTTTCGCCCAGTGATGCCGTGCTAACATCACCCCTGTTAGTCGCCTCGGGAAACGTTGGGTCTATTCTATTTAATGCCCGAACCCACAGAGCAGTTTTATGTAGTTACTTGTAATACAAATCTGCTCCGCGGTCATTGTACTGGTGATGGAGATTTTGTTATAAGTAGTGCTATTTTGTCTTCATCCTCACCGTGTTTCTTTTTCTGTTTTGCTGTCTTTTTTAAAAATATTGTGGGATGTAAGGATATAGTGTTACCCATCGTTACCGAATAAATAAAATCGAATGCATACATTTTTGTGTTCTATCATTAAAATAGTAAAGGTTTGACTTTCTTCCTAAGTAACCTACCTTAACCTTCTAAGTTCCAAGCGACCACAAGATCTGTTCCTCTCTTTTCACACCGCCTGTATTTCTTCTGGGTGTGCGTGAACCTGTAGACGGCGACCTTGACTAAATTGTTCGCAGACATTGCCTTGGGTAGAAGGTTCTGGAATGTCCAGAACCCCGCCAACTTTTTTCTCCCTTTTCTCAACTCTTTTTCTTTGAACCCGTCTTAGTTCACAAGTACTCAGCCTGCCGCTACACCGATTTGATGAGGCTGAGTACCTAGCAAATGCTTTGAACGTAACCCGGCGTGGTGTATGGTAATAAAATGGAAAGTGGTGCACAGTTTTTCCAGTGCATTCCTTGTATTCATGACCGAGTTTGCTATTAATATCTTCTCAGGGTCACAAGGAAAACATATGTATATGGGTTGATCTTAGGATTTAAACGGACATTGGTTGACCCTCACCTGCAACCCATTCAAACACACACACATACGCACACACACTCATACTTGCACACTCATACACCCAAACGCGCGCGCGTCCGCACACACACACACACGCACACACGCACGCACGCACACATTTTACAGGGGAAAATATTCGATAAATGAAATTGTATCTCAGTGTGTTACCTGTTTGTACGAGTGCTTCTGTTCCTATCTATTCACACTGTCTACTGGTCTGACCGAAAAGTGACAATCCCTACTTTGCCCTGAATTCCCTTCCAACAACTTTAAATCTACTGCCCGAAGCAGTGCTGTGAAATGCGTGCTTATACCAACTCAGAAGACTTCACAAACCCATGGGAAGATAATGTAGGAGGTGGGGAGGGGTGGATGGGGGAAAGGGGTACCAGGGAGCACGGGGAGAGAAAGGAAAAAAAGAAGAAGAAGAAAAAAAGACCACAAAGACTCACATACACACACGTTTTGGTTTTTTTCCTACCCCACCCCATCAAACCTCCAATGCCATTAAGGCATGCACCCTTGTAACTAATGTTCTGTTGGCCGGAGTTCTCATGATTTGAACAATATTACAGTGAAACTTCAGAATATTAGGGTTCTGTCCCTTGCACATTTTCATTTTTTTTAACAATGACGTCATATTCAATAAATCTATATAATGAATTTTGATAAGCTTAGCGTAGTTTTGGTACCCAGTTAGCCTACCTGACCAATGACGTTTGCTTGCCATGACTGCACTGACATAGCCTGTCGTAGTTTACTCACTGATTACATAATCTAATATCACCCTCCATGCGCTCTTCCATCCCATTTTAATAGATTGTTTCTCTTTGCGTTCAGGATGGGTGAGGAATGACCGACAAATGTTTAGGCTTGAATTAACAAAATGACAGTGTGACTGCAGTTGACCTAATAACCTTTTATCACATTTTTTTAAGAAGCAAAATTTGTAGTAGTTTTGATTTAACAAG
Organism: Oncomelania hupensis; assembly: GCA_036898135.1. Classification (NCBI taxonomy): domain Eukaryota; kingdom Metazoa; phylum Mollusca; class Gastropoda; order Littorinimorpha; family Pomatiopsidae; genus Oncomelania; species Oncomelania hupensis. The sequence goes on from CM072512.1 coordinate 34,668,660, forward strand.
GAACACAACGTAATAAGCATACCAGTACTTTATTTTATTTTATTCTTTTTTTTTTCCAGGGTCTTCTGGCAATCCAGTAGAAACATGATCAGGTTAGGTTGTGACTTCAAACTCCGGCTAAACCATAACTATAACTTTAAAAGTCAAACTAATGACTGTCCTATGTTACCGTCTAGTGGACAACAGAATCCGCTGCTCCGAAGAGTCCGCTGGACCTAAAGCAACAATCAATCAATCAATCAAACAGAATCCGCTGTAGCAATACGCAGTGGTTTATGATTATTAATAGCATAATTGTCACAGAAGGCTAGTTTGGACCCAGCAGTAAGGCTTCAAGTCTTTAACACGTCATCCTGCTTTGGCTTTTGTAAATTAAAGTCGATGCCTAGCAGACGATACAAGTCAGGACTGTGCTAAGCATGTGTAAGCTAACTCTCGTTAAGGTAGGCAGTGACCTCATCCCGCTGACGTATAGCCACAACCCCCGCAAGACGGCGCTCAGGTATCTCATGAGATTTTGCGGGCTTTGTCTGACCATACGGTTAGGTAGTCATTCTGTGCCTAACTTTCACACGAGAAGGAGCAACGGGATGAAAGATCTCTCTAGCAGTAGGCTGCGCAGGTGACGGGTGAAAATCAATTCATCGCATTATAGCCACAGCCTGACATTGTCAAAAAGGTAAATGATCAATCTTTTGTTTCATTGCGATTTATTGATAATATTGTTGGATTATGCTTGTGAAGTCTTGCCATGTTTTATCATTGTGAATGTTAGTCAAACTTTGTTTTATCATTGTGAATGTTAGTCAAACTTTGCTTGACCATGTGGCTGACCCGTGACCGGTTTCGAAACCATGAGGTAGCCTCTACTGTCCAACTGTTATTTCTCCTGTGTATATTATTGCAGACCAGTGGCTGTACCGGAGAATGTGTATATTATTAACTACTTCTCCATGTGTTTAGTTTAGCCATGATGTATGTATATGTATGGGAATTATGTTGGAGATTCCAGTGGACCACGGACATAGAAGTTGATTGTCCCTTGTTTGTATAAGTGGACGCTATCACAGAGGGCTGTTTCTGCCATCAGTGAGACGCTGTGCATACCCTTAGTAAACAAGGCGTTGCAGAAACTTGTCTTATGTTTTGCAGACGAGCAGGCTTGTTGGTCCAATGCAGGAGATAGACCACTAGAGTCAACCCTGACATTCGGCCTGCAGTGGAGCATCGAGCACTGAGCTCCGATAGCCCAATAGTCAACAACCAAGGAAGAGACACCATCACCACACCTCTACGAATCAGCTAAGTGCCACAGAAATGCACTAACACTGATCTAGAAGGACTGTGCAGTAGTCCACTCTCCTGAAAACGAACATTAGACCAACCAGAACAAATAACCCAATGACGAGACAGTAGCAAATATCAAGACCAATTGCAGCATAGACCCATTAAGGAGCGAACTATTCGAAGTGAATTTGGACATTTAAGTTAATAGAGTGTTTAGAGAATTATTTATAGAGTAGAAGAAATAAATGTGTGATATTTACTGTTAACAGGTGGCTGGACTACCTATGTTTCATAGCCGTGTGAGAGCTAGTGTGTCGGTGAATCTTTTACCATTTTCTCCCTATCACTATAACCCTATCCTACCACAGATCGGGCTAAACATATAAATGTATTAAGATTAGTCATAGGGTGATTATACTAGCCGATCGCCGCAGACGAACGACGAATGGGTAATAGCATATAATGTTGATAATTTTCGTTGGTCGATATTATTGGAGAATTCTCTAGGGTTGCTTGTTTACTATCGATCGAAGCATCTAGATAGATCCACTAGAAGCTGAGAGAATCTTTTAGGATGAAGTTGTATGACGTAAGACAGGGATGACGAAATTTCATTGTTATTGATTATAATTGCGTCACCCTGGAACATTAGAACGTTCTCTCGAGTATTAGAAAACTATATAATTGATGCACTGTGTCTGAAAAGAGGGGAAAAAAGTTGAAAAGAAGAGAAATTGAGAAAAAGTGAAAAGCGGTTGTATGCAGTTGTTGATGTACGCTGAATAAAGTTGGAAAACTTCATACGACGACTCCTGCCTTGTTGCTGAGTGAACAGGTTGCGTGGATAAACAAATCCGAGTTACACTTATCAGGATTCAAGCATTGGGGCTGAATCAACTACTGATAAAAACCAACGAGTGTAACAGTCTGCATCTTAAAATATTTGACATTTGTTCTTGACTTTCCTCCCTCCCCGTCCTCCTCTCCTTGCACCCACTTATGAGCTTGACATTTTCATATAATAATGATGCGCTTAATCTGAACTATGCGTGTTCAGGGTGGGGTTGGTGGGTGAGGGCATTTATATGGTAAATACGTGTTTTTCCCCCGAAGACAACTGTTCGTTTGTTAGCGCTTTTTCTTGAGGGGTAGGGGTTGGTGGGGACCGGGTTGGAGTGTGTGTGTGTGTGTGTGTGTGTGTGTGTGTGTGTGTGTGTCTGCGCGCGCATGTTTATACGGCGTTCTTTGGACAAACTAGTACACATCTACATACGTTCTTTGGACATACCTCCTTGTTGGGACGTCCATTTAGTGATCCGTTAGGGTTAGGGTTAGGGTTAGAAAACTTAAAAGTACTTAAAAATGGGGTCGAAAAACGACCCGTTGTCCACACAACATATGTGGAGTTTGAGGAAAGTCCAAAAAACGGTGTCTGTGCAAGTATGTGTGTGTGTGTGTGTGTGTGTGTGTGTGTGTGTGCGTGATAAAAATGTGTTAATTTTAACACAGCGATCTCCCCGTTGGGGTGCCGGGGGTTTCAGTATAAATAGTATCCCCACTTTCTGGAAATTTAGTGCTTTAAATTCCCACTGTCGCTGTCTTTCTCATTTGCTCTTTCTCATTCCTGCTGTGTTCTATCAATCTGCTATACTATCATCTTCTTCGCTAGACCAGTCATCTACCTTTTTTCTTGAAAACTCTTCCGGGACAAGACTCCTTATTTGTGTATGAGGTCTGTTGGATCAGCTTGGGAATATTGGACGCTTTCTGCCAGGTGGTCGCTAGGGCTTCCTATGATGTTATTATTTAGCAATGTAGGCATTTTATATGTATGTGTTTTGTTGATAATTTATAATGATGTTTGTATTCTATTTTGTTTTTGTAAACGGGGGTTCGATAAATTAGAGTACAGCCTCAGCGTCCCCTGCTTGGGATGTCTTTATTGTAAAGTGACTGGCTGGTGGAGAGTTTTTAGTTTTACAACTAGGGTTGTTTCAGCAGATCTTTTATGCGGATCAGGGGTTGTCCGGTCCTGATTTGGCTCGGAAGAGTCTGCTGGACCTAAAGCAATAATCATGTAATGTAATGTAACACAGTGATGCTTTAATAAGACGGAGACAATGTATGCATAAGAACAGAGCAAGGAGACCAACAGGGCCTAGAAAAAGTATGAGTAAATACAGCAGTGTGCAGGCCTAATTGGATGCCGGCGTCCAATTGGGTCTAACATAGAGGCCTAATTGGACGCCCCCTGCCTAATTGGACGCCGGGGCGTCCAATTGGGCATGGAGTGCGCATATTTCATTTGATATATAATAACGTGTACGTATGTATGTATGTATGTATGTATGTATGTATGTATGTATGTATGTTTATATGTATGTATGTATGTATAAGAAGAATGACATCCTGTATTGAATATAAAATTTATAAATAAATCAAAGAAAACATACTTAGGATAAATTATACCAAAGGAGACTAATTCAGGTAATTAATTTGTATCTGTCTGACCTTAGCAAAGAACTGTAAGAAGGTTCCGGCATGTGTATGCTCTAGGACAGATGCATGGTGGTCTAATGGTAGTGCTTTGGCTTGCGGATCTGAAGGTCCCGGGTTCGAGCCCTGTCCGGTCCATTGTGTTGTGTCCCTGGGAAAGACACTTTATTCCCGTTTCCTACTCCTTCGGATGAGAGTATAAACCGAGGTCTAGTCTGTGTGTCGCATACATTCCATCATAATGGACTTCAAAGACCCTGACGCTCATGTCCTAGACGGGTGAGTGCCGGTAACAAGAACACACCCAGCATGCACTTGGTCCTTCTCCCCCATCCATGGCTGGCCAGGATAGTGCTCAGTTGTCCGGGCGTCAGACCCATGCGCCCAAAGGCTGCGGGTGGGCGTCTCGGGCGGTTTGAGTTAGATCCTGTATCGGCCAGCGCCTAGAGTCTGGCCAAGTACGGCGAGATAAGTGCGCTATAAAAATCCTCAATAATAATAACAATAATGACGGGTGTCCAATACGTCGATCGCGGTCAATCGGGAAGGTACTGTGAGTAAATCGCGAAGCATTGAAAAAAATTGACGTCGGCCTATTATCTATATATGTTTTGTATTTTTATGGTGGGTAGTTCATTTTGGCTTGGTCATTTTATAAGTAGATCGCATGCTGAAAAAGTGTGGGTACCCCTGCTCTAGAACCAATATTAGAGTCTTCTTTTCGAAGTTTTTTCCCCCCTCGTCGTCTTATATCATAACATTAAATAATGGTGGTGTAATTTAATATCAACTGAATACATATATGCGTGTGACTGTTTCACTGTATATATGTATATGTCTTGGTGTTATAGTTTTTAGCAAAAAGTAATATGTGTTTTGGGCTAGGTCTTTATTCTCTGCACCTTTCCGTAATAATACAAGATCAGTCCTATATAGGTCTAACACATCGAAGGACTTTAAACAACAGATCATCTTCATCATCATCATATTGCAGCATGCTTTTTTTTTAAATCCCACAGACTGGCACAGAGACTCCATGATTGAAGTGAAGATGTTGCAGATGACTTTAATAATAATAATAATAATAATAATAATAATAATAAGAAGAAGAAGAAGAAGAAGAGGAAGAAGAATTCATCTACCAATGTGTCAGTGGCAACTGTTAGCGCGTTACCATCGAAGGCAGCAGCGTATTTTACAGACAAGTTCATTTGTGTACTAAAGGCACTGTTGAAGAGCTTTAAAGTCATTATTGCATGTCTGCTTGGTGGAATATCATCAAAAAGCCTCATCTCTATTGGTTCGAATCAATTACATTACAGAACATTAGCATTTGAGCGCCATTTCCCAGTTGTTTCTTATATAGGTATAATATTGCATACATATATATTACATACATATATAACATCCATCCATCCATCCATCCATCCATCCATCCATCCATCCATCCATCCATACGTACATACATACATACATAGGGATAATATTACATACCAACAACGATTTATATTTGGGGCGCCCAGTTAGGCAGGGGGCGTCCAATTAGGCTTCTATGTCAGACCCAATTGGACGCCGGCGTCCAAATAGGCAGGGGCGTCCAATTAGGCTTCTATGTCAGACCCAATTGGATGCCGGCGTCCAAATAGGCAGTGGCGTCCAATTAGGCCTGCACACAGCAGTATTCAAACAGCGGAAGGAATTCGAATGTGTGAAACAGCGGTTTAGTTTGTTTTGTTTTTTGTTTCTTTGTTTTCATGTTGACAATGCAATATCTATGATTTAGTATGCTGGAGTCGTATGTCTATTGACGAAATGCCGTACAAAAAAATAAACTTCAAAAGGGAGGGGGTGAGGTGGTGGTGGTGGTGGTCTGTATATGCTTAAAAATATGTAGCTCCGACCACGAATGCATAGGCGTGTCTCACATATCTTGAATGTTCTATATGTGAGGCCATTTGTATCACAGACAATAGTTATGTAGTCTTTAAGAGAATTTTTGAATAAAATAGCAAGGCTACCTCCAGATCTAGACCAGTGAAAAGCCTGAAGGTGTCCACTCTGCGATGGTGCTGTCATCACCTGTAGGCATGAGCCATGTCTCCTCCTAAATCTTATCGTTTCCCTGGCCACCCGATTGTCAAAAAATAATACAGTAATCATGTGAAATGTTGTACCACCAAGTCTCTATGCTATAATTACGTTATAGGTGGACCTACACCTTTTTACCCCAAGTTATGGACTCCACCCAGAAATATGTATAAGGCCAATGCTAACTTGATGTATTGAGAAAGAAGTCCAAGACAAGCTAACTGTCTTACCGGACTTCAAGCACGGTAAAATGAAGAACATAAGTGCAAATCGGTACCACAGTACCTAGTTGTCCCAAATGTTTTCAACTAACTTTGATGAGATTGGTAATACTAATTGAATATTGTATGCGTAATACCAAGAAAAGCCATCAAAAATATTATCTGGTACTAGGTTCCAAAGTCCCTGTTCCATTGGCCTTTGGTTGTGTTGGTAACCTTATTTCCTCTTCCGACTATTAGAAGTTCATTCACTATCACTGTGTATGCCATTCATTTTTGCTCTTTTACAGATTTTACAATACCTTTTTTTTTTTTGTCGATCCATTAACACATTTTGTAAACTATTCGTTGTCTGTTTTGTTTTGGTGTAACTAGTTGAAATAAGTACAAGGGTTAGAAAAGTGTGAAATGCGTGCGACCAGTTCTTGTTTGTTTTTCATTGTCAGATAAAACATTTATGTGGGTCAACTTGCACCTATGGAGTAAAATTTAAAAAAAAAGAAAGAAATCCACCCACCTACACAAAAGATTTCAATTTTATGTAGGGCAGAAAAAAAATCACTTGCAATATAATTTGGCAGAAGCTAAACATGAAACATGTAACAAATATGAAGGTGCATTTTTACATACTTGTAGATTCTACACTAAAATTCCTTGTGATTTATTGGGATAATAAATATATCTTCAGTCTTGAATCTTAAATCTCTATTCTTTGTATTACTGATTGGCGAAGTTCAAAGTAGGTGTGTTGTTGAAGTTTGCCCATGATTAAAATTGGACACAAACAAAACCATTGTCTTGTTGGTAGTTATTATGTACAATAGAAAGGTATGTTTGGGTAATTTAAAGAAATCCCTTCAAATATTTCTGGATATACTAATAAAAATGTATTTATGATTTTGTTTTTGATAGGCAGTGAAATGAGCAGCACAAAAAAAGTAAAGGCCGCAGATGCTTCACCTCCAGATGGTGTCAAGATCTTGGACACTCAGGTTGGAGGTCATCGCTATGGTGAAAATGGCAGAAAGATGGGCAAGCAATTTTATGATTGTATTTAATTGCTTAAAGTTGAAAATAATGAATACTTGTGAGTTTTGAATAACCTTTTCACTTTACAAGGTCAGTTGATACAGATTAACATTATTGAAATAAATACTATAATAATAATAATAATAACCATGAACAAGAAGGGGTGGAAGAAGATTAGTGAATCATTGATTGATTTTTAAGTTGATGAACTTTTTTTAAAATTTACTTAAGTCACTTTAGTAACTTGATGTCTTTCTATGGCAGGTGTATTATAATATAATAAATAAATGAATAAATAAATTAAATAATGAAATAATAATCATGATAACACTATTCCTACGCTTTAAAAATTAATTGCTTTAAATCGCCTCACAGTGACAATGCCATTTAAAGCTTGGATGTTGGTAGACTAGAAACTCTATTCTATGTATTTAAACACAGGTATCCTAGGCGTTATCAGCACTATTTTCTTAATCAATAGGTTGGTTTTCATAATAAGATGGCCAGAGATATTAACCTTATTGCAGGAAGTATTGGCCAAACACTAAAACTGTTCATCAGCAAAGACAAAGTCTTGTATTTGTAATTTTTCTCTCTCTCTCAGGAATGTTGGATTGTGGTGGGGGAATTGTGCTGAAAGCTCTTCAGGGACCACCGCGTGGAGTAAGAGAACTGGCACTGTACAAGACAACATTCAGTCCATCATGTCAGAACAAGGACCTTCTGGAGCTGCGCAACTTTCTTCCCCATTTCTATGGTGTTGAAGTTGTAGATGATGGTAATTTATTTTTGTATACAGGAGAAGTATCAGATCATGTTCAAAGCTTCACATCATAAAGTTTTATCGAACTGACAAGCTGGTGGAGATCATTTATTTTTTTACTCACATGCATAGCAATGTTAATCTATATACTCACCCAGAAAATTCAAGAGTTTTGCAAATCTGTGCAAGATGAGTCCTAAGTAGTCCACAAGTGACATCTAAAAAAAAATTCACGTCTGTCCATCTGCCTGTCTGCCATCTGCCATTTGTGCAAAACTTGCAAGTGGATTAATATCTCAGAACCTGTTTCAACTATCACAACCAAGATTGGTAAAATGGGGTATACCCACGAGACCTCGTAAATGATCAGTGAATGAATGACCTCTCTTCAAAGTCAAAGTCACAGGGTCAACAAATGTAAGTGACACATGCTCACAAAATTTTCACTTTTGTTTTCTAGGTTATTAATATTGAACGTATGATTCTTTAATGCATGATAGATATAAATGAGACACACATACCATACAAATCTAGTCAACCTCACTCCAAGGTCAAGGTCACTGGAGCTGTCTAAAGTCGGTTAATATAGGTACTTTGAAGTGACCTTGACTCTAAACTATGAGAGATATGAAGTCCGGGCTTGTTGTATATATTTAGAGAAGATAGATTACTATTTCATATTTTTTCAGTTTTTCTATTGATTTTGAAGGTCAAGGTCATTTTAGGTCTTGCAAAAACATAAAAAAAGAGGTCATCGTACAGTGGGATGGGTTATTTGATCAGGCATGCATGGGAGGTCACATGGGGGTCGAAGTCATCCCAAGGTCAAGGTCACTGAAGGTCAAGGTCATCCCAATGTTACAGTTTTTTGGGCACAATACAACTTTTGCTAAGTCCTCTCTAGGATCGCACAAACAATTGCGGCCCTGATAAGGTTGAAGCCCATTTGGAAAGACAGGCTCATCAGTCTACATTCTCAGGTAAGGCTGCTGCGCTCCATTGTCATCTCAATCTTCTTATATGCTTGCAAAACATGGACCCTCACAGCAGATTTATAACTGAGAATACAAAGGATGCAGATGAGGTGCTACAGAAGACTTATGGGCATTTCCTATAGCCAGCACATCACTAACAATGAAGTTTGACAGACCATCGCACAAGCCATTGGACAGCACGAAGACATGCTCACAGTGGTGAAGAAACGGAAACTCCGATGGTATGACCACGTCACCAGAGCATCAGGCCTTGCAAAGACCATCCTGCAAGGCACGGTGCAAGGAGGCAGAAGAAGAGAGAGACAAAAAAAGAGGAGAGGACAATTTTCGAGAATGGATTGGCTTGACACTGAGCGAAGCCATGGGGGTTGCTGAGGACAGAGAAATATGGAGTACGCTGGTTAAACAATCATCTGTGGTGTCCCAACGACCTTCGAGTTAGGACATGATAGGATAGGAGTGTATTTGGAGCCGGAGGTCATGATCATCTCAAGGTCAAGAGCATAGAAAGATCAAATTTGGTATTACTTTGCCTTTTAATGCCGCCGTTTCATTTTGCTTTTTCTGGGCAGTTATTTTCATGTTAAATATTGCGAGTTCCATGTGAGTCATATGGGCTTTTGCCCTTCTAGTTTTCTTTGTTAAAAAAGATTAATGCGTGTCAATTGAAAATACGCAACCCAGACTGATGTGTTGGGTTTGCTGCTTTGTCTTCACAACAAAAACTTCTCTGCTATACAAGTGGACATTAACTGAATCAGAGTGGATTTAGTTGGATTATACAGTGTGGCATTTATTGCTTATTATTATATTAATAGTTTAGATTATAAATGCAGAAAGCAGTAAATACAAGATGAGAGTGTTTATATGATGAAAATGAGATGAAATTCATTTGAAGGGGCAGCTGAAAAAGATTGTCCTATGCAGCTTTGCAGCAGTTAGGATAATATTTTAAATACTAACATCATCATCATCATCATCATCATCATCATCATCATCATCATCATCATCATCATCATCATCATCATCATCGTTATCATCATCATCGTCATCATCGTCGTCATCAACAACACTAATACAACAAACAAACCAACATCAAACAAATAAGTAGTCCTTACCTTGACAGTGTTGCTAAAATAAAATGTATAATTATGTGAACTTGTTTTTCACAGTGACCTTCCTGAAGATGCAGAACCTGACCTACCGTTTTCCTGACCCCAATGTCCTTGACCTCAAGATGGGGCGCATCACCTGGGACCCTGAAGCCACTCCTGAGAAGAGGCTGCATGAAGAATCCAAGTATCCTCCTCGGAAAGATCTCGGCTTTCAGCTTACTGGCATGATGGTGTGACAGTCAACATATATATTTTTTAAAAATCGTGTTCTATTTCATTGTATAGAACAATTATAAGCTTCTTCTTGAGGATGCGGCGAGTTAGTTCATTGTTAGTTTGACTTCTTTTAGCAGAATTCTTATCAGTATGCTGGCATCGTTATTGTTAAATATGTGAGATAGATGTGTATCTTTTTTTAACTGGCATGCATGCAGCAGTAGAAGTCTAAGTACTTACCTCATATTAAAAAAAAAATCAGATTGTTGTAAAACTGTGCAAGATGAGTCCTAAATAATTATATTTAAAATAAAAATGTTTGTCCCTCCAGCTGTCTTGTCAGTTTGTGCAAAACTTTAACATGGCTAATTACTCTGAACGTATTTTATCTATCAAAACCAAAGTTGGTAGGAGGTGTATAGCCACGAGAGTTCCACAATTATCAGTGATTAAATGACCTGAAGTTCACAGGGTCGACAAATGAAATTGAGAGCCACAATTTTATTTATTGGTGTAGTTCCTAAGGGCAGTGTGCTTTCCTCGTAAAACTGTATAGTCGTTTTATAAACAGGAAGATAAAAGAGGAAATTGTCAAAAGAAGTTGTCACCAAAAGCGAACCATACAGTACAGGACCTTGTTAGATGACTTTTTAAAAAAATATGTGCATTACTATATAATTGCTCTGACAGAAAGGAATTGACAGTGGAGAAACAGTTTACATCCTGTTTTTAAGTCTTATGCACAAGGGAAGTTATTTCGTTTCGCAATATGTATCCCTGTCAGGAGTTGTGTTTCCTCACATTTCTCTGACTAAGAGATTAAAACAGGGAAACTGAGTTGACAGCATTGATTGGTTTGCTAGTTTTAAGTATGTTAATTTGTTTGTTGTGAATATCTTGATTAGTTGTTTATGTTTGACCTTAGTCTTGGATTAGTAAGTACCTGACTAGAGTCTTGTCTGCAGGAAGTTAGTTATATAGATTAACGTCCCCGGACACATCAACGTATAGGGGACGATGTTCATTAATTATGGAATGTGCTTGACAGTGAGTCACTGGGGTAAAAAAAAAAGTTACTTGGTTAGCTATATTGTGTAGTTAGGACATTGTTTTATTTTATTGTATTTTTATTTAAAAAAATAAATTATTTTTTTAATTATTATTTTTACTTCATTTGAACAAGAAAAATATTTTTAATGGTTTGGGAATTTCTTGTAATATTTATGCTTGGTAGCACTTTGAATTGTTTAGTCTCAAGGTGCATTCACAGCCTGAAGCATTCACATCTCATTTAATATGCTAGGGATGTTATAATTTAATAATAATAATAATTATATTTATAGCGCACTTTCACAAGATGGGGTTCGAAGCTCAATTTTCATGTTTTTACATACAAGTAAAGAAAACATTACAATAAAACAATTAACAAAAAGGGGCACATGAAGGAAAAACATGAAAAACAACAAATATGTACTCGCTATATACAAGATGTGGCAGATGTGGGTTGTTAGAGACCATGCGGAACAAGTCGTTGTTTCAGCCGGTGATTAATGATCAAAGGAGGATAAGAAGAGAAGAAGAGATGAGTCTGTAGGTTCTGTTTGAAGGAGGAACTTTAAGAACTTTTTTTTAACTAAAAGTAAAAACTGTGTGCTGTAAATTTTTATTTTTTATTAAATTTTTTTTTTCATGGCTTCAATCTTTAGGAATTATTTTTGATTGAAACAATTGCATGTTTTGACCTAAAATTTTCAGAAATTCGGTCTGGAAAATATGTGCTTGAACATGCCAGTAAAAATCTCGATGTAGTACATGTGACTTATGAACATAAATCAATGCATAGGCACGCTGTTTGCTGCTTCTGCTGTATGGAGTTATTTTTTTCGTGTTAGATTTGGAAGACCTACCCCCGTTGGGGTGCCGGGGGTTTCAGTATAAATAGTATCCCCACTTTCTGGAAATTTAGTGCTTTAAATTCCCACTGTCGCTGTCTTTCTCATTTGCTCTTTCTCATTCCTGCTCTGTTCTATCAATCTGCTATACTATCGTCTTCTTCGCTAGACCAGTCTCCTACCTTTTTTCTTGAAAATTCTTCCGGGACAAGACTCCTTATTTGTGTATGAGGTCTGTTGGATCAGCTTGGGAATATTGGATGCTTTCTGCCAGGTGGTCACTAGGGCTTCCTATGATGTTATTATTTAGCAATGTAGGCATTTTATATGTATGTGTTTTGTTGATAATTTATAATGATGTTTGTATTCTATTTTGTTTTTGTAAACGGGGGTTCGATAAGTTGGGGTGAAGCCTCAGCCGTCCCCTGCGTGGGATGTCTTTATTGTAAAGTGACTGGCTGGTGAGGAGCTTTCGGTTTTACCACTAGGGTTGTTTCAGCAGATCTTTTATGCGGATCAGGGGTTGTCCGGTCCTGATTTGGCTCGGAAGAGTCCGCTGGACCTAAAGCAATAATAATGTAATGTAATGTAATTGGAAGAGCTACTCTATTTGTATTTTGTACTCTCATTATTAGGATTGCATATCATCACAATAATAAATTGAGTAATCAATATTGATTTCAGACACATGATCCTGTGAAGAAGACTGCAGAGCATTTCTCAAAAGACTACTGTCTCCAGGTTACTGCTGATACTATGCTGACTAAAGGTTAGTACTTTAAAGGATTGTGTGTGGTTGAAAAAATATATTCATGAATGTTGGACCGGAGGGACTATCACTGTAGTTGCACAACGAAACAGTGTGGTTGTTCAGTAAAGTCTTATTTGGTGACTAAACTGACAGTGGGATTTTTGTAATTAATAAAACTGTTTCTGTTAATGCCACAAATTTTATTTTGAAAAGTTGTTCTGAATTTTTGTTTAGATGAGTCAATAATTATGAAGCAAGTGAGTAGAAAATAAAAATTACTGGGCAGTGATAAAGTTACGTTTGTTTGTTAGTTAGCCATTGTTTTTAGGGTCGATAAAGTTACATTGATATCTTTGTTTTCAGGGTTGGGAACATTCTTCGGCCTTCACCAGCCATCAGGTTTGCGAAAGAACGTAGTGTCTGCAGTTTTGACCAAGCTACATGGCATTGAGGATTGGTTCAATAATCAGCGCACATACTCCTTCTATGCTAGCTCCCTCCTTATTATTTATGGCCACAAGCAAATAGGGGACAACACTTCTGCCAGCACGCAACAAACTCACAAGTCTTCTCCCTTGCCTGAACCAGCCATGAGCGATGGAGGTTTTCAGTGTGGTACAAATTGGGACAACTCCAGTAAAATGTCATTTGTTAGTTCTAATACTAAAACAGCAGACCCTGAAAATGGAGCTGCCTGTCAAACTGATGTCACTTTGAACACTCTTACAACAGCTGCTGGCTGTTCTGTCTCGGCAGGTCGAAAACGAAGCAGTTCTGCAGCATTAGAATCTGCAGAGGCTGTTGAAAATGCTGCCTCCAAATCAAAGCAAGCGAAAACTAGCATAGAAGCAGCAGAAGAAGTCACTCCAAGTAATGAGGTTGAAACTAAAGCGGAAGAGAGTGAGATCATGAAAAACAACTTGAATGACTCACCTCTCGTGGAAGTGCGCATGATTGATTTTGCTCACGTTTTCCCAGCCAAAGGCAGCAGAGATGATAACTACTTGTTTGGTCTGCAACGACTAATCCATCATCTAGAACAATTGCTGAAGTTATGATTGTCAGAGAAAACAAGGCTCATGCTCAGGGCATAGGGTCTGGCAGCTAGACCATGAAAACAAATTCCTAGGTCAAAAGTGTCTCGTACTGCTAGGAGATTTGGCTTGGGAATATGGGAGGACTGTTTACTTGTGCGCGTATGTGTGTATGTGTGCGAGGGTTTGGGAAGGTGGGTAGCTGAGGAGGGAGAAGGAGGAGCTTGGGATAGGGTAGTTTGAAACAGTTTTTCATATTGTTAGAGACTTTCAAAGGTATTAGAACATTTAGTGAAGGACTTCTGTTCGAGGAAAAAATAACTGGTTAAAGATCCTTTAGATACTGTTACATGCAGGCAGATGGTTTCAGAATTAAAATGAATATTAAAGATGCGAAAATGAGTATTTTCCAAGAGGAAAATGCAGAGAACTCTGCAGGGGACTAAAGCATGCTTGACATTGCTGCTAATAACATTTTGAATACAGAAATCCAGTCTGGAATAATAGTAATATGGGGGAAGGAGTGTAGTTTAGAGGTGGGGGAGGGTATTGGGAAAGTAAAGAGGGGGGTGTTGATTGGGTGTAATCTTGGACATGCAAAAGGAAGAATCAAACTTGGTTCAAACAAATGGTATATGTGTATGACTTTTTTCTTGCTTGCTTTCTTTTGTTGTAGTTATAAGGTAGCCATTTCCCCCAGTGGAGGTGCTGGGGGTATCAGTATAAATAGTATCCCCACTTTCTGGAAATTTAGTGCTTTAAATTCCCACTGTCTCTGTCTTTCTCCTTTGTTCTTTCTCATTCCTACTCTTTTCTACCAATCTACTATATTATCTTCTTCTTCGCTAGATCAGTCACTTACCTTTTTTCTTGAAAACTCTTCTGGGACAAAACTCCTCATTTGTGTGTGAGGTCTGTTGGATCAGCTTGGGAATATTGGATGCTTTCTGCCAGGTGGTCACTGGGACTTCCTTTGATGTTATTATTTGGCAATGTAGGCAGTTTATATATATGTGTTTTGTTGATATTTTATAATGATGTTTGTATTCTATTTTGTTTTTGTAAACAGGGCTTCGAGAAATTAGAGTATAGCCTCAGCATGCCCTGCTTGGGATGTCTTTATTGTAAAGTGACCAGCTGGTGGAGTGCCTTCAGTGTTACCACTAGGGTTGTTTTGGCAGATCTTTTATACGGATCAGGGGTGAGTCCTCTTTCAGCGAAGTTTTGGTCTTGATTTTGTGGTCCTGATTCAGCTTTTTGCAGTCCGCTGGACCCTGTAAGCAATGAATAACTAACAAACTAACTCTCAGCCAGTATTGGAGTGTATGTGTAGGTGTTATTTGTTTTTAGAAACCAGAAAGTATTGTAGTGTAGAGTTGCATCCAAGGCATTTCATTTTTGACTCACATGCATAGCAATGCAAGTTCTATGTACTCACCCCCCCCCCCCCCCCCAAACAATTTTTGTTCCAGATTTTTGCAAATCTGTGCTAGATCAGTCCTAAATAGTCCAAAAATGATTAAGAAAAAAATGTCAGTCCGTCTGTGTGTGCAAAAACTTAAGTGGCTAAGTACTCGGAGCCTATTTCAACTATCAGAACCAAACTTTGTAAGATGGTGTACACCCATGAGACATCGAAAATGATTAGTGAATGAATGACTTCACTTCAAAGTCAAGGTCACAATGTCATGATATGTTAGTCCAAAAATGACAAATTTTCACTAACTTTTACTTCTTTTTTTTTTCTTCTAATTAATAATATTGAATTTATGAGTCTTTGATGCATCTGTGACCCTCCACCACGGTTTGAGTCTTATTGTGCCTCTGGGTCATTTTGAGTTATTTGTGCTATCTTAAAGTATTTTGAATGCCAATTTCAATGGAAAAAAACGTTTGAAAATCTGATGAATAGTCTCGGAGCTACATGCTTTTTACTTTGCCCCCCCTCAAAAACGCGATTCTGAGAAATCTCGAAATTTGTGTTTACAAACTTTAAGACAGTAATGTCCTTAGCAACCATGCATGGATCTTAATGAAATTTGGCACAGTAATCTAGCACAGCATTAACAACACACACACAGATTTTCATTTCAAAGTATGAAGTACTTTAATTTGTACACTTTTTTTTAAAATACATGTTAAAATGTATGTTTTACTTAGTTAACATTTTTATGCAGGCCGATTGCTACTACTATAATAATTTTATTCATAACAATATTAAAATCATTACAAATGAGCAAATGTCAACAATTTCTATAAAATAGCAACATAAAATAAAAAAGTATGTGGTCTAAAAATTGTTTACAGGGGCATTCCCGGAGAACTATTATTTTTATCCTATCGTTTTAGCTTTTACATTTTTATTCTACATAGTTTAAAAGCTGAGACAAAGACCTTTCAATCGGTGCATAGTACATTGGGTCGGCTCAAAAAGCATAGGGAGGACAGGTTGTTCAAAAGAAGTGGTTTTGGCAAGATTTTCTCACCAAAACGGGATAGGTGGTGCTTTTAAAACAAATTTATAATACTTTTAGAATTGAATTTTAGCAAAATTCCAACGGAAACATGTAGATAAATGATTAAAGAATCAGCAACAACTAAAATCTCAAAACCGATAACCCACACCCCCTGCACCTATTTTCAGTGATTTCTCGGAATGGACTGAGGCACAATACGACTCATCCCGTGGTGGAGGGTCACAATTATATATTAATGATACACACATACTTTGCAAATTTGGTGAACCTCACTCCAAGGTCAAGGCCACTGGATCTGTCCAAAATCAGTTTGTATAAGTATTTTGAAGTGACGACCCTAAACTATGATAAATATAAAGTCCAAACTTGTTGTATTTAGAGATGTATATTGATCTTTCATATGTTTTCCGTTTTTGGGTTGATCTTGAAGGTCAAAATCATTTTGAGGCCTTGCAAAAACATACAAAAAAATAGTGGAATGGACGTTTATTTAACACCATAGTATTCAACAACATTGGG
The DNA here is from genome assembly GCA_036898135.1 of Oncomelania hupensis. Taxonomy (NCBI): domain Eukaryota; kingdom Metazoa; phylum Mollusca; class Gastropoda; order Littorinimorpha; family Pomatiopsidae; genus Oncomelania; species Oncomelania hupensis. Next base: position 34,685,543 of record CM072512.1, read on the forward strand.
TTATTTGATGAGATGCATGAGAAATCACGTGAGGGTCAAGGTCATCCCAAGGTCATGGTCATCACAAGGTCACTTTTTTGGCATAATACGTTTGCTGTACTTCATTTGATGATAGATGAATATATTTGGAGCCAGAGGTCAATGTCATCTCAAGATCAAGAGCATAAAAAGATGCAAGTCTATATTAGTATTTTAATGCCACCATTTCATGTTGTTTTTTCTGGGCACTCATTTTCGAGTTCCATACGGAGCATGCGAGTCATATGGACTTTGCCCTTCTAGTTGTATTTGCAGACGTTTTTGTGCTTTTAGGCTTGTCTGGAAATGCTACAATTTAGTCGGGCATTAGAACGAGACAAATGTCAAACCTGTCAAATTGTTTACAGTTGTTACTCAGTTTATCATGCATCTTTTACAACCCTTTATGACTTACCTATTCATTTGTTTGGGCTTCTATTGACCCAAAACTATTGTACTCGACACCTTTTTAAGTTCAGCTGAATCTCTGGAATAGTGTCATTAGTGTGACGAGTTCCCAGTCCTTTCTTTCATGAATGCTTTTAGTTTATGTGACATGGCTCAGTTGTATGTGGAATTATTATGAAACAATGTGTACGTTTGTTGCAAGTTGGTGTTTTGTGAAAGTGTGATCCAGGCAAACTTCAGGAAACCATTTTATGCGTCTGGACCTCATTGTGTAGTGCATGGGCAGGCAAATGTGATCATTATATAGAATCTGTTTAAAGGAAATTGCATTTTTTTACTGCTGTGTTATTCATGAAAGTGTATAATGCTTAATTAAGGCGTGCTTGCGTTCTGACTGAGTGGAACTGTGCTCTGGGTGATTGAGAAATGGAAATATTATCTTGTTAAATGGATGATAAAACGAAGACTAAACTGTTCACTCGAGCTAAGACAATTGTTATATTTATTTGTTACTTTCCATGTTCTTCCCAACACCATCTTCATCAAATTGACTGACGTGACTGGAATCTGATTCAGTTCGCACAGACGTGATAACTCACCAGATTGTTGATTGCAGTGGAGAGCTGTTGAATGGCTTTCTCAAATTAAAATTAAATAAATCTATGGCAATCTTATATACATCAGTATAAGACGTACATAATTGTAAAAGTTTAACCCATATGTTACCAAATTCTTAATTTTTTAATATCATATATCATGAATTTGTTGAAAAATGGAATATTGACAAAATAAAATATGAATGTGGAGAAAAAAGCCTGCATTCTAGCTACCACAATCCCATATATAGGTTCCACCTTCATGCATTTATAGTTCAATAGCCAACAACTTTCTTGTAAGGCTTACAGACCCAATTTTTTATATTTGATTTATGTTCATAGGGCGTTAAGGGGAAAAAAGAACTTTAAAGGGAGAAAGATATGCGCACATATATCCGATCGATGATAATTCATGTCGACAAGAAATTGGTGGTCATGTACTTCAAAGCAACCAGAAATTAAGTCATGACTGATGACAACCTTGTAGTTGCTGTTGAAAGACTTTGCTATGATCCTTCTTATTGCATGAAATTGATCAGACAGTACAAATAATAACTTTTGTGTCAACAGCCTGTTATGTCCCTGAGCTGTATACGAGATTGTGGTGGTATGTGGGGTTATTTCAATTGGTTCATTTATCTTGGTAATAATAGTACATGTTCATTTTAAACTTTATTAATTTAAAAAAAAAATGTATTCTTTTTATTGTTCGTTTGTTCTGAAAGTTTAGAAGTAAGTATACGATTGCAGACGTTTTTGGTTTTTCATATGTAGATTATGTATGAAAATTGCATAATATGCAACTATTTGATATTCAGTTTTATCAACATGTATCAAAATAAACAGACCTGATAGTTCTCGGCGATATCGCGGAAATCCGCGAAAACGAAAAGGGAAAAAAAGAAGAAAAAAAGAAGGAAATGCGAAACAATCCGCGGACACTTAACATTTTTGTTTGTTTGTTTTTTTGTGGTTGTTTTGTATCGGAAGACAAAGTTGCTTTACTCGCTTCCGATTTTGCGGCACCATATAAGCTCTTTGACCATACTTTCTTTTGGAATAGTGGTGCAGCGTTGACTGTTTCTGTGTATATATTTTCGCTGTTCAAGTTGTGGATTTGTGGACGTCATCAGACTCATTGGACTTCAAAATGTCTGTCACAAGGCGTGACATAGTCGCACGTTCCGCGGAAACCTCTCTTAGATCACTATCAGGTCTGATAAATTAATAAGATTGATATTATGTGGAAGTTATGTTAGGGAATGCAAACTGTGTCTGTTGTGGATTATAATTTTCTGAAGCGGCATAATATCGCATTATTGGTATTTTACATTTTTTTCTTCCGTGTTCTACATCTATGGGTGCATCCCAATTGCCTTAACTTGTTTTTATAGTACAGTAGTATATACTACTTACTATCTGTAGTCTGTTCATATATACTCTTCATCAGATCACGTGTATTTTTTCTGGCACTGGTCTGCCTCAATGCAAATGGAAATGCCGGAATTCTGGCATAACCAAATGCACCAGTGTATATCAATCAAACAAGTAAAGCTTGCATTTATTTATTTTTAAAAATTGCTTTTTTGAGGTTACTTGTTACACTGAAAAATGTGCGCCATTGAGTGTTGTAGCTTTTGTGTATTGTTTATTTGTTTGAATTCGTGAATAGTGTTTGGTTGAAGAATTGGTTTTTAGGAATTTGACACTCGCAAATACATGTATGTCAGTTAAATAAAATTTAAAAAATTATGACAACTGACTCCCAACATGATTTGAAGTAATGCTTTATTTTACATATGTACAAATGTTCTAGTAATTTCATTAAATATTTTGACAATAAGCTTGAAGACAAACTGCAAACCATACGATATCAGTATGCAAATAAAAAAGGACTGTACTTCATCATGATTATCATACTTATCATGTTTTACAATGTTTCTTTATTTATAAATTATATTTATGTATGCCAAAAGTTATTATAAATACTTGAAACGAAATAAAGGAATACTTTTATTTTCAATTTGTGGGATATTTAATTATTACATGCATACAAAACCTTGTACAACCCCACACCCATCCTACCCAGATCCAGTCAATTTTTAAACACTTGCTTTAATACTAGCATAAACTTCACCAAACAACAAAAACGTTTTCGAGTCCTGAAATATCCTTTGCGTATTTTGTAGGATGAAAAGCGACATTAAGCGTTTTTAAACATTACTAAACGTTATGAACACAATCCAGGATATTGCACATTAAAGTCCTCTTCTGATTTAATACTACTAACAATAATAAAGTGAAAAGTCCGCAGAACATTAGTGCCCACAACAGCATGGAAATTACATGTATGACTAAATCACTATCTGCATCGTTTTAAATTAAAGTATGCACATGACTCAATAACGCTTTATCCCATCCTTAGGGTTTCTTTCTCAAATTATGCATACAATTAATTTCATAGACCGTTATCGAAAACAATGAACAGAACAATGAACAATAAACAGAAGATAAAGACATTAACGGAAAATAACAGTCAAGCCATTTCTTTTCGGGCTGTGCCTGTGTGTCTGTAGATTGTCTTTCATTGCTACTCTAATGAAGCGCTATAAGTTTGACTAGGTCACAATAGATACAACTACTACTCCATCAACAGTCATTCAGATTTATGCATAAAACGTAAGCACTAACACACTGAACTTAAAATTGCTTGGATCCGATAATGAAATAATACAGTGAAATCATGTACAGTTTTGGCCATTCAAACTGCAAAGGTGCTAGATTTTTCTGCCTAGCGAGCAATCACCGTTTAAAACTGTTGTTTTACTCAGTTTATCTCTTGCTGAGACTAGCAAGGTAATGTTTTTGTGTGTGGTACATTCATAATAAAATTCTTGGCTATTATTGTTTAAATCACGTTCAAAGATTGCAAGATATTTTGTGTGTGTGAACAAAACATCCTTTACCAAGACGACTGAATATCTTTTGAGCATCTCTGCTCACACACACACTTAATGAATCATTTTATTCTCTTTCTGAAGTGTTCTTGGAGCAGTTGCTGATTCTAATTAGTTAATTGCTGCTTGAATATTATAACATCATCAAACAAATTATAGTACAATTTTGATGATTTGCCATAAAAAAATAATGTGTATCGGCACAAGTAAATGGCTTACTTAATACAGGACCCGAACACATACTAATCCCCCCAAACCCATTTGTATGTCAGAGAACAGAGTAGAATTTCAAATCCATAACTACCCAAAGGAAGTCTTGCATCACAGTTATCTATAGGAAACTCTGGCTACAGAGGTTAGTTAGTTATTCATTGCTTACAGGAGCGGACTGCAAAGAGCCAAATCAGGACCACAAAATCAGGACTACAACTTGGTTGAAAGAGGACTCACCCCTGATCCGTAGCCTATAAAAGATCTGCTGAAACAACTCTAGTGGCAACACTGAAGGCACTCCACCAGCCGGTCACTTTACATTAAAGATATCCCACACAGGAGACGCTGAGGTTATACTCTAATTTATCAAACCCCCGTTTACAAAATCAAAATAGAATATAAACATTATTATTATAAGATATCAACAAAACACATACGTATAAAATGCCTACATTGCTAAATAATGATAACATAGGAAGCCCTAGCGACCATTCAGCAGAAAGCGTACAATATTTCCAAGTTGACCCAACAGACCTGCTACAGAGGTAAGTGGTTTTGGTGACATTTCAGTGATACTTGGGATGACAACTTTCACGTGGAAATCCTTGACCGTCTTAACCGCTGTGATAGATAAATATCAAATGATTTAGAGATATTCATTTTCTATGTTGATTATTTTATGATTTTGTTTGTAATTTTAGTGTAAAGATAAATATTGGGTATTTTTACAATAATTTGGATCTTAGCATCCACACAAAGGCGTTTTTGCAAATCAATCAAATGCACACACCAGCAATCAGAGAAAAGGATAAACTCTTATCAGTGAATTGCCAACAATGCCAGAGTTCAGAAAAAGATAAACTCTTATCAGTGAACTGCCAACATTGCCAGAGTTCCCAAGGGATAACAAGAATCACGGAATTTCCATAGGGTAGTCCCATATTTCACTGAATGCTACTAAAATTGCCATGTGACGAATGTATACCACACTCCTACCAAAGAATATATTAAAAGTTCAATACCTTAACACACCAACATTTCAGATACACTAATTATGTACGGTCTTCAAACCAAAGCACAAAATATCTTTTATACACTTATTAGATAAACATTACGAACTATGATCACGTGAAATAACTCTTGAAGTACTGACATATATTCAAACATAATGTCTACAAAAATGTGTATTGTATAAGTGTAAATAAAATGCCTTTTGTACATTAAGAAGTTTCACAATGTGGTGAGCATGCCCTTTCATAAAAAATATCTGTACAAATTGCACAATACTTGACTTGGTCAAATGTACAGTTAAATGCTTGGTACAAAGGAGAGCCACTAACAAAACGCATACCAGAGTAACTCCAACAAAAACATACAGTTCAATATATAAACGTTCAGCCATCATCCATTGAATACATTTTTCCTTAGATTACTAGACAGTATGATAGTTTATAATAAGAACAAGAGCATATACACGTAAATACAATGGAAAAAGTTGCTTTAAAAGATATAACAACACCAGTATTTTCATCTAAAAGTATGCATACACGCCACAAAATCTTAAGTGTACAAAATAGGAGATAATGATGATGACAGCTCGGCCGGCTTTGGATTTTTGTGATCCCGGAGGCGTGAAATTGGTCTTTTGGTGCCCCCCCACCCCCCAACATACCCCCCTCTACCTTCTCCTCCCTCCTGGGTCCAGTTCGCTGACGGTTACATTACATTACATGGTTATTGCTTTAGGTCCAGCAGACTCTTCCGAGCCAAATCAGGACCAGGTGCTGACGGTTGAGTTGCTAGCTATAGAGTATGCCTTATATGGACTCTCAGTGGCGGATTTACCGCCGGGCCTCGGGGTTACGGTCGCTACAGATTCACAGGCCGCTATGCGCCATCATATGTACAGAAAGAGGGCGCCCAGCGCTGCCGCGGTCATGGCGGACGTTCCCAGCTGGGGATAGCAGGTAACGAGGCTGCTGACAGGGCGGCGACCCATTGACCTCATCGGACCCTCCCGCACCCCCCCCCCCCACCTCCCTCCTCCTTACCCCGTCGGCTTCCGAGATGGTGGGGAAAGTTAATGATCGGCTGTGGAAAGAGTTGGCAAAGGACTTAAAGACCTGGAACTCAGGGCGCTCCTCCCCCTACTGCCTGGACACCAACAAATTTAAATCTCAACATCCCCATCCATATTAAAAACAATATTGCTCTTAGGTTGTGCGCAGGCCACTGGCGGATCCGGTATTCCTCAGCCTTTTGCCTATGATTGTGGTTCCGCACCGGGATTCGAACATTGCTTATTTCAATGCTCTAAGCTGTAGTTTAAGGTCAATTTAGTGCTCTTACAGATTTATGCTTAGATCATGGTGGGACTCCGCCAAACAATAGAGGCGATGGGATATAATTAATGGGCCTCCTTGTTCTTGCTGCACGACTTACTTATCATTCTGATGCTGTAAACTTATTGTAAGATAAAAGAATGATGAAAACTTAACTGAAATGACATATTCACACACACACACCTTTATTTATTTTGGGATTTGGTTTAAGGTGGTTTGCTAAGTTTACAAATTGTTATTATTATAAAGTATAAAGGTTGGATAACAATGAATGACAAGTTCATACCTGTCAAGCTCTTGTGGACTCTTACCATAAGATTTTGCTTCCCATACCATAAGTTTGAACAAAATACCATAAGAAATGTGTGAAAATTCATGGATTGTCACGTTCGCACCACAATTTAATTTAAAAACCCCATAAGATCTTCATCTTATGCCATAAGATTTGAAAATCTGCAAAATTCCATAAGAATTATGTCAAAAGCATAAGACTTGACAGGTATGCAAGTTGTTGTTCACCTGGTCTCTCCGGAGGTATGCTTGTGTAATGGCAACCCGGATTAACCGGAGGGTCAAATGTGGTCCATCACTTACCCCTTTTTTCTTTCACCCATGGTTGATGAGGCCACTTTGGGGACTTTTTAACCAAGTTGTACAAGCAAAGTCTAACTTTCCCTTGGTCGCTTGAATGTTTTACTGTAATTGAGTAATTTTTTTTTCTCTAAATAGTTTAAATTAAGAATAAATTTGCAACGGATGAATGGTATAACTCGTAATAACTGTCCCACACTTATTATCTTTATATATAAACGATAAGTTTTAGAGCGAAAAGTTCTTAAACTTAATAATTATACTGTACATACAAAGAAAGATCTTATATGTTTTAATTTTATTACGATTTGTACAATATATTAATATATATAGGTAAAAGTTAAGTACATTCATTTAGTCAATTATTTTTTTAAAAAAATTATAACTTTAAAACTAAAACTTAAAAATGTTAAACTTCTATGGACGAATGAAACGAATGCTCTTTTCCCTTTCCAGCTTTTAAGTGATTTTAATGTGGACTTGAAGGACACGACCTTATTAGATTTTAACTACGACTTTCTTCATTTTAATTATATTATTCATGTCCCACATACTCTCAGATGTCCGAGGACATTAATTTAAAGAGAAAGAAGAAGAACAGCAGGAGTCGATAACAAATATATATCTCTTTCCACTGCGTAAATAATGAATAAACAAATTAAAATAAATAAACAAAGAGAATTCTAGAAGGGAGACAATTACGTCCATTGTAATAACCAAGGTAAACAACAGCCTCCTCCATCACCATCCACCATCATCATTTTCACTACATTAACCATTAACCACACATTCAGTTACTATCTACAGTAGAAAAGATTGTTGCTGTAACACCAACCCAACTATAAAGTTACAGGTCTTCTTCACACATAACAAATAGACCACAATTACTATATTGTCAAGTCAAGACTGAGACTGTATAAAACCGTCATACAACAGCGAATAACAAATAAATTATAATCATCAGGATGGAATGTTATCACTTCTTTTGTACAACAGTGATCACAGTTCTGCAAACAACAACAACAACAACAGCAACAACAACACCAACAATAACACCAAATCGTTTTGACATATCAAACGGACAACGATGACCAGCCAATTTGTATTTGTCACGGTGACTGATTTAGCAACGTCTATTATTATAAATATCATGTCTAGGTTACTTGGTAACGCTTGTTTCACCTAAAACTAATTATTAGGTCAACAGTTATTATTCTGTTACGACATTTCCATAGAAAAAGTGAAATGATACGTGACAGGAATTGATCACATATGATAAAGATTTCACTTCACTGACTCAGACACCAATTTTTTTAAAATTGGAATACATGTAATAAAACACCACATTTATTACTGACTAAAACCTACACACATCCAAAATATTGCTAAAAACTAAATTAAGATTTTTAAAAATAAAATTTAAATTATAGCTCCACTTTGATTATGATCGTATGGTTATAAAATGTATAAATCGAAGTATAGTATAAAAAATGTAACTTAAAAATCATTAGGACAACAACCTAAAACTGAAAAGGATTGGGTGCTTCAGAATGGAATATAACAGTTTTACATATACCTTTATTATGCGTTTATAAAATGTAGAAGAAATAAAAATTAAAATTAAACACTTCAAACATTACTGAAAAGAAATCTGAATTTCCCCCAAATACAGGCTGTCAGTCTGAATTTTACAGAACGCGTGTATGCATGGTTCCACTCATACACATGTAGACATTTATTATGCACCTACTTACACATACAAACATACACACAACTCCAGTAGTTCACACCACTCCTGTGCTTTAGAACACATCGACTCCATTATCAAAACACACACAGTAACACATTTCAAACATTGTAGAAAGTAACAAAGCCACACTAATTACGTCATGTACATTGTCAACGTTTCTGCTACCATAAACTGCTGCCTGGAAAGAAGACCGCCCTAACTCATTCTTCTAAGGTTGAATTGCGAAAGTATTCTTTCCAAGCAGTGATAAACCATCCACATTCAGCCTCATTCATTTTGCTAATTAATTAGTCTAACAAAACCACAGGCTCCGTGTCTTTTGTTTCTTAACTTTTAAAAACATACCCCACATACAGTCATGCAAACAAAACATAGAAAATTGTTGAGGAAATACGTATAGTTCAGTAGACAAACTATAATACTCCAAAGTCTTACATTACTGTCATCTATTCAAACTCATAGGCTGTACATCTAAGACTAACACACAGTTACAAAACACTAAACTTACGCGGAATCTTGCTACTAGCCCACAAGAAGACAGCATGAAAAAGTAGGGTTAAAATCCACCGACCCGACCAGGAGCAAATATTTTCCACGAGACGCAAGTTAAAAATAATGCCTGCTATACAACAAAGTAAAAATTAAATGCCTTAAGACTACGTATGTAACACATGTACGCTTTCTATGACACAACCCATAAAGTAACACGTCTGCAATAAACCTTGCATGCCTTTAGAACTACATAAAATACCTGCCATATGAAACACCATGTAGTAGCCTCCAAAATAAAACTTCTATACCACACCACAGAATTGCATAACGTGCACGCCTTCTACGACATAACATAGTTCAGTACTAAACAAACCTATATGCCTTAGCACTACATGAAATGATGCCTTCTGCCAGACAACAGCTCCCATAATAAGACTTCTATGCCATAGAATTACGTAACATACATGCCCTCTATGACATACCATAGTTCATTACAACCCCCCTCCCCCCCAAAAAAAAAAACAAACAAACAAACCAAACAAAAAAACAACCTATATGCCCTTAGAACTACATGCATGCCTTCTATGACACAAAATTGAATTTAACAGCTTCCGAAACAAAAGTAATTAAAACAGAAAAACAAAAGAAAAAAGAAAGGAGCGCCGACAACGGAGAGCAGAGAGAGGAGAGAAAAAAAGACTGCTGAGGGTAAATATCGCTAGCTGCTGCTGCAGCATCCTGATTCTTTCTTCTCCTGTTCCACGTAATCAGCCACACAGAATTTCGGCTCATTTGGCCGTCGCGTCTTCTTCATCTTCAGATCTCTGGGAGAAAAAAAATCAAATTAATAAAATATACAATTAAAATGTAAAAAGTCATAGTTCTTCAAATTTCGGCAAAACAAAATAGTCATTAACAGCAAATGCCATTGTCATTTTTTTAAATAATTAATAATAATAATACTGGCTGCTATATACGCGCCTTTCCCCAAATCAATCAGGCTCAAAGCGCGGCGATCTGTACCAACACACACGCTCACCTGTCTCATCCACCCTTACACACACCCACACACACACACACACACACCCACACACTCATTTTTGTAAAAACGATATTCTGATGACTGTTGTGAAAAAAACAGGGATTTTTTTGACACACTTTTTATTTTCGTGACATTATTTTGACATTTTCAAATTTTTGAACCTATCCCTAACCCTAACCCAAACACTAACCCTAACCCTAAAACAGCTGTAACTCTACCGGAACTCTATTTTGACGTCAAAATAGGGCAGCCTTCCAAAAAAGTCAAAAGAAACCATGTGGAGTTCCATGAGTGTGTCACTGTAACGTCGTTTCTACATGCCCACACCCACACACCCACACAAAATACACATCCATCACTCAAACAGGTGGTGTAAAGGCATGGAGATCGCTATTGGAAGACGGAAAGAAAATCGAATTTTTACAAAATAGTGATGACAACTACCCGATCATCATCATTATGATCAACATCATCATCGTCATCAATAATCCACAATCACCTCCATCATGAGCCCCATTACGATGGTCAACACCATCATTATTGCTCTTGGCAAAGTGTGCAGACATTTCTAGCTGAATTACTTCCCTTTACTGGGAGTCTAGTAGCTTTGCACTCTCTCTACTGATCTCGGGATTCGGAACTTTTTAAGATCGATGATGGCATCCTTCTTCCACGATTCAAAACTTTCAACTCTTAAGAACTCTTCCAATGGTCCCTATGATGCTTAGGCACAGTTGTTTGTTTAAATAAAAAGGAAGAGTCGCCTAAAATTCACAGCTTAGTAATCTGTTTGAGCAGCGATCACCATTATATTATCATTTTAATGTGACAACAACGCGATTTTCCGAGCTAGTAAACTCATTGTCACAAATAAAACAAACATCTTTAAGGCTCTGGTCCTTTAAGTTTCATAATAAACCATGCTGACGCTGAAAGCCTGTGAGAAAAATGCCCGACGACGGCGACGACGACGACGATGATGATGATGATGATGATGATGATGATGATGATGATGATGATGATGATGATGATGATGATGATGATGATAATGATAGTGTTGCTGCCGAGGCTGGTTATTATGATGACGGCGGCAATGATGATGAAGATATACTTGTGAGAGAAAATGACCACAAACCTGGCGACAGCCATAAAAGCCAGATCCACGTTGACTCCAGTCTTGGCACTGGTCTCCATGAAAGCTACGCCATACTCCTGCACACACCAAACAACAATAACAACAACAACAACACACACGTCAGCAACTCTTTTCACAACTCATACGTAATAATAATCTGCACACCTAATGCTTAAACATGCGAGAAATGAAACTATCTCCGGCAATTGAAGCGTGTCGGAGTTGTGCTTTGTTGTTTTTTTAACTATAAAAAAAAAATTGGGGGCTGCTCTCAGACGGATGGCAATGAGTCCATCGGAGACTGGGCGGCAACCCATGACAGTGGCTAGAATGTTCTTGTGGACCAAGAATCCAACGCCGTGTTCGTGCCTGTCATCTCTCCCGCTGTAATAAAGCTTTGCTTTTGTCGGTCGTTGTTTGACCTATGCCTTTTCAGCGCAGTTCGCTGATCCCTAAAACGTTCCATCGATAGTGGTCCAGTTCGTGGGCCAGTTCTTCTAATTTTCCCTCCGCATTTAGGGTCCTGACATTTCAGGTTCCTATGTCCATGTTGTTTCTGGTGCGGATCTTGCTAAGTTGTCCATCAGTAGCACACTTATCACCTCCGTCCTGGTGGCCAACGGCAGGCGCGGTCCTTGGTGACCCGGGCGACGACCGATCCGGTATGGAGTAAATGGTTTTATTCATCATGCAGTGTGTCTTGGGCAAGAAGCGATGATTGACGCCCTCACCATTATCTGTAAAAGATCTGGAAGAGTGGGCAGTGGCCTACACCATGGACCCTGTCACTTGTCATCACTCTTCCAAAAAACCGCACCATCAGCCATTCCAGCAAGGTCCTCCTGAAAATAATACTCAACAGGTTGAAACCCCAAGCTGAACAAATCATAGCTGAAGAACAAGCAGGATTCAGGGCAGGGCGAAGTACCACTGAACAGATTTTCAACCTTAGAATAATCTGCGAGAAAGACCAATAGCACCAACAACATCTATATCATGTATTCGTAGACTTCAAAAAGGCGTTTGACCGAGTCTGGCATGCAGCTCTGTGGGCAACCATGAGGGTGTACAAAATTATTGAAGTCATCAAGGGCCTGTATGGCAGGGCTACCGGTGCAGTCCTCCACAGCAGCGCCATCGGAGACTGGTTCAGAACAACAATCGGTGTGCGTCATGGATGCCTACTCTCTCCGACACTCTTCAACCTCTTCCTAGAGCGCATCATGTCAGATGCCCCTGCAGATCACGAAGGCACAGTCAGCATAGGGGGAACAGCAATCTCCAACCTTCGTTTTGCGGATGACAATGATGGATTGGCTGGAGAGAAATAAGAACTTGAACAGCTGGTACAGAGGCTTGAAACCACCGCCAGAGCCTATGGAATGGAAATAAGTGCAGAGAAGACCAAAATGATGACCAACAACACCGATGGCATCAGCACGGACATCAAAGTCCAAGGCCAATCCCACAACACAGTGCATAGCTTCAAATATTTAGGAGCCATTATATCAGACAATGGGTCCCTACAGGAAGTCCTCTCAAGGATCGCACAAACAACTGCTGCCCTGGCGAGGTTGAAGCCAATTTGGAAAGACATGACCATCAGCCTACATTCCAAGGTAAGACTGCTGCGCTCCCTTGTCATCTCCATCTTCCTATACGCTTGCGAAACATGGACCATCACAGCAGATCTACAACGAAGAATACAAAGCATGGAGATGAGGTGCTACAGAAGACTTCTGGGCATGTCCTATACCCGGCACATCACCAACGACGAAGTCCGACAAACCATCACACAAGCCATTGGACAACACGATGACCTGCTCACAGTGGTGAAAAAACGGAAACTCCGATGGTATGGCCACGTCACCAGATCATCAGGTCTTGCAAAGACCATTGTGCAAGGCACAGTGCAAGGAGGTCGAAGAAGAGGGAGACCGAAAAAGAGGTGGGGTCGAGGACAACATTCGAGAATGGACTGGTTTGACACTGAGCGAAACCATCAGGGTTGCCAAGGACAGGGAAAGATGGAGTACGCTGGTTAAACTATCATCTGTGGTGCCCCTACGACCTCTGAGTTACGGGATAGGATAGAAAAAAAATCCCACTTGATAGCATGGTCATAAAAGAGTTCATTAGCCTAAATCCACATGATTAAGGAGGGAGTTCTAAGATGGGCTTGTAGGCAGCTTAAAAAATGAAACTGGGGTTCTTGACACGGCGCGAGTGTAGTCCTTGATACAAACAATACGCATCACTCAATACTACACGCACACGATGCTCCCGCTTGGTTAATTCCATAGACCAGGAATACTTAGACCGCGCAGTGACGCCTTTGGTGTGATGACGCGTCACGAGTTATGCGACTTGATTGTAACATGTGTGAAAATGGCTGCGTCACAGAGCGAAGATCTGATGGAGAGGGGGAAAATAAATCGCAGGAGCAGTTACGGTGACCACAGTGCAGCTTTGAACTGCACAAACGCAAGATTAAAGGCAGCATGCAAGGGGAAGAGTTTTTTTGGTTTCCCAAAGGAAGAAGAACGGTAAGTTCTTGAAGAAATTGTAGATCTATTCTGACAGACAAGAATCGTGATATAAAAGAATTATGATGACCAAGACCGGTCAATGAATGGTTGTCAATGATACAAGACGGATTGGAACTAAGGTGATGTTTCGTGTAAGAAACGGTTTGGATTAGCCCTAAAAAAAAAGAAAAAAAGATTGTAAGACAGTATGAGAAAAGTAAAATTTCAGCGGCTTGTTATTTGCTGTCCACCAAACTGTGTCTGTAATTCCTCAACTTCGTATCCTGTTATAATTAAATTAGGTTGTGGCAGAATATTGTAATATAAAACACAGATGCCAACCCTTTATTTTGTCACAGGACTCACTGAATGTATTGTACATTTGAATGAAATATATAGGGTTGATTGCAGGATGGTTTCATTTGTGATCACAAAAAGTTGCCTTGTTCACCTTTTTTTAAATACGAGAGAGAGAGAAAGAGAGAGAGAGAGAGAGAGAGAGAGAGAGAGAGAGAGAGAGAGAGAGTATAATAATTACGTACCCTAATTATTATGTTGAAATCAATCGAAGCATATTTTTGTAAATAAATGAATTTCCGTGTGCACAACTAGATTTACGTTTCGAATTAGTCAATATCTTTATTTATATTTCGATCTCCATCTCTTTCTATATCACACACACACACACACACACACACACACACGCACAAATTATACACACTAAAACTGCCAATCAATCCGTATGCTGTATAACCCCATACCCGATACGGAACAAAAAATAAATTACGCATGTATGACACATATTCTAGACTAGTGTGTGTGTTTTTTTAAAATATTATTATTATTTTTATTTTAACTCAATTTATCTTATACATACTGTTTATTTCAAGCAACAAAACAATGCAAAAGCCACCTATATCACGGGTTACAGTTTAGGAAGCGCTCATAACACCCTTACGGTCAAGAGGCAGCAAGTCATGAAAAAATAAACAGATGTGCATAAAAAAAAATTTCTCAAATTTGAAAAGCCTTATTTCAAACATTTTCAACAGCAAAAGGTGAAAATCGCGGTCTAAAACATTTTTTAAAAATATAATTAAAAACCCCCATATATAGACAAGAGACTAAGAACCGAAAGCAAGCCCATGTGAGGTTGAAGGGACGTAACTCCTCCACCGTACATCACTTCTCATAGAGGCGATATCGCGAAGTGATCTCTCTCTTCTTCCTTTCTCTCTGTTAATTCCCAACAATTCTTGGAGCACGTTGTGTTCGTCAGGCACCACTTCAAGATGAACATCTCTGGATCGTCAGGATGGATCCTGTTACTCTTATGCGTTATCGTTGTCTAAAACTAGACTTCGATTCCAGAAAGGCCGTTACACACTGAGAATCTAAAGACGGTTGAGGTTTGCCTGGCAAAATTTTCAATTTCAACTTTGATCTAACAGATTTCTGACGTTTGCTGACACTTGCTGTGTCTCTCAGCAAAGTAATGCACCCTGCTTGTCTCTTATACTATACTATACTATACTATACTATACTATACTATACTATACTATACTATACTATACTATACTATACTATACTATTCTATACTATACTATACTATACTATACTATGCTATACTAAAGTAATGCATCCTGCTTGTCTCTTATACTATGCTATACTATACTATAGTTGTCTAAAATGTAGACTAATAATGCAAAGAATAACAAAAGAATCCGTTGCGCACATTGAAAATATAAGACTGCTGACATTTTGCCTGAAATATGATCACGCCTTAACCTACATAGATCTCCGATACAGGTCGTATCTCATTATGGCTATTGCTGTTGGCTTTCCTCCGAGCACGGTGGTTGGTTAACATGTAGACTAAGCTCTACTTACCCTCGCAAGCCTCTCTCCGTCTTCCTTGCGGATGGCGCGCTCTGCCGAAGAGTCGCATTTGTTGCCTAGCAGCATGATCACCACGTCCTCTTGAGCGTATTCGTTAATCTCCGCTAGCCAGGCCTGCACAACGTGATACACTGGGTCAACGACGACGGGAAAAAGAAACTTTAAGAAGGATTAGAAAAAAAAAAGTGAGAGGGAGGGAGAGAGAGAGAGAGAGAGAGAGAGAGAGAGAGAGAGAGAGAGAGAGAGAGAGAGAGAGAGAGAGAGAGAGAGAGAGAGAGAGAGAGAGAGAGAGAGAGAGAGAGAGAGAGAGAGAGAGAGAGAGAGAGAGAGAGAAGAAATTCAAGAAAGGGATGGGATTGGGGGAATGAAGAAGAGGGGGACGACGAGAAAGGAGAGTTTACAGAAATACATGACGCAGGAAGAGGAAAAGCAAGGGAGGGGAAACAATCACCACCACTACCAACAACAACATTACTTTACATTACATGATTATTGCTTTAGGTCCAGCGGACTCTTCCGATCCAAATCAGGACCGGACAACCCCTGATCCGCATAAAAGATGTGCTGAAACAACCCTAGTGGCAAAACTGAAAGCTCTTTACCAGCCAGTCACTTTACAATAAAGACATCCCACGCAGGGGACGTTGAGGCTATACTCTAATTTATCGAACCCCCGTTTACAAAAACAAAATAGAATACAAACATCATTACAAATTATCAACAAAACACATACATATAAAATGCCTGCATTGCTAAATAATAACATCATAGGAAGCCCTAGTGACCACCTGGCAGAAAGCGTCCAATATTCCCAAGCTGATCCAACAGACCTAGCACACAAATAAGGAGTCATGTCCCGGAAGCGTTTTCAAGAAAAAAGGTAGGTGACTGGTCTAGCGAAAAAGAAGATAGTATAGCAGATTGACAGAACAGAGCAGGACTGAGAAAGAGCAAATGAGAAAGACAGCGACAGTGGGAATTTAAAGCACTAAATTTCCAGAAAGTGGGGATACTATTTATACTGAAACCCCCAGCACCCCAACGGGGAACCAACAACAACAACAACACACACACTCAAGAAGAACGATGAGAAAAAATGTGGACAATGGAGACAAAACATAAATAAAATAGGAAGAAGATAATAATGCAGATGAAAAGTACGAAAAAGGTAATAAGAAAAATTAGTAAGAAGAGGAGAAGAAGATAGAGGAAGAGGGAGAGATAGAAGAGATACAAGAAGAAGACGGTAAAGAAGGAAAATGGTAAAAAATGAAGAAGAAAAGATAGCTAAATAAGAAAAAAAAGAAGTGAGAATGAGAAGAAGAAGAAAGAGGAGGAAATCGAAATCTGAACATCTGACACATTTTTTACTAATGATTTGTTGCTTTAATATCCTATTACGGGTTTGGAACAGGAGAGAGAGAGGGAGCGAGAGGGATAGAGAGAGTGAAAGAGAGAGAGAGAGAGAGAGAGAGAGAGAGAGAGAGAGAGAGAGAGAGAGAGAGAAGAGATGTAGGAGGAGGGATGGCAGGAGGGATGGAGAGAGCGAGAAAGAGGGTAGAGTGAGCGATCATATCATTATAAAGCTCATTTACAACTCAGATCTCGTAACTTATGACACGAATTTACTCAACCTTATTCCAAATGTTTAATTAACCCAGATGACCAATACTCCCTAACATCGTATAGAGTCTTCGCGTGGGATGTTAGCTTGAAGCTTGGATCAAGGCGTTACATCACAAGAAGATTGATCTCGGTAATTTTGATTATTAACATCCTAAATCTTCTGATGTTGCCATAAGAGCTCAAGTCTCTTACTCTACGTCACCAACATGAGGATCAACTAAACCTATTGCATCTAAGTTTGCAATGAATACTAAGCCTATTTGTACCTGAGCCAATGTCGGACGTATCAACCCAAAATAAGTTAACTCAATTTTCTCCTATTAATTATTAACATATACACAGATAAGGCATCTGACGTACACGTATACGGCAATGAAATATGAATGTTGAATGTTATTTGTGGTCTAGATCTACATAATGAGCGCTACAGTTTCTCATCACATAATTCTAAGCAGCAACCAAGGTATCAAGGGTAAAGGGCATTACTGAAATATAACAACTAAAAGATGTTTTTTTATAAGATGGCGACTTATTCACATACAAATACTTATTCCAACGATAATAAGCTTGTTAAAAATATGACGACTTAATCGGGTAACTTTATATTCCTTCAAAACCAAGCTTGTTAGAAATGAATGTCCATGCTACACAAAAAGTAAGACCCGAGAACGGACAACCGAAAAGAATTCTTGGATAAGACATTAAAAATAGACAGATTGTGTTAAATATGCAAAGCATAAGTATATTTCATTTACACTTAAAATTGTTCTGGAATGAATGCAGAAAGCCTTCTAAAAATAAGACAGTTCAAATGCCAAGAATTATTTTCTTTACTATTAAGGCTATGTCCATGACTTGCACACATACACTCAATACAAAATAATGTGTGCAATTACCCTGATGTTATCAAAGCTTGCTTTGTTGGTCACGTCGTACAGGAGTAAAAGCGCTGAAACAAAAACAATTATACACTCAATACCACGCTCCAGTTACCACAAAAAATAATTAATTTATACAGAGAGAGAGAGAGAGAGAGAGAGAGAGATTCATAACAGGAAAAAATCAATATGTTATCTTGAAGTGCAATGGCGAACACATTAATAACTCAAAATTAAACAGAAAAATACAGAAACAAAAAAAAGCTGAGTTTAACAGTTTTGACCTTCGTAAAGAGAAATATGATACAGTTTTACAAGAAAAAACAAACACGCAAGTAATTATAAAATCATCCATAAAAGTATCTATCTATCTATCTATCTATCTATCTATCTATCTATCTATCTATCTATCTATCTATCTATCTATCTATCTATCTATCTATCTATCTATCTATCTATCTATCTATCTATCTATCTATCTATCTATCTATCTATCTAACTATAACAATTTTTAAATTGAAATAAATTCGTCTTCACTGTTAAGTGAAAACGCCTTACTGTTATCCTTAAATTTCTTTGAACTTGCAAAAGTTCTGTTTAATCGTCTGCTGACTCTCAGATATTTTTTGTTTTCAAAAATAATAATACTATTATATAAACAATAAAGAAACAGAAAAATTTTGATAGTATGATTTAAACAGAATGCAAGAAGGACAGAACTTACAAAAAGTAAATGTCCACACAACAATACGAATTACTGATGCATACTAAACATAAAGAAAAGAAGAAAAAAAAAACACCAACATATATTGAAGAATTTAACAGCTTATTATCCCCCCCGTTAAAAATTCAAAGTCAGATATTCCACCTCAAAATAAACTGAAAGCATATATAAAATCATTTAAATTAAGACCACTGCACTACACAATTATTTCAAATACAATTGCACATAGTCAAAAACAAATGAAATAAAATAAAATAAAGTAAAATCATTTTAAATAAATAATTATGAAACCACATTGAAATAAATAAAACAAACATTAAGAAAACCTCTTCAGCATGGCATAAAACAAAACTGTACACTAAATAGATGAACATTTTCTCTATAAAGACCAAATAACACGAACACAACTCTTAACACCACAACTTGCAATTGTAAAAAGTGCAATATATACAGCAGTCTGAGTGGTGGATGCTCAAAAAACAACAACAAAAATTCCAAGCTTGCAACAAGAAAACAACTAAAATAAATATCCAAAGAAAAAGAAAATGAGTGCTCTGAAATACTACAACATACTGGCCTATTTCCCCCAATCTTCTATACATGAAACTCAAAAGTGAACAGGTCACAGATTTGACCAAAATAAGGGAGGAGAACAGACGAAGGTAGGAAACATTAACAATTTATGAAATATTATTTGCAAGTCTATGCAACAATTTGACTAAAATTACATAGACCGAAGTTATAAAGGGCATGATACAAAGAAGCTAAATCCTTACAAAAAATAAACAACAAAACAAAAAACAAACAAACAAACAAACAAACAAACAAAACACAAATGATCTATATATACAGTTTTGTTTCCCTTCTTTCCCCCTCCCCCGATCCTAACGTCAATCTATCTATTAATACAAATTTTAAAGAAAAACGCACCATCAGCCTCATCAGCCATCCCAGCAAGGTCCTCCTGAAAATAATACTCAACAGCTGAAACCCCAAGCAGAACAAATCATAGCTGAAGAACAAGCAGGATTCAGGGCAGGGCGAAGTACCACTGAACAGATTTTCAACCTCAGAATAATCTGCGTGAAATACCTACAGCACCAACAACATCTATATCATGTGTTCGTAGACTTCAAGAAGACGTTTGATCGAGTCCGGGATGCAGCTCTGTGGGCAACCATGAGAGTGTACAACATCAGCCCTAAAATTATGGAATTCATCAAAAACCTGTACGACAAGGCTACCAGTGCAGTCCTCCATAACAGCGTCATCGGAAACTGGTTCAGTACAACAATCGGTGTGAGTCAAGGATGCTTACTCTCTCCAATCCTCTTAAATATCTTCCAAGAGCGCATGTCAGATGCCCTTGCAGATCACGAAGGCACGGTCAGCATAGGGGGTAGAGCAATCTCCAACCTTTGTTTTGCGGATGACATTGATGGATTGGCTGGAGAGGAACAAGACCTTAAACAGCTGGAACAGAGGCTTGACACCTTCTCCAGAGCCTATGGAATGAAAATAAGTGCAAAGAAGACCAAAATGATGACCAACAACACCAATGGCATCAACACGGACATCAAAATCCAAGGCCAGTCCCTCAACACAGTGCATACCCTCAAATATTTATGAGCCATTATATCAGACAATTGGTCCCGACAGGAAGTCCTCGCCAGGATCGCACAAACAACTGCTGCCATAACAAGGTTGAAACCCATTTGGAAAGACAAGATCATCAGTCTACATTCCAAGGTAAGGCTGCTGCGCTCCCTTGTCATCTCCATCTTCCTATCCGCTTGCGAAACATGGACCCTCACAGCAGATCTACAACGAAGAATACAAAGCATGGAGATGAAGTGCTACAGAAGACTTCTGGGCATTTCCTATACCAGCAAATCACCAACGACAAAGTCCGACAGACCATCACACAAACCATTGGACAACATGATGACCTGCTCACAGTGGTGAAGAAACGGAAACTCCGATGGTATGGCCACGTCACCAGATCATCAGGCCTTGCAAAGACCATCCTGCAAGGCACATTGCAAGAAGGTAGAAGAAGAGGGAGATCGAAAAAGAGGTGGGAGGACAACATTCGAGAATGGACTGGCTTGACATTGAGCGAAGCCATCAGGGTTGCTGAGGACAGAGAAAGATGGAGTACGCTTGTTAAACGATCATCTGTGGTGCCCCAACGACCTCAGAATTACGGGATATGGTAGAATAGGATAGGACAGGAAAAAAATTGAAGGCGAATATTTGAAGAGAGATAAGTATAAATAAATTATTTAAAAAAAAACAAAAAAACAAACCAGGATCACGGTCATAAAACAGACAGGTATTTATTCCAAAGTTGTAAACGTTGTACGTCACTTGCAAAACGTGTATACATATACATATACATAATATATATATATTGTTCACAAACAAACGCAGCGCAGGGGAATAGATATAAATTTTTATACTAACCCAAAACTCGCTAGATTATCATTCAAAATAAATCTAAACACAAAATAAAAAGAAAACATTAATAAAAAAATAAAACAATTATGTTACAAAATAACCGATGACTAGAAAGCATTAATATTATTTTATTGACAATTACACAGGGACTATAAAATTAGTACCCTAACTCCCTCAACCCCACTCCCATCCTCCCAAAAATGAAGAAATAAAAATAATCATTAAAAAGTAGAAAAGAGTCAACTACGACGATTGCGGACAAACGAACCCTTGTGCTGAGGAATAAACATTAACGTTTCACAACTTGTATGAGAAGCAAGAAAAGAGGGAAACAAACCAAGAAAGTGTGTACATTTCACAACTCACAGGCACATGTAAAGAATTAAAAATGCACAACTTCACAATTTATTGGCACGGGAAAAGAGTAAAATCCACAATTACTCGACAAACAGGCACACGAAAGAGTACAGTTCACAAACACACGGTATGCTATGCCAAGAGTAAATTCACAGGCAAAGAAACACAGTGTACACATGATGCTGAAAAAAAAAAGAAAGGATGAAAATACGAATGAACGAGGAATCACGGTGTCACTCCATCCACTCTATTCAACGGATGCCAAAAATACAAACACACAGGCAGAACAATGCAACACACTGGAAAAAATGCAAGATTAAAAAACCACAAAAAACGCACTTTCTGGCACTGTCTTTGGGTGCTAGACTACTTCACTTTAAGAAGATTATTTTTTCTAATCCAAAACTTCTTGCAATTTAATACGAACCAAGAACAATTCTATCTTCGCTTGCTATTTTATTTTCCGAATACAGTTAGTGAGTCATTGTTTTTAGGGTCCAGCAAAGAGTCGATTCAGGGCTATAATTTGGTTGAAAGAGGTCTCAACCCTGATCCTTATAAAAGATCTGCTGAAACAACCCTAATGGTAACAACTGAAGGCACTCCACCAGCCGGTCACTGTACAATAAAGACATCCCAACCCTGAGACTGCACTCCCATTTATCGATCCCCCGTTTACAAAAACAAAATAGAATATAAACAGCATTATAAAATATTAAGAAAACACATACCTATAAAATGCCTACATTGCTAAATAATAATTCCATAGAAAGCTCTAGTGACCATTTGGCAGAAAGCGTTCAATATCCCCCAACAGATCCCATACACAAATGAGGAGTTATGGGAGTTTTCAAGAAAAAAAAAGGTAGGTGATTGGTCTAGCGAAGATGATAGTAGATCGATAGTAGGAAGGAGATAGAACAAAGGAGAAAGACAGCGCGACAGTGGGAATTTAAAGGACTAAATTTCCAGAAAGGGTTGATACTATGTATACAGAAACCCCCGGACCCCCACTGGGGATTTTCTAACGATGTATTTTGAGCCAAAATCTAATAGGAATTTTTTTTGTGCCAAATTAACTGCAACGCAAGCAATTTTAGATTGTGTTTGTGTTGGTGATAAAACCTTTCAAAGACATTCAACTAGGACAGTTTCCTATTTGAACTCCCACTCAGGGAAATTAACGTGATGAAATACTGCATCGTCTGCAGAAAACAGCTGTTAAAAATAAAAAATACTGTCTGTAAGTGTTGCAATTCTTGTCTGGAAACGTTAATTAACCGCCCGGGTTCTTGAAAGAAATTAAATATTCACACTAAAAGTGCTGGATGCGCCAGGGTCCCTATAAGTATTTCTTCCATATCTTATCCCGTCGTCTTCTTAATCTTTTTGAGCTTGATGATGATGATGATGATGATGATGATGATGATGATGATGATGATGATAATGATCATCATCATCTTCTTCTTCATCTTCTTCCCTATTTTTCTGCTTTCTGAAGTTTATCCAAACTGTTGAGTCATACACTTTCGTGTTTAAATTTTTTTAACAGTTTTTCTTTATAAAAGGCCCCAATTCGAAGTCTTTGTTTACTTTTTGGCCAAACTGAGTTTAACCTAAACTTCGCATTGTTATTACATAAACAATTGATAAAGTGAGCTTTCGTTGCTCAATCCATCCGCTAAAGCCTGAATGACAGGGAGTGATTTCTCTTGTTGAACGGTATACCAATACGCTCTACGATCAACTAGATCATATTTTTAGCGCTAGGAAGGTTGCTAGCGTTTGCGATTGATAGCACAAAAACTACGGAATTTACTGAATTAAAAAAAAAAAAAAACACAAAGTATACTTTTTAAAAAAATTGATTTTTGTTGCAAGCTAATTTTTTTAAAGTGAGGCAACACTCACTGTGAATGTTAAACGTACCTGTCGAATGGAGAGTGGTCGAAGGGGGTACCTTTAATTGACATCAAAGATGAAACCTGACTACCGCTCGAAAGGTTAGTGTTCTTGCAGGTATCAAAGTTTCCATTAGGGCAGATTGTTTTTCGGTAATTAAACCAAACGGCTTCGAAGAGAAGAGAAACACAAGAGAAAGAATTGCTCTTGGATCTAGCTTCGTGTTCTAAGTTGTAACATTACGAAAACTTTTAGGATCAGGGGATGGAGTAGGGTGCGGGCGCCGTTGTGTGAGGGTAGTGGATTAGAAGGGTTGCTGTTTAATATCGGCTTGTTAAAAAAAAAAAGACAAAAAAAAAAAGACAAAAAAAAAGAAGAAGCTTAAAACTGCATAAAACAGGAATCTGGTTCACTGAACTGATTTCTGGGTAAAGGAAATTAGCTTTGAATTTTCCAGACGTGCGATCATATTAATACCAAAAGAAATTATTCTATTACAAATTTATTTGCAATGATTTTTTGTTGTTTTGTTTCGAGATGATTCATAGCACGCGTTGAACTGGCCAGAAAGCAGGGGCAGCACAGGATTACTGAGGATGCAAAATGTGCGCCACAGTTAGAAACAAGGTACCATGGGCGTCTCTGTAGTACGCGTGAGTAATGCTTCGGAACCTCTCCTGTCCAGCGGTGTCCCAAATCTGAAATATCAATCAGCGGACATAAACACGTTGACAAACAGGAACGAAACACGTGTAGGGGTGGCACAGTGGGTAGGACATCCAGCTAGAAGATAGTTTGGGTGAGAAGAGTTCCTAGCCTAAAAAGTAGGTTTTGTATCCGTTTTTAATGGCCAAAGTTGGCAAGACATTCAGGTCGGACGGAGATAGCTTTTGTTAGGAAGATCTTGGCCCAGGAGATCGAGGTAGGAGCTAACTTTGGTAAAGATATCATAGCCTAGGAAAGGTAAGTTTTGTGGCATAAGGTTACACAAGTTAAAAAAGGGTTCCGAGTGTAACAAAAGAGACAGGTGGATGAGCCAAGGACGCCTATTATTTCCTACTCTTGGTAACTCTGAAGCCCGCATGTTAATATAAAGATAGCCCCCCACTATCACTGCCTCTCTTAACGCAAGACATCTGGACAAGCTACTGTACTGGAGAAAATAAAACCATCCCTTAACTGTACGAGATGGCGACTAAGGAAGCAAGCAATACGATGTGTTCAGAAGTGCTACAAATAACTCTGGAAATTGGAATAAGTTGACGGTAACTACTTTTTGCAGGGAAAAACGGACATCTTGATCGTCTTCTTCAACACAGGGTGTGCATAAAGGACTCAACACGTCCTTCTAAAGTTTACTTTTGCTAAAGGACACAAGGACGCATATTACTTCTTTTTGATCATGTTAAGTGCAAAACTAAAACAATTTACTACGATAACATGTCATCCAGAGGGGAAACAGATGAAAACAACTGGAATGACATTGTTCTACATCACTTTGTATAAAACAGGCAACCTATAAGTACAAAATTAAAACATCAAGGACACGCTAGTTTACCCCAATTTCTGCAGGAAAGGTTTGAATACACAGGGAAAGGCGAGAAATTGCATTATCCAACTGTATAGCAATCAACCAAGGACAGGATAAAAAAGACATACTCCACCCAGGAGAAGCTAGAAAGTTCCTAAGTTACAACAAAATGTTCTATCCTTCTGTGCAGCCCATAACCAAGGACAGGGTAAGCATATCCTACCCGACTCACGCAAAGAAATGGCATACGTCACTACAAATGTCCGACCTTACTGTGCACCCAAGACCAGGCTAGAAATGTACTACGTCACTAGAAATACCCTACTGTGCAGCAGCCCGCAACCAAGGACAAGCTAGAAATGTCCTACGTCACTAGAAATGTCCTACCCTACTGTGCAATCCCTGAAGCGAGCACCCACCACCCACAGTTTGTGGAGAGAAGGACCTACCATTGGCGTCGCGATAATACGCGCGAGTTATGCTTCGAAATCGCTCTTGCCCTGCCGTGTCCCAGATCTGAAAGAGAAGCACACGTCACTACCTATGTCACGTCTGTCGCCCGTGATTCGTCACATCTGTCGTCACATTAAGGCATGAATTAAGTCACAAGTGTGTCGTGTATATATAATGTTTAGAGAACTTGTAAAACTCATTTTTAACCTTATCAGAAAAAGGAAACGGTTGTTGTTTTGGTCAGTGTGGTATTTCCATTTACGAGAAGGATGTAAATTACACTGCCGTCTTTTACAACAACAAAAAATCCTATTCTGCCGATAAGCAAAAATCAACAGCAATCAGGTCATTCAGACAACAACGCTATGGATGTTACTGTTGTTGTTGCTGTTACTTGAAAGCAAATACTTTTACTGCAAGAACTTTGCAGTTATATCAGGCAAATATCTAATAGTTTGAATGGTTTAACACAAAAGTGACATCAAAGTAAAACGTTTACTCTAATATAAAAGGAGCTGAAGGCACTTAATGTCTGTGCCGTAGTGGACCCCCACCCACCTCACACACAGCTGTAGAAAAACAACACACAATCTGTTCAGTACATGAACTGAACAATTACAACCAACACCACCACCAACAACAACAACGTCAACCTCAGAGATAAAGGATTTACATTTATACGGATAACTGTTCGTATATATTCACTTACATTTAGGATAAAATTAAATTAAAAAGCATGAACCGTACATGAGTTAAAAAAAACATGTCACAACGTGTAAAATATTGCCTTAACAAGTTCAAAACACATGACTGTGAGGATTTTATTTACAAGTACACTATGACTAATATCATTAATAAGCAATATAGTGCCCATATACATCTAATTAGTCATGATAATATTATTACTACGATATTATTACGATACAGCTGTTCCTGGTTAGCACATTATCAGCTAAACTTCTGCCACATGTTACAGAAGGTGTAACGCGCCTGTATTGAATATAATTACGTTCAGTGCGTAAAGGACATTTCGCAATACCTAAGTGACCGTGTTGACTGACCATGGATTCAATTCGTTACACCGATGATGTAAGCGATTTAACTTAAAACTAGCTGAAACTGTATTATAGTTAAACCGAATGATTCTGATTATTATCATTATGAGTCGCCAGTTTGTTTTTTTCTTCTCCTAATGACACACGTCGCTGTTCCATAAAAACTGGTACTTATAAAATGATCAGGCTAATTAACTTATTCAACTGAGATGCGTAAATTTGTATTCTACTACTGACATAATATAATTATGTAGATATTGATCGCTATTGGTTTTAGTGAAGCAGACCACAAACAGTACTATCATAACACCATAAAGCTTGGATTAACAGGATGCAGGATCGCGGATAACACCTGTTGCAGCTGTAATCTTTATCCACGCCCACAAACCTTCTACCTTCCTAATAGGCCTACGTCTATCACCCTTCTTTACCTCTCTCTCTCTCTCTCTCCCCCTCCCTCCTACCTTCCTCCACATGCACAAAGTGTCTCTCAATATTGCTACTCTCTCTCTTTCTTTCTTTCTTTCTTTCTTTTCTTTTAATAGATTAAAGTCCCTAGACACAGGCGTATAAGGGACTGGGGAGGGGGGGGGGAGGGAAGGGTTGCTTTTTATGTCTCTTTTCCCCCTCCATCCCCTTCTCTCTCTACTTCTCTTTCCTTCCTCTCTCTCTCTCTCTCTCTCTCTCTCTCTCTCTCTCTCTCTCTCTCTCTCTCTCTCTCACTCTTTCTCTCTCTCTCTCCTCAATCCGTTTCAACCCAGAGCTGCACCTATGCTTACTGTACAGCTGGCGACTCTTAGCCAGAAACGGTTAACCTCCAATATATTTTATGAGTCGCACTTTATCGACAGGGTTCTACTACTACTACACAGTTTTTGATCCCTTTTGATGTCAACGAGACGTAGATTGTCGCGTCGCAAACACAAGCTCTACAAGCACAGGCGCTTGTATAAGCACAGGCGCTTGTATAAGGACACGCGAGCGCCTATGCCTGTGACGCGTCTCCCTGAGATGCGTCACAGGCATAGGCGCTCGCGTGTCCTGATACAAACGCCTGGGCGAGCTAGTAAACTTTCACACATCCAACACGTTAACACTATATTGTGTGGAGTCACTGCCCTTTGTTCAAAAACAAGATTCTGTTTAATCCTATCAAAGCTTGACCTTTATTGACTAGTTTATTGATATCGTCCTTTCGTCATAGAGGTTAAAAGGGTATCTAATCAACAAATGTTAGATTAGTGTCATGATGCCATACATGCGTCTTTAAATAGCTTTCACGAAATGGCTATATTTAGTTAGTAACGTCAGCATGCAGTTTGCTGAATGAAATGTGCAGTGGCTCTTTTAGTTTCTATTTTGCCATGCAATCTCAATGGTGTAAAGATTAATTAAGAGGAGATATTGAACGACGCAATCAAGGCACTCACCTGTAATTTGACTTTAGTTCCATCTACTTCCACCACTTTGTTCTGAAACAGACACAGAATAGAATATGAGAATCTTAATGCTCGTTTGGTTAGATTATAAAGAACAACGCAAAGTAGCATAGGAGGGAGAGGGCAATTGCAATTCAGACACAAAGTATTTATAAGTATATTTCAATATTTAAATTTAAAAGTATACTTCAATATTTCAATTTGGAAGTATACTTCAATATTTCAATTTAGAAGTATATTTCAATATTTCAAATTAGAAATATGTTTCAATATTTCAGTTCATAAGTATATTTCAATATTTCAATCTAGAAGTATATTTCAATATTTCAATTTAGAAGAATATTTCAATATTTCAATTTAGGAGTATATTTCAATATAGAAGTATATTTCAATATTTCAATTTAGAAGTATATTTCAATATTTCAATTTAGAGGTATATTTCAATATTTCAATTTAGAAGTATATTTCAATTTATTTCAATTTAGGGGTATGTTTCAATACTTCAATTTAGAAGTATATTTCAATATTTCAATTTAGAGGTATATTTCAAATTAGGAGTATATTTCAATTTATAAGTGTATTTCAATATTTCAATTTATAAGTAATTTCAATATTTCAATTTATAAGTATATTTCAATATAATTATATTTTATTTTATAAGTATATTTCAATATTTCAATTTATAATTATATTTCAATATATAAGTATATTTCAATATTTCAAGTTATAAGTAATTTCAATATATAATTATATTTTAATGCATAAGTATATGTCAGTATTTCATTTTATAATTATATTTCAATTTAGAAGTATATTGCAATATTTCAATTTATTATTATATTTCAATTTATAAGTATATTTCAATATTTCAATTTATAAGTATATTTCAATGTATAAGTATATTTCAATATTTAAGTATATTTCAATCCACATTCAATTCAATTATTCAAAGACAAGGAAGAAGAAGAAGAAGAAGAAGAAGAAGAAGAAGAAGAAGAAGAAGAAGAAGAAGAAGAAGAAGAAGAAGAAGAAGAAGAAGAAGAAGAAGAAGAAAAAGAAGAAAAAGAAGAAGAAGAAGAAGAAGAAGAAGAAGAAGAAGAAGAAGAAGAAGAAGAAGAAGAAGAAGAAGAAGAAGTGAGAGGGAGGGGAAGGGAAAAAATACAACTCAAATCATACAAAACAGTATTTTTCCACCAAACTTTATTTAAAAGTAGCGATTTATCATACGACCCCGTCAGGCGTTTATTAGCTTCAGGTGCAATAAACATGTATAGCAACAGATACAATTTTATTGACAATCACTGAGATCTGTCCAAGAAATCACATCACACTAGATCAGCTGCACTAGATAGAAGGACAGATAGATTGTACAATCATACATCACATAGTAAGTCTATTCTGGTATTGTGCTAGAGAAAGAGTGGAATGGAGAGAGAGGGAGAGAGAGAGAGAGAGAGAGAGAGAGAGAGAGAGAGAGAGAGAGTGAGAGAGAGAGAGAGTGAGTGAGAGAGAGAGATGCGATTTTCCAAGTAAGCACATTGTTACAAACACACACACACACACACACACACACACACACACGCTCGCGCGCGGTTACACAAACAAAACAACATCCTTGACTCCTTCAAACTGTTTGACTAAAGTTGAACTCCGTAAACCGCATTTCTATCTACTACGATAAGAAGTGTTAACAGTAAATAATAAGATTAGAAGCTCTGCAAATAGTCTTGGGAATAAACACGTTTAAAAATAGCTAATTAGCCATTGTCTGAAAATTTAACAAATACGTAACAAGAACGATCGATAAGCATCAATAACAGCAGGCCTTAATAATAAGATAGAAGCTCAAACAGTAGGCCTAAATAATAAGATCAAAAAATCTTAAAAAATAAAAATAAAAACACATGTGAATTATAACTAGTGACTTAATAGTATAGGTGTGAATAAATTAACAATACATGATTAGGAAACCAAGCTCAAAAGGATCAGAAGCTTAAAATAACACCACGTCCACCACCACCTTGTGAATTAGTCCAATAAACAAGCCTTAAAAGCGGTTTTGCAGCGTAGGAGTCCAGAATTTACAAAGTACACAATAACAAGGCTAAAAGAAAACAATAAGACTCTTTAACAGTATTTGTGAATTAGTTCTAGGCATTAAGCAATGAGTGTAAGTCTGCATTCATGAGCTGTCAAAAAAATACGAACAGAAAAAGAAGGAAACAGGTACAGCTTGTGAATCTAATTTTAAAATCTGCGCACATTACAACAAAAATAATTATTTCATACAGAAAAACAGCGGGGCTGTTATTGTATTTTAGGGCAGCTAAAATTGTCGGGATCTTGTTCTTATAGAGACAGTCTTTGGCTATTTTAATCGAAACTACAACGGATGTTCAACGAATATCTCATCGATGAGATAATGGAAGTCTTGCTACGCCCGCCCACACAAACACACACACACACACACACACAACACGCACGCACACACACAAAACCAAGATGACAAACCATAAATACGCATTTCCAAACACTCGGTCACACACACATAGCTAACAATAAGCATTTTCAAACGTGTTAATATTCTTTTTCGGTGTTTTGATGCGGCTTTATCCTAACGAAGTAAACTTAAAACACTTATTGATAGGCAACTATCTGAACAATCTGCAAGCAAATAAAAATTACCAAAATCGGCTGAGCCCATTTTAGGAACAACCCAAAACGTATTTAGACAATGGTGAACTTTTGAGAAAGTACAAATAACAATCTTTTAACATGTTTAGCTGTAGTTAAAGTATCCGCAAAGTAAAAAATGACGAATTTCAGTTATTAATGAGACAGGACAAAAGGTGTGCTTTGAACACAAACCAAAAAACAAAGAGAAATTGGGAGCCACGGACTGACCGACAACCGGACTGCTACTGAAGGGTGGCCCATGATTTAAAGTACCTGTATACCAAACAACCTCAACAAAATCGCTTCAGCCGTTATAGATATTGAGCAAAACGTGTTTAGCAACCCAATGACTCACGTGAACCTTTGTGGTATGGCAAATCTGATGGCACGGGACGCAGGACACTAACTTGGGTAATGTTCCTATACAGTGGTCTAAATCCGGTCAGTGGTACTTGAGATAGGGCTCCAGACTATTTGAAAATATTACCACATCAGTCTGAAAATACCCATCACCCCACCACACCCCCACCTACCCTAAAATAAAAACAAACAAACAAACAAAACAACGGAATAGAAAGGAGAGCTCGGGGGCGTTTGTGTGTGTTTGTGTGTGTGGGAAGGGGGGTGGGGGGGGGGTGCGCGCGTGCACGAGTGCATGCGTGCGAGCTCGCCTACGTAAAACAGAATTCTTCAATTTCCAACCATCATTGTTTGACACATAAAACCCGTAGCTATGGTAACGACAAAAATGGTCTTTCAGAGCCGAAAAGTTTTTAAAATTAAAACCCCCGTCAAGTTAACCCCCTACCCTCACCCCACGCCTTCGTCCTCCCAACCCCCAAAGCGTTTCCAACGACATTAATAGCTTTGACAGGAAGTCTTCTCATGTCGAGCTAGTCTCTCTCTTTTACAAACGCGCAAGACGAGTCTGTTAAATCTTTGTCTCTCTCTCTTTATTGTTAATCGTTCTTTCTTATATGGTGAGCGCTCTTTTCCACCTCAAGAGATGCTCAAGGCGCTGGCCGATACAGGATTCTAACTCAACACCTCCCTCCATCCCTCCCTTTCCCCCACCCACCTCAGAGGCGCTCACTTGCAACCTTTGGGCTCATAGAATGACGCCCAGACGACTGAGCACTATCCTTTGCGACCGGGGATGGGGCGAAAGGGACCTAGTGATTGCTGTGGGTATCTGTGTAACCGTCAAGGACACGAGCGTCAGGATCTTTAAAGTCCACGC
Source organism: Oncomelania hupensis (assembly GCA_036898135.1). Taxonomy (NCBI): domain Eukaryota; kingdom Metazoa; phylum Mollusca; class Gastropoda; order Littorinimorpha; family Pomatiopsidae; genus Oncomelania; species Oncomelania hupensis. The sequence goes on from CM072512.1 coordinate 34,717,855, forward strand.
ATGATGTATGATGTCTCGAGATATCTATGTCTGTATGAGGGAGAGAGTCAGTAACAGAGAGAGAGAGAGAGAGAGAGAGAGAGGGGGAGAGAGGATGGGTGGGTGGGAGGAGGGACAGTGTGGAACACAGGTGCTTGTATAAGGACACGCGAACGCCTATGCCTGTGACGCGTCTCCCTTTGGTTATCTATAATACATAGATAACCAAAGGGAGACGCGTCACAGGCATAGGCGCTCGCGTGTGCTGATACAAACGCCTGTGGTGTGGAAGTATGAGAATAGTCCATGCTGCAGGGGAATATCGGTTCCTGGAAGTTCAATTCCACAAAAGTGATTGCAGCTTTAAAAGTGAAATTGCTTACTTCAGGCAATATGCCTATAATAGTGTATTGTTAATTTTGGTGATATAGGCACGGAACAAGAGAAACAAAGGCCTAGGCTAAATATATTAATTTGAAATTAGTGCGTCAACACTGTGTACACATTCTGAAACAAAACTAACCTAAAGACAGAACTTAAAAAAAAAGAAAAAAAAAAGAAATGAAAAGCGTTAAAGAGAATTTGAAATAAATGATTCAACCACTTTCAATGAAAAGGTTCGAAAACATAAAATAAAATAAACAGAGCTGGTCTTCGGCATTGAAAACCGATTACAATAAAAGTATATAACAGAAAGGAGTTTGGGCGGAAAATACAAGACTTATAATACTAATCTAATTCAAAGGCCGATTTTTTTAAAACCAGAAAGCTGAATACGAAAAAGCGCAGAGAACAAAACTTGTGGAACAGCTGCAATAATCAATAAATAAGATAAATTTCCCATTGCACACATGGGACAAATAATAATAATAATAATAATAATAATAATAATAATAATAATAATAATAATAATAATAATAATAATAATAATAATAATAATTAGAAGAAGATGAAGAAGAAGAAGAAGAAGAAGAAGAAGAAGAAGAAGAAGAAGAAGAAGAAGAAGAAGAAGAAGAAGAAGAAGATTTAAAAGAAACAAGGTCTGCATGAACGCGCATTCTATTGACATAGCCAGAAAGTTCCAGAGCATTATCGAAGCAAAGTTGTACAGGAGCACACACACACACACACACACACACACACACACACACACACACACACACACACACACACACATTGTAAAAACGACATTATGATGACTGTTGTGAAAAAAACAGGGATTATTTTGACACACTTTTCATTCTCGTGACATTATTTTGACATTTTCAGATTTTTGAACCTATCCCTAACCCTAACCCTAACCCCTAACCCAAACCCTAACCCTAACCCTTAACCTAACCCTAGGCCTAAAACAGCTCTAACTCTGCAGGGAACTATTTTGACGTCAAAATAGGGCGCCCTTCCAAAAAAGTCAAAAGAAACCATGTGGAGTTCCATGAGTGTGTCACTGTAACGTCGTTTCTACATGCCCACACACACACACACACACACACACACACACACATTTTTGTAAAAACGACATTGTGATGACTGTTGTGAAAAAAACAGGGATTATTTTGACACACTTTTCATTTTCGTGACATTATTTTGACATTTTCAAATTTTTGAACCTATCCCTAACCCTAACCCTAACCCCTAACCCAAACCCTAACCCTTAACCTAACCCTAGGCCTAAAACAGCTCTAACTCAGCAGGGAACTATTTTGACGTCAAAATAGGGCGCCCTTCCAAAAAAGTCAAAAGAAACCATGTGGAGTTCCATGAGTGTGTCACTGTAACGTCGTTTCTACATGCCCACACACACACACACACACACACACACACACACACACACACACAACCACCCACACACTCACAACAACAACAACAACAACAACAACAAAAGCCCTTTAAAGGCGCTGAGCTGAAGACAGCACACTTCGCAAGCGATGCAGCCAAATATTCCTCCTTCTCCTTCTTCTCCCCCTCCTCCACATTCTTTTTCCTCCTCATCCTTCTTCTCCTTTTTTTTCTCCTTCGTTCATCTTTTTCTTCCTTCTCATTTAGGTTCTACAGGTTCTTCTTTTACTTGGCACAGCAAAAAAAAAAACCCGCAGCCGAGGAAATAAGCTGAGTGACGTCTTTTTCTTCTTCTTTCTCCTCTCTCCTTTGTCTTGTCCATCATCTCCTTCTTTTCTTTTTCTCCCGCTCCTTCTTTTTCTTGGCACAGCGGAAAACCCTCAGCTTAGGAAGCAAGCCTCGGCAAGTTGTGCCACAAAATGTTAGCTTTTTTAATGCAAAAGGCTGGCCATGCTTGATGGCTCCAGTGCAGGTGCTGCACCGCGTGGTACAACACAACAAATCCCAATGCTACATGTGTCACAAAGCATAGAAGAGATTCAATGCGCCTCGTAACATTTTGCAACTAATTAAGACCCTCACCCCCAATGTTTTTCGAGTTAATGTATTTTTCTCGTAACATTGCTCTCTTTAAAAAAAATTGATAAGACTTTACGAAAAATAAAAGGGTTGGCCTCGAGGCGCAGTGGGTCAAGTCGCCGGTTTCCTATGGCGAAGGTCGCGGGTTCGATTCCCACAAAGGGCGAATTTATGTGACTTTGGTACGAGAATATTGAGGTCGGCGAAGGTTTTCTTCGGATACTCCGGTTTCCTCCATCTCTTTAATAATGGTATTGAATGCAGTCAATTTAAAATATCAAAAATAAAAATTGGATTGCCTCTGCGTCTTATAACAGCGATCGTCCTCTCTTTACACCACATGTTTCAATGATAGATATGTTTGTTGTGTGTGTAAGAATGGATGAAAACATGTGTGCGTGTATGTTGGTAAAGATTGCCGTGCTTTGAGCCTGATTGTTGATTGGGGAAAAGCGCTCATATAGATAGCATCCATTATTATTATTATTATTATTATTATTATTATTATTATTATTATTATTATTATTATTATTATTATTATTATTAAATGTAAACTCACAAAAGTACTTGAACATTAGGATTGTGGGCAAATGTGGAGGTGGAGAGGGTAGGGAAAGGGGTGAAGGGTTGTGCCGAGGGGAAAAAAGACTGATAAGAGAACGCACACAATAGTAAATAGTCTTGTTACGAATACAAGTCCATTTTGTATTCACTCCCACGTTAACGTCTGTACCCAAAGTATATACAACAGCAGTCTCCAAATCTGTCATTACAATAAATAAGACCGTTTTCTACTCTGAAAATAAACCCTTATTATTAGCTGTACAACGCTGTACGTACTAGCCATATAAAATAAAACATAATGACGTACGGACTTGGTGCTTTTAAGTACGGTGTTTTACTACCACAAGCAGACTGTTATATGTGAAGTCTAACTTCCCACAGAAATTGTAGTATTTATAAATATATTGCTACCACAAGGAGACTGTTATATGTGAAATCTAACTTCCCACAAAAACTGTTGTATTTATAAATATGTTGTTAGGAAAACAAGCTTGATGTATTGGTTTTGGAGTACTACCTAATGATTGAAGTACGTAATTATTGTAATGACTGCTACCTAGCGAAGAGTTCAGAGTATGTAGAAATGACTGCTACCTAGCGAAGAGTTCAGAGTGTGAAGAAATGGCTGCTACCTAGCGAAGGGTTTAGAGTGTGAAGAAATGACTGCTACCTAGCGAAGGGTTCAAGTGTGTAGACGGACACGGACTGTTATCATCTATCAAAAACAAAATTTTCAAAAGTGTACATTTTATTGGGGCTGTTCTATATCGGTTTTAACCCTATCGAAAGCAAAACAAAAATGCGGGATGACTGTTTGCAGGCAAAAAGTTCTGAAATAAATAGTTGGGTACTATTTAAGATATGGCGCAAAACGTATTTAGAAAACTATGGACCTCAGCAAACTTGACCTTTAAAACATTGCAAATATGAATGACTCAAAAGGTTGATAAAGCAGTTAAAGTATTTGCACAATAATAAATAAAGTCGGTCAGGTCATTTTTAAAATAGTGCAAAACACCACAAAATTGATTTGGAAAATAAAATAAAAAGTTAAATACAATCAGATGATAAAGGTGTGTACCCAAATACAACAGGACTGGAGTGTTTTGATAGCATATCGGATATAATCTTTATTAATTGCTGTCCTCCGTGGAATGAGATTTCCGGTTGACGCCAACAGGTTGTACCGACCCGAGCTCTGCTGAATTTTGTGATTTTACGGTGTTTACAGTGTGTCACAGGCGGACTCTCAAGCTCTGTGGCCCCCTGCTCGCGGCAATTCCCCCTGCTTGCCTATGACCACGCGATCCAAGCCCCGCCCCTCCGTATAGTCCCACGTGATCCGGGAACGGACCTTCGCAAAGTTAAGAGATAGTTTCGCGAGTCCATTTCTGCAAGCCCTAGACGACACCTCGCCTGCTGTAGACACGTCCGCATCCACGTTGCGACCTCTGAGCTCAGCTAATATTCTTGTGTCCAACCCGTTTTCTGGTCAAGAACGGCTTCTTATACGGGCCTCTGCGAGACTCAGCCACGCTGCGTGCCGTCCATATACTCTGGCTGCCACTGAGAAGCGTGAAGAAAGACACAGCCCCTCCCTGCCAAGTGCAGATGACCGGTTCCACCCCAAGCCAACTATTGCACAACGCCTCGACCCAGTGACCTAGACTGGTCAACCAACGCCACGCTGACCATCATTGCACAACAGCCCATCCAGTCTCCTGCGGCTACAACCGCCGACTTACCTGCAGTTAAGTGTGCACTCTGAGCACACCACAACTCTGCAGCTATCTGGCTACCCACGCTTAGCCAACCAGCTATCCCGTGCCACATGATGAAAGCAGTCCATATTCGCCCCTATTGACTCTATATATTTAAACCAGATTAACGCCAAGATACTCTGTACGTTACTAGACTATCACTCGTGATTCAGTTGTAAACCAACCTACTATATTTGACCTACACCCAGATAATAAATTGTTCGATATTGTACTATACTACCCTGCTTCCCTTGTTTAAGTTCTCCACTATTTTATTCTGCACACCTCTCGTCTGTCCTTTATAACTCTTTAGCACTCCCAAGCATTATTCCCCTGAATGTCATCGCGCATCGGCCTATTACAAGGGAGGAGATACAGCGCGGGGGAGTAATTGCTAACCCACATCCCCACACCCCCATATATTCGTGACACAGTGTTTTGTTGTGAGTTTTGTATTGTGTAATTGTTGTCTCATGGATCCTCAAGTAAGTGTAGCGTTGCTTTGCTTCTCTTTTTATGTTCGTTTGGTTACTCTATCTTTTTTTCGCTTCGTTCACTGTGCTTTCTTGCACTCACGTAGTCCGCCATCTTGTTCCGGCATCCCATCCACAAGCTACACACGCGATAAGCTATGTCATTGAAGTCTAAACGCAAGCAGCTCGCTCCCGACCTTGTGTTCCGATTAAAAGAGTTCTTGATCGGCCGTCATTTGCCCAGAAAACGGACTAGTCGTGGAGGCAAACGGAAACAAAACATCTCGTCTATCCCTGTTGTCCTTACACACAGATCGCCTATGCTTCCCAACTCTGACTCCACGCTTCACGTTGCATCACACCCAGAGTGTACCACTAGGCCTGAGTCTCATCGCTGTAACACAGACAATCTCATTCACATCAACCTCTCCCCTCAACCTCTATCTTCACACCTCGATAGCCATAGCCCTCTAGGCCTACGCATTGCATCATTCAATGCTCAATCACTAGGTCCCATTGAAAAACGTACGGCTCTGCAAGAATTCATCTCACACAAGCAGACTGACATAATGTTCATCCAAGAAACTTGGTTTCGGCAGACTGGCGACGAGGGTAAATGCTCTGATTTAACCCCTTCTGGCTACTCTGTATGCTCGCTGCCTCGCTCAAATCGCGGTGGTGGCCTCGCTATCATTTACAGAAACAGTCTGTCCCGTCACCTTGGCTTCATTACAGACTTCACTTTCACTCACTCGTCCTTTGAAGTTGTTCAACTTAGCCTGTCCGTTCCACAGCAGAACATTCACTTCATATGCATATATCGCACCTTTCCAAGCAAGAAAAATAAATTAACTGATGCAATTTTCCACCAAGAATTTCCAGTCCTGCTTGATTATTGCAACACACTGTCAGGAAATACATAGTTTAGGAGACATTAACTTTCGCTTTGACCACCCCCAGCAACCTTCCAACGCAAAAATGATTGAACTTTTAGATCAGTTTAGTCTTTCTCAGTCAGTCACAGAACCCACCCACAGCCGTGGTCACATCATAGATTGGGTTATGCATAGGCCTCAGGATAATGTTGTTAGATCAACTTCAGTCACCCAGGAATTAATATAATAATAATAATGGACATTTATATAGCGCTATTACTTGTCTTTTTATAGACAAGCTCATAGCGCTTTACATGAAAGGAAAGAAACAAACATGAAACAACTTACAATATTGCATTAGAAATTATACAATGAGAAAAAAAATAATAAAATAAAATAAAACCACACACATAAAATCAAACAAAATACATAAAGTTAACTTTCTGCAAACACGTCATCACAATCACAGCTAATCGACAAGCATAGCGAAAAGCAGAACAAATATGAGCTGCGGCTAGGGTCTATGTAATGAAGGATTTAGTCAGGATAGTAGAGTTTGAAGAGGTGTGATTTTAGAGCTTGCTTGAATGAGGGTGTGGTCTTCTTGTGTCTGATGTTGGCTGGAAGAGTGTTCCATTGTCTGGGTGCACAATAGGTGAATGCCCGTTCTCCGTACATTTTGGTGTTGGTTTTTTGAATGCAGAGTGTGCGAGTGTCAGAAGAAGAGCGAAGAGTGCGAGAAGGGACATAGACAGACAGCAGATCTGACAGATATGAAGGGCAGGTTCCAGAGAAGAAATTGTGGCACAGTACGGACAGTTTGTATTTAATGCAGGCCTCTATGGGTAGCCAATGAAGCTTACAGAGTAGTGGAGTGATGTGATCGCGCTTTTTTGCCCTAAAGACTAGCCTAGTAGCACAATTCTGGACTTTTTGAAGTTTGTCTATGAGATGACTCGGGCAGGAAGCCAGTAGGGCATTACAATAGTCTAGCCTAGACAAAACTAAAGCACAGACTAAGGTGATGGTTGCTTGAAGGGTCAAGTAGCAGCGAATGGAGCTGATCTGACGCAAGGCAGCATATGCTGATTTACAAACTTGTGCAATATGGAAATCAAGCGTCATGTCACTCGACATAAAAAAGCCTAGATTTCTAGACGACTGAGAGAAAGAGATTTCATGCTCTCCTACACTTACAGAGGTAGGCAAGGTGCATGCTAAGGCAGTTCTGGTCTTTTTGAACAGGAGAACCTCTGTTTTATCATCATTGAGCTTTAACTTGTTTTGTTTCATCCAGGATCGGACATCAGAAATGCAATTCTGTACAGTCTGGACATTGGCATCGATTTGTACCGGAAGACTTGATTTTAAAAGCTGAGTATCGTCAGCAAAAGCTTCAACAGTTACATCGTGTTTTTTAATCAGTTCGAGCAAAGGCTTTGTGTACAACACGAAGAGAATCGGTCCAAGAACTGACCCCTGCGGCACACCATAAGTCTAATTTTCCTTCTTTGAGAGCACCTCAGCAATGCTGACAGTTTGCGTACGACCTTGGAGGTATGACTTGAACCAGGCCAAGGCATTCCCTGAAACTCCAAACTGCGACTCGAGAGTTTCGAACAGAATATTGTGGTCTACAGTGTCGAAGGCAGCCGATAGATCAAGAAGTGTTAGAAGAGATAAGTTGCCTTTGTCCAGAGCAAGCAGAATGTCACCTGTGATTTTGAGTAATGCTGTCTCGGTGCTATGAGAGGTGCGATAGGCTGACTGATGGGGACTGAGAAGAGAGTTGCTTTGCAAGTATGAGAGTAACTGCTTCAGTACCAACTTTTCTGTAACCTTGGACAAAAATGATAGATTAGATACTGGTCTGTAGTTTTTTTAGTTCATTCTGATTTAGGCTGGGCTTTTTGAGCAGTGGCTTGACAACTGCCGTCTTGAAAGGTGCAGGAACAGTAGCGGTGGACAGAGACTCATTGACAATGTGTGTTATTGTTGGGAGAAGAGGGTCAAGGCAGTCAAGGAGGAGAGAAGTGGGAATGGGATCAAGAGAACAAGTGGTTGGTTTAGATTTTTTTATGACCTCCCTGACTTCATTAACAGAAACTGGTTCAAAATGGTCAAACCGTACATAATTTAAAACAGTTGGCAATGCATCTACATTTGTCTGCACACCAGCATCGTGATCAAGTTCATAGCGTATATCAGCGACTTTCTTGGTGAAAAAATGACAAAAAACATCTGGTAAGTCACAAGGTGGGTGAGTGGTAGGTAGAGCGCTACTTTTTCCTTGCCTCTGAGGCGGTCACAGACCGAGAAGAGTTGCTTGCTAGTCTCACTGTTGGCCACTCGACCACTAAAGAAAGCAGACTTAGCCCTATGGACAATTTGCATTACTCGTCGCTTGGCAGCAGTGTAAATTTGTTTGCCCACTGTGAGACCACTCTTCAACCATCTCCTCTCAGCCTGACGACGCTGCCTCTTGGCTTCACTGAGCTCATCTTCGACAGCGCTGTACCATGGTTCAGACTTACCTACCCTAACCTTACGCCTGTAGATAGGGGCATGCCTATCTAGTGCGTCCCTCAGTGTGGCCTCCAGCTGTTCCACAGAGGAACACAAAGCCGGACTCACTACCTCACCGAGGTCGCGCTTCAAGGCTTCGCGATCTACAGCTCGCAACTTACGAACATCTCTGTAATGGGGAGAGGGCAAGGGGATAGCAACATCGAGGTCACTAAACACAGTATAGTGATCTGACGACAGTTCCTGTGTCACAAAAGTGTTTTGGACAATATTGTCATCAGGACGGTGAATTAACCAATCAATGAGATGGCCACGCTTGTGGGTTAATTCATTAATTAATTAACATCTGACCATTTCTGTGTCATGTGCGAACTGAGCGTCGCAGCCACCCCCCCTCCTCCCCCCAGGAAGGCTCGCAGCCTGCGTACCATGGATAGGGATGCTTTCAAGCAAGAGCTTACCGCTTAAGTGACCCCAGAACTGTGCCCCACTGTTGTTGTTGTTGTTGCACCAATTTTTATTCATCAGATTAACATAAGTTGTACTGATGTAACATAAACAATTTACAAAATCTAACATGCGAACATCATAGATATTTTCCAAATTAAATAAGTAATTAATCAAACTATAGAAATCATCATACTACTAACATACACATACACTTGTAACAACATACATTCTTTCCCTTGGAACAATTCATTGATTAAGAAACACAAAAAGGGAAAAAAAAACCCATAAAAACTTTCAACTTCACCTGTGAAGAACGAAGTACTTATAAATGTTATTTTGCGTCTTACAGAAAGTTGAAGTTAGGCCTCCAGGCCCTTACCCCCCACCCCCTTCCATCCCACCCACCCCAACTCCCCCTCCCCCCGCACACCCCATAAACAAACTAAAAGAAAAATGATAAAATAATCAATCAAAACTAAAACAAATTCAAATTCATTAATAATTCCCCCCACCTCCCCTCCCTTCCATCCAAAAAGAAATAAATAAATAATTAACATATATTTATTGAAACTAATAATGCTTAATTAAATAAATTAGGTACAAAGAATAAACAGACAATTACTAAACTAATTGTTAGAAGATATTTAGAAAAAATTGAATAATTCATGACTTCTAAGTAAATCTATGAGCATTAAGCTCAATGACCAATCAGAATGATCTTCTGGATATACAATACTTGAGATTGACATAGGTAGCTTTAATTTATTTAATCTAATGAGTAAAGGCTGAAAATGGTTATAATTTTGTTGACATTCAAATATTAAGTGATTTACATTAAAAAATATACCACAATTACAAAGAACTGGAGGATTTATGAAACGAGCACGCCAAGCATTTAGCCTTAGTCTGTGAAATAAACTGTTAATATAAAAAGATTTTGAAATAGATATAACGTTATTTGATACGGGTGAATTATCCAAGTAATGTTTTTCAATGACCTCTTGCTTGTATTTCTCATTCCATTGATTCCAAGCACATCGTTTTATTTGATTATTAATTTCATTTGTTGTAAGGTTGACAAATAATTTAATGGATTCGTCCGAAGATGCAGCACTCTTTGCTAAATGGTCAACAATGACATTTCCTAATATATTTAAATGACTAGGTATCCAAATAAATGAAATATCCGATCCACTGGTAATGATTTGATGACATAAAAGCTTTATTTCTGTTAACAGTTCCTGTCGCTCCTTACTAAACCAAGATGACAAAGCCGATAAAGCTGATTTTGAATCAGAAAATATTGCAATTTTTAAAGGAATACTAGTAAAATCAGTTATAAAAGATAGACTCATTAAAATTGCAATTAGTTCAGCTGTAAAAATCGTACTACCTTTCTGTAAAAAATATTGTCGGGATATTTTAAAATCAGGAATATAAAATGCTGCTCCAACATTTCCGTTTTCTAAAACTGATCCATCAGTATATATTTGTAACGAATTTTGAGAATACAAATGAATATACTCTTGTGCAATTGTTGCCAATAATAATGGATTTTCTTTTTTAGAAATATCTCCATAATCCAAAATTATCTCCGGAGCTAAAAGAAGCCAAGGCGGATATGGGCTGCATGGAATAACACATGGTGAGGTTGTATCAATTGGTGTGGAGTCTGTTAAAGGAAACAAATATTCATTAATTGACATAAAAACACTTTTATTTTTAAATCCTTTGTTAATTTCAATATTTTCACCTAGCTCAAGTGTTGTAGAATTTACAACTGATCTTGCCCGTGTAACATATTGTGCAGTTTGTAACCGGTTTTGGTCAAGAAATGGTAGTACTCCTGCTTCTTTATATGTTTTTGAAGTTGAAGACCACTGGGGTATGCCAAGAGCTATTTTTAAAGACATGGAATCAATGCTAGTCAACCTATTTAAAGCTGATTTTGATGCTGTAAAATATACTTCTTTGCCATAACTTAATATAGATCTAATAGTAGCAATAGCTATAGAGATCAAACATGAAGAGTTGTTTGCCCAAGGTTGTTTAGATAGCACTTTTAATAAACTTATTTTCTTTCTTGCTTTGTCAATTAAGTGTGTAATATGACAATTCCACAAAAGTTTATAATGGAAAACAATTCCAAGAAATTTAACAGATTTGCTTGGATAAACTTGGATATTGTTTACCTTGATTGAAAAAAATGTATTACTATTAAAATCAATAGATTTGTTGGAAAATATCATAAAAACAGTTCTTTCTCCTGATAAACAGAATCCATTTTCAAACATATATTTTATAATACTATCAACCATATATTGATACTCCTTTAATATAAATTTTGTTCTTCTATTTTGTGTATGAAACTTACATGAAACAGTTTTCCATAAAGCAATATCGTCAGCAAAAAGTGATATTATGAAATCTTTAGAATCAATATTTTTCATATCATTAATCATTATAGAAAATAAAATAGGAGCTATAACACTTCCTTGTGGAACACCCATATTTATTGTTTTTGACTCTGATAATGAACCCTTAACACGTACTTGAAAGGTCCTGTTTGATAAAAAGCTTTTAATAAACATATATAAATTACCTTTAACACCAATTTTTTTTAATTTCCACAATAACTTGAAGTGCCAAACTGAATCATATGCTCTATGTATATCAAAGAAAGTAGCTAAGATTGATTTTCGCTTAGCAAAGGCTTTTTTAATATGTGATGATAATCGAACAGAATGATCAGTTGTACTTCGACCTTTTCTAAATCCTGCTTGAAAAATTGGGAAAATATTTTTACTTTCACAATAATATTCTAAACGAAACTTTATCATCCTTTCATATACTTTAGCAAGATGAGGAGTTAATGAGATAGGTCGATAACTTTCAGGCTTTGATTTTGGTTTTCCATGTTTTAATATTGGTGTAATAGTAGCATGTTTCCATTCAGAAGGAATAGCTCCCTTTTCCCAACACATCTGGTAAAAATCTACAAGTTTTTGCATAAAATCAGTAGGAAAGTGTTCTACCATGATATATGAAATTGGATCAATGCCTGTAGATACTGTTAATTTACCAACACCTTTAATAGCTTGAAGTAATTCATTTAATGTTAATGGATGATTTATAGCAGAAGTATCAGTGGCTATGTCATTATCATCAGTACTGATTTCATTTTTATGTTCCTGTTCGTATAAGTATCTTCTTTCTTGCTCTGATACAGGCAAAGAATCCGTCCTACTAGTTGCAGCGAACGTCTCAGCAAATAATTCAGCTTTATCTTTATTTGTCTTATATGTTTTAGTATTTAGTAATAATGATGGCTCAGGCAAAAAATAATTGTTTTTCATTTTTCTTATTTCTTTCCACAGCTTGGACGTATCCGTTGGATTTTTTATATTTTCATGAACAAAATTATTAAAGTAATCCTTTTTTGCTTTTGCTACCTGCCTATTGCACAAAATGTTTTTTTCTTTATAATCTTTATGCAGTGCCGCTGTTAACAATGGGTTATTTATGTTTCTATTTTTCATCCATTTTTTGAAAGCTTGTTGTTTAAATTTAACTGCTTGTTTGCATTCTTCATTCCACCAAGGACTTGCTTTTATGTTTACTAATGATGTTTTGTTTTTTTTAATTTTAGGAATTGATTTATCTGCAGCATCTAAAATTGTACTTCTTAACAAAGTATATGACAGATCGATATCCATATGCCGATTAGTATGAAAATTAAGATGCGATGCTGCTAAGCTTAAATTAGATTGAAATAATTCCCAATTTGCCTTTTTAATATTATAGAAAATGCTTTGATCTCGCTCAGTAAGTTCTGGTTCAACGAAACAATCAATTAAAATAGGTAAATGATCACTGCCCAAGGGATCATCATGTACTGCCCAAATACAAGACAAAAGTATGTTAGAAGAAACGAGTGATAGATCTATCGCAGACCACTTATGATTTTCTCGATCGGGAATTCTTGTAAAAGAGCCATCATTTAATAAAGAAAGATCAGAATTTGTGGGTTCGGGCAAATAGAATAGACCCAACGTTTCCCGGCGTGTCGTAAGAGGCGACTAACAGGGGTGTTGTTAGCACGGCATCACTGGGCGAAAGTCTTCTACACAGAAGTCACCGGCCAGGGCGGAGGAACCTCACGTTACTACAGGTTCAACGACCACGTGCTCAGGGCCAAGGCGAGCCACACTGTATTCGTGGATTTCGGCTGTGGCCAACAGCCTGGAGAGGATTGGGCCCTGCCAGGTCTTTTTTGCCCAAGACACACTACATGATGACACAATCCACTAATTCCATACCGGATCGGTCGTCGCCCGGGCCGTCACCCGGCACAAGGACCGCGCCTTCCGTTGGCCACCAGGACGGAGGTGTTAAGTATGCTACTGATGGACAATATAGCAAGATCCGCACGAGAAACAACATCGTCATAGGAACCTGGAACGTCAGGACCCTAACTGCGGAAGGAAAATTAGAAGAACTGGCCCACGAGCTGGACCACTGTCGATGGAACGTTCTAGGTATCAGCGAACTGCGCTGGAAAGGCCTAGGTGAAACAACGACTGACAAAGGCCACAAGCTCTATTTCAGCGGTAGAGATGACAGGCACGAACACGGCGTTGGATTCTTGGTCCACAAGAACATTCTAGCCACTGTCATGGGTTGCCGCCCAGTCTCCAGTAGACTCATTACCATCCGTCTGAGAGCAACCCCTTTCAACATTACCATCATCCAGGCCTATGCCCCAACATCAGACTATGAAGACAGCGAAGTGGAGGATTTTTATGAAAATATACAGGCGGTCCTTGACCAAGTGCCGAAGAAGGACATAGTCATAGTGCAAGGCGACTGGAATGCCAAGGTTGGCCAAGATGCGCACCGCAACTGGGGAGACACATGCGGACCCCACTGCAACAACGAGACAAATGACAGGGGTCTGAGGCTATTGGAGTTTGCCAGATACAACAATCTGGTACTGGCAAACACGCTTGGTCTCCACAAAAAATCCAGACGATGGACATGGCACAGTCCCGGCGGGGAACATCACAACCAGATCGACTACATCATGGTCAAGAAACGCTTCAGATCAAGCATCAACATTGGCAGGACACGCACTTTTCCAGGAGCAGACATTGGAAGTGACCACGATCTCGTGATGATGTCTTTCCGGCTCCATTTGAAGAGAGTAAATACAGCAAAGTGCACTAGGCTGAAGTTCGACCTGGACAAACTGCAAGACCCGGAGGTGGCAAAAATATTTCAGGCCACAATTGGAGGGAAATTTGCACCACTGCTTATTTTGGGGGCAGGCGAAGTAGATGTCAACACCATGACCAATACCTTCAACTCAGCTGTAACAGATGCCGCCACTGAGATCCTTGGCAAGCACCGACCAAAGAAGAAGCCGTGGATCACACCTGAACTTTTGGATCTGTGTGATAAACGAAGAGAGTTAAAAAAGAAAAAGAACACCTCACAGGGAGCTGATGTCTACCGAAAAATCAACAATGACATCCGAAAAGGCATGCGCACAGCAAAGGAGAACTGGATAGAAGATCAATGCCAGGAAATAGAGAACAATCTGAACAAGAACAACAGCAAGAAGGCCTACCAGACTGTGAAGCGGCTGACAAGTGTTAAACAGCCCAAAGTCTCCACTATCCAAAGCAAGTCTGGCATTTGCCTTACAGAAGAACAAGAAGTCTTGGACAGATGGACAGAGTACTGCTCTGACCTTTACAACCATACACCAAATGGAGACCCATCAGTTCTAGCATGTCCCGAGAGCAGAGAAGAAGAAGAAATCCTCCCAATTCTCCGGGAAGAAGTTGAGGCAGCAGTGCAATCGCTGAAGAAAGGGAAGTCAGCGGGAGTGGACAACATACCAGCGGAACTGCTACAAGCAGGAGGAGAAGCGATGACTGATGCTCTCACCACTATCTGTAACAAGATCTGGCAGAGTGGGGAATGGCCTACACCATGGACCCAGTCGCTTGTCATCACTCTTCCTAAAAAAGGTAACCTTCAGGAGTGTGAAAATTACCGCACCATCAGCCTCATCAGCCATCCCAGCAAGGTCCTCCTGAAAATAATACTCAACAGGTTGAAACCACAAGCTGAACAAATCATAGCTGAAGAACAAGCAGGATTCATGGCAGGGCGAAGTACCACTGAACAGATTTTCAACCTCAGAATAATCTGTGAGAAATACCTACAGCACCAACAACATCTATATCATGTGTTCATAGACTTCAAGAAGGCATTTGACCGAGTCTGGCATGCAGCTCTATGGGCAACCATGAAAGTGTACAACATCAGCCCTAAAATCATAGAAGTCATCAAAAGCCTGTATGACAAGGCTACCAGTGCAGTCCTCCATAACAGCGTCATCGGGAACTGGTTCAGAACAACAATCGGTGTGCGTCAAGGATGCCTACTCTCTCCAACACTCTTCAACATCTTCCTAGAGCGCATCATGTCAGATGCTCTTGCAGATCACGAAGGCACAGTCAGCATAGGGGGCAGAGCAATCTCCAATCTTCGTTTTGCGGATGATATTGATGGATTGGCTGGAGAGGAACAAGAACTTGAACAGCTTGTACAGAGGCTTGACACCACCTCCAGAGCTTATGGAATGGAAATAAGTGCAGAGAAGACCAAAATGATGACCAACAACACCAATGGCATCAACACGGACATCAAAGTACAAGGCCAATCCCTCAACACAGTGCACAGCTTCAAATATTTAGGAGCCATTGTGTCAGACAATGGGTCTCGACAGGAAGTCCTCTCCAGGATCGCACAAACAACTGCTGCCCTGACAAGGTTGAAGCCCATTTGGAAAGACAGAACCATCAGTCTACATTCCAAAGTAAGACTGCTGCGATCTCTGGTCATCTCCATCTTCCTATATGCTTGCGAAGCATGGACCCTCACAGCAGATCTCCAACGAAGAATACAAAGCATGGAGATGAGGTGCTACAGAAGACTTCTGTGCATTTCCTATACCCAACACATCACCAACGTTGAAGTCCGACAGACCATCACACAAGCCATTGGACAACACGATGACCTGCTCACAGTGGTGAAGAAACGGAAACTCCGATGGTATGGCCACGTCACCAGATCATCAGGCCTTGCAAAGACCATTCTGCAAGGCACAGTGCAAGGAGGTAGAAGAAGGGGGAGACCGAAAAAGAGGTGGGAGGACAACATTCGAGAATGGACTGGTTTGACACTGAGCGAAGCCATGAGGGCTGCTGAGGACAGAGAAAGATGGAGTATGCTGGTTAAGCGATCATCTGTGGTGCCCCTACGACCTTCGGGTTATGGGACAGGATAGGATAGGATCAGAATTTGTTATAATATCTGCTAGATACTCATTATTTCTAGTATTATCGCAACCGTTTACCCAAAGGTTATGTTGAGCATTAAAATCTCCTAATACAATCCAATTATCACTAGAGTTTAAATTAAGAATCCAGTCAGCATCTCCTTTAGAAACACCGTCAGGATAATAACAGTTTATAATATTAACATAACTATTTTTAACATTAATTTCAACGCAACATGTAAATAATCTATTATTAAGATTGGGTCCTGGTGATTGTTTAGTTTTGTAAGAAATTGACGTAGAAATATATAAAGCTACTTTAATTTTACTTTCAGTATGAGGATAACTTAATATGGGTGGATAATAATAACCATCAATTTTCGGTAGATCAGATTTCTTGCAGTTTAAAGATTGTAAAGCCAAAACAGAAAATGAACGTGAATTAAGAAAATCTTGTAACAAATCAATATGTATTTTACTCCTGCAATTCCATTGCAGAATTTTCAAATTGTTATCCTGACTATCCCTAGACTGCATTGCAAAATTCCAGAACAGAAGTTGTATTAATATTATATACAAGGAAGTTGTCTTTAACTTTTTCCCAGTAATCATTAGCATGATGAAATTATTTAAAGCCCAGAGTGGCAAGTGGAATAGACCAGTTTTTATCACAGTGTTTACTTGGTTCAATATTTGTAAAGAACATCAAATTAAACCATCTTGTAATTTCATCAATCAATAAATCATGATTATTGAGCTGCAGTGAGAAAGCTGTAAGGCGTAAGAACCTGGTGACAAAGGCAGAATATACACAATTATCACTCCCTTCAATTTTATCATGTTGATTGTTTCTTATTTCTGAGTCAATTTCTTGTTGCATTTGTTCAAAGAGCTGACTATTTTGTTGAGTCTTTTCCGGGCGAGGGCTTTCCATGTCTTGCAATGTAGTTGCTGAGGTAGATTTTGTTCGAGGTGAATTCTCTGTGATTTCGTTCTCTGAATTTGGTAATGTTGTTGAATTACTTTTTTGCGACAAATTGTGTGGAGAAACGTGAGCTTCTGACTTGTCAGTCGATTTTGTTTCCAAAGACAAAACGGTATTTGATGTATCATCCTTTTGGACAACTTGAGATGCATTTTGCTTTGACTTATTTGGAGTGTTTTTCATTTGATTTGATTTCAGAGCTTGGCTGTACGTTTTTGGAAAAGATGGCTCTGATGGAATGATAAGGTCTTTAACCCAAAAGTCTTCAGGAAATCTCTTGTTAACCTGAGCTAATGGTTTCTGTGAAATCTTGTGTCTTGTTTCTGTTAAAATTTGTGTATATGATGTTGAAGATTTTGATGCTTTTATTTTGTTGACCTCAATTCTAAGGAGCATCTCGGGGCATTTTGACCATGCCGCACTGTGAGCACCCCCACAGTTGACGCAAGCAAGGGGTTTGTTACACTCCGCTCGTGAGTGATGATCACCACATCTCGAGCAAACAACAAACCTTGATCTGCAGTGTTTCATGGTATGACCAAAGCGTTGACATTTGGTACATCTGAGAACAGGCCAGACAAAAGGTTTTACAGACAAACTCACATCGCCAAGGGTAACCGTTTTGGGGAGGACAGTTGTCATGAAGGTGACCTTGACTGATGTTGATAATTCACCTTTTCTATTTTTTAATCTTTCAGCCTCAACTGCTCCAACTTCTTTTAGCTCTGTGACAATTTTGTGCATGCAACTGTCATCACCCACGGGGATCGGAGTGATAACACCAAACAAGGTTGCTTTAGGAATAGCCCCCTTAATTGGCACACCACATAGATGCTCAAGGTGTTCAACACGTTTTTGTTGCGATGAAGACACGCAAGAAACAAGCCAACGACTGCCACCTACGTTCTTCACCGCAACCGGTTTTCCTACTCCCATTTTCTCAAATGAGGAAGTGAACCATGGACCTAGGTTCCAAATTCGTTTGGAACCAGAGCCGTGGTCTGTAACAATGACAGGAAAATGTTGTCTACTGTCATCTCCACTAACAGAGGACAGATTCTCATCCCGAAAGGATAAACGCCTCCTCCCTCCCTGCTTCCTTGAATTATGGTAGCGGCCATCTACAAAATCCTCCTCCCCACTTCTTTCCCCTTCCACACACTCACTTTCTCTCATTTTGTCTCGTCTCTCGCTTCTCAATTGCCTCTCACTCTTCATGACCTTTATGTAGGTATTTATAAGTCAGAGATACCCACATACACACACACCCACACCAATACCCACACACAATCACACCTAAAGAAATACACAAATATGATAATCCTAATTAGAATAATTCTGCAGAGGCTATTATTTGTAGTCCTAAGAACCCAAGAAATAAATTAATTGCTTCTATATCAGATGTGCAAATATGTATAGATATATATTTCTTTTCATTTAAAAAAAAACCATTATATTCTGATATGACGACTGATCTAATCGTCAGAATAACATGTAATGAATAATTAGTAAATCAGTAGAAGTATAATACTTTTTAAGTTAGATGAGAAAAAAAAAACCAAAAAAAAAAAAAAACATCATTTGCAGAAATGTCAAGTGCAAATATCAAATGTTTAAATTATTAGTAACATAATCCGCTAGTCACCCGCATCGAGTTGGTAAAATCGAGTATGATCTATGTCTTCTTCGGCAGAACATCCATTAATATATTCAGAATTAATAGTCACACAATCAGCTGATCACGCCATATATGTAAAAGTTCACTATAATAATAACAACTTCTTGCACCTTTGTTAAGGACAAAGCAGCATCGATGATGTGCTACTAGTGAAGGACTGGTCGGAAGATTTTCATTAGATGATGTAACATTTCTGACAGTGACGCAAAAGTCTTAGAGCAAGGCTACCCCAACATGTTTAAAATAGGTAGATATTAAAACGATAGAAATTGTTTGATTAAAGTTTAGTAGTCATATAAACTGCTGGTTGTCCGTATCGAGTTTATGCGATTTCTTCAGCTAAACATCAAATAATATAATCAAAATTAATAGTCACATCAACAGCTGGTCAATGGAAATATGTTGTAAACGGATGCTATAGTAATAACTTCTTGCGCCTTTGGTAAGCATATGGAGCTATTGAAGAGCTCAGTGTTGTGAAGGAATGGTCGGAAGATAGAAAATAACACAGTCTCCTTTAGGTAACGTAACTGTTCTGGCTATGACGTAGAAGTCTTCGAACTCGCGACGCCCAACATGTGAAACATATTTAGATCACTTTCTTGAATTATCGGAAGATCAAAGGAGGTCGAAAATCACACAGTCTCTCTCTCCCTCAGATGACGTAACTTTTTAAATGATGACGATAAAAGGACCTCAGAACACAGTTTGTTGTTTGGAACTGTCTTCTTCACTGTCTGTAGCCGAAAACATATAGGCCTAATCAGAACGGTAAACAAACGAGAATATCACTCCATAAAAGTCCCTACCCTACAGCGGTTAGTAAAAATGTTACAGACACAACAGCAATCATCAACAGTACACAGTCTTTGTTTTAGAACTCGGTCACGTGCCATTTCGATGTTTGCAATTCCTCGCTCACACAGTACATTCCAAAAACGTATTTTCACCAGTTATATAGAAAGTTGTATGTCCACAAAACAAGAAATCAACCCCCAAACTCAGAGAGTGAAAAAATTTATGTTAAAAACACCGGATCAGGAACACAAACGCTGTAAAATCGACACTCAAACTTTGATCTGTAAAGCACCATTGGAAACAATGGCGACTTTCAACGTATCTAACTTCGTAGAAACTGTTCAGAAGAGATGTTGACTGGAAAACCTTCTATCTGATGGAAGTAATACGTCAATAAAAGCACCATATCCAAATTTTGAAAACTGTCAATAGCAAAACTCCAAAATTTCACAGTAACAAATCAAGAATAATAAAAAAGGTTTACTGAATAGAACCAGCCATTGTTGTCAACAAACCACAGGCACCGGAAAGTGCCCCACTGTGGATCAGCTGAATAGTACACTTCAGGCGGTGCTTGATCGGCACGCTCCCGTGGCCCAGAAAAAGGTCAAGGCAACTCGCTCAGCACCCTGGTACGAGTCTATTACGGACGAGCTCTCCGAGGCGAAGAAACACCGACGCAAAGCTGAGATAAAGTGGCTCAAATCGGGGTTAGAAGTCAGCAAGCAGATTTTCACCGCTGCAAAAAAACGGGTCACTAAAATAGTCCAGACTGCCAAAACCCGGTACTTTAGCGACAGAATTAGCAGCAGCGAAACTTGTAAACAGTTGTTTGACATTTGCAATCAGCTAAGGGGTAAGAGCAATGCAACATCACTCCCATCCACACATCCAGCATGTCAGCTCCCAGATGTATTTTGTAATTATATCACACAGAAAGTGGCTGACATAAGGGCTGCTCTTGATAGCCATGAGATCCCACTCATTAACCCATTCTCACCTTCCCTCACCACGGCAAAGATGGAAGTTTTTCAACCAATAACAGAGCAAGAAGTCAAGAAAGTCATCTTAAGCTCAAAACCAACATCTTGCTCTCTCGACCCCATTCCTACCCCCATGTTGATAGAGAATCTTGACCCTCTACTCCCGACCATTACCCACATTATCAACGAGAGTCTGTCCTCTGGTGTTGTTCCGTCTGTGCTCAAAGCGGCTGTCATCAAACCCCTCCTTAAAAAGCCAAGTTTAGACAAAAATAATCTAAAGAACTATAGACCTGTTTCAAACCTCTCCTTCCTGTCCAAAGTCATAGAAAAAATTGTTCTCAAACAACTGTTTGCCTACCTATATGATAACGCTTTACTTTGCCCCAACCAGTCTGCCTACCGACCCTTCCACAGCACTGAGACAGCCCTCCTAAAGGTAACCAATGATCTGTTGCTTGCCTTAGATAATGGTAACGTCTCCGTTCTCACCTTATTAGACCTCTCAGCCGCCTTTGACACAGTCGACCATCACATTCTCTTTAACACTCTTCAACACTACTTTGGAATCTCTAGCTCGGTCCTGGCTTGGTTCCACTCATATCTTTCTGACAGATCACAAGCAGTCACTGTCGATGGCTGTTTCTCCAGCACAGCAGACTTGGTGTGCGGCGTGCCTCAGGGTTCCGTTTTAGGGCCGGTGTTATTCACTCTGTACACCAAGCCACTGCTTCTACTGCTTAGAAAGCATGCTGTTGAGAGTCAGTCATTTGTAGACGACACACAACTGTATAAATCCACCGCCCCCTCTCTCATTAATTCCACTGTTCAGACTTTGGAGAACTGCATCACAGACATTAAGTCATGGATGACACTCAACAAGCTTAAGCTTAATGACGATAAAACCGAAGCCCTCATCATTCACAAGCACAACACCTCCTCCTCACTCTCGCCTCTCCCAACATCGCTTACAGTAGGGACAACAAACATTCAGTTCTCATCCTCAGCAAGAAATCTCGGCTACATTCTCTCCGACGACCTGTCCCTCAACAACCACATCTCCAACGTCTGTCGCTCTGCATACACGGCCATACGCCAAATCAGCTCCTTTCGCCACTATCTTACAGTCCCTGCCACCAAAACCCTAGTCTGCGCTCTCGTCCTTTCTCGTCTTGACTATTGCAACTCTCTCCTTGCTGGCTCCCCGAAACACATCATTGACAAACTACAAAAGGTTCAGAACTCAGCAGCTAGACTAGTATTCCGAGCTAAGAAACGCGATCAAATCACACCTCTACTACATTCCCTTCACTGGCTTCCTGTGCAAGCACGCATAGAGTACAAACTCTCTGTTCTCTGTCACAACTTCTTCACAGATTCTTGTCCTTCCTACCTTGCTGATCTACTGTCTGTCTACTCCCCTTCACGCACTTTAAGATCTTCTGCTGACACTCGCACACTCAAGGTTCCCGTCACCCGCACTAAGACATACGGCCAACGTGCATTCGCTTACTCCGCACCTAAGCAGTGGAATTCCCTTCCCTCCCATATCCGCAACATACAATCAACACAAGCATTCAAAAAGGCCCTCAAAACCCACCTCTTCAAACTGCATTATTCAGATTGATTTGTATCCCGCTGCCATTTTCTCATCTTTTGTCTATGTCTGATCCGTAAGTGTATACACAGCTGTAAATATTTATACTGTTTTTCTTCCTGGGCCTAACCGGGCATATAAATAGCTGTGAATAGGTTTTTGCTATTCTATTTTCCGTCTTTTTTGTCATTTGTGTACATAGTTGTAAATAGTCTATTTTTGTCTTTTTGGTAATTTATGTACATAGTTGTAAATAGTCTGTACCTTTACTGTCCCGTCTTTTGGTGTATTGTAGCAAAAGTGATGTTTCATCGAGTGCATGTATTTATATGTAATGACTATGTAAAGCGTGGTGAGTCTGGTCATAGGCTGGAGTACCCGCTATATAAAAATCCGTTATTATTATTATTATTATTATTATTATTATTATTATTATTATTATTATTATTATTATTATTATTATTATTAATGAGGGAATGATAGGAAAGATCGCATATTTCTCCTTCCCTGCAGCCCATGGTTTTGCATTTGTGGATTTGTGCCATAGATACAGAAGGCCATTTCGCTGAGTTTTCAAATCGCCGGTGGCTGAGCAATATGAAAATCAAGGGATTGGTTTTACAAAGAATGAGAATACGTCTGAATAAAGTCCTCAGGAAAAAGATCTTCCTTGGAAAAAAGATATCCACAATTTGGCTGGGCAACGGAAATGGGAAGGACCGGAACCTTTTGAAATAAAATTAATTGCTAAAAATAGTTCTAAAATCTATTTTAAAAAATCAAGCTTTGTAAGACTGATACATCTGTGATACTCAGGTAGGACCCAGGTGAAGACATACACGGGCCATACACAGCTGTCACTTCTCTACACTACTTCTTAATCATGCAATAGCTGTGCCAGAGAGAGGAAAATTAGACGTATGGTAAACAATCACAATAGAACAAACAAATCAGTAGATTAAAAAAATAAAGTGAATGGGAATCAGAAATTGAAATCTGTATTTGTTCCCACAAGCAGCAAGAAAAATAGTGTGGAGCCTGTGAACAAACTAAATACAATACAATACAATACAATACAATACAATAAAATACAATACAATAAATTTTGTTCACCAGGGGCATGAGGGTAATGGATAATGCAGGAGTCAGAAGTTCCTACGCATGTTTGTCTGCGAAACGCGCTTGTCCTTGAATAGCATTATTCCATACTTTAGAAGTTTTTATATTACTATTATCCATATTAATACAACAATCATCCTTAGCATTTAGCAGGGTCCGCCAAACTTCGCGCCAATCAGTCATAAATTCCTTAACAACCTCAGTTCTATATCAGATATAATCACATATTTAATCGCAAATAGAATATAATTTTATATAGAAGATCAGGTATTTTAAGTTGATCATAGATTCCAATTAAGCTGCTAGCAATTATTCCACATTCCATGACTTTGTTATTCGACAATGACACCAGTCGTGTAGAATGCAGCTCTACAACCCTAAACTCTTAAAACATAATAATGAAAAAGAAAAAAACACCAAACTAAATGCGGAGATAACATACGGAAGAAAATGTAAAATGTAAAAGACAGGATTACTATTATAAATGAATTAGTTTTCCCGCATATAAGGAAAGAAATTGAATTCTTTGCAGACAAGTCTAGTTTTCAGGCAAAATAAAAGCTAGTAAAAGTAATAATAATATTTATGTGCCCCATCATAAAGTGAAAATCAACAACGGAGATATTTCTAACAAGAATACATAATGAAAGATAATTAACTGTTTTCAAAAGTAAAGCTAAGGTAACGTTCTTCCAAAGTCAATTGAGTTAGTTGGTTAGTAATTCATTGCTTACAGGGTCAAGCGGATAGCCGGATCAGGACCACAAAAGCAGGACCACAACTTGGTTGAAAGAGGACTCACTCCCGATCTGTATAAAAGATCTGCTGAGACAACCCTTGTGGTAACATTGAAGGCACTCCACTAGCCGGTCACTTTACAATAAAGGCATCCCACGCAGGGGATGACGAGGCTATATTCTAATTTATCGGACTCCCGTTTACAAAAACAAAATAGAATATAAACATAATTAAAAAATATCAACAAAACACATACATATAAAATGCACACATTGCTAAATAATAATATCATAGGAAGCCCTAGTGGCCATTTGGCAGAAAGCGTCCAATATTCCTAAGCTGACCTAACAGATCTCATACACAAATGAGGAGTTTTGGAAGAGTTTTCAAGAAAAAAGGTAGGTGACTGGTCTAGCGAAGAAGAAGGCATAGTAGATTGATACAACAGAGTAGAAATTAGAAAGAAGAAAGGAGAAAAACAGCGACAGTGGGAATTTAAAGCACTAAATCTCCAGAAAGTGGGGATACTATTTATAACCCCACGCACGCCACGGGTGGTAAGGCAAAGTAAAGTTAATCCTAAGCAAAAATGTAGTATTATTTTCAGACAAAATAAATGTGCCTGTGAAACATCGTTAAACACACACGGATTCATTTCAAGAGATAAAGTAACCAAGTAGGTAAATATTCCATAAATAATTAACTTTGAATGAATTTATTATTCTCAAAGAGTGTCTTGTCCTAATAGTATCAATAGCCAATTTAAAAATAAAGCTACCAAGTACAATTCAATGTACATGTACATGTTAAAAAAATTCAATCTAAAGCTACCAAGTACATATTTCGATTCATAATAAATCCAACTGAGTTTATCTTCAATGTCTTACCTTAAAGTTTATATCCACTGTGGAGACAGAAGCCATCAAGTACATAGATTTACTTTAATGGGATTTATGCTCAAAAAAAAGATTTTTCTATAAACTCACAATACCCACGAGGAGATTAAACTAACAAGCACATTTTCATAAACAATTACATCTAAATGGATTTATCCTCAGAGACAGTGTATTATACTTACTTTCCACTGAAGAGAAAAAAGCTAACACGTACATTATCGATCAATAACTAACACTAAATGGATTTATCTTTGGACGTGATCTTATTCTCGAAACCACTACGTCAATATCACCTGGGAATAAAAAAGCTACCAAGAAGGTCTATATTTTCAATCAATAATTAACTTTAAATGGATTTGTTCTCAATGTGCGCATTTTAATATTGACAAATTAAAAAAAAACTTTATAAGGTAAAAGAGCATAATGAAAGTGATAACAAAAACCATTTGCAGATTTGTACTGTTTGATTAGTTTTAGATTTTCGTCAGATAGTGGATCAGCGTATAATGTTCATACAATAAATACAAGAAGGTCATATTATTTAGGCTTTTCGATATTTACAGCAGAGCTTTCTGCTATTGTAATGGCTTTAAATTTCATCATGACTTCACCTTTAGAATTATTTGGTATAGGGGTGGCCTCGTGACGCAGTGGATTAGTCGCCGGTTTAATAATAATAATAATAATAATAATAATAATAATAATAATAATAATAATAATAATAATAATAATAATAGTGATGGACATTTATCTAGCGCTATTACTTGTCTTTTTATAGATAAGCGCATAGCGCCTTACATAAAAAGAACGAAACAAACATGGAACAACTTACAATATTGCATTAGAAATTATATAATGAGAAAAACCCACATGCAAAATCAGACAATACATAAAGTTAACCTTCTGCAAACAAGTCATCACAATCACAGCAAAATCCACAAGCATAGCCAAAAGCAGAACAAATATGTGTTGGGGCTAGTGTCTATAGAATGAAGTATTTAGTCAGGATAGTAGAGTTTGAAGAGGTGAGATTTTAGAGCTTGCTTGAATGAGGGTGTGGTCTGCTTGTGTCTGATGGTGACTGGAAGAGTGTTCCATTGCCTTGGTGCACAATAGGTGAATGCCCGTTCTCCGTACATTTTGGTGTTAGTTTTTTTGCATGCAGAGTGTGCGAGAGTCAGAAGAAGAGCGAAGAGTGCGAGAAGGGACATAGACAGACAGCAGATCTGACAGATATGAAGGGCAAGTTCCAGAGAAGAAATTGTGGCACAATACGGACAATTTGTATTTAGTGCGGGCTCTATGGGTAGCCAATGAAGCTTACGGAGAAGTGGCGTGATGTGATCGCGCTTTTTTGCCCTGTAGACTATCCTAGCAGCACAATTCTGAATTTTTTGTAGTTTGTCTACGAGATGACTCGGACAGGAAGCCAGAAGGGCATTACTAAAGTCTAGCCTAGACAAGATTAAAGCACAGACTAAGGTGATGGTTGCTTGAAGGGTCAAGTAGCAGCGAATGGAGCTGATCTGACGCAAGGCAGCATACGCTGATTTACAAACTTGTGCAATATGGAAATCCAGTGTCATGTCACTCGACATAAAAAGCCAAGATTTCTAGCCAACTGAGAGAAAGAAATTTCATGCTCTCCTACACTTACAGTGGTAGGCAAGGGGCAAGCTAAGGCAGTTGTGGTCTTTTTGAACAGGAGAATCCTCTGTTTCATCATCATTGAGCTTTAACTTGTTTTGTTTCATCCAGGATCGGACGTCAGAAATGCAATTCTGCACAGTCTGGACATTGGCATCGATTTGCACCGGAAGACTTGATTTTAAAAGCTGAGTGTCATCAGCAAAAGCTTCAACAGTTACATCGTGTTTCTGAATCAGTTCGAGCAAAGGCTTTGTGTACAACACAAAGAGAATCGGTCCAAGAACCGACCCCTGCGGCACACCAAAAGTCTCCTATGCCGAAGGTCGCGGGTTCGATTCCCGCAAGGGGCGAACGTATGTGACTTAGGTACGAGACTACTGAGGTCACCGCGGGTTTTCTCCGGGCACTCAGGTTTCCTCCCTCCATTCAATAATGGTACTGGCCGCAGTCAATATAAAATTTTAAAAATAAAGAAAATCGATTTTCTTTCCGTTTTCCAATAGCGATCTCCCTGCCTTTACACCACCTGTTTGAGTGATGGATGTGTATTTGTTGTGTGTGTGTGAGGGTGGATGAGACAGGTGAGCGTGTCTGTTGGTACAGATCACAGCGCTTTGAGCCTGATTGATTTGGGAAAAGTCGCGTATATAGCATCCAGTATTATTATTTATTATTATTACTAGTATGTGTTGATTTAAAAGCAGTTCTGTATGCATTAAAACAGTGGAACTGCAAAGAAAGAAGAGAGTTTATATATGAAATTAAATATGTGATACATTAAGTGATTTCTAGAGGATTAAATATAGATTTTTTTTTTTTTTTTTTGGGGGGGGGGGGTTTCCATCACACTTTGGAATTTATTGGAATGAGGTATGTGACAGACTACATGTAGCCAAGGAGGGAGCACAAAGGTCGTCAGATTCTATAACAAATTTGAATATGTTTATCATGAAATGTGTTCTTTACTAGAAAAGGCAGTGTATCATGATAATAGCATTAAAATTACCACTTTCTAAATTAATATATAAATTAAGAATGAATTCATGAAATACTAAATACTTCGCAGATGTTCAATGTAATATAAGTCTATCAGTACAACACCTTATATTTGAATGCTCAGTTTTAAAAGACATATTTAAAGTAAATGGACAAAACATTCTGTAGACATGGTTCTGTATCATCCAAATGTTACAGACATTGTGAAAGTTATTGCTAAATCTCCTGTTGGTAGACGTTTATAGACTGTTTGAAATAATGTTTTTAAATAGTTAAAGTGTTTTAAAACTTCAATTTTCATTGTCTAATATCACCTAAATGTGTGAACAAACAATCAATTAAAGATTCATTCACACACACACCCAAACACCCAAACACACACACACAGAGCCGGGGGTACACAGTATTATCATGGAGTTCTTGAAACGCCACATACGCTGTGCTGACAATGGGTCATATTTCGTCCCAATTTTTAAGTACTTTTACGTGTTCGAACCCTAAACCTAACTCTAACCCTAACCCAGCCCTAACCCTAACGGATCATTGTTCTGACGTAAAAACAAGTATGTCAAAACAAGTTATGTAGATGTTCACTGTCAATTTGTCCAGAAAACACTGTGAAAGTGTGCCCACACACCCGCACAAACCAAAACACTCACACACACACTTTCGTGAAACGCCTGCTCTTCGGAAACGGCATAAAATCAGACAATCAGATTAAGGAATCGGACAGATGGACGGACGGACAACGACGCGAACAATATCCAATCGGCAATGCATGATGGGATGATTAAATCTCAAATGGATTTATCTTCAGACAGTGTCTTACCCTAAAGTCAATACCAACGGTGGAGATAAAGCTACCGGAGAGAAATGTGCCGTCCTTGAAGCGTACCAGAAGACAAGTCTTGCCCACGCCGCTATCGCCTATCAACATCACCTGGAACAGGTAAAAACGCAGGTAAAACACACAGGTAAACGTAACTTCAAACGTACCACACTATTCAAGCAATAAGTAAGAAACACATATATCAATAAACAGCATGTAAATAAACGAAATCTGAGATAACCCTGGAGAATATCTGCAAGCGCGTACGTTAACGGGCAAAAAATGCTTTTAAAGAATTATAATTTAAAATCAATATTTATGTGCGAGTTGATGAACTATTTATTGAGAAATGCAGACTGAATATTAAAAAAAGAGTCTGGGCATAGCATAGGAATATACAGATAGATATAAAATAGGCACAAGACCTTTCAGTACATTACTAAAACGATTTTAAAAATAGAGCAAACCAACACTTCCAAAAACAAAGAAACTCAAATTTAATCTCCTCCCTACACGCAAGTGGATAACAAAACACAACATAGCAAAAATCAATTGAAAATCAAAGGCATACAGTCACGATTTTAATTTCAATATTTTAACTTAACGTCTTTTCACCACAATGTGATTTTGGACAACCATAACAAACAAAGAAACAAACAGAATCTATTAATTAAAGTAACTTAAATAAATCTGTTCAGACAATGAAACGCGAGATGTCATGTCACGATACTGTCACGACAAGAGGGAGAGGTCACAATCAACAACAACCGAAATTAGAGACAGTAAACAACGTAAGAGCATGCAATGCAACAGTTTAAAGAAGCTAAAGTATCCAGGACTGGGATGGCTAAGCAGGCCGTTACTGAAAAAAAAGATAGAATGTCAATGCTGAGAAAAATCGTGGCAGCACATCTTTCATGTTGAATAAAAGAACAAAACAGACTCAGTTTCGAACTCCAAACAAAATCAAAGAAAACAACTTAACATGTGATTGCTGATCCGAATTTAGGACATATCTTTCTTCTCCAGTATTGAAACTCACAATCCCCACGCACGCACCCAAGCACACACACATTCATGCACGTATAATCGCGCAAACGCACACGAGAGGTCACACAAAAGGTCAGAGAGAGAGAGAGAGAGAGAGAGAGAGAGAGAGAGAGAGAGAGAGAGAGAGATTCGGCGAAAGTCATCAATATTTCCTACAATCTTTCTGTTTGGGCTGCCAAAAATAGTTATAACTTTGGCAGTTGAAAATAAAAATTATTACTACTATCTCTTTTCTCGTAGCTAGCTTTTTTAAAGGTATTTAAACCTACGCTCCCAAAAAGACAGCAGTTTTAAGTATTTTGTTTTCTTATTCAAGACAATCGCATGCTACAATTTCCCATGCTTTGTGACCTTACTCATTTGCTTTTTTATACACGTGTCTGCCTGGTTTCATGTGTGGATTTTTGAAATACTGAAGGATACAGTGGTGTGTTTGCAGATTCTGCAGGGTTGGTGGTAGGTTGCGGTCAAAGTGGCGGTTTCTCGGGTGTATCAGTTAGTTAGTTATTCATTGCTTACAGGGTCCAGCGGACTGCAAAGAGCCGAATCAGGACCACAAAATCAAGACCACAACTCCGCTGAAAGAGGGCTCATCCCCAATCCGCATACAAGATCCGCCGAAACAACCCCAGTGGCAACACTGAAGGCAATCCACCAGCCGGCCACTCCACATTTTGCGAGACCACACCCTAACCCATCGAACCCCCGTTCACAAAAACAAAACAGAACACAAACATCACTACAAAACATCAACAAAACACACACATACCAAATGCCTACATTGCCAAACAACAACATAAATAGGAAGCCCCAGCGACCATCCGGCAGAAAAACGTCCAACGCTCCCAAGCTGATCCAACAGACCTCACACACAAATCAGGAGTTTTGTCCCGGAAACGTTTTCGAGAAAAAGGGTAGGTGACTGATCTAGCGAAGAAGAAGATAGTATAGTAGATTGATAGAACAGAGTAGGAATGAGAAAGAACAAAGGAGAAAGACAGTGACAGTGGGAATTTAAAGCACTCAATTTCCAGAAAGTGGGGATACTTGTATTTATACTGAAACCCCCGGCACCTCCACTGGAGGCTGTCGGGTGTATGTGGGAAGAGAATGGGGTAGACCATTTTGCGATTGTGGTAGCTGGCTGTTGGGCGAGCCTGTTCGGCAAACGCGTTTTCAAGCTTAGAATTTGTATGTGCTGATTTTGGGTGGCAGAACTGCTGGTTTTGCGGAAGCGATTTTCGGATCTAGGGTATCGGAGGTCGAGGGTTTGTCGGCCTTAAATCGCGAATTTGGCGGGTTTGTCACCACGATGACGTCACTAGATTTAAGGCATCTGCACACTCTAATTACATACAAAATTAACAAATTGTTAAAGAATATTTAAAACATTTCTTTTTTTTAAAATGACTTCACGATGATTGCGACATTCAGTTTGCATAAGTTTGCTTTTACCTTGTGGCATAAGAAAAGTCTAAGTACATGCCAAACTTAAAATTAAAAAAAACCTTCAGTAATTTGGGAGAAAATAGGATTTTAAAAAAAGATTTATGACATCATCATGATGACGTCACACGATGACGTCACTCAACACACCATAATTTTGTTTAAGTCTCATTGCATCTGTACATTTTAATTACAAACAAAGTTTAAAGAAATTTTTTTACAATATTTAAACATTTTCTTTAAAATATTTCCTCACGATGATTACATAATTTGATTTGCATACGTTTGGCTTTACCGTGGAGGCATAAGTAAAATCTATGTACATACCACATTTGAAGCAAATCCCTCTAGTAGTTTGGGAGAAAATGGGATCAGAAGAAAACCAAACGAAGACATCACCATGATGATATGCATACATTTGTGTCATCTTTTAGAGATCATTATATTCTAACTACATAGCAAGTTGGAAACTCGTCTATTAGTTTCAGAGAAAAGTGCGCAAATGTGATAGCCGCAGGGACGAACGGACGGAAAGACGGACGGACGGACGGAAAAAGCCCAAAACAATAGTTCCCCAGCTTACCGCGGGAACTAATAAATGCTGTCCTGGAGGTACCCCCGGGGAAAAAAAAATCTATAATTTCTATTGGCTGTCATATGTTGTCAACAAATTACCTACACGGAAATTGTAGGCGGAGAGAGGCAGAGGAAGAAAAAAGAAGGCAGGAAGGGAGAAAACGGAAGTGGAAAAGAAGAAGGAAGAATGCTGGGAATAAGAAAAACGAATAAGAAAATTCGTAGAAAGTGCTAGTTGTCCATAAACAACAACAAACAAACGGTCAAATAGGCCTAAAATAATAAACAAAGGACTAGATGCGATTAAGGCTGAGTTATCGCGATCACGATAAGACTGACATTAGAAAAACTGAGTTAGATCATACACGGTGTGTCAGGGTGATCATTTTAAGCCTTGGAGAAAACATTAAAACAAATTTATACTATCTCCAATCCAACGTCTTGCAGATAAGTTCCGACTCCCGAGGACTTCGGTTTCTAAGCTGTACTCGATAAACGTTTAATAATATTAAAATATGTCATTCTGACAAGCTTGACCGCTTTTTGCATACGTTCTTTCATTATAACGGAGAAATTTTGCTAATACCAACAGCTAAGGAAGAATTTCGCTTTTTGATAAAGAATCGATACATCGAAACCGTTTAAGTTAAACGCTGTACATAGGTATCTTCTATTTATCTCTATTTAGAACTTTCCCGAAACATAATATAGCTGCTTCTTTCATCCTTGTTCTCAAAGAAAGTCCATCTTGGATATACAGGCCGAACTAATTCTTGATAATGTTTCCAAAGTAGTTTTTTTTTAAAATCATTTTCCATCTATTAAACCCAAATCGCCCCAGAATTACGGTAATGTAGGAAATTGTCATGATTTGTGCAAAGAGAGAGCGAGAGAGAGACAGACGCACAGGCAGAGAATTTTGTTTAGTTACTGTTGCTTCGAATTTAACGATTGTTAGGTGTCATTTAAACTGTCATACTACCCGATTCACTGATTTAACTTTTAGAAAGCATCTCTGCTTTTAAAAATCAACTATTTAAGCTGTTGTATTCTTTGTATATTTGGCGATTAATTACTTTCCCTATTTAAGCGCAAACTGAGGTAATGCAACCACATAACGCTTGGTGCGCCTGTTCCTAGCTGACGCGTCCAAAGTGCCGGTGTAACATCCTCAAAGTTCCTGGTTTCTTAGTTGGGCTGGGAGCGACTGGGAGTATTCTGATTGGTCGACGCATTACAAAATTCGACGCATGCGCACAGTGCTATTGTAGTCTTAGTAAGGATTAGGGTTGGGGTTAGGGTTAGAGTTAAAGTTAGGGTTTATGGTTAGGGTTAGGCTTAGGGTTAGGGTTACGACGCCTAAGAACATCGTGAAAAAGCCGGCCCGACTTGACCTGGCGCATGCGCAAAGACGCCCGGCTAACTAAGACACCCGGAACTCTGACGACGTGACACCGTTATAAATAAAATAACAGGCGTCCGCTGTCAAGTAGGCCTACAATGCGCGCGCCAAATATTGCCCGCGATACACCACAGGCGTACGATGTGTGAAGTGTGAGACTAGTCTATCCACTAAATCTGTGCGACTGGTCACGAACAGATTGCAGGTTTTCTTGAAGCATTAATTAGATCATCGCATTGCCCTCACGCACCGACAGTGAAAAAGAAGAGGGGACTTCCGTCGTTTAGTCACCCGGCGTGCTAGGCAGGCTGACTTTTGAGAGGTACTCGGCAAGTCTCAGATACGCTGTGTGGTGTGTGATGTGTGTAGCGTCCGTGACTCCTATATATTTTAATTATTCTGATCAATTATTGCAAATGACCTAACCGTGTTCAATCTGTTCAACGTACTGCAGACACAGACACAGACACAATTATAATAACTGCGAACCTTATTCGATGCCTTTACCCTAACGTCCTTTTTAATCCGCTTTCCAACTACTTCCGTTGAGGGCCATTTGCCGGTTGGCATTTAAATGCGCTTTGCGGGGAAGAACAAAACCATGCGAGTGAGTGGGAGGCATATAATCGCCGCTGCGCAGGAAATTACTATCTAAGCAGCCGGAGAGTGCCGAACAATAACGGCCTGCAACATCTCGCACTGTTATTTAGAACAATTTCTAACCGCCTCTTCAAGTCCCCATGGTGGATTCTTCTTTCTACCTCAGTCCTTGAAACTTTAAAACACTGATTGTTCTCCTTTACGTGGTACAGTCTATAAAACGTAAAAATTCTCTCGAGAGCTGTTCTGTGACTACTGCGTAGCAGAGCCTTCGAGGCCTATTTGAAGAGGGAATAGGAAACAACAAAACACTACTGCTACTGCTACTGCTACTACTACTACTACTACTACTACTTCTTCTTCTTCTTCTTCTTCTTCTTCTTCTTCTTCTTTTTCTTTTTCTTCTTCTTCTTCTTCTTCTTCTTCTTCTTCTTCTTCTTCTTCTTCTTCTTCTTCTATGTACAATGTTGTTGTCATAGCTAGTTATGGTAATGGTGGTGGTGTTGCTGTGGATGATAATTCTGTTATTATATTGTTGTTGTGTTTGTTACTGCTTCTTCTCTATTTAAAAAAAAAAAGAAGAAAAGCATTCCCCCCTTTTCCCCTCCTGCCTAATGCATGCAGTATAAAAGAAGAAGAACAATATAAAAAAAACCAGCAAACACCAAAAATATGACAACACAAACAAACAACCAACCAACCAACCACCACCACCAACAACAACAACAACAACAACAACAACAACAATAACAACAACACTAGAATTTTGGCTTATTCTGAAACATTGTAGTGTAGTTTCAGCCGATTAGACCTATTTTCCACAAAATACAACAATTAAGATTTCAACATCTTACAAACACAACACCGCATTGTAAATTTATAACTATGAAAAAAATTTACCGCCAACGAAAAAGTATCGTAATTATTTCAGAGTTTTAAAAAAAAAAAAGAGTTCTTTTGACAATGGAAAAAATTATATACATGTAATATTATAGATCTATATACAGGCGCACTACATATTCGAACAGAGGTATGAACACGTGTTTTGATTTGCATTTAAAAAAATATGCTCGTACGCCTACACACACACACACACACACACGAACGCACACATACACGCACAAAAACGCTTGCACGAACGCACACTTACAAAGAGCATCTATCTATATATATATACATTGCTTAGCCGGAAGTCCTTCTTCGCCTCTACTATAAAGTTTGTCCGGTATGGACGCTGATCTGGGCAGGTGCTGGGCGCTACGGATCGGCCTGCTGTGTGCTCAAAACCAGCGAAATCGTTATAGCCGACATTTCCTTACGTTTAAGCGTTTCTGAGATAAATAAATAAACAAAATGTCCACAAACTGCAATAGCCTCATTCCGCGCGCTTCCATTAAAAATCAAATTGAGGTTTCAGCATGTTTTCCCATATAGACCAAAAAATGATGGTCTTTCTATGAAGCCTTGGTAGCTTACTGGGTAAAACATTCGCCTACCGTCCAGGGCGCCCCAAGTTCAAATCTCATGCGGGCTATTTTTTTTTACACTACAATCTATATATATAAATTGCTTAGCCGGAAGTCCTTCTTCGCCGTTACTATAAAGTTTGTCTCCTATGGACGCTGATCTGGGCAGGTGCTGAGTGCTGCTGATCGGCCTGCTGTGTGCTCAAAACCACCCAAATCGTTATAGCCGACATTTCCTTACGGAACGTTTAACCGTTTCTGAGATAAATAAATAAACAAACTGTCCACAAACTGCAATAGCCTCATTCCGCGCGCTTCCATTAAAAATCAAATTGAGGTTTCAGCATGTTTTCCCATATAGACCAAAAAATTCATGGTTTTTCTACGAAGCCTTGGTAGCGTAGTGGTTTAATCGTTCGCCTACGGTTTCGGCCGACCCAAGATCGATACTCACGCGGGCCATATTTTTTTTAAGTTTTTTTTAGTTTTTTTTTTTTTTAGACAATATAGATTTTTTTTAAATTTAGACTTTTTACCTTTAGTTTCTTATTATTATTATTATTATTATTATTATTATTATTATTATTATTATTATTATTATTATTATTATTATTATTAATAAACTAATAATAATAATAATAATAATAATAATGGATTTTTTTTTAATTTACACTTTTTACCTTTAATTTAATTTATTATTATTATTATTATTATTATTATTATTATTATTATTATTATTATTATTAATAAACTAATAATAATAATAATAATAATAATAATAATAATAATAATAATAATAATAAATTATTATTATTATTATTATTATTATTATTATTATTATTATTATATCAAATTTTCTTTTAAAACCTTGGTGTTTTTTATGATTTCTATTTGTATTATTCTATATTCAATATTATTATTATTATTATTATTATTATTATTATTATTATTATTATTAGTAGTAGTAGTAGTAGTAGTAGTAGTAGTAGTAGTAGTAGTAGTAGTAGTAGTAGGCCTGCTGTGTGCTCAAAACCAGCGAAATCGTTTTAGCCGACATTTCCTTACCGAACGTTTAACCGTTTCTGAGATAAATAAATAAACAAAATGTCCACAAACTGTAATAGCCTCATTCTGCGCGCTTCCATTAAAAATCAAATTGAGGTTTCAGCATGTTTTCCCATATAGACCAAAAAATTTATGGTATTTCTAGGAAGCGTTAGTAGCTTAGTTAGTAAAACCATTCGCCTACCGTGCAGTGCGACCAAAGGTCAAATCTCACCCGGCCCCTTATTTTTTTATTTTTTTTTTAGTACACTAAAATATGGATATTTTTCTTTTTAATTTAGACTTTTTACCTTTAATTTATTATTATTATTATTATTATTATTATTATTATTATTATTATTATTATTATTATTATTATTATTTATAAACTAATAATAATAAATTATTATTATTATTATTATTATTATTATTATTATTATTATTATTATTATTATTATATCTTATATCAAATTTTCTTTTAAAACCTTGGTGTTTTTTATGATTTCTATTTGTATTATTCGATATTCAATATTATTATTATTATTATTATTATTTTTATTATTATTATTATTACTTATAAACTAATAATAATAATTATTCTTATTCTTATAATAACAATTATACTATCTTATATCAAATTTTATTTTAAAACCTTGGTGTTTTTTCTGATTTCTATTTGTATTATTCTATATTCATCATTATTATTATTATTATTATTATTATTATTATTATTATTATTATTATTATTATTATTATTATTATTACTACCAAGGATCGGGATGGGGTGGTACGTGTAGGTAAAAGGGGGCTACGGGTAGGTTTAAAGGGGCATGGGTAGGTATAACGGGGATACGGGTATCTATAAGGGGGTATGGTGATGGTCGATTCCTTTCATCCATACCTGCGAAACGATCAACGGGGAAGTATCAAGGAGGGTACAGTTAGGAACCAAGGGGGTATGGAAGGAATCAAGGGGGTATGGGGAGGTATCAAGTGGGTTCGGGGAGGTATCAAGGGGGTTTGATGAGGCATCATGGGGGAGGGACGGGGAGATATCAGGGGGGGGTATGGTGAGGTATCAAGGGGGATATGGGGAGGTATCATCGTCCAAATGAAACTCGCAGACAAAAGTTATCTCTGTCTACATTTTAAACAGCATCATGTGTACCCTGGCTTGCCAGGGTACAAAAACCACTAGTATGGATATATTTCTTTTGAATTTAGGCTTTTTACCTTTAATTTATTATTATTATTATTATTATTATTATTATTATTATTATTATTATTATTATTATTATTATTATTATTATTATTATTATTTATAAACTGATAATAATAATAATAATAATAATAATAATAATAATAATAATAATAATAATAATAATAATAATAATAATTATTATTATTATTATTATTATTATTATTATTATTATTATAATTATTATAATATCTTATATCAAATTTTATTTTAAAACCTTGGTGTTTTTTCTGATTTCTATTTGTATTATTCTATATTCATTATTATTATTATTATTATTATTATTATTATTATTATTATTATTATTATTATTATTATTATTACTACTACTACTACCAAGGATCGGGATGGGGTGGGTACATGTAGGTAAAAGGGGGCTACGGGTAGGTTTAAAGGGGCATGGGTAGGCATAACGGGGATACGGTATATAAAAGGGGGTATGGTGATGGTCGATTCCTTTCATCCATACCTGCGAAACGATCAACGGGGAAGTATCAAGGAGGGTACAGTTAGGAACCAAGGTGGTATGGAAGGTATCAAGGGGGTATGGGGAGGTATCAAGTGGGTTCGGAGAGGTATCAAGGGGGTATGATGAGGCATCATGGGGGGGAACGGGAGATATCAGGGGGTGGGTGGGTATGGTGAGGTATCAAGGGGGAGGGAATATGGGGAGGTATCATCGTCCAAATGAAACTCGCAGACAAAAGTTGTCTCTGTCTACATTTTAAACAGCATCATGTGTACCCTGGCTTGCCAGGGTACAAAAACCTCTAGTATTACATAAATAGCTAAGTTAAATTTAAATCTAAGAGAAAATAAAAGGCACCTGATGACTAACATCTAAACCAATAATAATAACCTCTGGACAAGGTGTGAAATTGATTATCAGGGAATACATGTGTCGTAAGAGCCTATTCCAGATCCAGGAATACTATCACTTGCACAAAATTTAAACTTTTCTATCACGAAACCAGGGCGTTGTATGTAACAGCACTGCACCTGCAGACAGCAACTCGAACAACACGGATTTAAAGCTGTAATCTGAATAGATTTGAAACATGGTGTAAGTGAATTGACTCGCTGTTTTGATTTTGAAAATGCAAATTATTTCCACGCTGATGGGGACAGTGTGACGGTGAACACTCAAACACACTGAAGTCAAGATTATTTGCGAGTTCTTGTACGGAATTTAGCAGAAAATTTATGTAATCGCGCTGTCAAGCGTTATGGAATCTGGCTATGAAAAACACAGTTATTAAAATATCATCATCATCATCATCATCATCATCATCATCATCATCATCATCATCATCATCATCATCATCATCATCATCATCATCATCATCATCATCATCATCATCATCATCATTAGCAGCAGCAGCAGCCGCCATTGTAGCAGCAGCAACCACGACAGCAGCAGGTATAATTATGTTACGAATGAATCATCGTGAAAGAGGTGGGAAATATTCTAAACCTTACAAACAAAACCCAATGATATCTAGTTACTTTTACACCTGATTGCAATATGAGAGAAAGACCTTGTTATACAATGTTTTCCTCTTTGCTTTGAATGGTTTGCCCCAAAAAGAACAACAACAACAATTTTTAAAAAAAAATCTTATTTTAACAATAAAAAAGCCATTATCAACAAGACGTCAAGCCGTTCAAATGTATTTCAGACACTCATACATGCAAACCAAATTGCTTCGAACTATCTGCAAGATATCCAAACCCATTAGGTCAATTTTGATATGCAGCGCAAATTTGTTCCCGTATTTTATGCTGTTTAGCAAATTATGGACCTCGCGACCTTCGACTTTTGAGAAAGTGTACGGCATGGAATGGAGTCTTGAACCGTAGATAAAGTATCTGTCTATGAAAAATAATCCAAATCGATGGAGCCATTTTTGAAATACTGAAACAAGGTGGAGCAGTAGTGCAGTGGCTTGGCCACACGCTAGCAATGGTTCATGTTAAGCGATGTCAGGACGGGTTAGAACTTGGATGGGTGACCAATCAGGGAAGGCAACCACTAAACGACTAAAACACTGAAACAAGCGCACGACACACCCCAGTCTCTCCAGCTGTGAATGGGTACCTGGATCTGTGTAGAACCGGGAAAGGTAAAGCAGCGAGTGAAAAGAGATAGGCACTGCTCTCATTAAGCTGGCCTAGATAAAAGGGAGTTTCCAAACGGCTCCCTCCCCAATGACCGACAAGGATTACTGGAAAATCTGTACGCCTTTTTTTATTGAAAACAACAACAACAACAACAACAATGTGTTTTTGAACAGGAAAGTGGAATATCGACGGAAAAACGGGTGGCAACGAAATGATTGGCCGTGAGTTGAAATACTTGCATACTCAAACAAAAATACAATAACAACATCAAAATCGGTGCAGCGTTGTGTATTTAAAAAAAAAAAAAAAAGACCAAAACGAGTGTAGCTAAGAGACTGACGTCAAAGACCCGACCTATGAGTTGGAGCAAATAAGATGGCACCGGAAGTCGGTCACGAACCCTGGCAATGTTTTTTATGACGTTTGAAAAAAACCAAAAACAGTTGTTATGGAGATATTACTTGCCACTGACCGACGGACGGACAGACATTTGGTTTGCTCTGTTTCCAGACTATTCCAAAGCATTTCTATAAAATCTAGATACACACACACAAGTTTACAAAGAACTGACCTAAATGAACTTCTAGAGGATTCTAAAGATTAATTTCGATTTTCTGGCGAGGCGTGAAGCAAGCACCTCGATCATCATCTGCTATAAATCAAAATAAAAAGACGTCTGCGACAAAAGTACCAAGCTTTAATCTTGTATGAGTGTTTGTGTGTGTGTTTGTTTGTGGGTGTGTGTCTGTGTGGGTGTGTGGGTGTGTGTGTGTGGCTATCAATTCTGATATGACAGGAACAAGATTATCGTTTTTGTTCTACAGACTTGCCAGAGAACACGAGCAACACGCCGGGCGTGAAGGACAGAACAAATATGTAGACAGATTGCTAAAACAACATTAAGCTGCTGCGTTTATTAAATCCATCCACTATTGCCAATGTCTTGCAAAATTTGACTGGCCACTGACATTTTGAACAACCCATCCAATAATCAGACAAATGAAATGTATAGTCCAAGGGCACAGTGACCACTGATGGTGAAGTTAAGCTGACCTTTGGGGAAGGTAAGAATAGTTGTGTGTGTGCGTGCGTTTGCGTGTGTGTGTGTATCGAGGGGTGAAAAAGAGCGAGAAATACGTTTTGACAATTGACAATGAGTGAGTGCCTATGTGTGCGTGTATGTGTGTGTGAGTGTGAGTGAGTGTGTGTGTACATTATTTATTGGGTCCTATAGTTGCATACAGAACTACTTTTTTTCTAGCATATTATTATTAAAGTATGTGTGTGTGTGTGTGAGTGTGTGTGTGTATCGAGGGGTGAAAAAGAGCGAGAAATACATTTTGACAATTGACAATGAGTGCGTGTGTGTGTAGGTGGGTGTGTGTGTGTGTGTGTGTGTGTGTGTGTGTGTGTGTGCACATTATTTATTGGGTCCTATAGTTGCATACAGAACTGCTTTTACTAGCATATTAAAGAATGTGTGTGTGTGGGTGTGTGGGTGTGTGTGTATCGATGGATGAAAAAGAGCGAGAAATACGTTTTGACAATTCACAATGAGTGAGTACGCATGTGTCTGTGAGTGAGTGTGTGTGTACATTATTTATTGGGTCATATAGTTGCATACAGAACTGTTTTTACTAGCATATTAAAGTATGTATAGCGATTATGATCCTCGTCAGCTTCTACCTTTATGTCGTCGTCATCATCATCTCATCGATATGTATTAAGGTTTTGATCGATGAAACCTTCAGTTTGCTTAGCTGTTACGTCAAAAGGGAGGCTGTAGAACTGTGCAGTGATGAAGTGGTCATTAACAGTTACATAAGTGTACGCAAGCGCATTTGAAACTAACGACTATAATCACTAAGTTAGATCTCTACTTTGTCTGTCTGTCTCTCTCTCTCGCTCTATCTCTGTCTGTCTTTCCTTCTCTTTCTCCCTCTCTCTCACACACACATACACAAACATTATAACGCATTCATGCCAGGTGGTAAGAAAATCTTGATAACAGGTGACAAATGGAATCTACATATCTATCCATAAAGGTAGATATTCAATAATTAAAACATACTTTGAAAATGCAGTGGATATTGCAAAGTCATCAGTAACTGCCTCCCCATAGAACACGTTAGGCAAGAATGCACATTGAAGCAGTTTGAAAAAATCACACGCATACACCCATGACAATACTATCTTACACAGACGCACACAAACGCACGAACACATGCACTGATTCACCCACCCACCCACAAACACACATACACACACACACACACACACATATATATATATGATGCTGTCTCAAAAGGTGACCAAAAGGAAGCATGCAGTCTTTGAACCATAAAAAAAAATATTTCGGTCATGTATTAAAGCTTTTTCTTTGCATTTATAAAAAAGCAATATAACTAGGTACTAACATATATCAACATTACACACACAAAGGTTGAAAGAAGTTTTTTATTGCTATTTTTCCACTAAAAATTGACAAAATTTTGTTGGCGTGAATGTGACATTCTGTGTGACCTGAAAAAACTCCATCTCCTTTTCAATAAAATTGAGTGAAACAAATGAACTTTTTATGTTTGATGTGTTGCATTAATGTTAATTTTTAACTTTAAATGTCTTTCAGCTTTGCAAAACATTTTTATTTATGTTTAGGGGGTTTGTAAAAATGACGTGATCGGTCGTGACGTACTTTGTCTCAACGTTGCTTGCCTTTCTTCTTAGATAGCTAAACATCCATGCTGATTAAATAAGAAAAAAAATCACTGACAGATTAAACATTACTTATCCTCACTAATTTATGTTTTTTTTGTAGGAAAATAATAATTCTTTCATAGTAAATTTATCGTAAATTGAACGTAAGTAATTCCTTTGTCTTTCGGTAACCATCATTTCCAATCCGAAAATTTAACAAATTGATGACGATTAGTACCTTTTCACACGGAAATAGTTACAGCGAATGTCTCTTGAGATTTCCGATCCAAAGTTTTCATTCCAAGATGGATGCTTTGAAAAGACCAGGTTGGTGTTTCTCTATCGATTTTGTTTTTTCCTTGTCACGACCGACCACATGTTACGACCAATCAAAGAGTCTATCAATATTGTAAGAAAATATTTTTATCTTAACATAAACTGGTTTATTCTATGTTAAAAATTAAATTACAGATGCTATTTTTCATTTTTCGCACTTGATGCACTGATGAAAACACGTGCTTTTAAATTTGCTTTCGTTTTTTACTTTTAGTGATAAAAGACGAAGTGATTCCTTGACTGCTTTGTTTTGCAGAGTTTATTTAAATCTTTCTTGTGCTATATGCAAATGAGTAAATATGCCATTCACCTTTTTTTGTGTTCTACTCAATTTACTTTTTAAAAATTCTACTAGTTAATCATGATTTCAGTGTTCATTGGATGTGACATGTCGGTTGTGACAACTTTGTCTTTACTAAAGACAAAGTTGTCACAACCGACTTTAGACAAAAAAAAGAGTATATGGATGGTAAATGCTTATTAAAATAGATTTTATTCATTTATAGTAAAATATCTTATTTCTTGAGATGTAAACTGGCAAATAAACTATGGATGGTATTTATTAAAGTTGTTTTGATTGTTTTCTTGAAAAAATATACTTCATGGTTTGGTCGCGTGCGACAGGACAACATTTTCACTTTACCCTTTTATACTTATAATGATGTACTTGAAATAAATTTATACATTTTCTTTAAAAGCATTGTCCTTTTTTGTTTACTTTTTTATGCTGCAATTACTTTTTTCTTCCATGACCATCTTTTTACAAGTAAATTCATGATTTCAGTGTTCATTGGTTGTGACGTGTCGGTTGTGACAAAGACAAAATATATAAATATAGGGATGTTACATGCTTATTAAAATAGAACTTAGTAATTTATAGTAAAATATCTTATTTCTTGAGATGTAAACTGGCAAATAAACTATGGATGGTATTTATTAAAGTTGTTTTGATTGTTTTCTTGAAAAAATAAACTTCATGGTTTGGTCGCGTGTGACAGGACAAAGTTATCATTTCAAAATTTTGTACTGGTAAATGCTTTATACTAAAAGTAAATTAATACTTTTTCTTCAATAGTAATATGCTTACTTGGGCTGTGTTTGGAAATTGCTTAGCTGTTATTTTCTTTAATTTATTAAAAATTTTCTTTTGTCCACTGTCACACGCGACACATGCCACCTTCACCCCTATTACCAAGCATATCTCTGTAAACAGAAAAGACATTTTGTTTAAAATGTTATTTTTATGAAATTTAAGCTTAAGACCACACATTAACATCAAAACTGCAAGTCTCAGTCACTTTTCAATTTTTTGCTGCAATGTCACATTTCTAGGTTGACCTTTTGAGACAGCATCATATATATATATATATATATATATAATATATATATATATATATATATATATATATATATATATATATATAGATAGATAGATAGATAGATAGATAGAGAGAGAGAGAGAGAGAGAGAGAGAGAGAGAGATAGATAGATAGATAGATAGATAGATAGATAGATAGATAGATAGATAGATAGATAGATAGATAGATAAATAGATAGATTGATTGTTTGATTGATTTATTGTTGCTTTAGGTCCAGCGGACTCCTCCGAGCCAAATCAGGACCGGAGATAGATAGATAGATAGATAGATAGATAGATAGATAGATAGATAGATAGATAGATAGATAGATAGATAGATAGATAGATAGATAGATAGATAGATGCTGAGGCTGTACTCTAATTTATCGAACCCCCATTTACAAAAACAAAATTGAATATAAACAGAATTATAACATATTAACAAAACACATACATATAAAATGCCTACATTGCTAGATAATAATACCATAGAAAACCCTAGTGGCCATTTGGCAGAAAGCGTTAATATCCCCAAGCTGACCCAAAAGACCCCATACACAAATGAGGAGTTTTGGGAGAGTTTTCAAGAAAAAAGGTAGGTGAAGAAAATTGATAGAACAGAGTAGGAAAGAAAGAACAAAAGAGAAAGAGAGCGACAGTGGGAATTTAAAATACAACATTTCCAAAAATGATACTATTTATACAGAATCTCCCGGTGTGACAGTGGGTCTATTGTTACTGGGCTCTGTACAATGGAATGCTATTACCCACTCGTCTATTGTCAGCGGAGATCGGCTAGTGTAATCACCCTATGATTAATCTGAATAAATTTATAAGTTTAACTTGGTCTGTGTGCGGATAGGGTTATAGAGATAGGGAGAAAATGGTAAAGATTCACTGACACACTACCACTCGCACGGTTGTGAAACATAGGCAGTCCAGCCATTTGTTAACAGTAAATATCAGACAT
Source organism: Oncomelania hupensis (assembly GCA_036898135.1). NCBI lineage: Eukaryota > Metazoa > Mollusca > Gastropoda > Littorinimorpha > Pomatiopsidae > Oncomelania > Oncomelania hupensis. The sequence continues at coordinate 34,762,843 of CM072512.1, forward strand.
TTATTTCCTCTACTCTATACAAAATCTTCTAATCTCTACACTAACTTAAATGTCCAAATTTCACTTCGTGTAGTTCGCTGCTTGATGGGTCAATGCCGCTACTGTTCTCGATATTTGTTACTGTCTCATCATTGGGCTATGAGTTCTGTCTGTCCTATAATTCGTTTTTCTGGAAGAATTGCACAGTCCTTTTAGTGTAGTGTTCGTGCAATTCTTCGGTGGACTTAACTTTCTAGTCGATGTGCGGTGTTGTTTTCTCTTCTTTTTTGGTAGTTGACTACGGAGCTAGTGGAGCCCAATGCTCTCGCTGCTCAAGGTTGCAGGCCACGTGTCAGGGTTGCCTCTCTGTGGGGTTTGTTCCCTGCCGTGGACCAAGATGCCTGCTCGTCTTCTTGACAATGTCAGGCTCTGGCTATATTGCGATGAATGATTTTCACCCATCACCTGCTTTAGTCTTTCTGAGAGATATTTTACAACGTGCGTCCTTCTACCGTGCTGTTCAGACCAAGACTAACTATCCTCCCGCTGGGGTCTGCTATCGTGCGAGACTACGAGAATCGTAACGCCACCTAGTGGAAGTTACGGGTGATTGGTCAGCTGGATGATGTCACGGCTTATCTAGTGAAGCTGTAGCCTACACACGTGTAGAACAACCTAACTTCTATCGTCTGCTAATCAGCGACTTAACTTTACACAGGTCAAAGCAGGCTGAATTATTTAAGGCGTGAAGCCTTAGTGCAGGGTCTAACTAGCCTTCTGTGACACCCGGCACCCCCACGGGGAAATTGCGAACGAACGGGACAAGGTGAAATAGGTCAATATCTCAGATTCTAAGCGGCGCAGGGCAGATGAACATGTGATAATATACGTAATCACCGCTTACACGCTGAGCACAATAAATCACGTGTAATGTATGCGAGCCGTTAAACTGTGTCCCTTAGGCTATGACCCACGGCCTTCCATCATACATCGAAGGTGAGACTAAGCGAGGCTTACCTGCGGGAGGTAAACTTCGTCGGGTCACAGCTGTGTTGAGCGAGCCTTCTTAAGCATAGGTTGGAAAACGGGACTGCACTACTTTCTGTTTCCATCTCTGACCAGCCACGTTTAACCCTCCACTAAGAAGCTCCAACTTTATTGGTTAATCTACACATAACAGGACTTGAGCGTTGTTCAGATCATATTAGTGCTGGTTCTGAAAATGTTATTTGATTTGATGTTGCTTCAGATTTAGATAAGTCCGAACAAATAAGTAGGACTACCTACAAGTTCTATCGTAGTTCACGACAGAATGTAACCCCATTGTGATTGATCTACAAGGAAAGTCTCTTTCTAAAACACACACACACACACACCTACACACACACACGCACACACACACACACTGAGGCACGGTGGCCTAATGGTAGAGCTTTGGATTGCGGATCTGAACGTCCCGGGTTCGAGCCCAGGCCGGGGCATTGTGTTGTGTCCTTGGGAAAGACACTTTACTCCCGTTTCCTACTCCTTCGGATGAGAGTATATAAACCGAAGTCTAGTCTGTGTCGCATACATTCCATCATAACGGACTTTAAAGATCCTGACGCTTATGTCCTAGACGGGTGGGTGCCGGTGATAAGAACACACCCAGCACGCACCTAGGTACTTCTCCTCCATCCCTGGCTGCCCAGGATTGTGCTCAGTTGTCTGGAGCGTTATTACGATGCGCCCAAAGGCTGCAAGTTGGCGCCTCGGGCGGCTTGAGTTAGATCTTGTATCGGCCAGCGCCTAAGTCGCCAAATATGGCGAAATATGTGCGCTATACAAATCCTCAATAATAATAATAATAATAATAATAATAATAATAATAATAATAATAATAATAATAATAATAATAATAATAATAACAACAACAACAAAACACACACCTCATGCGCTTGCTTTCTGGTGCTTGTTTTACCGTGCACTGGTAAATAATAAGCTTACTTACTAGAACAGAGCAAAGATATTTTTACATTCTTCTCTTATAGTGACATCTTAAAATAATTCTTTAGCAACATGACCTTTACGTTACACAAAAATCGAAGCGAGAGTTGACTATCAGCAATAGACTCTCTCTCTCTCTCCCTCTCTCTCTCTCTCTCTCTCTCTCTCTCTCTCTCTCTCTCTCTCTTTCTTTCTCTCTCTGTAGAACTAGTGACTTCAAAGCTAACAACTGCAATAAAAGTTTATTGTAATCTCTTGAAAAGGGCAACGACCACATTCAAGGCGAAACGCATGCAAAACATACACACCACACAAACACACACACACACACACGCATACACTCGCCCATGCACACACATGACAAAGAGATAGTAGACATAGATGACGTGGATCCCATTTAAAGACATTAATCTCATAACTATTATTACAGCAAAGTAAAATAGACACGACACAAAACAGTCTAGAAAATCAAACAAGAATGATAAGCAAGGAAGTGTAGGAATTATTTAAAACAATGCAGAGATCTACAGCTAGTGTCCTTAAAAAAAAAGAAGGCCCATTCACTGGTTTTTAGATGTAATGTCAAAACTTCTATAAAGTTTATTGCAATTAAAGCCACCCTATTCCCCAAATCTTAACTCCCCAATATCAACACTGGCTCCTCTGAAATGATGACATAATCGATTCGATAATAAGGAGATCAATAATAATAATAATAATAATAATAATAATAATAATAATAATGATAATAATAATAATAATAATAATAATAATAATAATAATAATAATAATAATAATAATAATAATAATAATAATAATAATAATAATAACAGTGTTCCCTCCACCAAAAAGAAATGAGAGTCCTTGGGACTCCCAGGTATAAAATTTTAAGAGTCCTTGTGCAAATTTTGAGAGTACCCTAATCGGAAAAAGAAATGAAAAAACAAGTCCAAGCTTCACTTTTTTCTTTTTTTCTTTTTTTTACTTTGTTAAAGCGTCACATTAGTTATCATAATCATATAAAACCAAAAAATTAAAACATGTATTAAATGTTTATTTAAGCCTGAGTCGCTTGGTTGCTGCAAACTCCTTCAGAGCACCCTGCACAACAGCTTCCGATAATGACAGGATCTGTACTTGATGTTGCTGTGGATGAACGGGTTTTGGGCCCAGTCAACCAAGTCAGAAGTGACATGATCGTGTATGATAAAATCAAAGAATGGATTCACGAAAATTTCTTCTGTTTAGTGAATGGATTGCTTGTAGGAAGTTTACAATGCGCGCGCATGCGATTTTTAAGGACGACAACTCCCGACACAATCTTTAATCGTCTGCAATGGCAGTCTCAGTTGGGTTCTGATTCTGATTATGCCGTGAATTAGTTCGCCACTCGTTGGTCGTATTTTTGACTTCAGCGATTCGAAAAAAATGTGTGCGTCCACAGGACGCACACATGCAAATTGTTCTGCGTCATTTTTCATATTTTGTGCGTAAATGACGCACTACTGTGCGTAATCGGGAACACTGAATAATAATAACAATCATCGTCATCAACATCATCATCATCATCATCATCATCATCATCATCATCATCATCATCACCATCACCAGCATCTTTGAAGACTTCATACATATAAAACTGAACATATCGATATAAAAAATGCAATGATATTGAAAACATGAACATAAACTAAAACAACACACACGCACACCCACACACAACACGCCCACAAAACCCCAACTCAGACATGATAATAATTATGACCAAGACACAGGCTAAATAAAACCCGTCTACGACATACAATTTAATGATTGATGCCTCACTTCAAAACCAAGCGTTGTTTGCACACTTAAGAGAACATTACACTTGCGCCCTTAAGGCCAAGCCTACTGCCAGTAGGTTACATTAAAAATAACTACCAACGCTTTTGCCTTCAGTGACTATAGAGTTCTTCCCTCAAATACAGACACAGTCAATGATAACTGTGTAAATACATTAAACCAGCGCCAAATAAAGCCATCAGTTACAATAAGAGTACACCCACGCACGCTGCAGCTGCAAATAATAACTGAAAATACACAATAGTGACTTGCCTTGCAACACATGTCAAACATTTCCGTGGCGGATTTGGAAGTCTGACGGTAGAAATTTCCAGCTGAGCCATTGCTCTGCGATCCACTCAAACTGTTTCCCGGGAACTTATCCTTGCCCATGGCAGATTTAATTAATGCACATTCTCTTCGGAATTCCTCCCACAGGTGATCGAAACAGACTGGTCAAACGCGAAGAAACAACACAAGCAAATACAAACACAACAAGCGCACAAACTTTTCTCCAAGTGTCGTCTGCTTCGCAAGCGTCAACGTCGCGAAACACGTAAGGTGTGCGGCGAGGAGGCCTACGTACGTGTGTGCAGCTGTCAACTCTGTGTGTGTGTGTGTGTGTGTGTGTGAGGGTGTGTGTGAGTGTGTGTGTGAGACAAACAAGGGGCAAATAATCTCCACCTGTTGCTTTCCACGTTGTAAAGGCAAAGGTAGGCAGTCAGCAGTTATGTCCCTTGGACTGGAAACAAACGACACATGCAAGGTTTACCCAGAACAAATCAACCAACAAAAACAAAAACAACTGCGCTCGTTTTTCCCATCGACCAACTGACTTCATTAAGAACATAGGGTGTTTTCAATTTTATTAAGAGACTCCTGTTAATTGTAAGAAATGACATCAAAGTATATAAAATTGTTATTATCAAAATGTTTAAAACGAATGACCCCCCCCCCCCACACCCTTCCTATCCTATCCTATCCTATCCTATAACTCGGAGGTCGTAGGGGCACCACAGATGATCGTTTAACCAGCGTACTCCATCTTTCCCTGTCCTCAGCAACCCTTACCCCGAAAAACTACACATTATACAAGAAAAGATAAACTTTAAAATGAAATAAAACTTAATACAGACAGTACAAGAACCTAAACACACTTGGGCGAATCAATTAGGAAAATCTCTCTCTCTCTCTCTCTCTCTCTCTCTCTCTCTCTCTCTCTCTCTCTCTCTCTCTCTCTCTCTCTCTCTCTCGTGTGTTTGTATGTATGTATGTATGTATGTATGTATGTATGTATGTATGTATGTATGTATGTATGTGTATGTGTTAAGTGTGTGGGGAGGAGGGAGCGGGACCGGGTTGGGGGAAGACTAAGCAGCAAATTAAGCAGAACCGAATATAAACAAAGTCAACAAAAAAAAGAAAATAAAAGAAAGAAAGAAAAAAAAAGAAGAAACAAAAACAAAAAGAATAGAATACCGAAAAGGAAAGAAAAGAAAAGAAACGACCAAAACAAATAAAAGAAACGACAAAAGAGAAAACAACAGAAAAGCCGAAATAGATTTTTATCCTGCACTTTGTACACATATAACGTGGGAGTTTACCAAATTGCAGTACTTAACTAGATGTTCGGGTGTACTTCACAGATTTTTCATTGTACTTCAAGGCTTTCATCGCTTTTTCCTTTCCATACTCGCACCCCCACCCCCACCCCCCACCACACACACAAACCCCACGTAACCCCTCCTCCCTCACGTAACACACACAAACTCATTCCCACAGTATGCAATTTTGTTTTAGCAAATGTCATAGTGTTTTTCTTTGGTGTTGATGTTTTGCGACGCGCGCGATTAGTGTGTGTGTGTGTGTGTGTGTGTGTGTGTGTGTGTGTGTGTGTGTGTGTGTGTGGGCATGTAGAAACGACGTTACAGTGACACGCTCATGGAACTCCACATGGTTTCTTTTGACTTTTTTGGAAGGCTGCCCTATCATCCAGGCCTACGCCCCAACATCAGACTATGACGACAGCGAAGTGGAGGATTTTTATGAAAATCTACAGGCGGTCCTTGACCAAGTGCCGAAGAAGGACATAGTCATAGTGCAAGGCGACTGGAATGCCAAGGTTGGCCAAGATGCGCACCGCAACTGGGGAGACACATGTGGACCCCACTGCAACAACGAGACAAATGACAGGGGTCTGAGACTCTTGGAGTTTGCCAGATACAACAATCTGGTACTGGCAAACACGCTTGGTCTCCACAAAAACTGCAGACGATGGACATGGCACAGTCCTGGCGGGGAGCATCACAACCAAATAGACTTACATCATGGTCAAGAAACGCTTCAGATCAAGCATCAACATTGGCAGGACACGTACTTTTCCAGGAGCAGACATCGGAAGTGACCACGATCTCGTGATGATGTCTTTCCGGCTCCACTTGAAGAGAGTAAATACAGCAAAGTGCACTAGACTGAAGTTCGACCTGGACAAACTGCAAGACCCGGAGGTGGCAGAACTATTTCAGGCCACAATTGGAGGGAAATTTGCACCACTGCTCATTTGGGGGCTGGTGAAGTAGATGTCAACACCATGACCACCACCTTCAACTCAGCTGTGACAGATGCCGCCACTGAGATCCTTGGCAAGCACCGACCAAAGAAGAAGCTGTGGATCACACCTGAACTTTTGGATCTGTGTGATAAACGAAGAGAGATGAAAAAGAAAAAGAACACCTCACAGGGAGCTGATGTCTACCGAAAAATCAACAATGACATCCGAAAAGGCATGCTCACAGCAAAGGAGAACTGGATAGAAGGTCAATGCCAGGAAATAGAGAACAGTCTGAACAAGAACAACAGCAAGAAGGCCTACCAGACTGTGAAGCGACTGACAAGTGTCAAACAGCCCAAAGTCTCCACTATCCAAAGCAAGTCTGGCATATGCCTTACAGAAGAACAAGAAGTCTTGGACAGATGGACAGAGTACTGCTCTGACCTTTACAACCATACACCAAATGGAGACCCATCAGTTCTAGCATGTCCAGAGAACAGAGAAGAAGAAGAAATCCTCCCAATTCTCCGGGAAGAAGTTGAGGCAGCAGTGCAAGCGCTAAAGAAAGGGAAGTCAGCAGGAGTGGACAACATACCCGCGGAACTGCTACAAGCAGGAGGAGAAGCGATGATTGATGCCCTCACCATTATCTGTAACAAGATCTGGCAGAGTGGGGAGTGGCCTATACCATGGACCCAGTCGCTTGTCATCACTCTTCCCAAAAAAGGTAACCTTCAGGAGTGTGAAAATTACCGCACCATCAGCCTCATAGCCATCCCAGCAAGGTCCTCTTGAAAATAATACTCAACAGGTTGAAACCCCAAGCTGAACAAATCATAGCTGAAGAACAAGCAGGATTCAGGGCAGGGCGAAGTACCACTGAGCAGATTTTCAACCTCAGAATAATCTGTGAGAAATACCTACAGCACCAACAACATCTATATCATGTGTTCATAGACTTCAAGAAGGCGTTTGACCGAGTCTGGCATGCAGCTCTATGGGCAACAATGAAAGTGTACAACATCAGCCCAAAAATTATTGAAGTCATCAAAAGCCTGTATGACAAGGCTACCAGTGCAGTCCTACACAACAGAGCCATCGGGAATTGGTTCAGAACAACAATCGGTGTGCGTCAAGGATGCCTACTCTCTCCAACACTCTTCAACATCTTCCTAGAGCGCATCATGTCGGATGCTCTTGCAGACCATGAAGGCACAGTCAGCATAGGGGGGTAGAGCAATCTCCAATCTTCGTTTTGCAGATGACATTGATGGATTGGCTGGAGAGGAACAAGAACTTGAACAGCTGGTACAGAGGCTTGACACCACCTCCAAAGCCTATGGAATGGAAATAAGTGCAGAGAAGACCAAAATGATGACCAACAACACCAATGGCATCAATACGGACATCAAAGTCCAAGGCCAATCCCTCGACACAGTGCATAGCTTCAAATATTTAGGAGCCATTGTATCAGACAATGGGTCCCGACAGGAAGTCCTCTCCAGGATCGCACAAACAACTGCTGCCCTGACAAGGTTGAAGCCCATTTGGAAAGACAGGACCATCAGTCTACATTCCAAAGTAAGACTGCTGCGCTCCCTTGTCATCTCCATCTTCCTATATGCTTGCGAAGCATGGACCCTCACAGCAGATCTCCAACGAAGAATACAAAGCATGGAGATGAGGTGCTACAGAAGACTTCTGGGCATTTCCTATACCCAACACATCACCAACGACGAAGTCCGACAGACCATCACACAAGCTATTGGACAACATGATGACCTGCTAACAGTGGTGAAGAAACGGAAACTTCGGTGGTATGGCCACGTCACCAGATCATCAGGCCTTGCAAAGACTATTCTGCAAGGCACAGTGCAAGGAGGTAGAAGAAAAGGGAGACCGAAAAAGAGGTGGGAGGACAACATTCGAGAATGGACTGGTTTGACACTGAGCGAAGCCATCAGGGCTGCTGAGGACAGAGAAAGATGGAGTATGCTGGTTAAACGATCATCTGTGGTGCCCCTACGACCTTCGGGTTACGGGACAGGATAGGATAGGATAGGCCCTATTTTTACGTCAAAATAGGGTTCCGGTAGAGTTACAGCTGTTTTAAGGTTAGGGTTAGGTTAAGGGTTAGGGTTAGGTTCAAAAATGTGAAAATGTCAAAATAATGTCACGAAAATGAAAAGTGTGTCAAAATAATCCCTGTTTTTTCACAACAGTCATCAGAATGTCGTTTTTACAAAAATGTGTGTGTGTGTGTGCGCGTGCGTGTGTGTGTACGTGAATAAACGCACAAATGGGTAGCAGACCTTGTCTTTCTTAGTAACAAATGGGTTTATTTGCTTGGAACCCACTTTTTTCCAGGACCCCACTTTTTTCTAAGTGCGCGGGAGTGCTCTTTTAGTGCATGGGAGTGCAGTTGTAGTGCATGAGAGTGTTTTAAGTACACAGGAGTGCTCTATCCCAGACGGAGAAAATACAGTAAATTTTCGGATAAATTTTGAAGAAAATTCGACCTATTTCGTCGCCTATAGGAGACAAACTAGGTCAACTTTTTAGACGAGGGTTCGGGTAAGGGTTAGTTGTAGATCTATCCCTAGCCCTTGCCCTAACCCTTTTCTCTACAAAAATCACTTTCCGATTCCTACACTCTTAAATAAACCCAACTGTGATGTATGGTGTAATGAGTTTACATTTTAAATCTTCCTTTCTTTCTTCCGTTGTTGCTATTTTTAAGCAGGTGTGTGGAAAGGGTGATCTGACTTCAAATGTTGCTGACGTGCTGTGTGTACGTGTGTGTATGTGTGTGCGTGTGCGTGTGTAATCGAGGGTCATGAAGGGGTACGGAGTGGCCGGGAAAGGTGGAGTGGGGTGGCGTTGAACTTGAAAAGGAATTGTTATTACACAGAGGAGGAAAAGTGAAGACTGTAAACTACGTTACATCTTCTTTAATTGTCCCCATTCCCTATCAGAATATATATGGAAATTGGTTTTAATTGGTTTATAATGACTTGTTAAATACTTTACCCTATTTATTTATTTATTAATTAACCGATCTGTTTCTTGATTTATTTATATAATTTATGTATTTGATTTATTTGTTTCATAACATCATCACACCTGTCAGTCGTTTCTTACGACACGCCGGGAAACGTTGGGTCTATTCTAATCAGTGCCCTAACCCACAGGCCAAAATCTTCAACATCTTCCTAGAGCGCATTACGTCAGATGCCCTTGCAGATCACGAAGGTACAGTCAGCATAGAGGGAAGGGCAATCTCCAACCTTTGTTTTGCGGATGGCATTGATGGATTGGCTGGAGAGGAATAAGAACTTGAATAGCTGGTACAGATCCTATGGAATGGAAATAAGTGCAGAGAAGACCAAATGATGACCAACAACACCAATGGCATCAACACGGACATCAAAGTCCGAGGCCAATCCCTCAACACAGTGCATAGCTTCAAATATTTAGGAGCCCTTGTATTAGACAATGGGTCTCGACAAGAAGTCCTCTCCAGGATCGCACAAACAACTGCTGCCCTGGCGAGGTTGAAGCCAATTTGGAAAGACGGGACCATCAGCCTACATTCCAAGGTAAGACTTGTCATCTCCATCTTCCTATACGCTTGCGAAACATAAACCCTCACAGCAAATCTACAACGACAAATACAAAGCATGGAGATGAGGTGCTACAGAAGACTTCTAGGCATTTCCTATATCCAGCACATCACCAACGACGAAGTCCGACAAACCATCACAAAAGCCATCGGGTAACACGATGACCTGCTCACAGTGGTGCAAAAACGGAAACTCCGATGGTATGGCCACGACACAAGATCATCAGGGCTTGCAAAGACCATCTTGCAAGGCACAGTGCAAGGAGATAGATGAAGAGGGAGACCGAAAAAGAGGCGGGAGGACAACATTCGAGAATGGATTGGTTTGACATTGAGCGAAACCATCAGGGTTGCTGAGGACAGGGAAAGGTGGAGTACGCTGGATAAACGATCGTCTGTGGTGCCCCTACAACCTCCGAGTTGCGGGACAGGAGAGGATAGGATAGGTTTATTTGTTTGTTTATTTATGTTTTAAACCCACCAAATGGTACATGGAGAAAAGAGAAGAAGAATAAAGGTGAATGGGTATTGGAGGGGAGAGGGACTCTTTTGCTAAATGTCCAACTAAGAGTATCAGATTTAAACTATCAAAATGCCAGTTGCAGACATAATAAGATTGGAGAGAGGGCAGAGGTAAGTAAGGCAGGAAAGAAAAAATCGTGAGTGCTCTGGAGAAATCTGAAGAGTAGTAGTGGACGGGAGGCTAGAAGAGGGTGGATGAGCAGTGCAGGGACCTACTTGTCCTTCCAAGTTCACAGTACGTAACTAGAAACTAGCAAAAAGAACAATTTAAACTGCAATTTGGTAGGAGTACAGCAAGGACAGGATTTAGGAGATAGAACGAAAGGGGGGAAAGAACGATCGAGGGGGGAGGGAAGGTTAGGGGGGGGGGAGCGGGAAGGAGTGATTTGAACATTCCCAAAGATGGAATTTTAGTGCCAAAATGTCGGCGATTAAACCGGAAGCAAGCAAAATGAGGTTTTAGCTTCTTCTTCTTGTTCTGTGTGTGTGTGTGTGTGCGTGTGTGAGAGAGAGAAAGAGGAGAGGGGATGGAAGGGAAGGAGAGGAGGAGGGGGGGAGGTCCGGCAGGGGCGGCGTGGAGATGTGGAGTAGACGTGAATGTCTCAAATGAAGTGCCCTCCACACCCTAACCTCCCCGTGAAGATCAAGAAGCTTCCCGTCTCCTCGCATAGAAAACATCACCGAGACTCCCTATTTGCCTCCCCTTCTTTGCTGGCGTCTTGGAGTTGTGTCCCCTGGGGCGTCTTGTCACCACTGTATGTCAAGGGTTGTTTCTCTCTGCGCAACTCCTTTGGGGAGTTTCGTCCCTTGTCCACAGCGATAGGCTAATTCCGCTTTCAAATCTCCTCCACCCAAGTCTTATCCATCATTCAAAATATCGATTTGTCTTCTACGGAAAAATGTGCGGCGTGGGGTTTCACTCTTGAAATTTGCTTGTAGGACATGAGGTGGACATCTTGAAACATTTGAAGTTCAAAACCTCTTGCTGCTTTTTTTTCTTCTTCCGTTTATACTTGTTCTTTTAGTTGTTAGTCTGGCTGCTTTTTTCCCTTCTTCTGTTTATACATGTTCTTGTAGTTGTTAGTTCTCGAGCGAAGACTGGGAACTATTGTTTTTGGTTCTGTCCGTTCGGTCGTCCGCGCTTTTCACTGAAACTAATGGACGGGTTTCTTTGACAATAAAAATATTTATCAGATGACAAAGAGAATTATTCGAGAGACTGATAATTAAATAAGATAAGATAAGATAAGATAAGATAAGATAAGATAAGATAAGATAATTTTATTTTGCAAGGGTAAAAGAGTAAACGCTGAATGCGTTTTTTTACATCTTCTCCTTGGGGCTTTAACAATAACTATTAAATACAACTCAATGTAATAACACCAACGAACAATAACAAATAAACAAAGTCATCATTATATAAAAATATTTGCAAACAACAGAAATCAAATTAATGTTGTTAATATCAATCAACAACATTAACAATTAATGTGTATTTAATTTTGAATGTGTTTTAAGAGACGTGTTCTAAATGATGTAAATTTAGATGCTGGAGTGCCGAGATCTTCAGGAAAGTTATTCCACAAAGTGGAACCAGAATAAGCTAGACTAGTTTCGAAGAGATCAATTCTTGGAATTGGAACATTTAATTTTGTGGACGATCTGGCAGTTTTTTTGGTTGTTTTTTTTTTTTTTTTTTTTTTTTGGGGGGGGGGGGAGGGGAGGGAAGAGAAGAAAGATATGGAGGTGCATTGCCAGAAAGGACCTTGTGCATGAAAGCACCTTTATTAAATTTTAGTCTGTCGGTAAGAGGTATAATACTGATCCGTTTATAGTCATCTGGAGAGATTTTTGTTTATAAGAATAATTTGTTTAACTGCAAGTTTGTGAATTCTAATTAAAGGCTTCATTGCATTGCCACTAGCAGAATCCCAAATAGTAGAGGAATAATCAATACATGATTGAATATGACCGGAAAACAGTTTACGAGAATGTAAATTTAAAAATGTTTTTATCCTTGATAAGTGATATTTGGATTGGTATATGAGAGAGGGAGAGAGAGAGAGAGAGAGAGAGAGAGAGAGAGAGAGAGAGAGAGAGAGAGAGAGAGAGAGAGAGAGAGAGATTAACTTCGTGCGTGGGTGCATTATTGGTATTTTTGTATTTTAATCATCTTCGTGTTTTCATGGGGAAAAAAAGGCTAACTGAAGCCCCAAGGGTGCAAGCGTAGTGAATGCAAAGAGTAACGGATGGGCACAAGAAGACGTAGAAAAGCTTTGAGAGACGTAAGCTTATTAGACGAATCCGTAGAGTAAAAAGACGTACTGTATCTACGTGCTTAGAGTACTGGCATAGTTTAGTAGGAATTCTAGTAAGCCTATATTATTCAAGAACCAGTTAATACTCAAGTTGCAAATATATTTTTCTGAGCCTGTAAGATTAAACTTGAATTTAGAACAGTAAATTAAAGATGAGGAAGAAAATGAAGACGACAAGGAGGAGGAGGAGGAGGAGAAGAAGGAAGACGACGACGACGGCGAAGAAGAAGAACAACAACAACAACAGCAACAACAACAACAACAACAAGACGGTGGTGGTGGTGGTGATGATGATGAGGTAATGATGATGATGATGATGATGATGATGATGATAATGATGATGATAATAATGATGATGATGATGATGATGATAATGATGAAGACGACGACGACAACAACGACGAGGATAATGTTGATAATAATAATGATGATGATGATGATGATGATGATGATGACGACGATGAGGATGTCGAAAGAGGGAAGCGGAGGAAAAAAGACTGTAGGAAACAACAATGTAATCGATACGACTAAGAGGATGCTTACAACGATCGACTAGCAAGTAGAATGCTGCTTCAGCTGCGGCTGTTGGAGGTGGGGAAGAGGAGGAGGACCTGCAGCCTTACAACTGAAGATAACACAAAACATTATTGACAAGGCTGCGTCTTACCTTATGAAAATCAGCAACATTGACGTGTTGAACGGTAGTATACGGCACACTTTGTCTTCTACTGCAGTCTTTTTCGATGGATACTCGCAAATTCAGCTTGTTTTTCCTTGCCATCGACATTTATACAGTGCACCCATTCACTTTGCTTGTAAAACTCATCCAGGATGATGTGCGGAACTCAAACTATGCAAAGGTCGAGATCGAGATCAATATATCTGATCACACACACAAAAACCATCATGTAGTCTTCAGCCAATGATTGGAGTTAGATCTACATAATCCACATCGTGATCATCACTGCAAGCTGTGCAAGGATTGTGTTTTGAGCTAAAAAGATATTATGTCCTACGTGTATAGCAAAAGACAAAATTACTGTCAAAGTCTTTCATACATCCTTTGCTATTAAGCCTATGTGAAGAAGAGGAAAAATTACACCAAATAATTTGTGAGTTTATCATAATAATTTGAAAGTAACTGTATCACGCACAATTGTTAAGTCCATACTAATCTCAATTATTCTACAAACGATAGTTTCCAACCGCACACAATACCCGCAGCTGGCAATTAGTTTTCCTATCAACCACAAAACCCGTGAAATCATAGGGTGCGGTTTTTGTTACTCAACAATCAATTGTGACTGAAACGACGGGCTCTGACAGAACGGATCACAACAGGTATGTTTTTAAACAAATCTGATGCAACGGATTGGAATTGCACAATCATTTACAACCAACCAAGGTTATATTATTAGAGTATTAAGCTCCCACCCTACCCCCCACCCCCCACCCCATCCTTCCTCACCTATGCCACCCCCACCTACCCCTACTCCAACAATCACTACAAGGCCAATAGAATGTACGAGCTTTAAATATAGAAACTGGGATCGCTGTGTCACGTTTAAGCTTAATTCAATACCTCTACGGGTTTACCCAGCGAGAAGTGTTGCATACCCAGCATGAATGAATTGTGCAGGGTTCACAAAGGTTAACGGGAGTGCACCTAATTTGATTTTAATAAAACAAAAAACAAAAACAAAAAAAAAACAACCAAAAAACCACACCAATTGAACATGTTTTTAACAACACAAAACCAAAGCAAATAAAAACGTCCGGGGTTAACAGACCATCGTAACTTGACTGACAAATCTTGTAAAACATATTATTGGTGGTAGTTAGATTAAAGTCCCACGTCACATATAGCGAATAGAGGACTATAACATATTATTTCAAATTAAACTGCGATTTATAGACCGCATCGTGGAGACTGAAAACGTTTCTATTTAAATCAAGCGATACACTTTATAAAGAACGTGATAATAATGTAATGGATGAAGTCAATCTAAATTTAAAAATGTTCAAATGAATCGTAAAGCAACTGTTAAATAACGCAAATAAAGAGAGGCGAATAGTGGAAACAATGAACATAAACCTAACTATTATTTATTTATTTTATGTGATCATTAATTAATTATGGAATTTACTTATTTATTCACACTTTATGTGTTTATTTAAATAAATAAAAACTAAAAATGAATGCATGAATAAATAAAGTGAACGTATTTCAAACGAACCAAAAAACAATAATGTCTTATTAAGGAAATAAAACTTATTAGAATTACTACTTTGGCCAAACTACTTTTCACTTGACGGCTCAATCCGATAACAACAGGGTGATAACAAACACAACATGAGTCACATCCTATCAAGCTCAAAATCACTTGTGCGAACACTGAACTTGGTTTAACATAAATTTATTCAACAAACAAACCAGATATTAGTGCCAAACAACACACACACACACACACACACGCACACACACACACACACGCACACACGCACTCTCACATACACACACGCACACACACAGATACAGTTGCAACATCGAAAAATTTAATTCCGTCGGAAATCGAGCTCCCTTGAAATTTCAAAGTTGAAAAAGCACGGTTGAATCTTCTAAAACCAGCAAAATAGCAGCGGAAAATTCTGCCTCTAATCCTTTCCAATATTAACTCGCAGTGCTCACAACTCCGTGTTACAGAGACATGCTCTGAACATTACATTTTTCTGTCTCACCTCGAATCTCAACAATAAACAGTGACCATTGATTTAAAAACCCGGCGCAAGCCATACAATTAAATGAAACACATAAATCAAGAATAGAGAGCCTTGGTACACACTAAAATTGTGTGGGAGGGGGTGGAGTTCACTTTGTACTACACTCGTAGGTGGTGTGTGGGATAGATGTTAGGATTAGCGGATAAACCTAGATAAGGGGACTTCAATAAACTGAGGGGGCTATCAATGTTTCTTTTCTTCTTCTTCTTCTTTGTTTAATTTTTTTTTAACGTCGAAGGTAGGATGTTAAAGATAGTTGAGGAAAAAACAAACAAATGAGAATATCATAAGACAAAAGATATTAAAAACAAAAACTAAGTGACCCTATACAAGGATTTGTTTTCACGTCAATAGAACAAAAGGGTGGTGAAGGACATAAGAGATAATAATTATGTGAGTAGGTCCAATAGAACTATAACCCGTTCAAGCAAGGTGGACACTGGCCTGCGGGTCAGCGAGTGCAAGTGCGAGTCATCGACTATACGCTATGTGTCCGGGGACTTTAATCTACCTACGTAATGTGCAATAAAGATGAAGACTAACGATATTGTCTGGGACCTCTTTAGATTTATACAACTGTATTTAAAAGAAAAAAAGGCGAAACATTTTATATTGCAGGCTATTTACGTGATGGGTCGGGAAACAACTACACCATAAAAAAAATTAAAAGAAATAAAACAGAACAAAAATGTGCGGAACAACCACTCTTCAATGTACATTATATGCTAAGTATGAACACATTGGTTTGACCACAAAAATTAATAAACTTCTTACCTCTCTCACATTTCCCCCTCCCACCCACCCCCCACACCCCCCAAAAAAAATCAAGTTCGGAAGGCGGTTGTTATATCCAGAATAATAAAGAGTATATATGTTACTGGCAAAGTATGAAATCCGGCATTCTATAGAATACCTAGCTAGAATGCCTAGATAAAGTATAGAATGCACCATCCGGCATTCTATAGACATACCGGGATTTCACACATTGCCGGTAACATATACACTAAAATATCACAATATTGCTTGTTGCTGTATGTTTCCTGTTGTAACAAATATATTGTCAACATTCTGACATGGAAAATAATGAAAAGGTGCTACAGTTTACTTCTTCTAATCATGTAGGGGAGAGTTGCTGCAGGATTTTGTTTAGTTAAAAGTCTGAAAAGTGAAAGAAGGCCGACTATCAATGCGCCCAAGGCAGCAATTTGTCTCCTCGGGCAGCTTGATCCTGTATCGGCCTGCACCTTGCACAGCTCATGAGCTGGAAAAGCGCTACATAAGAGCGATTACAAAAATAAATGAATAAAGTAATCAGGCACTCATTCAGTCTATATGAGAACCAGTTGAGCAAAGGCATTTAAAGCTAACGTTTAAAAGTTGTTTTAAAAATTATTATTTTAGACGCGCTGTGCCTTGGTACGCAACATTGTAAAATAGTTGGTCTACATTGACTGGGTGTAGATTATGGAAGGAGGACTCAATCTTAAATCACGGGAAGGAATGGTAAGACTAAAAAGTATAACAAATCATGAAAGGCCAATATACACACCGTACGTGTCAACAACAATCGGATCCAAAGCAACGGTGAATCGCGATGGCCACGTCCTTTAAAGGACGCATACCAAGCCGACAGCGTCTTGTATTAGTGCACCCCATTCGAATAGAGTGGAAAGGCTGATCTTCCACGCTCCTTGACTACACTGCTGACAGTCTTTCAACGCCTAATCGTTGACAAGGGTGCTGTGACCTTTACAAAATAAACTACAGTCGTGTCCATATTTATCCACAGCTGGGTTCCAACTTGTTATCGGGTGAAAGCTGTGAAGCTGTAATATCATTTGCTATATATAGCTGTCTTACACTTTGACCGAGGGTGGGATCAGGGGTATTACATTCAAACTCAGTATCCAAGAGCTGGCTAACGTCGCTGACAATTTATAAACACTTTAAGTCATCAACTTAACGGTTCAGTCTTTGATACTCCACACCACTTTAAACCCTAAGCATGCAGCGAAATGCGAAAAGGCGGTTAAATCAAAGCAACGACATTCAAAATATTGGGGCAGATTTTTCTCTCCTGTTTCTAAAATTCAATGAGGTGTGTGTGTGTGTGTGTGTGCGCGCCCGTGAGTGTGTGAGTGTGTGTGTGTTTGTCTGTGTGTGTATTTTCATCATAGCTATGAAATTCAAGTTGGAAATTGAAAGATGCTGCGCATGCTGTAAATTCGAGTTGGATAAATTTAATAACTCGTGGACGGAATGGTTTATGTTTTGCGGCATTGTGGAAGAACATTGAATATTTTTTTTTATATATGTAATACCTTTTCCCCTCATAGTGAATTGTAAATCCTATATCATTTTACTTCCCCACGAACAAACATGAATATTGGGTATTACTGTTAAAAAAATAATAATAAAAAAAACTATTTAAAAAAAAAAATAAAATAAAAAAAATAAAAAATAATAGAATACACGAACAGACGGTTTTAGGTAGAAATTGTAGAATTAGGAGACGAACACAGATGTAGACGCAGACAATGCACAGAGTACTCTGTGTGTGTGTGTGTGTGTGTGTGTGTGTGTGTGTGTGTGTGTGTGTGTGTGTGTGTGCGAGAGAGAGAGAGTGAGAGAGGGAGAATGTTGTTTACTTAACTTTTGCTGTTATACTGAAGAAAAGGGGAATGGGTGGGTGTAGGGGGGGGAGTGACAGAGGTGATGGGTGCAAACATATTTATTTTGTTGTTGTTGTTGCTGTTGTTGTTGTGGTTCTCTTTTGCCATGTATTCAGTGACACTGTGACGCAACAAATGTTTCCTTGTTTTGTGGAATAAAAGGAAAAAAAATCATCATAGCCTATGTGGACTTAGCCAACTCCACCTTCAAAATAAAACAAGACAAACAGTCTGCATCGATGATACATTCTGAACACTTGAGACTGAAATATTACCCCATGTAGTAAAAGCATGCCCATCACTGCTACAACCACCACATTATCTGGTTGAAGCATTCATAATGGCCCATGCAGACAAATAGAGACTTGCCACTGCGAAGAGAAAAATATGGGAAGACGATACGAGGTATGGTAAGGTAGGTAAATTAAAGTCCCCGGACACAATGCGTATAGGGGACAATGACGATACGAGGTAGGTTCAATCGGCTTAAATAGGATCTCGACTGCGAGACTGACTAAATCTTATTTTTAGAACTTTGCGTCATCCGTTATCACAGCAACTTTCAAGTGGTATCACCATCTCCTCAGCTGGAAATCCCCATAATCTGTTCACATTCAAATGGTTTTTGCGTTCTACATGCTGTAGCGCAGTGGTTTATGACACTGCACGGGGTGCAAACCTGCACCTATTCTTTGCATTCCATCGCACGGACTTTAAAGATCCTGTTGCTCATGTCATAGTCGGGTGAGTGCCGGATACACAAATACACCTGCAAGCACTATGTCCCTTCTCCCCAAATCCCCTTCTGGGTCTCAGACTATGTACCCCACGCCAGCAAGTGGGCGCTTCGAGCTAGATCCTGTATCGGCCAGCGCCTTGAGCAGCTCTTGAGGTGGAAAAGCGCTTCATAAGAACAATTAAGTAAACAAATACATCAATAAAACTGTGTATCTAATTCTTACGTTCCTAAGCTTTGATTCTGACTTCCACCATTCTCGTTTCTACATCTACGTGCAAAGTTTCAGTACCAACGCCTTGAGCACGCGTCTGAGCTATGAAAATGCGCTGATCAAAAACATTGGAGTTGTTAACCATCTTACATTGTTGCTATCATCATTACATTTTGTACAAATAGATGTTACCAATCGTGATCAAGTAGAAACTAAAAAGTGAGAAAATAAGAATGCAATATTATAAGCAGATTCCTCCATTGGTTTTCATTGGCGCGAAAGGTTAACAGGTTACAGCTTTTCTACCCAAATCCATGCTATAGCAAATCCGAAAATCCGACGTGATACCCGAGGCTGAGGAACTTGATTCTACACTGAGCATCTGAAATCGATGGGACAATCTTATAATGGTTCCAAACTGAGATGGGGCAATCTTTTATAAAAAGCTACTGTGGACTCGGAGTGTCTCCAACGCTCTGCGCACGTTGTTTGTTCTTAACAAATGCGGAGCACGGAGACAAACAAAGTGAGGCTGGCAGGGAATACGATGTTTTACTGCACAAATGCATGCCAAAAGGGTATCCATGTAGTTATTAGACTGCGGGGGTATCCTGTGCCATAAGCGTTGGACGTTAGGGATAATATCCGCAACAGGAGATCTCATTTGTACCTTCGGGCACGAACGAGCGCACTGTTGTTGTGGAAAGCCTGTGGGCTGGAGAAAAGACGAAGAAGATGAAGAAGACTGGGGCTGACCTGCCAGCGTCGAAGTACAGAGTTAGTTTCCAGTACCCCACGAAAATAAGGCGTGGTGGATTCA
The DNA here is from genome assembly GCA_036898135.1 of Oncomelania hupensis. Classification (NCBI taxonomy): domain Eukaryota; kingdom Metazoa; phylum Mollusca; class Gastropoda; order Littorinimorpha; family Pomatiopsidae; genus Oncomelania; species Oncomelania hupensis. The sequence continues at coordinate 34,782,865 of CM072512.1, forward strand.
ATCCCCACCAGGGTCGAAGTCTAATCTTAGCTTAGGTATGAGACTTATCACATCACCGAGGGTTTCCTCCAGGTACTTCGGTTTCCTTCCTCCTACAATAACGGTATTAGACAAATTACAAAACTAACTTCCTTTCCGTCTCCGATAAGGATTACCCTGTCTGCGCACCACACGTTTGAGTGATGCTTGGGTGTTGGTTGTGTGAGAGGTATTGTGTGTAGCATACGAGCGTGGCTACAGATCACCGCGCTTTGAATATGTTTAATTAAAGGGGAAAGCGCGTATATAGCATCCATTATTATTATTTTTTTAAATTATTATTATTATTATTATTATTATTATTATTATTATTATTATTATTATTATTATTATTATTATTATTATTAGGGGGTGGCTAATAGCACAGCCGATAGGGTGCCGGTTTCCTATGCCGAAGGTCGCGGGTTCGAACTCCGCATTGGACGAACTTACGGACGAACTTAAGTAGGCTACGAAACGTTTCAGGACACCGAGAGACCTCTCCGGGTACTCCGGTTTCCTCCATCCCTTCAATAATGGTAGTGGATGCAGTCAATCTAAATTAAAAAAAATAATAATTGATTTCCCTTCCGCCTTCTGTAACAGCGATCTTTTCAGATCGCCGCGCTCTGAGCTCGATTAAAGGAAAAGTGCGTGATATCATCCTGTATTTCTTCTTCTTCTTCTTCTTCTTCTTCTTCTTCTTCTTCTTCTTCTTCGTAGTAGTAGTAGTAGTAGTAGTAGTAGTAGTAGTAATAGCAGCAGCAGTAGTAGTAGTAGTAGCAGTAGTTGTCGTAAGTTGTGGGTGTGAAACAAGAGAGTCTGCATGTGCTGTATGAAAGACTTGTGCAGAATGCTCTTTCCATCATCCATGATAAGTCACGTAACTGCTCACCACTTTCAGCTCCTACCTTCTGGCCGGCTCCTGAATGCCTAAGATTCGTACCGTGAGAACTAAAAACAGTGTTATACCACATTTTATACGCCTGATTACCAGATAATAAATTCAACCAGTTGTACAATATGTGTGTGGGTGTGTGCAGTCATGCACTGTTTGACCATGCAAATTATAATCCTGCCGTTTTTGTTCGTATAATGCACACACGTTGGAATTTCTCATAAATATAATAAAAATGTCATATTTGTATTTGTATCCAATCCGATGTCCATTTGTATGGCGCTCAACAGTTGAATTACAAACAACAAACGAGTTTAATTCTCAATGTGAATTAATATTGTTATTGTTATTTTAATGTGTATTTGTGCTGGCATCTTGTCCCATGACGTGGTCGTGAAGAAGAAGGATGGGAGCAACATAGCTTGCATAGACTACAGGAAGGTTAACAAGATCACCGTCTTCGACCCTGAGCCGATGCCTACTGCAGCAGACCTGTTCCGTCAATTGTTCGGTAGAAAATTATTATGTGGGAGTTGGTGAAGTAGATGTCAACACTGTTACACTCAGTTTGATGATGGAGTTTTCTATCAGTATCTGATTCAGCCCCGATGCTTGAATTCCTGATAGTTGTGTAACTCAGATTCGTTTATCCACACAGCCCGTCCAAACAGTGAAGTTTTCCACTTTTTATTCAGCACACATCAACAACTGCATACAATCGCTCAATCGCCTTTCCACTCTCAAATTTACTTTCCAACTTACTATCAACAACAACACTATCTTATTTTTGAAACAGCGCGGCACTTAAATAGTCTCTTGATACTCCCGAATAATCTGGATCAATCTCGTTTGACGCAATTTAACCAATCGCTTCTAACTTCGTCATTACTGTCTTACGTCATACATATTTTTTTCTCCTTCCGGAATGTCTTCTTGCTTCGACATGTATCGGGAAATTTCTATCGAGAGTAAACACGCAGATCCAGAAAATTCTACAACAGTATCGACTAACGAAAATTATCAACGTTATACAAAGCCTCTCCTAACAACAATGTAAACTCAAATCAAAGGTAAATAAACTCCATTATTGAATACTTTGCAAAACGAAACGATTAGATCTATCGTGCGCGTTTCCGACATACTTTCGTTCGCGTTTCAACGTAACAAACACCATGACTACAGTTTCAACTCATCTGTGACAGATGCCGCCACTGAGTTCCTTGGCAAGCACCGCCCAAAGAAGAAACAGTGGATCAGATCTGAACTTTTGGACCTGTGTGACAAACGAAGAGAGATTTAAAAAAAAAGAACATCTCACAGGGAGCTGATGCCTGCCAAAATAATCAACAATGATATCCGAAAAGGCGTGCGCACAGCAAAGGAGAACTGGATGGAAGATCAATGCCAGGAAATAGAGAACAGTCTGAACAAGAACAACAATCGGCGTGCAAGAATGTCTACTCTCTCCAACATTCTTCAACATTTTCTTAGAACGCATCATGCCAGATGTCCTTGCAGATCACGATGGTACAGTCAGCAAAGGGGGTAGAGCAATCCCCAACCTCCGTTTTGCGGATGACATTGATGGGTTGGCTGAAGAGGAACAAGAACATGAAAAGCTGGTACAGAGCTTTGACACCACCTCTAGAGCCTTTGGAATGGAAATAACTGCAGGGAAAACCTAACTGATGACCAATGACACCAATGGCATGAACATAGACATCAAAGTCCAAGGCCAATCCCTCAAAACGGGGCACAGCTTCAAATATTTATGAGCCATTGTATCCCGACAGGAAGTCCTCTCCAGGATCGCACAAACATTGGACTGGCTTGACACAGAGCGAATGCATGAGGATTGCTGAGGACAGAGGAAGAATGGAGTACGCTGGTTAAACGATAATCTGTGATGCCCCAACGACCTTCGAGTTACGGGACAGGATAGGATAGGAAATTCTTCTCAAAGATTGACCTCCGCAAAGGTTATTGGCAAGTCCCCTTGCGTCAACAGGACATACCAAAGGCTGCTTTTATAACTCCTGATGGGACGTACGAGTGCCTCATGATGCCCTTTGGCATGGTCAACAGCGGTGCTATCCTGAAGATAGGAATGAGGAAGATGCTCGAAGGGATGGACAACGTCGTATGTTACTTGGACGACCTGCTTGTCCACACCCAGACCTGGACATGATGGACTTGAGGGAGCTGTTTCACCGTCTAACAGAAGCTAATCTGGCCGTGTGACCCAGCAAGTGCATTCTGGACTGATAACGTCGACCTCATCTGTCATTCGATGAAAGAAGGAACCAACAGAGGTAAACTCATTCTACGAAAGTCTACGAGATCAACGTCTTTGACCCTGGGCCGGTGACAACCGTAACGGAGGGGGGCATCGATTCTGTGCGGATTAAAGAGCATTGACAGTATCCAGACAGACTGTAATAAGTTTCTGGACTTTCTATGTACATTGCGTCTCAATGCTGTTGACAGAAATTAAGTAAATTTCTTCTTGTGTAGGGGGTAATGTTACGATTGAGACGCACACGATAGATCCGATCGTTTTGTTTTGCAAAGGGTGCAATGATAGAATGTATTTACCTTTGATTTGATTTTGCGTTGTTGCTAGAAAATGCTTTGTATAGTGTTGATAATTTTCGTCGGAGGACATTGTTGAGAAGTTTCTGGATTTGCTTCTTTATTATCGATCGGAGCTTCTAGACCTTACCGGTAAAACTTGTGGAATCGTGTGGATTCGTAAACATTATGTGACGTAGGACAGTGCATAGTTCGGGTGACGAGTTTATTTTGATTGGGTGTTAATGCGTCATGCTGGAATGTTGGAATTTGTTCTCGCTTGCAGAGAGGCTTTATAAGTAATGCACTGTCTGCTGGATGATTTTCGAAGTGATTTTAAGAAAGCGATCTTGTCTGCAGTTGTTGATGTTTGCGGGATAAAGTTGGAAAACTTTATACGACGACTCCTGCCTTGTTGCTGAGTGAACAGGCTGCGTGGATAAATGAATTCGAGATTCAAGCATCGAGGCTGAATTGGCTATTACACGTTAAATACCGTGTAACATAGTAGTAGTAGCAGTAATAGTAGTAGTAGTATTGGCAGCAGCAGCAGCAGTAGTAGTGATAATAGTAGTAATAGTGAGCTTAGTAGTAGCAGCAGCACAAGTAGTAGTAACAGCAGCAGCAATAATAGTAGTAGTAGTAAGAAGAAGAAGAAGAGGTAAGAGAAGGAGAAGCGAAAGGTTAAATTTCAATAATGTCAAAGTTTCAATGTTTTGTTCATGCTCTCTGTCAAGGAAAACACACACACACACACACACATGTACATTTTAAAAAAATCAACAAAACATCTCTTATACAATATAATTTTGCAGATAGACGGAAATTGATTGTGTTAAGGAGGAGCGAGAGAGAGAGAGAGAGAGAGAGAGAGAGAGAGAGAGAGAGAGAGAGAGAGAGAGAGAGAGAGAGAGAGAAGGAACGATACAGAAAAGGATGAGGAGGAGAAAGAAGGAGAACAAGAAAAGGAGAAGAGGAGGAACAAAGAAGAGGGAAGATGACAGTGGATGGCATACTGAAGAATACAACTAAATTTATGAGAGCTAATATAATATACTCTGATTGCTTAGGTGAAAGAAGAGACAATGAGAAAGGGAGGAAGGTGTTGAGAGGGAGGGTTACCCCCCTCCATCCCCCGGTAATTGGGGATGGGGGAAGGAGGCTTAAAAAAATGGGGTGGAAGGAGATTAAAATGGGGAAGGGGGGTGGAGAGAGGAAGAGATAATTGGGTTCAGAACTAAATTAGCAGCACGCACGTGCAGTTTCTTGAAAACGTCACCTTTCTGGGTTGTCACCGATATTTTTTAACCAGATAAAAAGTGGCCATTTTCACTGTCCAATTTAGCAAGTATGATTGCTCTGTTGGTTTATTGTTGATGTCGGCTCCAACCCCTTGTTCTCTGTGATGGTTATCCCCGTCTGCCATATCGCCAATGGTGGGTGTAGACGTTAAACTTCAATGTTCATGCATTACAGGACAATACAAAATATCTTTACTGTCACACACACACACACGTACACACACATACACAATTAAATTTGCCTTTGGCTCCTTCAGGGGTCTCTTTGAAATATTAAAGTGCTCAACCCCGAAAGTGCAAATGTGAACAATTTTAAGAGCGAAAAAGTCAAGGTATAAAGAGAAAACGACAGACGTTAGAAAATAAATGGAGAGAGAGAGAGAGAGAGAGAGAGAGAGAGAGAGAGAGAGAGAGAGAGAGAGAGAGAGAGAGAGAGAGAGAGAGAGAGAGAGAGAGAGAGAGAGAGAGAGAGAGAGACGTAACAGCAGCAACACAATTTATCGTGAATACGGATCATAAACACAATGTTAACTGTAACTACATCACCAGAAACAAGCATCCACTGTGCATCAGCAGGGCATAAAAATAATACAATCCCTATTGTTCGCCGATGGCGTAATGACCACGCCATCAAATATTTGCTCTGTCAGACTCCTTGCAGGCCCAGCTCGTTGCATATAATAATGCTTGAGACAACAGCACATACAGACACTCATATTACTGCCAGGTCGCTTGTGCCCATAATAAAATATATGCTTAGACAACAATGCATACAGACATTCACTTTATGGCCAGCTTTGTGCGTTTCGCAGACAGACTTTATTACCGTGCCAAAGAGGACAAATTTCGCATGGTTTGTGCAGGAAATATGCATCCGTCGTTGTCTTTTCTGCGCTGTGCACCCCTCGCCTCCATACGAGGAATAGTCTCTGTAGACCGTTTTTAGGAATTTTCCGCAGATTATTCTGAAGTTGAAAGTCTGTTCAGTGGTATTTCACCCTGCTCTGAATTCTGCTTGTTCTTCAGCTATTATTTGTTCAGCTTGGGGTTTCAACCTGTTGAGTACTATTTTCAGGAACACCTTGCTGGGATGGTTGATAAGGCTGATGGTGCGGTAATTTTCACACTCCTGAAGGTTACCTTTTTTGGGAAGAGTGATGACAAGCGACTGGGTCCATGGTGTAGACCAATCCCCACTCTGCCAGATCTTGTTTCAGATAATGGTGAGGGCGTCAATCATCGCTTCTCCTCCTGCTTGAAGCAATCCCGCGGGTATGTTGTCCACTCCCGCTGACTTCCATTTCTTCAGCGAATGCACTGCTGCCTCAACTTCTTCTCGGAGAATTGGGAGAATTTCTTCTTCTTCTTCTCTGTTCTGGGGATATGCTAGAACTGATGGTCTTCGTTTGGTGTGTGGTTGTAAAGGTTCGAGCAGTACTCTGTCCATATATCCAAGATTTCTTGTTCTTCTGTAAGGAATATGCCAGACTTGCTTTGCATCGTGGAGACCTTGGGCTGTTTAATACTTGTCAGCCGCTTCACAGTTTGGTATGCATTGTTTCTGTTCTTGTACAGACTGTTCTCTATTTCCTGGCATTGATCTTCCATCCAGTTCTCCTTTGCTGTGCGCATGCCTTTTCGGATGTACTTGTTATTTTTCGTTAGTCATCAGTTCCCTGTGAGGAGTTCTTTTTCATTTTCATTCAACATAGATCCAAACGTCCAGGTGTGATCCACTGTTTCTTCTTTGTGGGGTGCTTGCCAAGGATCTCTGTGGCGGCTTCTGACACAGCAGCTGAGTTGTATGCGGTGGTCATGGTGTGGACATCTATTTCACCAGCTCCCAAAATGAGCAGTGGTGCAAATTTCCCTCCAATTCAGTATAGTGCACTTTGCGGTGTTTACTCTCTTCAAGTGGAGCCGGAATGGCATCATCACGAGATCGTGGTCACTTCCGATGTCTGCTCTTGGAAAAGTGCGTGTCCTGCCAATGTTGATACTTGATCTGAAGCGTGTCTTGACCATGATGTAGACGATCTGGTTGTGATGTTCCCCGCTGGGACTGTGCCATGACCATCGTCTGGATTTTTTGTGGAGACCAAGCGTGTTTGCCACTATCTGATTGTTGTATCTGGCAAACTTCAAGAGTCCCAGACCCCTGTCGTTTGTCTCGTTGCTGCAGTGGAGTCCACATGTATCTCCCCAGTTGTGGTGCGCATCTTGGCCAATCTTGGCATTCCAGTCGCCTTGTACTATGACTATGTCCTTCTTTGGCACCTGGTCAAGGACAGCCTGTAGATGTTCATAGAAATCCTCCACTTCGTTGTCGTCATAGTCTGATGTTGGAGCATAGATCTGGATGATGGTGGTGTTGAAAGGGGCTGCTCTTAGACGGATGGTATTGAGTCCATTGGAGACTGGGCGGCAACCCATGACAGTGGCTAGAAAGTCTCTGTGGACCAAGAATCCCACGCCGTGTTCGTGGATGTCATTTCTCCAGCTGAAATAAAGCGTGTGGCCTTTGTCGGTTGTTGTTTCACCTAGGCCTTTCCAGCGCAGTTCGCTGATACCTAAAATGTTCCATCGACAATGCTCTAGCTCGTGGGCCAGTTCTTCTAATTTACCCTCCCCAGTTAGAGTCCTGACATTCCAGGTTCCTATGACGATGTTGTCTCTCGTGCGGATCTCGCTAAGTTGTCCATCAGTAGCACACTTATCACCTCCGTCCTGGTGGTCAACGGAAGGCGCGGTCCTTGGTGACCCGGGCAACGACCGATCCGGTTTGGAATTAGTGGTTCTTTTTATCATGTAGTGTGTCTTGGGCAAGAAAGACCTGGCGGTGCGCAATCCTCTCCAGGCTGTTGGACAGAGACGAAATCCACGAATACAGTGTGGCTAGCTTTGGCCCTGAGCACGTAGTCCATGAATCTGTAGTAACGTGAGGTTCCTCCGCCCTGGCCGGTGACTTCTGCGTAAAAGACTTTCGCCCAGTGATGCCGTGCTGACATCACCCCTGTTAGTTGCCTCTTACGACACGCCGGGAAGCGTTGGGTCTATTCTATTTAGTGCCCGAACCCACAGGGCATATTTAGGCCTACGTATTCCTTGTTAAATCTGATAACACACACACAAACACACACACACACACCCACAAACACACATACACACACACCTAAATAAATTTGAGTGATACCGGTCGCCAGTTTCAATTTACCGTTTTAGCAGGGAATGTGCCGACTGCCAAAGACGTCATACTTGTTCGGAATCCCCCACCTCCCTTCCGACTCCTGATATTGAACGGTTCAGCGTATTTGAAAGCCAAACATCATACCTCAACAAAATGCTTGTCATGGAGACAAATTCAAAATCGTTACTCATTTGAAACAGAGACCTTAAAATATATTTCTGGTCGTCAGCTAAGAATACCAGCAAAAAAAAAAGATCTACGGGCAATGCCATTGTTAGTTCTGCGAAAAGAGTATAAGGTCACTATTGAGGTCACCGAGGGTTTTCTCCGGGCACTCCGGTTTCCTCCCTCCCTTCAATAATGGTACAGGACGCAGTCAATATAAAAATTTCAAAAATAAAAAATTCGATTTTCTTTCCGTCTTCTAATAGCGATCTCCCTGCCTTTACACCACCTGTTTGAGTGATGGATGTGTATTTGGTGTGTGTGAGGGTGGATGAGACAGGTGAGCGTGTATGTTGGTTAGATCGCCGCGCTTTGAGCCTGATTGATTTGGGGAAAGGTGCGTATATAGCATCCTGTAGTATTATTATTATTATTATTATTATTATTATTATTATTATTATTATTATTATTATTATTATTATTATTATTATTATTATAAAGGCATAATATTTAAATCGCTTAGGACGCACCAGACTTATTTGCATGGGATGCACCAGAATTATTCGCCTGGGATGCACCAAAGTTATACTCGCGTGGATGCACCGGAGGTATTCACATGGGATGCACAAGAATTAGTATAAACCGAGGTCTAGTGTGTGCACGCACGCGCTCCATAGCATTGACTTTAAAGATCATGACGCTCATGTCCTAGACGGCTACACAATTACACGCAGCACGCACCAGGTCCCTTCTTCCCATCCCCGCTCGCCCTAGAATTGGGCCCAGTCATCTGGGCGCCAGACTATGGTTGCAGGTGGGCGCCTCGAGCGGCTTGAGATACATCCAGTATCGAGCATGCGCTATATAAAAGTGATAAAATAATAAGTATGTGCGCTATATTAAGTGGACTGTAATAAAAAAAAATAAACAGTCCCGTTTCCGCTCTGAAGTCAATCAGTGCACTGATTTAAGACCTCTTACATTATATTACGTCATTTTATAACGCAAAAAAATAATTTAAAAAAAAAACACACCAACACCCGCAACATTTTCTACACATAATTTTTAAAAGTACATTGAACGTCACCAACACATCAAGTTCGCGTCGCTGTGACTCAAGATAAGTGCGATATATAAGATTATATAACATTAATAAAATGACACCTTACGTCACGCTAGAGCCATAGATCTTACATACCTGGAAGAATTATAGAATAGAAATCTGAATAGCCTACAGATACATTATTGTTATTTCATGCTAGAACGCTGAATGTTAAGAATCGTTTTCCAGAAAGAGGCCTAAACACATGCACCTGTATCGGAATGTAATCGGAGTGTACACTAAAGTCAGTAATACTAGTAATAAGATACTCTGCTCACATTCTGATACGGGCGTCAAACATTATTTTACAAACATAGATCGCGTCTTAGCGACTCCCATGATTCTGCCATTTTATAGGTGAAAAAACTATCTCAAGTGACAAAAAGCAGTTGCCTGAGATGCAATTTGCGGTTTGAATGGACCCGTTTGAAATGCGGCTTTCGTGTCCGCCGCGATTTAACAGAAGCAGCCCCCCACTCTCCACGAAATTGTGCACCAGGCATTTTTCACGCCCATGCAATCAGAGTAATGAAGCGTGCCTTTCTTCCTCTTCTTCTTATTCCTCGTCATCCTCAGCAACATCATCATCAAGGTGAACTTTTTCAGTCGGTGCTTCTTTGATTATAACACCATTATCTAAAGAACGCTCATGCTCATCGTCCTTGCCATCATCATCATCATCATCATCATCATCATCATCATCATCATCATCATCATCATAATCAGTGTCTTTTTAGCACCATTATAGCAAGACTATCAGAAAAGAAAAGAAAAGAAAAGCAGTATGGAAGAAAGAAGAAGACGAAGGAGGAAGAGAAGAAGAAGAAGAAGAAGAAGAAGAAGAAGAAGAAGAAGAAGAAGAAGAAGAAGAAGAAGAAGAAGAAGAAGAAGAAGAAGAAGAAGAAGAAGAAGAAGAAGAAGAAGAAGAAGAAGAAGAAGAAGAAGAAGAAGAAGAAGAAGAGAAAGAAAGAAGAAAAAGAAAAAAAGAAGACGTAAGAAAGAAGAAGAAAAGGAAGAAGAAGAAGAAGAAGAAGAAGAAGAAGAAGAAGAAGAAGAAGAAGAAGAAGAAGAAGAAGAAGAAGAGAAAGAAAGAAGAAAAAGAAAAAAAGAAGACGTAAGAAAGAAGAAGAAGAAGAAGAAGAAGAAGAAGAAGAAGAAGAAGAAGAAGAAGAAGAAGAAGAACAACAACAACAACAACAACAAAACAAGAAGAACAAGAACAAGAAAAGCAGAAACAAAAAGAAGAAAATGAAACAAGTATTCCAGAAAAAAAATGAAATAAAGAGAAAGAAACAAAGAAAGAAACGAAAATAAAGAATGAAGAAAAAATTAAGAAAAAAGAAGTACACCGATGAAAAAAAACCAAGACTCTTTATATCTTGACTATAAACTACGATTTGTAGTTAAACTGGATCACATGTGAAAGATATCTTTTCAAACCATGCCGCCATCGCTCGGGAAAGTTCAACCAATTAATACAAATTAGTCGTTGCCACACTGGCTTATTGCAGAAAAGCAAGAAATCATTCTAAACGCGTGGCTAATGCTAACCACAAACTGTATAATTATCGAAATATTAAAAACGTTTGAAATGGGAGGGGGCAGGGCGGGGGGGTAACGTTTGGGTTAACTTGACCCCATTTACCACTTCCCTCCCTTACTCCCGGATCCCATTTGTCATTTTGAGTGTGGATTTCGCTTGCAGCAAGCACGATAAATGTCCCCGAAAAACCCAGTCCGTTATGATGGAATGTATGCGACACAGACTAGACCTCGGTTTATACTCTCATCCTAAGGAGTAGGAAACGGGAGTAAAGTGTCTTTCCCAAGGACACAACACAATGCCCCGGTCTGGGCTCGAACCCGGGACCTTCAGATCCGCAAGCCAAAGCTCTACCATTTGACAACCGTGCCTCCCTCAGGGTAAGCTTTCGCCGGCCCGCCATCTGTTCTTGTGAAGACAATGTGTTTGGGTGAAAACGACGGGTTATAATAAAACCTTGGTCGTACACATCTCTGTAGAAAGAAAAGACGACAATACAAATAGACGCACCCGATACACATTGGTCGAACGCTACCAGAAGCATGCGTTATTAGTCGCCTCAACAGGCGATAAAGCATGCTCCCATGCTTCAGAGCACTGCTTTCTATACGCTTCAAGCTCTATAGTCAGGGAAAAAGCTCAATTTCACTGCAGTGAACTCATGAAAATAGAAAAATGTAAGTTTCGTCTCCTCTAGGGGACGAATTAGATCAAACTGTATTAGTTTCTAGGTCAACTGTCTTTTACGAACCGTTTGACAATGTTTTTGAACCGTTTGTTGACGCCGGATAGTGTCCTCACTTGGTTTCATGCAATTTAAGAATCCAACAAGGCAATTGGGTTTTTGAGACGGAAAGAGCGGAATGTTGTAGAGCAACATTCTGTATATATTTACAGTGAAATTGCGCTTTTTCCGTCACTATAGCGCTTGAAGCGTGTAGGGAGCAGTGCTAGGAAGCATGAGAGCATGCTTTATTGCCTGTTGAGGCGACTAGTAGAACATGCTTCTGGCAGCCTTCGACCAATGTGTACCGGGTGAAACAGAGGTATAGAAAAAGAAGAAGAAGAAGAAGAAGAAGAAGAAGAAGAAGAAGAAGAAGAAGAAGAAGAAGAAGAAGAAGAATGTACATCAATCACAATGCAAAACATTTATCAAGAAATCTGCAAGAGAAAAAATGACGAAATCTATCATTATTACAACACTTTTATAAGCTTTCTGTGTCTTGGTCTTCTCCCCTCTCAGACTGGATTACCCCTCTTTATTAGTAGCCCTCGAGATTGTCTCCTGTCTAACGTCATTTGCCTCCCTTGGCTGTGCCCATAAAAAATAGACCACAGACGCAGAGGTTCAGAAACTTATTACATTTCGCACAATGGTAAACTAGAAGCCACTTTCTTACTACTACTACTACTACTACTACTACTACTACTACTACTACTACTACTACTACTACTACTACTACTACTACTACTACTACTACTACTACTACTACTGGATCCTATTTAAGCGCTTTCCTCCAAATCACCAATAAGATTTAAAGCGCAGCGATCTGTACCAACTTAAACGCACACACGTTTCGCACACTCTCATAGATACTTCAAAAACATATATCACCAAAATATGTGGGTGTTAAGACAGGCAGATGGCTAACAGCAGACGGCAAGGAATATAATTTTATTTGGGAAATGTGTCTTGAATGCATCCAATACCAATTATTGAAAGGGATGGAGGAAACTGGAGTACACTGAGAAAACCCTCGGGGACCTGATTAGTTTAGTACTCTTTTTGTATTAGACTTTTCAACCCAAGACAAATCACTCTGGAAGACTTGTACAGGACGAGCATGAGGAACTGCTGGTTTCCCCACACATAAACTGTTACATCTTTGAAGTATATCTAACGCTTTCTCCTGGAAAATAAAAGACTTGAAATTGCATGTGGCTTATTTTACATTTAGTCGTCTTGTCAAGACATTTATTGTTTTCTTTCTGGAAGCCTTGGTTCAGTGTAACTGGTTCTGGTGATAATGTCACTATGCTTCGTCTGAATCTCTCTCTCTCTCTCTCTCTCTCTCTCTCTCTCTCTCTCTCTCTCTCTCTCTCTCTCTCTCTCTCTCTCTCTCTCTGTTGTCTCTCTCTTTCTCCCACCATCTCACATGCCCCAATTATCCACTCATCCCTTTAAGACAAAGGACTGGGATGTGTGACCTCGGTGCGTGTTGATTACCTATTATATGAGGAGCCGTTTTGAATAGAACTTGATAGTTGCTTGTTTTGTCAACAATCGCTTCTTTAAATGACATTGTGGTGTTTGTGCGTGTATGTGTGAGTGTGTGTTTGTGTGTGATCGACGTGAGTTGATTTGCTGCAGTGGTGTGTGCGTGTGAGTGTGTGTGCGTGTGTGTGTTTTTGCAAGCGCGCATGTGTGCGCGCGGATGTGTGGGTGTGTAATTCGGTTCACGTTGACCGCAGAAAACTACAGCGTCTGTCGGAGAGAAATTATCCTAGCAACCAGATTTTGACTAGCTAGGGTCTCATAATGATATAATCATTTTGCACGCTAATTCTCTTAATCCTACCCTCGCTCCCCTAGTCAATAGTTGAAACTCATCATTCGATCCGGACCAAATGAACTGTTCGCTAATGTCAACGGGTTCCCACGAGTAGACTGATCAATATGTCTCACAAACTACTGAAGATTTAGCAAAAATGTGCATGAACACTATAATAAAACATAATAATAATTTTAAAAAATGTTGATGAATACAGGGTTTTGAGGTTCTTCGCAAAATACTGGACAGTCGACCAATCACGAACAAGGATTAAAACGATTACCAACTACTACCGACGCTGGACCTAAAGCAATAATCATTAATGTAATATAACGACTACCGATTACAAAAAACCACAAACTATGTCTTGCAAAAAACAAACAAACAAAGAAACATAAAAGTCAACCAATCAGTGCTAGTGACGAATAATACATTAATACCAAGTAAGAATATAACCCGCTCTGAACGTAACATCACAGTAAGCGATTTGCAAATATACCAATGTACACAGACTATGACGTAATGACATCCCTTGAAAATCGTACAACAGTCAGCAAATCGTAACTGACGTACAAGTACAACCCCATTATTAGGGTTTAATAAATAAATATATTATTGATGCAAGTGTCCAAGTCACACATCAATGGAAAATGTGTGCGTGTGTGGGTGTGTGCGTGTGTGGGTGTGGGTGTGTGTAGGTGTTGGGGAACGCACAAAAGCGCACAAATGGGTAGCAGACCTTGTCTTTTCTAGTAACAAATGGGTTTATTTGCTTGGAACCCACTTTTTTTTCCAGGAACCCACTTTTTTCTAAGTGCGCGGGAGTGCTCTTTTAGTGCATGGGAGTGCAGTTGTAGTGCATAAGAGTGTTTTAAGTACATAGGAGTGCACTATCCGGGACGGAGAAAATACAGTGAATTTTTGGAAAGGTTTGAAGCAAAATTCGACCTATTTCGTCGCCCATAGGAGACGAAATAGGTCAACTTTCTAGAGAAGGGTTAGAGTAAGGGCTAGTTGCAGCGCTGCAACTAACCCTTGCCCTAACCCTTTTCCATCAAAAAATGACTTTCCGATTCCTACATTCTTAAATGAACCCATTTCTGATGTATTGCAAGTATGTGGGTGCGTGTGTGTGCGTGTGTGTGTGTGTGTGCGCGTGTGTGTAGTGTTTTGCCTTGTGCTTTCAGGCCAAACTGAATAGTTGTAGTATTAACAACACTCTAGGTATGAATCTCTCCACAATTACCATAGTACTGTAAACGGACGGGAAGTCATCCTAACTAATTGGGCATCTGTGTCCCGCATGGTCAGTGGCTATCCGGTGAGGCTCAAAGGTCAGCATCTATCAGAATCCATCAACCAGAGTGTCAGACGCTTCGAGATTAGCGCCGAATTTCGGATCGATAAGTCTCCTAATAAAATACTACGGTACTCTGACAATCTATTATGCTGAAGATGGTCTGTACCCGGCGCCCTTTAAATGACATATACGTGTATGTGGCAGTCATGTGTCTTGAGCATGCTGGCATCGTGGAGCTGTTGTGGTAATAAGATATCATCATCATCATCATCATCATCATCATCATCATCATCATCATCATCATCATGATCATCATCATCATCATCATCATCATCATCATCATCATCATCTGTCTAGCGGCAAACAGGGCTATGGTAGAAACTATGCGTTGCATGTTGTATGCTGTATGTAGAGTCTAGAAGGTTGGAATTCTGATACTCTTGAGAGTCTCCAATGACCAGGGTGGGTCAGCATCAACTGAATTATTTATAGGGTGGCTCTGCCTGACCACAGGCCGCGGCACTCCCATACCTGCCCACAGACCCAGACAAAATGACCACGACGTCCTGGTCAGAGATTTCAAATACCATCTTTCCGATTACACTCTCGGTGAGTATCATTTAATAAAAATGATGTCTTAGGAGCTAACTTAACTCTAGTACATTAGATATAATGTCCTTTCCTGAAGCGTGTCTACAAATGTTTTCTGTTGTAATGTACACAAACATTCGCATGATTTCATTTTTCCAATACCAATCAGTGTTCAATAAGTTCCATTGCTCTGTTTGTTAAGTGACTGTAACATGGCGCACTTCAGGCGTTTAGGTATTCCTTAAGGTAGATTAATTAATTAAGTATAAGTCTTAGGGGATTCTATGAATTCCTACCCCAAATAAGACTACTCATAACAAATGAGTCTAAAACATCCTTCTAGGAACACTAACAAGTTCAACCACAGTGATTCGAGACTAAGTCAAAACAAATACTACCGATATTAGGATCATTCCACAGTCAGTGCAGGCGTCTAAAGCAAATTTATTGGAATTATTTATCAGTCTTATTGCAAAGTAATGGAATACTGACGTCCGTGTGGGTAACAACAATCTCCGATTCGCAGGATATGATTTGTCTAAAAGGTTCCAAATCCATTACAAAACATATAAACACGAAACTTACATTGGTCCTAATGTCGTTAGCTCAGGTTGGTTATGTTGCCTTTATCGTTCGTGTCATATTTTTCTCTGTCAATACTGAGATTGTAAGTGGAAGCCTTAGGCTAATTACTGTAGGCGTGGTGGTGTGTTTTTGTGTGTTTTAGTGTTATTTCTTGTTGCCGCTAAGGTAAATTCAGGCGTTACCACCTAACAAAACATATCAACTGGTCTTGTGCTTGACCAAGCCTGCCGACATTCCCCAAAAATTGACTGACATTCGAGCTAGCTCCTAATAAGTTTATTTTTTTTTAATGTTCTAGAATGTTCTAGATTTTTCAGGTATAGTGGCGCAGCATAAGATTTACCAGGTCACAGTCCAGACGCCCATAAGCCCGTTGTTATGCACCGTGGTAATTGAATTATGTCCCCTGAACAATGACCAATGGGTAGCGCTAAAGTCCGCTGCTCGCAACGCAGCTCTGATTTTCTGCCGCAGAGAAACTTCCGCTTCCGGAACTCCCACTGCGCCTGCGCTGATGAAGTGACTGCTCGCGTCTTCCTGTTCGCAGACTCCCAGTAACCATGCGTGTGTTAGCTGAGTGAACACGACTTCCAGTTTCGATAGGCGGGCGCATAGCGTGCTAGATGGCGCACACGGTCTATTTTCTACTTCCAGTTTTTGAAATACCACTGCTCACGCGCCCGTGAAGTTGAAATAATAAGTCAAGTACTTTTGACTCGCTGACTTGCATGCAAATGAAGAGTTATTCAAATCTGAAACAATAAAGAGAGGATCAACGGTGAGCAGATTCTTCAACGTTGAGGCAGGCTAGCTTCCCGCAAACAGATGAGCGTTCTGTTCTTCCACACTTCCATACATCGTTCACCGTTGTTCGTCGATATGGCCATACCATTTCATACAACTTGAAAGGCCTTCAATCAGGAACTGCTGACACGCATGCAGATACCATAATGCGTTGCTGTGTAAAATATAGTTATGTCATTTTGTACGTGTTTTCATATTCAAGCGCTGTCCGCCTACTTTTTAAATGTAATATTTTTTTTAATCGTTCTTATATAGCGCTTTTCCAGCTCAAGAACTGCTCAAGGTGTTGGCCTATACAAGATGTATCTCCAGCCGTCCGAGCGCCCACTTGCAGCGCATAGTCTCACGTCCACACAACCAAAGCACAATCCTGGGCGACCGGGTCTGAGAGAAAAGCAGATGGTACTTTCTTTCTGTGTTTGTGTGTTTCTGTAAGTATGTGTGCGTGTGTGTGCATATATGTGTGTGTGTGTGTGTGCGTGTGTGTGTGTGGGTGTGTGCGTGTGCGTGTGTGTGTATAGTGTTTTGCCTGGCACTTTTAGCCCAAACTGATTAGTTGTAGTCTTGCTCAGTTTATTTGTGCAGCCGGCACTCACCCGTCTAGGACATGAGCGTCAGAATCTTTAAAGTCCGTGCGATAGAATGCGTGCATGCACAGAATAGGTCTCGGTTTATACTCTCATCCGAAGGAGTAAATTAAACTTAACCGCCAGATCCACGAGAATCCAGTGCAACAATGTAAGTGTTAACCAGCAATTCATACACGTCTGCCTACCTACGCATGTTGCTAGAACAGCCTTCTGGGACGTACAATACTGATAATTGTATGGACAACACTAAGAAGACTCAGTCAACGTCCTCAAGTCTCCTGACACTTGGTAGGAAAACGCCGTGTCACAATGACAGCGATTTGGAAAACAACAGACAAGAAAATTGTCGCCCGCCATAATAACAAAGGCTTGCAATCGGAATGCGAAGCAAATCGCTGAACTACATAATAATAATAATAATAATAATAATAATAATAATAATAATAATAATACAGGATGCTATGTACGCGCCTTTCCCCAAGGCTCAAAGCGCGGCGATCTATACCAACATACACGCTCACCTGTCTCATTTACCCTCACACACACCAACACATACATCACTCAAACAGGTGGTGTAAAGGCAGGGAGATCGCTATTAGAAGACGGAAGAAAATCGAATTTTTATTTTTGAATTTTTTTTATATTGACTGCATCCTGTACCATTATTGAAGGGAGGGAGGAAACCGGAGTGCCCGGAGAAAACCCTCGGTGACCTCAATAGTCTCGTACCTAAGTCACATACGTTCGCCCCTTGCGGGAATCGAACCCGCGACCTTCGGCATAGGAAACCGGCGACTTATCCACTGCGCCACAAGGCCACCTTGTAATAATAATAACAAACAATCACGAAAACAAAGGAGAGCAGTGCTGCGACCAGGGAAATAATCACATATAAGCCGGCGCGAAGTCAGCACACACACAGAATTACTCGGAATTACACTTCCCACGCTAGTATTTATTGATTGACTGGATTGAATGCAGGGTTCTTGATGCTCGCGATGTCTGAGATGCGCAAAAACGACATCTAGATTGATAAGGGAATAATTACTCGGTTGCCCACCAGACGTTTGTGGGTGCATGGGTCAGAATACACATGTCTTTCCGTCGAAACTTCATGATGGAAATGCGAACCGCTCGCAAACGGGTACTGATGAATGCCAAACGTGAACAAATAGAAAGGGTCGTTTGAAAATCAGATTATCCAACAAAATCTTATTACACGATTAACAGTTAATAGCACCCGGACATAATTCTTCCTCAACATGTTCGTGTTGTCAGGCAGATTATTTATTGCAGTTTGAACAATATATGCATACTTTGTTTTTGCAATTAAATGAACCATTTGATAAGATCAATTCCAATAACAACATGTAGCATTGCCATCGGGGTGGCCTCGTGGCGCAGTGGATTAGTCGCCGGTTTCCTATGCCGAAGATCGCGGGTTCGATTCCCGCAAAGGGCGAACGTATGTGCCTTAGGTACGAGGCTATTGAGGTCACCTAGGGTTTTCTCCGGGCACTCCGGTTTCCTCCCTCCCTTCAATAATGGCACTGGAAACAGTCAATATAAAATTTTAAAAAGAAAAATTCGATTTTCTTTCCGTCTTCCAATAGCGATCTCCCTGCCTTTACACCACCTGTTTAAGTGATCGATGTGTATTTGTTGTGTGTTGTTCAGTACTTCCGATGAGGGTGGATGAGATAGTTGAGCGTGTATGTTGGTACAGATCGCCGCGCTTTGAGACTGATTCATTTGGGGAAAGGCGCGTATATAGCATCCAGTATTATTATTTATTATTTATTTTTATTTCTCACTTTTGTCGTATGTACTGCGCTCAAGATTGTTACACACATTCGATGTTAGTGTTTTTCTATCAGTAGTTGATTCAGCCCCAATGCGTGAATTCTCCTGATAGGTGTAAACTCGGATTCGTTTATCCACGCAACCCGTTCAATCAGCATACAAGTCAGAGTCGACGTATGAAATTTTCCACTTTTATTCAGCACACATCAACAACTGCATACAATCGCTTTTTCACTCTCAACTTTTTACTTTCCAACTCACTATCAACAACAACTATTTTGAAACAGTGCGGCACTTATATAGTCCCTACATACTCGAGAACAAACGAGAATATCCTACATGAAACACCACAACCAATCAAAATTAATTTCATCATCACTGTCTCACGTCACACAACCCTATTTGGAATGGAAGCTTCCATGGTTACCAACAGAACAATCCATACGCTTCGATCGATAGTAAACAACCAATTCTCGAAAATTCTCAAATAATATCGACCAACTAAAAACACCAACGTTACACAAAGCCTCTACTAATAACAACGCAAAATCAAATCAAAGATAAATACACTCTATTACTGCAAGCGTTGCAAAATAAAACGATCTGATCTATCGCGCGCGTCACACATAATATCGTGCGCATTTCCCACGCACCATCATGCGCGTCTCAACGTAACAAAGATATGCCAGGAATTGGAGACAGTTGAGGCATACATAAAACTCAACATTTGTCTTGATGGCTGCGATCACCGACACTCGGTATTGCAGGTCTGAACATACCCTTTGCATTCAGTACTTCCGATTTGTTGAAAACTAGCTCTGTCGCATAACTACGATCTTTCTCTGCGCAGTCTGAAGTACTAATGGCAAGGTCACACAGAGAGAAATCGTTGGTTTGGTACCAGCAGATTCAATACTTTTCCAGGAGTAGACACCTTAGAAGTGACCACGAGCTCGTGATGTCTTTCAGGCTCCACTTGAAGAGAGTAAACACAGCAAAGTGCACAAGGCTGAAGTTCGACCTGGACATATTCCAAGACAATAACTGGAGGGAAATTTGCACAACTGCTCATTTTGGGAGCTGGTGAAATAGATGTCAACACCATGACCACCTTCAACTCAGTTGTGACAGATGCCGCCACTGAGGTCCTTGGCAAGCACCGCCCAAAGAAGAAACCGTGGTTTACACCTGAATATTTGGACCTGGGTGACAAACGAAGAGAGATGAAAAATAAAAAGAACATATCACAGGGAGCTGATACCTACCATGTCATGATGACGGTTGCTGATTACAGAGAAAGATTGAGTATGCTGGTTAAACAATTATCTGTGGTGGCCCAACGACTTTCGAGTTACGGGATAGGATAGGATAGGATAGATTCAATACTACTACTAGTTCTTCTTCGCCATCGTTGTCGTCGTCATCGTCGTCGTAGTAGTAGTAATAGTTCTCCTTCTTCGTCCTCGTAATAATAATAATAATAATAATAATAATAATAATAATAATAATAATAATAATAATAATAATAATAATAATAATAATAATAATAATAATAATAATAATAATAATAATAATAACAACCACAATAATAATAATAATAATAATAATAATAATAATAATAATAATAATAATAATAATAATAATAATAATAATAGTAATAGTAATAGTAATAGTGGCAGTAGTAGTCTCCACAAAGTAATTCGATAAAACGTCTGTTGCAATAGTAGTAGTGGTGGTAGTAGTAGTAGTAGTAGTAGTAGTAGTAGTAGTAGTAGTAGTAGTAGTAGTTATAGAAGTAGAAGTAGTAGTAGTAGTAGCAGTAGTAGTTACTGTCGTTTAGTGCACATGCAAGCAGTTCACTGCTTCAACTGATTTGCTGATTTGACGTTTTCCAATGACATGCACTCACCAAACAACTGCGCGGTGTTTATTGCCAGAGCGGACGGTAGTCTCCACAAAGTAATTCGATAAAACATTTGTTGCAATAGGATCACTGCACAAAATATTCTCTCATATGTTAACTTCAACGCACGCTCGCAAACTTAAAATCGATAATATGCAAACGTGGCCATTTGGAAGATTAAAACGCAATGGAATCAACACTGCAAAACCCAAACGACAACACAAAAATAAACAATAAATAAATAAAACAGTCATCATTTGAATGTTTTCATGATAATAATAATAATAATAATAATAAAGAAGCAGATAAACTGATTTATTCACTGGTTGACTGAAATACTGCACGGTTGATTGATTTGCGTCGTAGGTTCCGTCAATCCATACCGTTTATCATAGAATGTTCCGCGCGAAAGAAGGGCGCTCTCCTTCACCTCCAAAAATAAATAAATAAATATTTAAATAAATAAAAATATTACATGAAAAAATAATACGCCGCAGTTTGATCTTATGCACTGAAACAACGCATAAACACTACAATTTTAATGTAGTAAAAAGTTATGAATTTTTCCAGCGAATGAAAACGAACACGCCATTTTGTCTCACAAGTAAATATTTTAACAGACAAGCCACACGTCACAAAAAAGATAAATATTAACTGATCGTGATCATGACAAAAATAAATATTGACTGATCATGATATTGAACGTTAAGATTGGTCCCAAATCGTACGAGGAACCCAAAATCAAGCACAACACGGCCTCGGCAGTTTTCTTTGTTTCCATAATACCTCATGGATCTTCCGATAATATCTCGTTCGTTGGAAACGCCAAGGAATGGACATCCACCACGCCTTGGCCAAACCTGTTCACGAAGGCCGCTGACACAGCTGTTTTTCCACTCATTTTCATCAGACGACCTGTCTTGTCTAGGGACTTGATAGATAGACTAGAGTTAATTTGGATCACTCCCTGGTTGCCAACAAAAACTTGATTCGATTAGCACAAAATTTATGCAACATAATTATGCAAGAGTTGGAGAGAATAGATGCCGGATCCTGTATAAACACACTGAATTATTTTTAAAAAAAAAGGTACAGTTTTCTTCATGAATACCATTCAGTATTGAGAATGGAAAGTTCCGACACAGCATAACCCAACAGGAAACGCTGGATGTTGAAAATAATGAATGGGATTTCAATACAAGAACATAGGGAAAACCCCCAATTGTTATAGATGCAGATTTAAAATATATAAAAAAAAGAAGACAAAAAAAGTACGTTCAAACGAAAACATGTACAAGACAAAGGGAGGCCACAAAATTAATCATTGTTTTTAAACCGACAACATATCAAAATAATAGAGGCAAGAAAGAACGACCAGAAATAAGACAGTTTAGAGGAAGCAGCTGTAGTCACTCAGTCTAACCGATGCAGCTGTGGACCACTGGCCACATTCTCCTCAATTTGTTCGAATAATGTACAGAAAAAGAAAAGAACAATGTACAGAAGAAGAAGAAGAAGAAGAAGAAGAAGAAGAAGAAGAAGAAGAAGAAGAAGAAGGAGGAAGAAGAAGAAGAAGAAGAATGATGATGATTAGGAGAAGAAGGAGAAGGAAGAGAAAGACGAGGAGGATGAGGAGGAGAAGGAGGAGGAGAATAAGAAGAAGAAGAAGAAGAAGAAGAAGAAGAAGAAGAAGAAGAAGAAGAAGAAGAAGAAGAAGAAGAAGAAGAAGAAAGCATGGAAACGATGACGACATAAACACAAACATATTGAGCAGACTTAACAATCTTTTTTTTTAAAAGCGCACACACAAACACAGAATGTCGGATAGCCCAAACAATGTGAATTATATAGTAGATACAGAATAACATTTTCTTCATAGTGGTGCACACGAACAACGTACAGTGAAGTCCAAAAGATCAAAAGCACAAACACAATGTGAGAGAAAGAGAGAGAGAGAGAGAGAGGGGGGGGGAGGGAGGGAGGAAGGGAGAGAGAGAGGGAGGGAGAGAGAGAGAAGAGAGAGAGCGAGAAGTTGAAACAGGCAAACAAAGCAAAATGGCACGCCCATTCATGCAAATACATTTGGGGTTTTTCTAAAAGAGGCAATTAATTTCGATGAGTATGGAACAAAGATTATACAATCACAGACCAGTCATCAACAAATTTACTATAAACAAACAACAACCGAACTCATCAATAAACGAAACCATTTGCTCAAATTACACCAAAAACCAACTACTGAATGCATGACATGACCGATTCGTTCCTCAAATACCATGCATTACAACTATAACCAAGTTTGAACAGAAACAAAGTACAGATTAAGTCTATAGGTATTTCCCGTAAAATTTCGGTGAAAGGAGAGAGAGACGTTTTGGATCTTCGTGTGCTTAGAGCCAGCATCACAAGGACAGTGCTAATTTCTCTTCCATCGCTGGCTTACCTTCCCCGGTCGTAAGCAGTGAATGGACTGAGGGAACTTTGTGCTGCTAAAGTCAAGGAGAACCCAAAATGGTGAAAGGAATGTTAAGAGTTCTCAAAACAGGGGTGTAAATAGTTCTCACCTTGAATTCATCTCCTTCAATGGCATCATATTCCTCATGATTGTACGCCCCAGAACGAGAATTGGACTTCAGCAGGGTGTTCAGGTCATCCGTGATCTCTTCTGGAGACCGCAGGTGACTGTCCGGAGAACTGTAATATCCATCTGGAGAGCTCATCAAAGGGCCGTCCTCCATGACGTCACTGTGACGTAAGTCAGACTCTCACAACTACGTCTCAAACTGACTCGAGCACACTCTTTTAAGTGTTTCGGTTTTACACTAAAACCAAGCTGGTTTCGTCAATATTAATTTGTGCTTGTATTAGGCTATATAGCAAGAAAAATCCTGTTTCGTTCACATAACACTTTTTTGTTTTAGTAACTGTTCTGTTCGATGTCACATGTAACAAACTCCAAATACTTCCCAAACTTGTCAAACACACTGAGGTTTCAAACAAATTTCATGTGTGGTGCACAGCTATTCTTTTATCACGTTCAATTTCAGTTTGAGAATGAAGACCATACAATTAATGTTCTTGTATTTTGTATCTGGAACTTGAAACTAAACTAGTATATGTCAGTCTGTTACCGTTATTATATATTAGTGCATGTCATAATCTGTTTTACATAGACAGAAAACTCATACAGGACACGGCTCACATGAGGTGCTCTGAAAATGACAAAAAACACTAAGACACTTGGATAAAATTAAGCACAAATAAGCGTAAATACATTTTCAGACAACAGTTCTGATAACAGAATAGGCTGCTGTTTCAATGGTATTGTGAATGTGATGGAGACCTTAACCCACAGTTAAAAAAACAACCCACAACTGGCGTCCATTGACCTATCCTATCCTATCCTCTCCCGTAACTCAAAAGTCGTTGGGGTACCACAGATGATCGTTTAACCAGAGTATGCCATCTTTCTCTGTTCTCAGCAACCCTCATGGCTTCGTTCAGTGTCAAACCAGTCCATTCTCGAATGTTGTCCTCCCACCTCTTTTTCTATCTCCATCTTTTTCTGCCTCCTTGCACCGTGCCATGATGGATGGATTTTGCAAGGCCTGATGATCTGGTGACGTGGCCATACCATCGGAGTTTCCGTTTCTTCACCACTGTGAGCATTTCATCATGTTGTTTAATGGCTTCTGTGATGGTCTGTCGGACTTCGTTGTTGGTGATGTGCTGGGTATATGACATGCACAGAAGTCTTCGGTAGAACCTCATCTCCATGCTTTGTATTCCTCGTTGTAGATCTGCTGTGAGAGTCCATGTTTCGCAAGCGTTTAGGAAGATGGAGATGACAAGGGAGCGCAGCAGCCTTACCTTGGAATGTAGACTGATGGTCCTGTCTGTCCAAACGGGGTTCAACCTTGTCAGGGCAGCAGTTGTTTGTGCGATCCTGGAGAGGACTTCCTGTCGGGACCCATTGTCTGATAAAATGGCTCCTAAATATTTGAAGTTATGCACTTTGTTGAGGGATTGGCCTTGGACTTTGATGTCCATGTTGATGCCTTTGATGTTGTTGGTCATCATGTTGTTCTTCTCTGCACTTATTTCCTTTCTAAATGCTCTGGAGGTGGTGTCAAGCCTCTGTACAAGCTGTTCAAGTTCTTGTTCCTCTCCCTTGACGAAGTTCGATATTCTTAATCGTCTTAGAAAGCTGTTATTTTCTTAAGCAAAGACAAAAATAAGGCTTATTCGTACAAGTAGACAAGGTACGGTTTCAATATCACGACTCTACACCTCCACAGAAAGAAAACATGTAGGTTCCAGACCTGATCACCCCTACCAATGCCAGTCAGGAGTAAGCAGACTGTCTGTCAGGAGTTTCATCTGTCTGTCAGGAGTACAGTACTGGAATACATTTTTTGAGAGATTGAGAAAAAAGAAAACAAAAAGACAGTTAAATTTACAACAAAAACACATTAAAAAGTAAATTTGAAAAAGCATTCACTTATTTATTGCTTTAGCAATAAACGAGCTTATTGTGCGTTGGTTAGCCTGCTCTTGTTGCAACTGCTTTTGTCTACCACAGTTCACGTGCCTTTCAATGGCATTTCTACCGCCGTCCGCAACGCTGAAGTCAAGTTTGCAAATTTTGCAGTAAGCATAGTTTTCAGACCTTTCGGAGCTCGTTAAGCACTTATGCAGTTCCGAATAAGAAGCATTCCACTTCTGCGTGTAAAGCATCTTCTTTTTGGGTGGTGTTTGTCCACCATCTTCTGCGTTTTTTATTTTCGGCATCGCGAACAGACTAGTCACTTCGAAAACATGCACAAATGCTCGATCACACACGAAAGAAAGTGCGATAGCCGGAAATCGAAACTTGTACAGGAAATTCCAGTTTTTGTCTTATTACGGAAAACTTACGAAACGGAAACTACCGAAAAAAACTACAATATTTTTTTTATCGCACGCGTTTGAAACCGGAGTTTTTGTTTCCAAAACGGATAAGCGGATTTTTACAGTCAAAACGGAGAAAATCCGGTCAAACCGGAGGAGTGAACAGAACCTGGTTCTACTTATATTTATTTTCTACTTGCCATTTCTTTATCGCTGGACGTGGGCCTGTTATTATACGTGTGCCTACATTGCCCTACGCTTATTGATATTTCTAAA
Organism: Oncomelania hupensis; assembly: GCA_036898135.1. NCBI lineage: Eukaryota > Metazoa > Mollusca > Gastropoda > Littorinimorpha > Pomatiopsidae > Oncomelania > Oncomelania hupensis. Next base: position 34,808,944 of record CM072512.1, read on the forward strand.
GAGAAAATAACATATTGTGGATCTTATAATTTCATATGATACCTTTGTTCTTTGACCTACATTGAGTTGATACTATGGTCTTTATTAGACACTAGGATATAATAATAATAATAATAATAATAATAATAATAATAATAATAATAATAATAATAATAATAATAATGAAAGTTATATATGCGCTTTTCCTCAAATCAGGCTCAAAGAGCGGCGATCTGTACGCTCAGATGTTTCACCCTCCCTCACGCACACAGCAAACACACATCTATCACTCAAACACGTGGTGTAAAGGCAGCGAAATCGAATTTTTAGTTTTGAAATTTTTATATTAACGTCATCCAATAATATTCTTGAAGAGAGGAAGCAAACGGCAAGTGCCCTGAAAAAAACTAAATAGTCTCGTTCTTAAATCACATACGTTCGCCCCTTTTAGGAATCGAACCCGCGATCTTCGGCATAAGAAACCGGCGACTAATCCACAGCGCCACAAGGCCACATATATCCAGAATGTTTTGTTTGTTAACATTAAAATGTCTAATAGGCCTAATTATATATACATAATATAGTTATATATATATAAATATAAAGATACACAATAGGATCTAGTAGACATTTTCATGTTAATTAACAAACAAAACACTCTTTCCATATACCATTTTCTTTTGTACATATGCGTCTACTTGGATTTGCTCATTGGTAGAATACTGCCCTTGAATATGACAAAACATGAACAGACGTTCCCTTCGGAAAGCCTACACGTATTTATTCGTCCTACCTACACACATCTTTGACATGACAAAGCTAATCAAATTCCCAAGAGCTCGCGCACCACTGTTTTATTATAGAAGATTTTTGATCTTTGAATCTACAAGCTTATGCTAGGAGGGATAATTTCGATTGTACAATTTTAAAGTTCATCATCAGCATGTGGGAAGCAGAGGAGCGCAAAAAACGAAAAAAAAAACATCACGACAACTAGGGGGTTCAGTCAATATAGGCTCTTTGGTTCAGTGTCGATCGCGAAGGCTGAACCAACCAATGTTTTTATTTGGCGGATATAACCGAACACATGGCAGAGCTGGTTATGAAGGTTATGAAGACACCACATTCTCTCTCTCTCTCTCTCTCTCTCTCTCTCTCTCTCTCTCTCTCTCTC